>CM056150.1:1052500-1652500 GCA_029620275.1 Acrossocheilus wenchowensis | reverse complement strand
ACATCGGGGATGCTAAATTGCAAAGAGATTTTCGATATCTCGAATGGTTTGCCCATGGGGAGGCGATGAAGTTATGGCGAAAAACGAGAGACAGGAAGTGTCTAATAACATCTACATACATTGTCTGATTTTGATCAAACTTCAGGGGTTTGTTCGTTGTATGATGCCGATCGCATAGATGTGACTATTAGAAGTCAAAGTTATAGTGCCACCAACTGGCAGCAGGAAGAGTGTCATTTTAAAATGCTTTGAATTCAGCATCTGATTTTTACTCGATTTACTTCAAACTTAATGTCAAAACAAGGCCGAACTTAAACTGTTGAGGGAATATTGATATCTAATATACTGTCGCCATGGCAATGTGTAACAGGGCTGACGAGACGAGAGGCGTGCGGATCCATGTGCAGGCTTTTATTAGAGAAAGACATGGTCATAACAGGCTGGGTCGAACAATGGCAGACAGGTATGGCAGGGACAAGACAAAGAGTAAACTTAGGGCAAGCGTGGGTCAACGATCAGCGAACAGTATCCAGAGGGGCGAGACAGGAGAGGTAGTCAAAACGTCAGCGATAGTCCAGGCAGGGGAAAACACAATCCAACAAAGGCAAGGCTAGGCTAGGCTAGGCTAGGCAAGGCAAGGCAAGGCAAGGCAAGGCAAGGCAAGGCAAGGCTAGGAAAACTAATAGGGCTCTGTAGGGCAGCAATAATGCGTACAATACTCGGCAACGAGGGAGAGAATGTCCAGGGTTGAAATAGTGTGTGTGATTAGTGATGCTGTGTGATCAGGTGTGCGTGTGATTGGTGCAATGAGTGATTGGTGACAGCTGTGTGCGTGTGATTGGTGAGATGGCTGATGGGAAATGCAGTCCATGTGATGCGTGGTGTGAAAGTCCATGTGGTGAGCGGGTGACCTCTAGTGGTGAATGGAAGTGCAGACCAGATTCGTGACACAATGTGTATGTTATTTTGAGGCAGATAACATACTTAGAATTTAATGAAACTCAACACACATATCAGTATTAATGATAGATAGACACTGGCAAAAGCTCATAAAAGGGAGGGGAAGAGGCACTCTATAGCGCCACCTTTTGACAAAAGTGTGGGGGGGGGGGTTAGTTTTAGGTTCAGACACCAAACTTGGTACATAAATTGTACAACTGTCTAATTTACAGTCATTAGCTACGACCAACAGGAAGTCGGCTATATTTATTTTAATGTATGGCAGGGACAGGTATGGCAGGGACAAGACAAAGAGTAAACTTAGGGCAAGCGTGGGTCAACGATCAGCGAACAGTATCCAGAGGGGCGAGACAGGAGAGGTAGTCAAAACGTCAGCGATAGTCCAGGCAGGGGAAAACACAATCCAACAAAGGCAAGGCTAGGCTAGGCTAGGCTAGGCAAGGCAAGGCAAGGCAAGGCAAGGCAAGGCAAGGCAAGGCTAGGAAAACTAATAGGGCTCTGTAGGGCAGCAATAATGCGTACAATACTCGGCAACGAGGGAGAGAATGTCCAGGGTTGAAATAGTGTGTGTGATTAGTGATGCTGTGTGATCAGGTGTGCGTGTGATTGGTGCAATGAGTGATTGGTGACAGCTGTGTGCGTGTGATTGGTGAGATGGCTGATGGGAAATGCAGTCCATGTGATGCGTGGTGTGAAAGTCCATGTGGTGAGCGGGTGACCTCTAGTGGTGAATGGAAGTGCAGACCAGATTCGTGACACAATGTGTATGTTATTTTGAGGCAGATAACATACTTAGAATTTAATGAAACTCAACACACATATCAGTATTAATGATAGATAGACACTGGCAAAAGCTCATAAATGGGAGGGGAAGAGGCACTCTATAGCGCCACCTTTTGACAAAAGTGTGGGGGGGGGGTTAGTTTTAGGTTCAGACACCAAACTTGGTACATAAATTGTACAACTGTCTAATTTACAGTCATTAGCTACGACCAACAGGAAGTCGGCTATATTTATTTTAATGTGGGTTTTTTTAAAAATCAGGCTGTAAATAAATTCATACTCCTCCAAGCAGAAACAAGTAGTTCACACCAAACTTTGTCAACATGATGCCAATATACTGAAGATTTTAAATTGCGAACAGATTTAGGATATCTCGAACAGTGTGGCAATGGTGGTTTATTAAAGTAACAGTAAAAAAAAGATAGCAGTAATTGTCTTGTATATTTACAGTGCAGCTTCCAAACACTTCAAAACATTTTATATACATAGAAAAAGTCATTCTGAGGAAATTTGGTTAGTTTCATGACTTTACAAAACTCTACAAAAAAAAACTTTACAAAAGAGAGAGAGAGGGAGAGAGAGAGAGAGAGAGAGAGAGAGAGAGAGAGAGAGAGAGAGAGAGACTTTTAAACATCTGTTTAATCACCAGAAGGAAAAGAAAAAAAAATCAGTAATTTTTTTTTTGTTGTTTTTGTTTTGCAATACAGTTTGAGAAATGTCTTAAGGCCGTTTTAGGGACAAAAAAAGGGTTTCACTTTATTTTGATGGTCCCTTTAACACATTCTATTGACTATAAGTAAATGTTGCACCTACATTTCTGCTGACTCTCATTAGAGTGTTAGTAGTGTATTAGTTGACTGGTAGGGTTAGGGTTAGGGTTAGATTAAGTTGACACTTTCTTGCAAAGTTACTTATAGTCAGTAGAATAGCTGTTGGGAGACCAACACAATAAGGAGTTAGTAGATATGAAGCAGACAGTCTACTAATACTCTTATGAGAGTTTTTTTTTTATGTGTAGTTGCAACATTACCTAGTGTCAACAGAATGTTCAAAAGGGACCATCAAAATAAAGTGTTACCCAAAAAAGTCCTAGAACCAGTTAAATTGTAGGGCACTGAAAACATAATTTGGTAAAACTTCATAATAACTGCACGCTATGAATCATTAGGTAAGCATTAGTAAATAGTTAGTTCATCCTTTATAAAGCATTGTCCCAACATTAATAGTCATTAGTGTTAGATTTTGATGTATATTTGGCTGAGCAGTAGTTTGGGTGGCTCGCCAATGTACTAGATTTCTCTAATCACGTTCTCATTCTCTAAACTCATCCTTTCTCTCTTTCTGCAACGTGTGAATGTGTGAATGCGTGTGTTCATGTTAGATTAGTTTATGTCTTAGGTTTATATAAATAAAGTCGTATTTATATTTAAAAGAGAAGTATCTTGTGTTTTGTGCTTACAAGTTAATGTCTTAATCTGCCAATCTTGTTACTGTGCTTATTAATAGTGTTTTCACTATATTTTGGATTCTAATATCCAGTGCAGAATTCATGTTATACGGCTCGTTCAGTGAATCGCTGCCAACTCAGTGATCAGCCGCGAAACAGTGATTCTGTTCAAATTCCCTATAAAATCATAAATGATTCCCATTGAGCTAAATTAAATTATATTTATGTATCAAACCCTACAGCTGATTGTCCAGAGTCACGTCGTGTCACAGCTGATCATCCAGAGTCACGTCACATCACCGCTGATTTTCATGCTCTATATAAAACAATAAAAGTAATATAAGTGTACACTGTAACATGATGAATGCTACGAGTCTAAGTATGTTTAGTACATGTTTATTTGATTGTGATTTACCAATCACTCATTGCACTAATCACACGCACACCTGATCACACAGCTCTCACTAATCACACACTCTATTTAAACCCTGGACTTTGTTTCCCATACGGCTGAGTATTGTATGCATTATCGCTGCCCTACAGAGCCCTGTTAGTTTCTCTAGCCTTGCCTCGTCTTGCCTGTTTTGGATTGTGTTTTCCCCTGCCTGGACTCTTGCTCACGTTTTTGGATTACCTCTCTTGTCTAGCCCTCTTGATACTGTTTGCTGTCGCCTGACCCACGCCTGTTTCAGATAACTCTTTGCATTGCCTATATATACCTGTCTGCCTTTGTTCAACCCTGCCTGTTTTGACCACGTCTCTGATCAATAAAAGCTTGCATATGGATCCGCACGTCTCACGTCTCGTCAGCCTCGTAACAAGTACAAAGCATGTGTGAGTCTATGGCTACAAAACCTATATATATATATATATATATATATATTGTGACGGGAGGAGCCAACGACAGACACAGTGGGTGTGGCGTCAGGCCTCGGAGAGGCTTTTATTGAACAAAAATAATAAAATAAAAGTGTCCAGGGGAAAGTAGTGTCCAAAGAAAGGGGGGATCTGGTGTCCTCGATGTGCTGCGGGGCTCGTGTAGGAGGGCAGTGTTCCAAAGGGGAAGGGTCCAGGCAAGGGGCGGAGTCTGGTGGCCGCACACGCTCCCGCGGTCCGGGGCATGAGGGGCGGCGGCTTCTCTGGAGCGGCGGCTCTTCCTGTGCCACTTACTGGCCCATTGGCGGGATAGGACGGCCCGGCATCCTGGCCCGACGGCCGTAACACTGGTGCGGCTTGCACAGCGACTCTCGAGGTTCCACGGCTCACATCTTCAGCGGCGCGATGTCCCTCAACGCTCCCTTCCTGGACCCACGAGGACACCAGCGTGCATGCACGGGGGAAGAGACCGGTCTCCCGAGGAGAGGCGCGCTCGGCATTTAACGGCGGCGGTGATGAGGCTTAATTCAGTCCAGCTGTGCCTCATCACACGCCGCCAGCCCACGTTGGTCCCACGCCCCTCCTCTCATCCACCCACTCCAGTCGGGAGCCTGGTGAAGGGCGGCGAATAAGGGACGGGGTGGTGATGATGATGAGGGGGAGGGCCACCGATCCGTCACATTATATATATATATATATATATATATATATATATATATATATATATATATATATATATATATAACATACTCACAAATGTTTTTTTTTTGGTTGTTTGTATTTTGAGTCAGATACCTGCACCACAGATGAATCCTGATGTCTCTTCAAACTGTTTTCCTCTGAAAGCACTGTACCAACATCAGATGTTCAACTACACTGATATTCTATGTTAAAACAAGCTCCTTTTCTACTGATTATGCTTTTTTCTTCTTGAATCCGTGGAAAAAAGTAGAAACACTTAAATAACACACACAAATATCAGTTATGATTTACTTGTTTCACTTGTTGAACAGAATCTGTTGCAGGAATGACTCAAAGTCTGTTCACATCTCTGTGGTTAGATCAGTGTGCACAATAATGTGTCTTTGACCTTCATTGTGTATGTTTTGATTATACTGTGTTGTAAATGAAATACAAATAATTTAAAAAAAAACAACTTTTTTTTCAATCTCCTCACATTCTCTCTTACCTGCCTCAAAGTCACAGTCACACTGATGGGCCATTAGGGGAGGGCCCTTTGTCTCTCAGGTGAGACTCACTTAATATTCAAAGCCATTGCCACTCCCTCGCATAAAAATTTAAATCAATATATTGTTTTCTTTGAATGAGTAAGCAGAATGATTTTCACATAATTTTGAAGTAAATATTCTAGCCTACAAGACTGATTACGCAAAAGTCTTATTCAGAACTATTTAGTGTGGGTTTTAAGGCCTTATTTCAGTTACATTTTTTCCCCAAAACTTACTAACCACGTATAATATTTTTTTTCTAAAAAATGCAAACATGTACATCCATCTTGGTCACATATTATCGTAACACAATTTGTGCTAAATACAAAAAAATTACATGTTGGTCAATAGTATGTTTTAAGTAGCTGAAATAAGCACAAATATTAGGGCATGTCAAAATATCTCAAGGGCCCTAAAATGATCTCCCTGTGGAGAATTGGGCCTGCAAGAACTCCAGCACTGTACCAACTGGGCAGTTAACTGGGTCAAGCTGGCAGTCTCAGCACCAAGAGTGGAAAAGCCTCCACTTCAAGGCGTAAAGTTTCCTCGTTGAGGGAGCTCTGGATTGGAGAATGGTCTCAACAACCTCGGTTGAGAGACCGGAAGCTATGAGCTGTGCCCCCTCAGGGGCCACACCCACAACTTCCACAGCTCCGGGCGGGGGTGAAATATTGTGCCCCCCGCCTGTGAGAGGAGATCCCTCCTGACGGGAACCTCCCATGGAGAGCTGTTGAGGAGTGAGATCAGGTCCGAGAACAATACTTGTCCCGGCCAGAATGGGGTTACTAACAGCAGATGAACCCCATCCTGGCGCACTCTCTCCAGAACTCCCGGGAGCAGAGCGATCGGGGGAAAAGCGTACAGACGAAGCCTCGGCCATGTCTGTACCATGGCATCCAGCCCTAGTGGAGCTGGATGAGTCAGGGAGAACCAGAGGGGACATTACGATATCTCCTGAGTCGCAAATAGGTCCACCTGAGCCTGGCCAAATATTGTCCATATCTACTTCACCACCTTGGGGTGAAGCATCCATTCCCCGGGCCTCGGCCCCTGCCTCGACGGGACATCTGCTCCCACATTGAGATGCCCAGGAATGTGCACTGCCCTCAGTGAGAGTAGTTTGTCCTGGGACCACACGAGTATCTGGTGCACCAGCTGCTGAGACATGAAATGACCTGAAGGCCCTATCTGACCTTGGGTATAAAAATAACAAAATACCTTATCGGGGCGCAACCCATACCATAAGAACAGAATTTTTCTCAGATTTGAGATCTTTATTTTTGGTCTTTTCTATTGATATGGGACTGAGATCACATTTTCAATCACACCGAGACTGTAAAATTGATACCAAACATGAAGAGTTTACACTCATGACTTCTGAAGATATAGTAAATATTTTATGTAAGAGTAGCAGCATGAGTTCTTGGAATTTCTTTGTCTACTTTCAGTGACCAGGATCATGTGCCCAGGGGGAAAGGATGGGTGAATGGACCGATAAGCAAATGGTCTTTCTCTCAGATCTTTTTGTCTGATTAGAGAGTTTATTGTGTTGCGGCATTACATTTGCATCGTGAGAGTTCCTGAGTGTTTGGCTTCACAAAGAGCTCAAAGCCTGATTGAAGAGTTTATTGTTTTGTGGCATGACATTTGCATTGCGAGAGTTCCGGAGTGACTGGCTTCACGAGGACACCAAAGCCCCCCTACAAAAGTACAGGGTGCGAGTGCTAGGCCGAAGGGAAGAACCCGATATTGGTAAGCTTCGCCCCTGAAAGTAAACCTCAGGAACTTCCTGTGAGTGGGAAGGATGGAAACATGGAAGTATGCGTCTTTTAGATCTATCGTGACAAACCAGTCCTTGGACCTGATCTGAGACACGACCTGCTTGATAGTGAGCATCCTGAACTTCAGTCACATGACTGAGCGGTTCAGCTGATGTAGATCTAAAATTGGGCACAACCCCCCATCCTTGGAACAATGAAGTACCGGCAGTAGAACCCGGTTTCTCTATCGTGAGGAGGGACCACATCAATGGCCTCCTTCCTCAAGAGAGTATTTACTTCTTGTTCTAATACCAGAGCCTGCTCGGGGTCCACCAGTGTGGGAAAGACCCCGCTGAATGGCGGTGGTGGAGCTCCGAATTGGATACGATAGCCTTTTTCTACAGTCTGCAGGACTCAATGAGATACATTTGGCAGTAATTTCCACGATTCTAAACAATCTAGTAAGGGAACCAGCCTCTCGAGGCTGGCTTCTGGAGTGCTTTGAGCTACTAGCTCGTTGCCCTGTAGCGGTGGACCGGCAGGAGACAACCAAGCTAACTGCTGTAGAGACCCCTGAGGGGGTGGCGAGCATCTCAGCTCCACTACGTTTCCGGCCGGAAGACCGTGAGATATATACTTGCTGGAAACCGCTGCCTCCTGGAACTCTGGCAAGGTTAGCAGGCTGATCTCCTGAGGGCTCTGAGGAGAGACGGACACCATGTAATGCGATGCAACCCGCTCTTCCTCAGTAAGGGCCACCCTCAGCAGTCCTGACCCGTGATTGTCAGGGTCGCTTCGTCGAGGGCTTCCTTGAGTGCAGCACGACCCTCAGGTCGGGCCTCATCTTAGAAGCCCTTGGCCCCCACTTTCTGAACCTCCCTGTATGAGGAGCTGGTACACAGCTGGGACTGCCCCCAACCGGGAGTCCCCAGACCTAGAGAACGGCGAGGGAGGAACCGCTGGAATGCCGCCGCCTGTTTACGAGCCATCTGGTAATCAGAATTGACGGCGTCGCCGAACAGGCCAGAAGGCGCAAACGGGGCGTCCATGAGGAAGACCCTGTCTTTCTCCTTCATGTCTGACAGTGTCAACCATAAATGCCTCTCTGCCGCCACCAGAGCTGCCATGGACCGCCCAATGGCACGGGCGATCTCCTTAGTGGCGCGGAGAGATAAATCAGCGGCACTCCTAAGTTCTGAGATGTCATCTGCCTTGATATCTTCGCCTTCATCTGGCTCTTTAAGCAGGTCGGCTTGGTACGCCTGCAACACCGCCATCATGTGCAGACACGCACCAGCCTGACCTGCTGCCGTGTACCCCTTGCCCACCAGCACTGATGTTGTTCTTAGCGGCTTGGAGGGCAAGACCGGTGCCTTTAGAGACGATGCCGCGTCAGAGGACAGATAACTGGCAAGTGGCGTTCACCCAAACCTGCCACATTACCATAATAATTAGAAGCGGCGATGAATACACGGGCCAAGAATGGTTTCCCCATGATCTCGAAACCTCCTAATCCGTGCATTTGTATTGAATATAGAGTGAATCCAGGTGAACTTAAAGTCAGAAAACAGCACAATTGTTTGTTTGTTTGCCTTTATTTAACCAGGAGAGAACCTCACTGAGATTAAAAATCTCTTTTCCAGGAGTGTCCTGGCAAGTTTTTTTTTTTTTTTAATTACTAAGAGACACCAACTGATTTAGCCGCAGTTTCATTTGAAGAGAGTTCCAGTCTGACGGTGCAGCATATTCAAAAGCAGTTTTATCTAAATTAGTTCGAGCTGAAGGTACATAACAATTATAAAAAGACTGGGAACGCAATGAATAGTTAACAACTAGATTTGATTGGACCAAACAACAGAGATAGGAAGGCAAAAAACCCAGAATAGCTTTGTAAATCAATAAGTACCAATGCATTTTCCTTCAAACAGCAAGTGAAGACCAGGCAACTCTATTATATAGTGTACAATGATGTGTAGAATATTTACACTCCGTACTAAATCTTAAAGCACCATGATATACAGCTTCCAAGGAGGCAAGAAGATAAGAAGAGGCATGCTGATACACTACATCTCCGTAGTCAAGAATCGGTAAAAGTTACAGACACAAGCTTCTTCCTTGCATTAAATGAAAAGCAAGAGTTATTTCTGAAATAAAATCTTAGGCGTTTCTTCAACTTTAGTCTCAAATAATTAATATGTGAATTAAAACACAGTGTGTCATCAATTATGATGTTCAGGTACTTATACTCTGACACCAGTGCAATCAGTTTCCCTTGCAGAGTTCGGAGAACAACAGAACTATCTAAAGAATTTCTAGAATTTGATAACCACATAAATTTTGTTTTCTCAACATTTAAGACCAACTTTAAAGTAAAAAACCTTGCCTGAATAATATCAAATGCTGATTGTAAGTCACCCAGAGCTTGTTGTTGTGTAGGAGTAGAACAATAGATGACAGTGTCATCTGCATAAAAGTGGAACCTTGCATTTTCAATGTTAACATCTAAACAATTTATATGTATAGTAAATAATAATGGCCCCAATACAGATCCTTGGGGGACTCCCGTACCCACAGTCTGTTTTGATACCTTCCGCTAGCACACATTGAGTTCTTCCCTTTAAATAAGCATTAAACCACGAGACTACATTGTCTGATAGACCAACACTTCTAAGCCTATCTAACAAAATCTTGTGGTCCACTGTATCAAATGCTTTAGTTAAAGACATGCACAGTGGTGTCTTTCATCTAGGGACCCCACAAGGTCATTTAAAACTTTTAAGACAGCCATAATGGTGCTATGTTTTTTTACGAAATCCCTATTGGTTAATAGACAAAAGCTTATGAGAATATAAATACTGTGTCAATTGTTCACTGATAAAACTTTCCAAAAAGTTTTGACAAGATACATAGCTTTGAAATAGGTCTAGTTATCCTTGGTTGTATTTCCTTGGTTGTTTCCTTGGTTGTTAGGGAAAGATTGAACAGATATGTCAATGGTTGTGAAATTACATTAGCCGCTAATTTTAAAAACAGTGGTTCACAAGATCAGGACCTGACGATTTATTCACATCTAGGTCTTGTAATGCAGAGCAGACTTCAGAAATAGTAATGTGATTGAAAACAAACTCTGTTGTCCATAGATGACGTTATGCATTAAGAAATTCACAATGGTATAATTATTAGTCTGAAACAATGACTCTGATTCAGTATAGTGGCTATTAAAACAATTAAGCATTTGTAATTTTAATACCATCCTTTGTTATGCAATTAGGAAGACCTGAAACAGAACTATTACCAGTCAAAAACTTTATGTTTTTTTCCAGAACTTACTTGCATTTGCTGATTTTTTAGTTTTATCAAGAACATATTCTGCTTTTACCTTTCTAATCATAACTGTACATTTGTTACGAAGCTGTTTGAAATACAACCAATCAGGATTTAATTTGGTTTGTCTGGCCTTAGCCCATGCAGCATTCCGCTCATGAATAAGGTCAGACAGTGTAGTTGAAAACCACGGATTATCCCGGCATTTAACTCTATTTTTTTTTTTTTTTTAAAGGAGCATGCTTGTTAATGATCAAAATAAAATTATCCTAAACATATTTCCAAGAACTTTCAATTTCTGGGATTAAACAGGGACCAAACAGCCCACACATCCATACGGGTTACCCTAGAGTGCAGCTATTTGCGTGGAGGAGAAAATTCTACCACTGAACCACCAATGCTGATGATGGAGCTCTGCAGCCACCTGCTGGATTAAAGCTGTGCTGCAGACACTTCAAACAAGGGACAGGTCACCCAAAAAAGTATGTTCTGTCATGGTTTACTCACCCTCATGTTGTTCCAAAGCAATAAGCCTTTGGTTAATCTTTAACCAAAAACCAAAGTCTTATGGGTTGAAATGACATGAAGGTGAGTAAATTATGACGGAATGATTTTTTTAGGTAAGCCATCCATTTAATTCTCCTCTAAAAATTATTGTATGTTTTTATGAGTTGAAAAAAAATAAATAAATAAAATATATATATATATATACACACCAATATATTTTTGTGTTTTGAAAAATGTAAATGTATTTTTTTATTAAGTATTTAAAATATATTTTGACATTCATATTTTTTTCAATCCAAATTAAATAAATAAGCAAGGAACATGCTTTATACTGTAAAAAATGCTATATATATAAAATTATTAAATCAGTATAAAACTGTTTTTGATCTCTGGTGGGGTATTCCATCCACATTTGCATTTAGTCTAAATGTAGGCTGTTGTAAGTTTGGAAATGCATATTCTTCCCCTGAAATACATTTTAAAGTATATTTTGTTGAGTGAAATAAAAACTAAATATATTTTAAGTTCAAAAATGTATTTCATTGAGCTTCACTGTTTACAACATATATTTCATCCAATATATTCATCCATATGGATGCTGCACACTGGTGGTGGTTCTATTGATATGGGACTGAGATCACATAACCCCCCCCCCACACACACACACACACACACACACACGATTGTAAAGCGCTTTGGTAAAGCGCTATATAAATGCCTCATTCATTCATTCATTCATTTAGCATATATTTAAAATATATTTTAGGCATTTTTTGAAAAGCTGGAAAGTGAATAAAATGTGTACTATGTCTCCGTTTTACTGGAAGAATCTGTTTTTCTGAAAATAAATGATGTGTAAATAATCCTGCAGGGATCGAGTTGCTGATTGTTTTGCTCACAGAAGGTTTTATGGCATTGTATTTTGTGAATATAGCTGGCTGTGAGAGTTTAGTGATGTGATGGTTGGTTCTGGTGTGTTTTCTAGATGCTGGCGTTGCTGAAGATGACCTGAAGGTGTGGACGGCTGTGGTCAGCACTCTGCTTCATATTCATGCGGACGCAGGAGACTGGAGGAGAGGCCTGCAGCTGCTGGATGAGTCTGTCAGAGAGACGCCACACACCGAACACAGACTGTGAGTCCTTCCTTCAACACACACCGCTGACATATAGCTGCACTTTATCATCTGCAGTGCTTCATGGGTCACTGAATACTGGAAAAACTAGAGCCGGAGGTGATAGAAATGACGCAGAACAGAGCCGTGCCTTTGATTTATTCTAGATCTAGTGTGTGTGCATATATAAACTATCATAGATAAACCTAAATAATGTGTTTATCAGTGAATGGCGCCATCTGGTGGATCTCTATAGAACTGCGTCATTACAGCACACCTTGGAGCACAAAACCAGTCATAACAAGTAGCACAGGTATATTTGTAGCAATAGCCAACAAGACATTTTTCTTTTATGCCAAAAATCATTAGGATATTAAAGTGCCCCTGAGCTTTCATGCAGTGTGTAACAGTGTGTAACACAGCTCTAAGTGAATGAAAACATCCTGCAAAGTTTTAAATCTGAAAGTGCACCGTGTATAAAGTTATTGTCTTTCAAAAGAAAGAGTCGACTCCCAGTCATGAAAACGAGTCGTTCTTAAAACGAATCTTAAGCTGTTTCAAGTTGATGTCATGAAACATTAGCATATTTATGCCCGCCCACTTCTTGCACACGCAGACCTGGGAAAACTTGAACCTCGCCTCCCTCAAACACTGTAGTGGATTCCTGTGGAGAAGACGCTGTGCTCTGCACTGAGTACAGTTAGGGTATGTTAAAAAACTCCCTCATTTTCTCCTCCAACTTTAAAATCATCCTACATCGCTGCAGAAGCACCGACCCAGTGTTTACAAAGTGAACGTGCAAGGAGGGTCGAACACCCTTTACAAAAAAAAAAAAAAAAAGATAAAACAACGATGTAGGATGATTTTGAGCCGTTGATCACCACTGAAGTCCACTGTATGGAGAAAAATACTGGAATATTTTCCTCAAAAAACTTAAAGGTCGGGTATGTATTTTTTCAAAAACGCTTTAGAAAACTGAGTCGGGCCGAGTACCAAAACAAAGTTGTAGCCAATCAGCAGTAAGGGGCGTGTCTACTCATGATGTGGAGGAGAGAGCGCTCGGTGCACATGATGGACTTTAGCCGAGCCGAGCGACGACAGAAAGATGGAGATGGAGGATAAAACAAAAAAGTGGAAAACGTCTGCGGAACAAAAGAAGGCTTACGATAAGGCAAGAAGTAGGACCCGTGTAAGTATCGGATCAGCTTTCCAGTGCTGGAGAGAACTCAAGGAGCAGAAGACCTGCGATCAGACGCCGAGGTTGTTTTGTTTCTTCTTGATAGGTGAGTATTAACACTGTGTGTACACCAGACACAGCTAAAGTCTGTCTACACTGGACGCGATAAACCGACCATCGAAAGTCATTTGAAATTTATATCAACACGTTATAAATAGAACGCAGCAGCAGTGCTCTGTCGGGGATTTATCACACCACGCAGCATCCAGTGTAGACAGCATCACTGATTATAATGAGTTCTACAGTATTTTGTCGCGCCGATCGCGTCTGGTGTAGACACGATGTAACATTGGTTTCGCTTTGTTTCACACGCCTGGTTAGGGTTAGGGTTAGGGTTAGGTGTGGGGCGGAGCTATCAAAATAGGCGCGAGACCATTTTGGGGTAGGGGCGTGTTTGTTTTGGTGATTTGAAATATCAACATTGGCTTTCAGAAATCACTTACCCCACCTTTAATTTCTTTGCGACTGAAGAAAGAGAGACTTGGCAAACAGGGAGCTACAGGAGGAGGGCTGGGCGGTTTGTTGGAGTTGGCAAGTGGGGAATGGTGAAAATTTTACAAACAATGCAACGTTTAAAAGAGCCGGACCTGTTGGATGGAAACAACAGAAAGAAGAACAAGTGTACTGGGGATCGATGTTGGAGTATGTGGACTAAAAAATTTGGGAAAACTGGAGAAGTAAGGAGCGGGATGGTGAGAAGGCACAGCTGTACTGTGAATGGGCATGAGTGGGGAGACAGAAATAGAAGATAGCGATGATAGTATGGAAATGAGTGAAGAGACAGTGAGATCAAAAGGTAAGAGAGGGGGTGAGTTTGATGAAATCAATGCAAAAAAGCTAGGAACTCTAATGAGTCAAGTGGTAGGCAGGAGGAAAGGGTTCAGGAAGCAACATCATATAAGATTGTGCTTTGGTTTGGGGAAGGCAATGGATTATCATTGATGAATCTGATTAAACTAACAACAACACTGAAAAATCAAGTGGGAGAAATATTTATGGCTAAGGTACTGAGGGATGGAAATCTATTGATTGTGTGTAAAAGTGAGGAACAAAGAGAAAGAGCAAGGAAAATCAAGGAAATTGGCAGATACAAAGTGTTAAATGTGACCGATATCGGTGTAGGAAGTAAATGGAGTAAAGGTGCAATCTGGGGGGTGCCAGTTGGTGTAAATATGGAAGATCTCAAGTCAAACCTGCGAGGGGGAAGGATCAAAGAAGTAAGACGATTGCAAACAGTGAGGGATGGAACAAGGAGGGATAGTGAAGGCATTCTGATAGTTTTTGATGATGAGATACTTCCAACAAAGGTAAATGCTATAGGATATCTGAGCTACAATGTAAGAGAATACATTCCAAAACCATTATAACTGCCAAAGATCTGGGCAATTGGCAAAAGTATGCAAAGGGAATAAAATATGTGCAAGGTGTGGGGAGAATCATGGATATGAGGAATGTAATCGAAGCGCACAGCCAAAGTGCTGTAATTGTGGGGGAAATCATAGTATGGCATTTGGAGGGTGTGCAGTAATGAAGAGAGAGAGAGAAATTCAGCAAATAATGACACAAAATAAGATAACATATGCAGAAGCAGTTAGAAGGATAAATCAAAGAGAAGGAATTGAGGGAACACCTGGATTGGCCAGACAAACTGTGGAAGTACAGGAGGAAGTGGGTGAGGGAAAAATGCTGATAGAGGTAAAAAAAAGTTGGTAACATTTATTGCAGGAATGATACATGCAACAATGGAAATCAAGTCAAAAACAGAGAGAATCCAGGTAATAGTGAAAGCTGCTGCACATGATCTTGATGTTAGTGGGATAACATGGGAGGAAGTGAGGAATGATCTGAATGCACAAGCAAGTCAAGATAATACTTAGGTTGCATAAATTATTATGCCAATTATATTGCAATGGAATGCTAGAAGTCTTTTTGCAAATGGGCAGGAGTTTAAAAAATGTATTGAGGATTTACCAAGTAACCCTGATGCTATATGTATTCAGGAGACATGGTTGAAAATAAATTTGGATTTTAGGATAACAGGATATGTGGGTATTAGGCTTGATAGGAAAGAATGAATAGAAGGGGGTTGTGTAACATTTATTAAAGAAGACATATCTTTCAGAGAAATAGAAAAAGGAAGTGATCAGGAATACATAGTGATAGCGACATGGATTAAAGGAGTAGAGTTGATAATAATTAATTATTATAACCCTTGTAAAAAATTGGACATTGGTAAGATGAGACAAATTAAAGAAATGAAAGGACGGAGGGTAATTATATGTGGAGATTTTAATGCACATAGCACACTGTGGGGAGGGGAGAAGCTAGAGGAGAATGGAGGGATAATTGAGGAGCAGTTAGAAGAAATTAACATGGTTTGTGTAAATGATGGTGGAGGGACTAGAGTTGATCTACATAGAGGAAATGTGTCAGTACTAGATTTGACTCTGGCATCTAACAATTTAGGAGATATATGTAATTGGGAAGTATGGGAAGAGTCAACACTGGGTAGTAATCATTTTCCGGTGATTATCCAGTTAGTATGGAGGGGGAGAAAGAGCAAAGAGGAAGAATAGAGAAATGGTTATTCAGTAAAGCTCAATGGGAAAAGTTTATGTATTTATGTAGTGTGGGAAGTACAGAAATTGATTTAAATGAAGATGTAGAAGAGATAGATAGGAAATTTAGAGAAATTATAACAAAAGTTGCTGAGCAGACAATCCCTAAAAGTAAGGGTAAAACGAAGAAGAGAGCAATACCTTGGTGGACAGATGGCTGTGGTGAGGCTGTTAGAGAGAGGAATAGAATGTTTAAGCTATTAAGGAAAACTCATAATATTCAAAATTCAATAAAATACAAAAAGCGCAGGCAATAGTGAAAAAGACTATTAAGGAAGCAAAGAAACAAAGTTGGAAAGAATATTATAGTCAAATAGGAAGAGAAACACCAGTTGGAGAAGTTTGGGGTATGATAAAGAGTATGAGAGGGATAAAAATAGAATGGCAATATCCAGTGTTAAAAACTGGGGAGGAATTAGCAGTTACAGAGGAGGGAAAAGCAGAGATGATTGCAAGAGAACTTATTAAAGTACATAGCTTGAATAATTTAATGGAAGATGGAATGAGAGGTAGAGAAAGAACAAAAGGGAAATATACCAGTATAATTGATAGGAGAGAAAGTACAGATAGTCCAATGAATGTTCCATTTACTAAAGGAGAACTGAAGAGGGCTTTAGGAACATTCGGGGCAACAGCACCAGGAAAGGATAATCTATGCTATGAGATGTTAAAGCACTTTTGTGTATTTTGTGTATAGTGTAACTTGTATTAGCTATGGTTAAGTTGTTGGGTTTGTATAACAAGATATGGAAAGAAGGGAAACTTCCTATCAACTGGAAAGAGGCAGTCATCATCCCTATTAGGAAGCCAGGAAAGGTTGCGGCAGATCCTAGTAACTACAGGCCGATAGTGCTTACCTCTCATATTGGGAAGGTGATGGAAAGAATGATAACAGAAAGACTAACCCATTATGTAGAAAATAGAGGTATTTGTATCAAAGCGGATTTAGAAGAGGAAGAAGTACTATGGATCCTATTTTTTTATCTAGAAATAGAAATTAAAAAGGTTAACAAGGAGGTAGTATTGGCAGTATTTATTGATATGGAGAAAGCGTATGATATGGTATGGAAAGAAGGAGTATTGATTAAATTAAGTAAATTAGGAATTACAGGAAAGATGTTTAACTGGATAAAATACTTTTTATTTGGTAGAGTTATTCAAATTAGAATAGGTTCAGCATTTTCATTATTTTTCTGTAACTCTGACTACATGTGCTGAAATTTCTTTTTTAGAAATAATATTTCATAAAAACTTTTAATATTGCTAAAGAAGGTAACACCAGTGACAAAAAATTATACATATGGTCTTGAAATAATTGCATTCATAAAGTCAAAAGGTAATCTAATAATGTGGTCTAAGTTTAAATGTAAAAAGAAATAAAAATTGTAAGACATTTTGCCATACCAAAAGTGGACGTTTCTGTAGAATGACCCGGCTATAATTGCTGCCCTGTACTGGATGGAGGAAGGTGGCATGAAGAAAGTAGTTATATGTTCAGATTCCAGGTCAGCATTGATTTCAATTAAGTCGATATCATCAAAGAACAGACAGGACTGCATATATGAAATATTATTTAGACTTCAGAGAGTAAATGTGATAATAGTATTCATGTGGATTCCAGCACACATAGGAATTAAAGGGAATGAAGTTGCAGATGTTTTGGCTAAAGAGGCATGTAAATTAGATGAGATTATGGAAATCCTATATAGTAAATCAGAAGCAAAAGTAATAGTTAAGAATAGTATAATAAAGGAGTGGCAATATAACTGGGATAGGGGAGTAACAGGTAGACATTACTATAGAATTCAGGAGAAAGTAGGAAGTAGGAGGGTATGTAAAGGAAATAACAAAACAGAAGGTATAATTACACGATTGAGAATGGGGCATACAGGTTTACGTAAAACATTACATCTCATAGGGAAACATCCAACTGGTTTATGTGATCATTGTCAAGAGGAGGAATCAATGGAACACATATTATGTCACTGCCAAAAGTACAGAAAGAGAAATATTAAAGAAAGAAATTAGTAAACAAAGTTCTTTAGAAGTTAGCATGCAACATATACTTAATGGTCATAACAATGAAAGTTTATTAAATTATCTGAGAAGAACGGGCCTAATTAACAGAATTTTAAAGAGGGTTTCCTATTTAATATATATATATATATATATATTTTTTTTTTTTTGTGTATTATCTGGGAGGTTAGTTCTTGACTCATGCCCACAGTAGGTGGCGGTAATGCACCTTAATGTTGGATGCCGACCGCCATTAAAACAACAAAGAAGAAGAAGAAGAAGAAAGAGTGACTTGAACATCTTGGAGGCGGGGTGAGTAAATTATCAGGACATTTTTATTCTGAAAGTGGAGTAATTCTTTTTAAACTGTTGCTGTCATGTACTCTGTACTGTAGCATGCAAGATACGTATTTAGTTGTGTGTTGTGTTCGCTCCGCGCAGCTTGTAGGTCTCCGGCTGTGTAGATGAATAGTGAATGTTTGACGTTGTTATTACTTGGAGTTCTGATAAAGAATACAGCAATAAGTTGGTGTACAAACTGCAGTGCTTTATCAATATGTTTCTGTATTGGGCTAACACATATATATCATGACTGTTTGAGTGTTGACCACTCAAATCTACATGTAGTTATCGCTGCAGCCCGGAGACCTGCAAGTGGGAGGAGTTTACGCCAAGAACAGCAAGTGGGAGGGGCTTATGCCGCAAGTAGGCTGGATTTCATCGTAGTTTAAAATTATATAAATATAACGCATTTTCATAGTAGTTTAAACTGAAATTCTTAGTTTTGTCATTATTGTGTGTATCCAATACCGTTCACTGTCAACACTGAAATCATGTCTTTACATCTTTTGCCATGCTTCGTGATGGTGTCTTCGTAATGGTGCTTAAATTGCTACAGTTAAAGGATTAACTTGAATTGTTGATCCTTTAACTGTAGCAATTTAAGCATATTTCTGGATATTACATTTTAGTTCTACAATTCTTCTACAGTAGCCTACCAAGGAACATTAAAGTGAGATGCAATTGCACTTAGGAGGTAAATGTGTGATACATAAAGAAAATGTTGAGTACTGTTAAGAAAATGTAGTTACCATTTGCCTGTACTGCATATTTTTTTAAATCAAATTTCAGCAAATTACAGACTAATGTTCTTCAGAACATGTTACACAAATCAGTGTATTAATTTGAAATCTCAGGGTGGGTAAATTATTTTATTTCTGATGAATCAAATTATGTACAATCATTTATTCAGCACAATAGACTTGCATGCAGTGGACACTGCAAAATCCCAGATGCATTGCTTCCGAGTAAATTCCACGGAGCTCGCCTCGCTTGCCCTTTCCAGCATAACCTGGTGGGTAGACAAGAAGCACAATGAGCATTAGGGTTAACCCAAATTTAAAACATTCTCCCCATGCCTTCCAATATGCATGACTTTATTCTCTTGCTGAACATGTACAAACATTTCAAGAATAATTTCTCAGCTCTGTAGGTCTATGCTATGCAAGTAAATGGTGTCCAGAAATTGTAAGGGACGACATTAGGCCAAGTAAATTAGACTTTATTACTATTTTTAAATTAAGTATTTCTTTTAAAAACCACTAGACAAAACGCTAGTTTATTCACCATTAATTTACACAAAACTGATTGATTATTATTAGTATTAAATATATATATATTTTTTTCAATTTAAACCATGTTTTAATTATATAACATTGTGGATTAGGAGGTTAGGAGATGTTCTAATACTTTTGAAAATGTACCTTATACTTTAGAAAATGACACTGTAAAAAGTGAACAGTTGGATCAACAACAACAACAAAAATATTGGTAACACCTAAATTTTTTTTTTTTTTCAACTTAATTCATTACCTTTATTTGTAATAAATTAAGTTGAAAAAAAAAATAATAATGTCGGTTTGTCTGTTGGGGAACCATCAAAATAAAGTGTTAGCATATATTTAGCAGATATAGTACTAATACTCCAATGACTGCTAGTTGACATGCAGTTGCAGAGTTACTTAACAACAGCTGTCTAAAGGGTACCATCAAAATAATCAAACTGATATTAAAATAAAAATAGTTCAAAGCAATCTGATCTGATATCTGATCTTATGGCTGTTTGAGAGAAAAAAAATACTATTATTATTACTATACTTAGTGTATACTCATTGATGGCTTTAAGTAAAGTAGCATAAGAAAGGTGGCAAGATATGAGACTTATAATACATTATAACTATGAGAAATATAATCCATTGTAACTTAAGTGGATGCAACGTGTTCACTGTGTGTTATAAATCATCGTACTCTTAAAAGCTATAACCACTAATAAGTAAATATTATAATACATTAAAACTGTTCTTATGAATATTCATAAGATGATATAGCATATTATAAGTTTTTTTTTACAATGCATTATGCATTCATTATAATGCCTTAAAAATACCCTTATAATGCATTATAAATATGGGCTTCATAGAAAGGGTTACAAAATTACAATGCCATGCAATTACATTTCCTGCTTATGGTCTTCGGTATCCAGGAGAGCAAATTAGTTGTTTGTAGAAAAAAAAAAAGATATTGTCAGGCACATTACAGATTGTAAGCTGTGTGTGGTACTAAGAAAACGTTGTACAAAAGCCACCAAGAAAATGCACTTTTCACAGCTTGTAATACGTTTTACAAAACAAAACAAACTAAAATTGTACATCACGCTTACCTCTTCCACTCATCTACAGTGCCGCCGCTGAAAGTCGTCTTCTTGGTTTTTTTGACAGATCGCAAAAAAATTCGCCCACTACCGCCACCAGGAGCGTGAACCGATACTACAACCCACACGACATTAAACAAACCAATCAAAATCTTCTGTTGGTTTGTACAGCCCACTTGCAGCTTAAGTCCCACCCATTTGCAGCTGCCTCCGACCTCCGTTTATACCCATCTCGTGGGCTCAGAAATAGAGTGGGGGAACTATGACGTCACTTTGTAGGCGGATTGGCGGTTAGCATGAAACTGGTTCCTCGACAAAAAGCCAATGGGATTTTTCCATAGGCTTTTGGATAATCGCATAAATTAAGCTCTGTGTTCAATCATAGTTCATGAAACTTACACGTTTTGTCCATCAAGATAATATTCACAAAATAATAGGGTTGTTCCGATTCCGATACTAGTATCGGAAATTCCACCGATACCACAAAAAAATTATGGTATCGGTATCGGCGAGTACTTGAACCCATGTACCGATCCGATACCATTTTTCAACAAGACCTATAGTTATGCGCGCTAGCTTTGCTTAACGCTGCAAATCGGAAATAAATTCTTCTTCGCTGCTCAGAATGCAAACACAGGAAGTTGTGCTGTGTTGCCACAAGCAACCACTATTTAGAGCAGCGAAGAATAAATACAAACGTGTTAGCACATTGCCAGTAAGTTAAATCAATTGCATATGCAACTAAATCTTCACCTTGGGTGGCTAAGTGATGTCTAATATTAGCCACTGGCTAATAAATGATCAGATTTTACTCGCCAGTGTGTGAGTTGGAGGCTATGTATAAGTTTAGCACAGATATATTGTCACTCTCCAAACACTGAGCGATTCAGAGTTTCACTCTCCGTCAAGCGATCTGTGCTATTTTTCAGATCATCTGAATGGATGCGCAGCGCACCTGTATTTGTGCACGACTCGCCGTCGCTTTGCTTTTTTCCTCACATGCAAACAGAGAGAGAGAGTCTTATGTAGCGCGTCAATTCTGCATGGTATGTAAACGATATTCTTTGTTGTATTTTCATGTCAAAATAACGGAGTTCCTTTGGAATTCTTCAGCTTTTAAGAACTGCCGGGTTCTCCAGTAGTAGGCGGAGCTAATGCACAAGCTACAATCTCATTGACCGGCGCTCGCCTATTATCATCCCTGGTGTAATTTCAGCAAATCAGTTCAAGCGAACGCAGACAACGTGATTAATATTCATGAATCCAGCAGCTCGTTAATCCTTAGTGCGTTTTATATTGTTCTTAGTAGAAGTCATAGTATGATTATTATCTGATCAGTGTTATTGATAGTTTCCCCCCCATATTTTACAGAAACACTGAACGACCAAAAAAGCACCACCACCAATTCTGTTAAATTGACTGTATTCATACATGGTTACCAAGTTTTAATTCGAATTGCTAAAGTTATATCATTAAATAATACTCGATTATCATAATACATTTATAATGCTTGACTGACTGATGTTAAGAGAGTACTTTTAATATTTAGATAGATGTGCCATTTTCCAAACATTATATTTATTTTTGTTTACTCACCAGACTATCTCTCTCTCTCTCTGTAATATATATATGCACAGCATATGGTGAAGCATGCCATAAAATAATTGTATCTGATGTTAAGAGTGTATTTAGATATATGTGCCATTTTCCAAACATTATATATTATATTTCTTTTTGTTTACTCGCCAGACTCTCTCTCTCTCTCTCTCTGTATATATATATATATATATTAATATATATATATATATATATATATATATATATATATATATATATATATATATATATACATACACAGCATATGGTGAAGCATGCCACAAAATAATTGTATGAATTCATACAGGTCTAGTAGTACATACAGCTGTATTACCAGATACACACCCAGGTATTGGATCAGTACTCGGTATCAGCCGATACCCTGAGCCTAGGTATCGGGAAGGGAAAAAGGGTATTGGAACATCTCTACAAAATAATATGTTTGACGAATTTTGAAGCCTAAATAAAAGCGCCAGAACTAAAAAGCTAAACTTAGGCTATAAATGAACTACAGCACGCCTTCAGCGTCACCACCAGCGCTCCCGACAACTGTTTCAAACTTATTTTTAACATGTTCAGTGAAGGATTTACTCTGTATATGAATTTTAATCCACGCTACATGAACCGTTTCATATAAACTGGAATAAATACAAAACTAGAGCCAAACTAAAACTGAAATGAGACATTAGTAATAAATAGTATAGTCAATAAATGAAATAATCTTAACTAAAGGACATTTAAAGCATGTGTTTCTGTACATTTTCGAAATAAGGTGCATTAAAAGTCAATAAATCCGTGATTGATATGAATATTTTAATTAAAAACGTATCCCTGCGTATTTAATCTTTTATTAAATAAGTAATTAAGTGAGTGAGTTTTTGGAAATGGTAAGATTAAACTTATTTTAGTGAATAAAGTACCACATTTCAGCTCTCGTTTTGTTAGGGTGGATACACAAAATATTATTTTATCCTTGCTTCTAGGAAATCCTCAATCTATATGCTCTCTAGGGCTGGCCCGGCTGGGCGATATATCGAACACGATATTCATGCGCATCTCGTCAGCAAAGCCGGTTCCGTGATTAGCGCTAAATCTCCATCACCTGTTTTCAAATAGAGCACCATTTAATACACAGAGCCGTAGTTCACTGACAAGTTCGCAATATCGTGTTCGTTATCGAAGGCGATTCATCTGCGATAATGAATGCGATATTGCGTAGCTTGACAGTGAACTACGGTTTTGGTCGGTACAACATCTTCTATGCACTTCCTTATGAAGCACGTGACCGTGTCTGTGTAAACATCGATGTCGTCATCAGATGCAGCCCGGAACATATCCCAGTCGACGTAATCAAAACAGTCCTGTAACATAGAGTCCGATTGGTCCGACCAAAGCTGAATCGTCCTGAGGGTGGGTGTTTCCCGTTTCAACTTCTGCCTGTAAGCAGGCAGGAGCAGAACAGAAGAGTGATCTGATTTGCCTAGAGGTGGGCGGGGGAGGGACTTGTAGGCATTCCGGAAGGGGGAGTAACAGTGGTCTAGAGTCCGTTCTCCACGTGTGTTGCATGATATGTGCTGGAAGAATTTTGGTGCGATCCTCCTAAGATCGGCTTTGTTGAAATCCCCGGTAATAATAAACGCAGCGTCAGGGTGCACGGTCTCCTGTCTGCATAAATGCCCGTACAGTTCCTTGAGTGCTACATCTAGTGTCGGCTTGAGGGGGGATGTAAACAGCTGTAATGATGACCGCTGTAAATTCCCTCAGTAACCAAAATAGCCGGCACAGAAGCGTGAGGTATTCCAGGTCAGGAGAACAAAGAGATTGTATAGGATGTGCGTTCTTCCGATCACACCAAGAATTTGCTTTTCCCTGAGAGATCCGGTATTCTATCTGCGCGATGCACGGAGAAACCCGTGGGTTCGATGGCAAAGTCTGGTACCTCTCGAGACATCCAGTTTTCTGTTATAATGGAGCAATCCCTGATCTCACGCTGGAAAGAAATCCGTGCTCTCAGTTCACAGAGTTTATTGTCCAGGGACTGGACATTAGCTAGTAGGATACTTGGTAGTGGTGGTCGGTCTGCTCGGCGTCTTAATCTGACGAGAATGCCAGCTCTCTTTCCTCTCCTCCGGCTCCATTTTCGACATCGCGGTCGGGCGGCCCAAACAAAGGGCTCCGCAGTGTTGTTTGTAAACAACGGGTCGGTGTTGAGGAATTTAAAGTCCGGTTTGCGGTTAGTAACTGTAGGGTTTGATACATAAATATAATTTAATTTAGCTCAAAGGGAATCATTTATGATTTTATAGGGAGTTTGAACAGAATCACTGTTCTGCGGCTGATCACTGAGTCGGCAGCGATTCACTGAATGAGCCATATAACATTAATTCTGCACTGGATATTAAAATCTAAAATATAGTGAAAACACTATTAATAAGCACAGTAACAAGATCGGCAGATTAAGACATTAACTTGTAAGCACAAAACACAAGATACATCTCTTTTCAATATAAATAAGACTTTATTTATATAAACCTAAGACATAAACTAATCTAACATGAACACACGCATTCACACATTCACACATTGCAGAAAGAGAGAAAGGATGAGTTTAGAGAATGAGAATGTGAAATCCCAAGTTTATAGCAATATGTGCTATCGCAGACCTGAACAAACCATCAATCACTTAATTAACCCTCGCGTTGAGTTTCTCAATGAGGCTAAAATTTATATTAAATGCACCAGCCAGAATCTGGAGTTGTTTTTCTTGCGTTGCCTTGTGTTACAGGGATTCCCTTCTGTCATCGTCGTTGCAGGAAAGGGGTTTTCCCGAGTTGGTGATTGGCTGGAAGTTCAGTAGTCTTTGAAGTGATGTCTTGGGAAACCAATGGTTGGGCGTTGGCTGAGGATGGTCTTGGAGTCCGTTGCTGGTTGAAGTTTGAAGCGGGTGCAGTCGGAGCTGGACTTTGCGGCAAACTTAACTTTTGAACACAAGACTCAACGGAAAGAAGAAAAACTAAAGTAAAAGAATAAAATGAGTAACGAGACTTGGTGGTTTTTCTTCTCATCGTGGTGTTAAGTAGCAACTGGCCTATAGGCCAGAGCACGCTCAAAGAGCGCTAAAACATCGTCAAAACGCGGTGGCAAAAGAGAGGGAAAAAAAGCTGATGGTGTCCTGAGTTTTTAAACTCGGCTTTTGGGACACATCCCATTTGGTGTCTTGACCAATTAGATAGGCCATTATCTTAGCCAGGGTTGTTCCTTCCATCATAAATCAGCATGTTATCAGTCACATGGTCCGAATTTTACACACTGTTGCAAAGTATACTTTTGGATGTGATTTCTAGAACCAGAATATGATACATTTGACAAAGAATTAATTGAAAGAAACATTTCAAGCTAGAAATGTCAAACTCATACATACCAAACACGACTAACCTTAAAGTCATTCAATAGTTATTAGAAAGACATACATAATATGTGCTTAAAACATGATAGTCTAATATGTGGTTACATACATAATATAGTGTTATGCCTAGCAATGTCCTTTTAGGATGGTTTTATGTGCATATGAAAAAGAAAGTCTCTGTGGAGACCAAACGACATGTTCTTTGGACAGGAATTTCAGTCTGGTTCTTTGTCTTCTATGCGTGGGGGAGAAGTCAATCTAAACAAGCTTGTGATTTCTCTTGTGGAACGCCATGTGGTGGCCATCTCTTTGACCATTAATCTTGATTATTTACCCAAAATTTTAAGATCTCCTTCCTGCGTTGGGCTTATCAATATTTTGTCTTAATGTTGCGAGCTGTTCTGTGAAAGAGGCTTGTTGGTTAGGCTTGCTCCAGAAGTCGGAGATAGGAATCTTTACGACGTTGTCCTGTTTTCTTGGGGCCTCTTCCGGAATTTCGGCTTCTCATGTTTCGATGTTCTGATCGAATCTTAGTTTTGTCTGACTCTTTCTGACACTACATAACTGTAGAACCGATTTCCAGAAGTGTTTGTCTGTTGTAAACAATTAGGCAGACAACATCCAGAACAAGAAACATCCAAATTACATACAAAACAAACAAAAAGCTGCCAGTTTGGCTCGGAGCTTGTGTAACCCCTCTTAATTGTTCTTTTATTTCGATAATGACCACGCGAAATCAGTTTTGCTGAGCACGTTCACTTTAGTGTTTACTACAACTGAGGACATCTGGAAAAGACACGAAGAGCACCAAACAGACAATAAATACTGCTGGTCCGGTCATAAAACATCCTTCTCAACAGCTCACATGAACTGCACACTTAAACACTTTGTTACATACGAATATGACTCAGTCTCTTTTTTTTCTCTTTCATGAATATAGAACAAAAATTGCACGGAAGAAAAGTAATACATCATACCTGGAAAAGACACGAAGAGCACCAAACAGACAATAAATACTGCTGGTCCGGTCATAAAACTGTCAGAAAATAATAAACAAAATAATCAAACAAATATACCAAATGAGATAAAAAAGCAGACGCCATTAGCACGTGGCGTGCACAACCACCTGTAAGGCACGTAAGACCCTGCTACACACTGATTTACCATTCTGAACAGAAA
The DNA here is from genome assembly GCA_029620275.1 of Acrossocheilus wenchowensis. Taxonomy (NCBI): domain Eukaryota; kingdom Metazoa; phylum Chordata; class Actinopteri; order Cypriniformes; family Cyprinidae; genus Acrossocheilus; species Acrossocheilus wenchowensis. Next base: position 1,625,740 of record CM056150.1, on the reverse strand, counting down.
ATACAGAATAAAGTTCTCTCAAATACATTTCTAGACCAATGTAATTGACTTTATTTTTGTCTAAAACAATATCTTCCAATATTTTCTTGACCGATCGACCAGAGACTTTTTTACCTACCATCCTTCTCAACAGCTCACATGAACTGAGAAGGTGGCTGATTCAACCCTTAGTACACCCTTCTTGCCTGTAGGTGTCTCCCCTTTTCCAAGATGCATTATTTAAATAACCAATGAACAAGGTTAATTTAACAAGAACAAATATTTTATAACTAAAACAAGCATTTTGACACTATTCACATTTAGATTCTGTTTTTCCTTTCTTTACTCTGTTACACTTGCAATCACAGCTGCCATACTCGGCGCCATCTTGATTAGCAATTTCCTACCGGGAGAAACTTTCTGCTCCCAGTAGTGATGCTCTTGCGGTGTTTGTATTCTCTATCACAGATGAAGCGAATAACATGCAATATTTGTCATAACCCATTTTCATAAAGCATAATAGGGGCACTTTAATAATGGTAACAGTATTGACAGCATGATGTCCCCCCAGCCCCCCCCCCCCCCCCCCCTCAGTCAAACCTCATTAATCATCAAAAACAGAGAGAGAAACATGCTTGTGTTTGAAGTGTTGGAATCCTGGTTGAGAGATAATGGGTGCGTTCGACTTCATGTAGCACTGTGCAGACTGATCGGCGAGAGTAAGCCGCTTGCAGTCGGACTCTTTCTGCTCCCTGTAGTGATGCTCTCGCGGTGTTTGCATTCTCTATCACAGATGAAGCGAATAACATGCAATATTTGTCAAATGAAAAAATTATTCTTTTTTTTTTTGTTTTGAATGAAGCATAAAGAAATACAGCAGTGAAGTACATTCTAGTTCAAATTCTAGAGGAGGGGGGATACTGATCGAGTTTTGAAGGCAATATAGTGCAAGCATTTTAATATCTGGTTTGGTGTCTGCTTTGATATGCATGGTTATAGGCTACATGCATGTGGAGAATGCATGTGACACAAAGGAAATAAAGGATGGCATTTGTATAATGTACAAAAACAAGTTGGTTTAGTTCGAGTTAGTTATGGCAACAGAAACGAATATACAGTAATATCTCATCTGAGAATTGACAATTCTGCCCTCAACAAATCACTTATAATATATAATTGGAAACAAGATTCTGGTCAGTGCAATAAATGTGGACTTCCAGAAACTGTACTAATCAATTGTATGGCGTATGAAAGGGAAAGAATTCAGTCAAAGAATGCCTTAATTTCTGTTGGAATAAACTCTTTAACTTTGCAGAATATACTAAACAGTTCAAATGTTATGAAGCTCTTTTAATTTTTAAGCAACAAAGTTATATAAGAGAATATAGAAATGCAGTCGTTTCTCTCTCTCTCTCCTGATATCAATGCCTCCCAGTAGGTGGCGGATTTTGCACCAAAGATGGCTTGAACCGCCATTAAACTCGAAGAAGAAGAAGAATGTGTGTGGCTATTATAAAGTATATTAAAGAAATAGGACTAATAAGGAGAATTTAGAATTATAAGTACACTAATAGTGTGTATATGTATGTGTATATGTGTGTGTGTGTGTGTGTGTATATATAATTTTTTTTTATTATTATTGTTAGTAATTATTAGTGCTTCACACTCCAGTCCAGTTGGTGGTGGTAAATGCCCCTAAAGTTGGTTTGCCATCCGCCATAATACGACATCAGAAGAATGCATGTGACGTCACCGGCAGAGGACTTCCGCCTTCACATTTCTCCGGAAGGACATGTGTTTTTTGATGTTTGTTTTTAAGCACATGAAGTGGTTTCGTTGCTGTTTCATGTTGTCTGTGCTTGATTTCAGCGTTTGTGTTAACATAAGACTAAGATTGGGTATTTGAACTCTCAGGATCGTTCAGCTGAATGATTAGTTTGAGTAAGTGTTGGAGATCTCACTCTTCTGTCTAAAGCTTCCTTACTTAAGTACACTTTTTAAGTATCTGTACTTTACGCTTTGTTATTCTCGTTACTTCCCTACAGCAGCTAATGAACCGAATGTCTCACGCATTCACAGAAAACGCGTTGAAAAATAAGCTGGATAAGTATCACTCTTGTAGGGCTTTGTGAAGTGATTTCCCAGCATTTTTTGAACACTGACCAGATGCAAATGTCATATTTATTTATAACAATTCAATAATTATAAGTTAATATAGTTGCATGTATTAGACACAATATTGTCTGATTTTGCAAAATTGTGTAAACGAAAATATTACCTATAAAGCCACAGAAGAACTGCTGTGATCTTCTAATAAAAAAAATAGATGTTCGACTTGAAGCAGCGCTGCAGACCATTCTGTGTAAGACATCAAAGTACTGCGAGAGCGATTAGACAGCATTTTTAAAATGTTTGTTTTGATGTTAAATAAATCTTGCTTTTGTGGGGGTGGGTCGGGCTGTTATATTGTTGTTGTTGTTGTTGTTGTTGTCAACTCACTTGTTTAATTTCTATAGGTTTTTAAAATTCTAAAAGCTCTTAAAAGATACTACAAGCTAGTCAGTGTATTCAGCAGGTGTAATGTATTGTAAGGATTTTACAACAACAATAAAACAGCGTGCTTTTGGTACTTTAGTACTTTTAAAAGCAAGTACTTCTGTACTTTTACTTAAGTAAAAATCTGTCTTTACTACCAGCAGTATCTGTGCTTTCACTCAATAATGGAGTTGTGTCTCTGTTCAGCTTCATCATGAATCAAACACAAACACCCCGAGATCAAGAGCTTTCTTCAGGAAGCAGGTACTTTACATACATACTATATTAACCCTAATAACAAGACCATAAAGAGACATCAGAAAATTCATTTATTACTATTTTTGATCTTATTAGAACATAAATAATACAAATTCATGATTTTTTTTTTTGTTAGTTTTTTTTAAACATAACTTTTATTTTTGATTTTAATGTTTGCATCCCCATAAACTGATTGAAAATAGAAAGCTTATTTGGCAATCTGTTACAACATTTTGCTAAATTTTTTAAAACTTGTTGTAAAATTGTTAAACAATGTCTATTTATGAATATATTAGCCCACTGTATCATGTTTGATACACACATTTCTAGGGCCTATAAATTATTAACATGACCAAAACTTAGCTGATAAACCTGTTGTATCTACTTCATGACCTCTGATTGATAGTTCATGCTTTTATCAAGTAAAGTATTTTTGCTGTGAAATCTTTCATGATATTTATAATGTAAATGTAAGAATAACTTTTATATTAGTAATTTGTTTGTTTGTCTATCTCTCAATAATGAATAATGATTCTATGATTGACAATAAATTATAATTTAAGAGTTTGAAGTTATTAAACTGATTTTCTGAAATAGGCTACAAATTCTAAAGTCTATAGACCACAGAGTAAAACATATCTTGATTTATAACCCTAAAAGGGGACAAATCCCCTGAGATACAAACATTTACAGAGAGATTAAGAAAAATGTAAAAATTAAATTCATAACATTTCAATGTAAACACAAGCTAATTCTTAACAACAACTTTTTTAACATGTAAGTTCCCTGCAATTATTGTAAATATGTGAAATTCATCAACTTTTATATGAGGGTGAGAATTTTCCCACAACAGGTGGCCATGTTTTAAATGCTGTCTGTGAGAGAAACAAAGAATGAATGAACAAAGTCACCAGATCTAAATATTCACAACAAACACCCTTTCAACATTTTTTTTAATTTAAAAATTAGAATTTTATTTAAAACAATAAGACCATATAGCCTCCATATAAAGTGATTTCAGTGTTTTATTTTTAAAGGTTCTTTATTAAAATGAATGACATCATTAAATCTGTTCAGCAGAAGAGATCAGAGCCAGAGATGTGTGTCATATTTATGTTGTGTTTTTGTTTTATATTTGGTATTCATATTACTTATTATGCCAGAGTCTATGAAAGAACTTTGGTTTATAGTTTCTGTATCAACAGAGTAAACATGAAAATATCATATTTTTTTTTAATCAAAAGTGAATCATTTGAATACAGTAATTCAAAGGATTGTTTGTTATAGTTCAGTTGATCAGAAGAGATCAGAAGCAGAGCCCAGCTGTGTGTTTATTTCATTAACAGATAGAATTGTAATATTTGTTATGGTGTTTTATCATGTGATTATTTCATCTGATATTTTAACATTTGCTCACACTCTCTGTTATAGTTCAGTTCATCAGAAGAAATCAGAAGCAGAGCCCAGCTGTGTGTCTATGAGGAGTGATGCTTCTATGCCTCATCCAATTCATTTTAAGAGTGATGACACAAGGTTTAACCTCAAGTATTACATTGTTTTGTAAAAGATGTGATCATAGTGAGATATTTTAAATTAAACTGTCATAAATCTACAGCACTGTAATAAATTAATATGAGCAGAAGTCTGGCTATGAAATGTAGTAAATCTAATGACAACAATCACAGAGCACAGAGTAGAATTGTTTTCTTTATTTACATTTATTTAAATGGTATTTATTTTTTACAGTTGTGACCTTGAGCGGGTGCATTTTTAATGAAGTCACAATTGTTAAGTTAACTGGAAAATTTGATTCTTGATTCAAGGTCAATCCTGCAACACAGATCAGTAACAAAATCTGTCTGCAAGAAAAATGACCAACCTATGAATCAAACACAAGACACAGTATCCTGGTGTAAGGTAAACATTACTCATTTACATCATTAATAACTGACACATTTCATAAACCCTATATGTTCAGTGTCGCATAACAGAAAACAAAAAATGTTTTTCTCTGTACATTTATCTCTGTAGCTCATGTAATAATGTGGTGTTTTAATTTTCCAGTCATGAAGTTCTCAACACGTTCAGATCAAAGCTGCTGAAGAAGTTTGAGCGTCTGTATGAGGGAACAGCGACGCAGGGAAACCCAACACTCCTGAATGAGATCTACACAGAGCTCTACATCACAGAGAGTGAGAGTGGAGAGATCAGTAATGAGCATGAGGTGAGACAGATTGAGACACGATCCAGGAGAGCAGCAACAGAGGACACAGCCATCAAATGCAGTGACATCTTTACACCTTTACCTGGACAAGACAAAGCCATCAGAACTGTGCTGACAAAGGGAGTCGCTGGCATTGGAAAAACAGTCTCTGTGCAGAAGTTCATCCTGGACTGGGCTGAAGGGAAAGAGAATCAGGACGTCCAGCTCATATTTCCACTGCCTTTCAGAGAAATCAACCTGATGAAGGACAAAACACTCAGTCTTTCAGATCTTCTTCATGTGTTTTTCCCTGAAACTAAAGAAATGGAAATATCCAGTGATGAATATAAAGTGTTGTTCATCTTTGATGGTCTGGATGAGTGTCGTCTGTCTCTGGACTTTAAGAGTAAAGTGAAACTGTGTAATATATCTGAATCAGCCTCAGTGGACGTGCTGCTGATGAACCTGATTGTGGGGAATCTGCTTCCCTCTGCTCTCATCTGGATCACCTCCAGACCAGCAGCAGCTGATCTCGTCCCCTCTGAGTGTGTCCATCGAGTGACAGAGGTACGAGGCTTCAATGAGCCACAGAAGCAGGAATACTTCAGGAAGAGAATCAGTGATCAGAGTCTGGCCGATACAATCATCTCACACCTGAAGTCATCAAGGAGCCTCTACATCATGTGCCACATCCCAGTGTTCTGCTGGATCTCAGCCGCTGTTCTGGAGAAGATGTTGAGTCCAGCAGAGAGTGGAGAGATTCCCAAGACTCTCACTCAAATGTACACACACTTCCTGATCCTTCATACCAACATCAAACGTGAGAAGGACTATGAGAAGAAGCTGACAGATGAAGACATGATCCTCAAACTGGGGAAAATAGCTTTCCAGCAGCTTGTGAAAGGAAACCTGATCTTTCTGTGAGGAAGACCTGAGAGAGTGTGGCATTGATGTGACAGAAGCATCAGTGTACTCAGGATTGTGCACTCAGATCTTCAGAGAGGAGTTGGGCTTGTATCAGGGGAAAGTCTTCTGCTTTGTTCATCTGAGCATTCAGGAACATCTAGCAGCTCTATATGTGCACCTCTCCTGGACAAACCACAACAGAAATGAGTTTGAACAAATCACCAAACACCAAAGTGAGTCTAAAGTGAAGGACTTGTTTCAACTCAGTTCATCAGAAGATGTTTCATTGTCTGAGCTGCATCAGAGAGCTGTGGATGAGGCTCTGCTGAGTAAAAATGGACATCTGGATCTTTTCCTGCGGTTCCTTCTGGGTTTGTCAGTGGAGTCTCATCAGATTCTCCTACAACGAATAATGACGCTGAAAAGAAGCAGCTCTGACAGCAATGAGAAAACAGTTGAGTACATCAAGAAGAAGATCAGGACCATTGACTCTCCAGAGAAATCCATCAATCTGTTCCACTGTCTGAATGAACTGGGTGATCGTTCACTAGTGGAGGAAATACAACAGTATCTGAAATCTGGAAATTTAAGTGAACTCTCTTCATCTCAGTGGTCAGCTGTAGTTTTTGTGTTGTTGACATCAGAAGAGGAACTGAATGTGTTTCATTTTCATAAATTTGTTAAAGGAAAGAATAATCCTGAAAATATGAAAGTTCTTCAGAAGATGCTGCCTCTGATTAAAGAGTCCAGATCAGTTCAGTAAGTATCAATGAGAACAATCACTTCACTGTTAAAACATTAAGAAAATTTAAAAACTCATAAATCTTAAGTGATGTTGCTATTATTTTAGTGGTCTGCATTTTGATGTGTTTTCAGTACAGTGACACTGTAAAAGATTTATTCAGGCATTTAAACAAAGCCAGAGAAGTTGCACATAAATAATTCAGGTTTTCCATTTAAAATGTTAAAATTAATAAAGAAGGAATTTAAATATTTTTCATCTGGCATAAAAGACCAAGCAGAAATCGAGAGCAACCGAACAAGTGGAGAAGCAGCTCATATATCGTATCGTATGTCTTTATTGTCATTGTGCAAGTACAACAAAATTGAAAAAGCAAACTTTTAAGGTGCAAGAACAATAAAAGAAAAAATAGAAAGCTAGGCATATTTATACCTAGAAACATACAAGAACACAACAGGAGAAACATACAAGCACAACTCAACATTCACAGATTACATTCACATTTCTGCTGGTCATTGCATGATCCCGTCTTATTGCACAGTAAATGATTGCACAGTAGATAATTACTAAGTGTTTAATTCTTGGTTGTGTTCAGTGCAGTTATGGTTCTGGGGTAAAAACTGTTTTTTAGTCTATTAGTCCGAGTTTTCATTATTCTATAACGTCTGCCTGAAGGCAGCAATTCAAAGTGAGTGTGTCCGGGGTGATATGGGTCTCTGAGTATGTTATGTGCCTTCCTGAGACAGTGGGAATTATACCGGTCTTCCAGGGAGGGGGCAACCGATAATCTTTTGGGCCATGTTAATGACCCTCTGGAGTGCCTTCCTCTCTGCAACTGTACAACTGGAAAACCACACACAGATACAGTATGTGAGGATACTCTATGGTGCAGCAGTAGAATTAAACCAACAGCTTCTGTATGAGTTGATTTTTCCTAAGAATTCTCAGAAAGTATAGTCTCTGCTGTGCCTTCTTGATGGTAGCGGTGGTATTGGTGCTCCAGGTCAGGTTATCATCAAGGTGAACGCCCAGGAATCGGAAGTTGTATACACCTCTCCACACAGTCCTCATTAATAATGTGGACTCGTCTCCCCCAGAGATGAGCCCCACCCAGGGCTGGACTGGGACAAAAAAATTGGCCCACCACTATATATATATATATAGAGTCCACATTATTATACACATACAGTGGGGCAAAAAAGTATTTAGTCAGCCACCAATTGTGCAAGTTCTCCCACTTAAAAAAATGAGAGAGGCCTGTAATTTTCATCATAGGTATACCTCAACTATGAGAGACAAAATGAGAAAAAAAATCTAGAAAATCACATTGTAGTATTTTTAAAGAATTAATTGGTAAATTCCTCTGTAAAATAAGTATTTGGTCACCTACAAACAAACAAGATTTCTGGCTCTCACAGACCTGTAACTTCTTTAAGAGGCTCCTCTGTCCTCCATTCATTACCTGTATTAATGGCGTCTGTTTGAACTCGTTATCAGTATAAAAGATACCTGTCCACAACCTCAAACAGTCCAACTACAAACTCCACCATGGCCAAGACCAAAGAGCTGTCAAAGGACACCAGAAACAAAATTGCAGACCTGCACCAAGCTGGGAAGACTGAATCTGCAATAGGTAAGCAGCTTGGTGTGAAGAAATCAACTGTGGGAGCAATTATTAGAAAATGCAAGACATACAAGACCACTGCTAATCTCCCTCGATCTGGGGCTCCACGCAATATCTCACCCCTGTCAAAATTATCACAAGAACTGTGAGCAAAAATCCCAGAACCACACGGGGGGACCTAGTGAATGACCTGCAGAGAGCTGTGACCAAAGTAACAAAGGCTATCATCAGTAACACACTGCGCCGCCAGGGACTCAAATCCTGCAGTGCCAGACGTGTCCCCCTGCTTAAGCCAGTACATGTCCGAGCCCGTCTGAAGTTTGCTAGAGAGCATTTGGATGATCCAGAAGAGGATTGGGAGAATGTCATATGATCAGATGAAACCAAAATAGAACTTTTTGGTAAAAAACTCAACTTGTCGTGTTTGGAGGAGAAAGAATGCTGAGTTGCATCCAAAGAACACCATACCTACTGTGAAGCATGGGGGTGGAAACGTCATGCTTTGGGGCTGTTTTTCTGCAAAGGGACCAGGACGACTGATTCGTGTAAACAAAATAATGAATGGGGCCATGTATCGTGAGATTTTGAGTGAAAACCTCCTTCCATCAGCAAGGGCATTGAAGATGAAACGTGGCTGGGTCTTTCAGCATGACAATGGTCCCAAACACACCGCCCGGGCAACGAAAGAGTGGCTTCGTAAGAAGCATTTCTGGTCCTGGAGTGGCCTAGCAAGTCTCCAGATCTCAGACCTGGGCCCCAAAACATTACTGCTCTAGAGGAGATCTGCATGGAGGAATGGGCCAAAATACCAGCAACAGTGTGTGAAAACCTTGTGAAGACTTACAGAAAACATTTGACCTCTGTCATTGCCAACAAAGGGTATATAACAAAGTATTGAGATGATTTTTTTTTATTGACCAAATACTTATTTTCCACCATAATTTGCAAATAAATTCTTTAAAAATCCTACAATGTGATTTTCTGGATTTTTTTTTTCTCATTTTGTCTCTCATAGTTGAGGTATACCTATGATGAAAATTACAGGCCTCTCTCATCTTTTTAAGTGGGAGAACTTGCACAATTGGTGGCTGACTAAATACTTTTTTGCCCCACTGTGTGTGTATATATATGTATGTATATGTGTATATATATATGATATACACTACCATTCAAAAGATTTTGAACAGTAAGATTTTTCATTATTTTTTTTTAAAGAAGTCTCTTCTGCTAACCAAGTCTGAATACAGCAAAAACAGTAATATTGTGAAATATTTTTAATATTTAAAATAACTGTTTTCTATTTGAATATATTTTAAAATGTAATTTATTCCTGTGATTTCAAAGCTGAATTTTCAGCATCATTACTCCAGTCTTCAGTGTCACATGATTCTTCAGAAATAATTCTAATATTCTGATTTGCTGCTCAAAATACATTTATTTTTATGTTGAAAACAGCTGAGTATAATGTTTTTTTCAGGTTCCTTTGAATAGAAAGTTCAGAAGAACAGCATTGATTTGAAATAGAAATATTTTGTCTTTATCATCTTTTTTGATCAATTTAAAGCAACCTCGTTAAATAAAAGTATTAATTTCCATCATTTCTTTCCCAAAAAAGAAAACAATTTTGAATGGTGTATTGTATAATTTTACAAAAGCTTTATTTCAGATAAATGCTGATCTTTGGATCTAAGAATCCATTAATAATAATAAATATTTATTGTGCAGCAAATCAGTATATTAGAATGATTTCTGAAGGATCATGTGACACTGAAGACTGGAGTAATGATGCTGAAAATTCATCTTTGATCACAGCAATAAATTACGTTTTAAAATATGTTCAAATAGCAAGCAGTTATTTTAAATAGTAAAAATATTTCACAATATTACTGCTTTTGCTGTATTTTGGATAAAATAAATGCAGGCTTGGTGAGCAGAAGAGAATTCTTTAAAAAAAAAACATTCAAAATCTTACTGTTCAATAACTTCTGACTGGTAGTGTAGATATGTATCATTGCATCGAGTTGTTTTGGATAATAAAAAAAACGTCAGGTCTGACAATATCGTGTCTTTTCAAATTTAAATCTAGATTTATTCGCATTGGCCCATGTAGAGCTCTATGAACACACTTGACATGACTTGGCCAAAAAATCGCGGTGGACGAATTTACGTTTTATTAAAAAGTGTTTGTGTATTCTGCAGTAATAGCGCGCACACACAGGATAGATGCCTGCCGCCGTTGCGAGTCCCGATCAAGCACTTTACTGATTCAACTGCTCTCCTCTCCTCCTCCTCCTGGCTCTTTACGCCGCATCACTCACCGCAGAGCAAGCCTGTTCTTGATAAAGCTGCAGTGAAAATGTGGGAAAACCCGATGAGGAAGAAGTTGGGGGTGAAGCGTTCTTTATATAGGCGGAGCAAAACACTTCATGGCTCCGTCTATAGCGCATTGTGATTGGGTGGTTTACGCTGTCAATAGAGGAGACAAACCAATGGGCCACTGGCTGCTCATGATGGTCCTTGGCAAAAAAAAAAAAAAAAAAAATTCTGTCGGCCCACCGGGAAAATGTCCGGTATGCCAGATTACCAGTCCAGCCCTGGCCCCACCACGGTGGTATCATCAGCAAACTTGATGATGGTGTTGCTGGAGTGGGTGGGGGTGCAGTCATAGGTGTAGAGGATGTAAAGAAGGGGACTCAGCACACAGCCCTGGGGAGAGCCGGTGCTGAGGCTAAGGCATGAGGAGGAGTGGCGGCCTACCCTCACCTTCTGCGGGCGATCGGACAGAAAGTCCTTAATCCACAGACAGATGGAGTGAGATATTCCCAGGTCTAACAGTTTGGTCATCAGTCTATCGGGGTGGATGCTGTTAAATGCTGAGCTAAAGCCCACAAAGAGCAGCCGCACACAGCTCCCCTGCTGCTCCAGGTGACATAGAGCCGAGTGGAGAGCTGTGGTGATGGCGTCCTCCGTGGACCTGTTGGCTCTGTAGGCGAACTAGTGAGGGTCGAAGCTGGATGGGAGGATTGAGACCGAACCAGCTTCTCAAAGCACTTCATAATGATGGGTGTGAGTGCAACTGGACGATAGTCATTCAAACAGCTGATGATGTTCTTCTTCGGGACTGGAATAATTGTGGAGGTCTTCAGGCAGGATGGAACGACAGCCTGAGAGAGGGACTCGGTGAAGACCCCTGCCAGCTGGCCCGAACATATATACAGCAGCTCAAATCTAAAATCTGATGAATCAGTTAATGGAGCAAAACAGCAGCATACTTGAACACACACTTTTGAAGAAGACAATTGAAATCTGCAAGGTACACTCTAAAAAATGCTGGGTTAAAAACAACCCAACTTGGGTTATTCAGCGCTGGGTAAATATTGGACAGAACACATGCTGGGTTATTTTGACCCGACTGGTTGTGTTAAGCGTTTAATTTATTGTTTAAGAATTATTATATTGCTGGCTTAAAATGGGCTGGAAATTAAAAATCACACACAGAATTACTATAGGCAACCGCAATAATCAATTTCCGCAATAATCATTTATTAAGCAAGAACACTCATGGACAAAATACAAGACAAATTGAATTTATTTGGGTGAATAGTTTACAGTATTACATACAAACATTTTAGAAATAGAAAAGGCATGTAGAAGTAGCATTTTAATTTAAGTATATTCAACCGTTCTCTAATCGCTTTTTACCAAAATAGTGGTAATTCTCGTGCCGGTGTTTCGCCGAAATCTGAGCCGATGAAGGGCTGCTGTTCGCGGGGGAACTGCGAACTTTAGACCGCGGCCTCACGTTTCACTCCTAGCTGAGAAATGGCGTGACTGACTCCAAAACCTGCCCAAAAACAATCAGTACTGAAATTAGGGAACATATTTTAACATCAAATTAAATTAAACTCAGTATTATAACAAATAAAATCCATTTATGTTCTGCAAGGCAAAGGTGTTTCCAGCGCGAAACGACCCCAGCTGACTGACTTCTTGTCCTTATGTTGCGAAAAATAATATCATTTACAACACAAAGACTTTATAAATGAAATAAAATGTATAGAAACCTTTATTTCCCCGAAAGAGTGCACCAAATCGGTGGCGGCGCTGAGAACCGCTCTCTCCTGTGGACTTAAGTTAAAAGTTACCCTTCAGCAAACAAGGATGCATTAAGAAAATGAATTGCAGACGATTCCTTGCCCTCCATTTAAAAGATGACATGCTACAAGAACTCCCAGTTAGATGCGCACTGCTTAGGGTAGTTAAAGGGATAGTTCACCCAAAAATGACAATTCTGTCAATAATTACTCACCCTCATGTCGTTCCAAACCTGTAAGACCTTTGTTCATCTTCAGAACACAAATTAAGATATTTTTTCACATCCCTTTAACCTTTAAATTGTATTTTCAATTGTGTTTTTTCACGTGGACGCATAAATTGTCAATCCAAACACAATTGCAAATCACAGTGACTGCCGAATCTCAAATGGAAAAGCAAAGTCCATTTGCAACTGTATTGTCCATGTGTTACGAGTTACGAGCCTGTCATATTTAGAACGGCCATCTGAGATCAACTGTGTGTCATGTAACATCACTAATGTTGGCCTGTAGAAGTTTAAGAATATTGTTGCTGTGAAAAAAGTTATAATTCTGCTAATTGAAAATAATTATTAATGAGAACATTGTATAAACTTACCTTAAAATAGTTGAAACCAGTGGCTTTGCCCCTTTGTCCTTTAAAGATGACAGTTTGGGGAGCAATTTAAACATCTTTGGCGCAAAGTTCGATAAATAACCAACAAGAAAACAACCAGCAGCTTTAACATTTATCACTATTATACAAACCTACAGTTTAAATAAACAATCATCAATATCTACACCAATTAACTTTAAATTGTATAACAATGGAAAATTCAATGATTAAAAACATCAGAAATACATCGTCATAAACAAGCATTGCTTTTTACACTGTAAATACTCAAGATTTATTATAGAAAATATTGTGATAGACTGTCCATCTGTTCAGGGAGTCCCTGTTTGTGACCCGAGACGCTGAGATAGACTCCAGCCCCACAAACCTACAGAGAATAAAGCAGATTTGAAAATGAATGGATGTTTAAATAATATTTTGTAATGGACTGCAATATACAAATAATATCTTACAGTGCAGGTGATCTCAGAATGTACTATCCTTAGTGATGGAGGAGAAAGCTGTCAACACACACACAATCATTCCTCCATACATATTAGTGCAGATATATACATATATATATATATATATATATATATATATATAGTGGATATTGTTATTAATAAAACAGACTTTAGCGTAAAAACATAGATATACAGTTGTGCAATAAAGAAAATCTTGAATGAAACATGTTTTGTGTTCTGTGACATTTTAGACCTCAGTCCAATGATCCATCAAACATTGATTTGTGCTTTAAGTTTGTACTTTCTCTTTAAAAATGGATTCACAGCTAAACTGGTCTGATCTGAGAGTGAAGAGTGTGTCATTGTTCTCTACAGGTTGAATGATTGTGGCGTCACAGATGAAGGTTGTGCTGCTCTGGCTTCAGCTCTGAGATCAAACCCCTCGCGCCTGAGACTCCTGGATCTGTCTGAGAATAAAGTAGGAAATTCAGTGAAGCTGCTTTCTGATGTACTACAGGATCCTCGCTGTAAACTGGAGAAACTGTGGTAAGATCATATATGACTCTCACATGAAGCACATTTAAAGTAAATATGAAGTGTTCAGCCTCAGCTTTTTAGTATTAAATAAACAGCATTGCAAAAGTCATTGGTTGACACAGAACGATTTCAAGTTCTCACTGGAAAACTGAAACTATCCAACAGTGTTTAAAATGTGATAAATGTGATTTTTAAGAGTGTTGGATAATTTGACATTAAGAAGTACATGTGCATGTGACCGTAGCCAGGCTTTGAAAATGAGTGAGGTCTGGGGTTAAGAACTGTGCTATAATAACCCATATACAACTCATTATATACACTAACACTTTAAAAGAGACAGAGATGTAGATGTTTGTGAAAGACCTTTTCTCTGTTTTGTAGGGATGAACACTGCTAAATCATACAATAATTATTGCATTAAAATTTGTTAATATTTTACTATAGGTTAGGGGTGGATAATTTTATCAGTTGTTTATTAATCATGCAACAATAGTTTTCATAAATAATCATTAATAAATATAGTGTTTGCGTATTTCATTTCATTCTGTAACCTACTTGTTCTACAGATCTGTGTACTAGTGTTAAATGCTACTGTTTTTGACAGCGTGCTGAATTCTGCACCCTGCCAGGTTATGCACCCACTAGTACTGGTAGGTTTAGGGTTAGCTGTGGGGGAGGGGTTAGGCAACCCTAACCCTAATCTGCAACTTCCCACTTTATTAACTTTCTAAAGTGTCAAATTAAGTGGAAAAGACAAGTCCAAAAACATGTATAATAGCTGGACCCTGACCCTCGCTCACAACTCTCTCAAGTCTCGTTCACTCCACCAGAGTCGCACAGCGATCATTTAATACCACGGACGCTAAGCATTCTTGCAAACTGTCTGAACTGAATTATACATGCAGACACTCACATGAGGAGCTTTAAACAGCAGATTAGTCATTTAAAGAAGTTTTTTTTTTGTTTTGTTTTTTTGAACATGAAAAATTTACCGAGATCGGGACTCAGTGACCTCATAGCTGGCTATGTGTAGTTTTTTTCCTCATGGTATGAATTAATTTAATTATATTGGAGTTGCACGTTGTTGTTCATTGCAGCAAGTTGTTTTTTGATAGTTGTTTGATAGTGTTTCACATGATTTTCATCTCTCTACAGGTTGAGTGATTGTGGGGTCACAGCTGAAGGTTGTGCTGCTCTGTCTTCAGCTCTGAGATCAAACCCCTCACACCTGATAGAACTGGATCTGTCTGAGAATAAACTAAGAGATTCAGTGAAGCTGCTTTCTGATGTACTACAGGATCCTCGCTGTAAACTGGAGACACTGTGGTAAGATCATATATGACACACTGTAAAGTTTAATGTATGTGAAGTGCAAAATAAATTACAATTTTTAAAACAAAATTACAAATCTAAAAACAAACAAAAAAACACATTTTAAACACAATGGCAAATCTAAACCCAAAACAAGTCAGAAAACACAATGAGAAGCCAGACAAAACAGAAAAGGTAGGTATAACACTATAAATGAACCACAGGTGTGAATGTTTGTGTCTTGTTTGTGAGTCGTGTGATGGACTGAGTATAGGAAATTATGATCCGCGCTCTCAAACAGTTTTTATTTTACATTCACTGATAAGAAAAGACACAAAAGTTTCGACTCAAAGCCTTCCTCGGTGTGCAAAGCAATTCAATCCCTCCACCCTCTTTTTTTTTTTTTTTTTTTTTTTTTGATCAATCAATAATAATTTATTCCGGTCATCACAGACAACTTATCACAAAGTAAATAAAAATACATAGTTACCGAAAAAGGTGTAGGCAGAAGCCTTGCTTATTATGCCTACCCTTTATACATAATTAACTAAATAGGCGACACTTTTCACTAAGTTAAATAATACAAAGTAAACAATATTACAAAAACATTTCCCAAAAATATACAAACATAATTCACAACTAACATAACATAAATACACACTCCAACTATTACTTAGATTCTTTAACAGTACAACCACAAATTGTTAATACTAAGTCATATAATTATTAATCATCTTATTTTTATACATTTTCTTAAATTGACAAAGTGACTTACATACTTTTAGTTCCTTATCACATTTATTCCATAAATTTACCCCTATAACAGATAAGCTCCTATTTTTTACATTAGTTCTTGCCCTTACTTTCTTAAACATATACAATCCTCTTAAATTATACTGACTTTCTCTTATTTTGAACAGCCTCTGAATACAATTTGGAAGTAAATTATTATAAACTTTATACATTAACTGTAAAGTATATAATTGAACTAAATCTACAAATTTTAATGCATATAAATCAATAAACAATTTATTTGTTGGTTCGTAATAATCAACCCTTTTAACAATTCTAATAACTTTCTTTTGCAACATATGTATTGATTTTAAATTGGATTTATAAGTGTGACCCCACACCTCCACACAGTAAATAATGTATGGAACTATGAGCGCACAGTACAATATATATAAAGTTTTTTCATTCAAAATATGCTTTGTTCTATTTAATATTGCAATAGATTTGGACATCTTTGTTTTTACATAATTAATGTGTGATTTCCAACATAATTTATGATCGATTATAACACCCAAAAATTTATTTTCATACACTCTTTCTATTTCCTCGTTATCAATCATTAATTTCACTTTGTTGTTACTTTGTCGATTACTAAATATTATGAACTTTGTTTTACTTAAATTCAGTGAGAGTCTGTTATCGTCAAACCATTTTTTAAAAACCCCCAGTTCCATTTCCACTGTATTTAGAAGCTGTTCCAAAATTTTCCCAGAACAATATAAATTAGTATCATCAGCAAACAAAACCATTTTTAATACTTTAGACACTTTACAAATATCATTTATGTACAGTATAAACAACTTGGGGCCTAAGACCGAACCTTGCGGAACACCACAAGTAACTTTCAATAAATCAGATTTAACATTATTAATTTGTACAAATTGATATCTGTCATTGAGGTAACTTTTTATCCAAGCAAAAGCTTTTCCTCTTATACCATATCTCTCCAATTTCATCATTAATAATCCATAATCAATAGTGTCAAAAGCTTTTTTTAAGTCTAGGAACACCCCCACAGTATAATCATTATTATCCATTGAAGAGGAAATCTCTTCAACCAGTTCCATCACGGCCGTTGAGGTCGACCTGTTTGCTCTAAAACCATACTGATGATCACTCAATAATTTGTGTTTATCTATAAAACCATCTAGCCTGCACACAAATATTTTCTCTAAAATCTTCGAGAACTGGGAAAGAAGAGAAATTGGTCTGTAGTTGGAAAAATTTTGACGATCTCCATTTTTTAAAAATAGGAATAACTTTAGATGTTTTCATATTACTTGGAAATATTCCTGTTAAAAAGGACTGATTGCAAATGTGTGTAAATGGTTTTACTATATGTTCTATAATATTTTTTATTAACGACATGTCAATATCATTACAATCGGAGGAATGGTTTTTTTTACAATTATTAACAATATCTAGTATTTCCTTTTCATCAACTCCCCTTATAAACATTGAATGATCATTACTGGAGATATTCATTTCCTCTATCTTATCCCCAGTTCTTTGCTCCGCGGTCACTTTTGCTAAATTGCTCCCAATATTTACAAAATACTCATTAAATTCATTGACAATGTCATTCATTTTATATATACTTAATTTATCATCATTAACAAAATAATTTGGATAATCTACTTTTCCAGTATTCTTTTTAATTATACTATTAAGTACTTTCCATGTTGTTTGTATATTATTCTTATGCTTGTCCAATAACTTATTATAATAATCCTTTTTACTAAATCTTATAATACTTATTAATTTATTTTTATATATCTTATATTTATTTTCCGCTTGTATAGTTCTAGTCGCTATAAATTTCCTGTATAATGCATTTTTCTTTTTGCATGCTTTCTCTATTCCCTTAGTAATC
This sequence comes from Acrossocheilus wenchowensis, assembly GCA_029620275.1. Classification (NCBI taxonomy): domain Eukaryota; kingdom Metazoa; phylum Chordata; class Actinopteri; order Cypriniformes; family Cyprinidae; genus Acrossocheilus; species Acrossocheilus wenchowensis. Next base: position 1,607,830 of record CM056150.1, on the reverse strand, counting down.
CATGGTTTATCCTCATTTTTTTTCTTCTTTACAGTCTTAAACAAACAATATTTTTCACATTTTTCAATTAATATGGACAAAAAAGCATCATAAGCACTATTTGGATCTTTACTTACATAAACCTTACTCCAATTTTGATTCTTTAAGTCCTCACTGAGAGCAGCAATAATTGTTGGTGTTCTATATCGAATTAATTTAAGACTATTCATCCTACTACCTATTGTTTTATCAAATAATCTTTGAAGGATTGCAAAAACTGGAAAATGGTCAGTCATATCATTTATAAATAATCCTCCTACTATTTTTCCTCCAATTTCATTTGTATATATATTATCTATTAATGTAGCAGTATTTTTAGTTATTCTACTAGGTTTTGTAATCACAGGAAATAGACCTTTACTATATAATGAGTCAGTAAAATCAGTAATTCTCTTATTTCCATTTGGATTCAACAAATTAATATTGAAATCTCCACATATAATTTGTACCTTGTTCTCATTCCATTTATCGAGCATACCAAATAATTTATTCATAAAAGTATCCGTACACGATCCTGGTGATCTATAGACACAACTGATAATTATATTTTTAGCTCTTTCAATATCGATTTCTATGGTTACATATTCCAGAAGATTTTCTATAGTCACTGACATACTTTTAATCACGTTACATCTTAACGCTGAGTCAACATACAAAGCAACTCCTCCTCCTTTTTTATTAACTCTGTTTACTGTAAACAAATTATACCCTTCCAATTCAACTTCATGTATTTTCTCATTATCAAGCCAAGTCTCTGACACAGCAATCACATTAAATTTATTAAACTGACTCAGATAATCCTTAATGTGTATGAAATTTTTATGAAGACTTCTACTATTTAGATGTATTATTGATAATGCCCCCTTCATATTCACATTTCTATTAAATTTATCTTCTGTATAATACTCACAACTGTTGTTGTTAACATCATTAAAAAAGTGATTTTCCGGGTCAATATCATTTTCGATCTCGTACATTTTGTAGTCCACGTGATTAAAGGATTTAAAATTCAAGTTATTGTACTTACAGCGACTTTGTAAGATGTCAGACACACAGTCCATTTGGATATTGACCAACTCCCCATCATCAACATCACTAAATGGGAACAAAAATTCCTTATCCATGTCCATCATATCGTTAGTCCTTTTATGAATATTCCTTCACACAGTCTACACTTATCCATACTAATCCAATTCATAGCGATCACTGACAGCGTGTTCTTTAGCTTCTTTAGGTGATCCTATTTTGCCGTTACACAGTCATCATTTATCCAAACTGATCAAGTTCTTTGAGTTCTCTTATTACGTAAACTTTAGCTTCTTCAGGAGTTCCATTTAGCCGTATCATCACTTTGCAATTTCTTGTCCATGTAGCTTGTATCTTGTTCTGTTTCCTCAAAATGCGTGCACATCTAGCGATGTCAGCATTCTTTTTAGTAAGATGTTCATTCAGGTACACTCCCGTACCCTTCAACTTCTTTGCCTGCCTCAGTAACTCGGTTTTATGTTTCCGATTCACAAACCGAACAACTATTGCAGGTTTTGCTCCGCCATCCCTTCGTGGAAGGGTATGACAGGCCACAACATTATCGCACTGAATGATAATTTTCTGGCTTTCAAAGAACTTGATTACTTGGTTTTCCAGCGTTTGAAGTTCCTCTGGCAGAGCGCCTTCACCATCTCTGTTTCTGGCCACTGTACTGGCGTACATCCGGTGCTTTGTTTCCAGTCCGCTTTTCAAATCACTAATTAAATTGACGTCATCATTCATTAGCCAATGTTCAATTAGTCAAGTCAAGTCAAGTCAAGTTGAGCTTTATTGTCATTCCGCTACATGCGGGGACATACAGTGGAACGAAATGTCGTGCCTCACAGGACCACGGTGCTACATAAATACAGGAATACAGGAGTTAATTAAAACAACATAAACCTATACACAACTATCCTACTGATAGATTTGACTATAAATATGCTATATGTAAAATAATTTTTTACCTATACATAAACTTAAAAATACAAACAATACAAACTATACGAGTGCTTCAGATAAATACTATACATGTGCGTAGAGAAACATTGTGAGTCAGCAGCTGGCTGGGGAATAGTGCAGGACGATTTGTAGTGCATGAGCATGTAAACATACGTATATTACTGAGTCTTTTTGTGGGATTTGTATACACACAGCAGTGTGTGTGAAAAGTGACTAGTGCGCATAGAGGAGGAGAGTGTGCTACTACAGCTGGTTTGTACAGGCCCACTCACCTGTGTGTAGCACACTTCGATTGCACAAAAAAAAGTTCCATAAGTTTCAGATGGTCCATGTTTCAGGAGGTAGGGGGTTTGTATGGGGGTTCAGAGAGGGGATGGGTGATTTGAGTTCAGGGCTCTCACAGCCTGGGGGAAGAAGCTGTTGAGCAGTCTGGCAGAGCGGGCTCTGATGCTCCGGTACCGTCTTCCTGATGGTAGGAGCTGGAAGAGACTGTGGGAGGGATGTGTGGAGTCCTTCACGATACTATTTGCTTTGCTGGAGCATCGTGTGAGGAAAATGTCCAGGATGGAGGGGAGAGGGGCACCGATGATCCTTGCAGCTGTGTTCACTGTCCGCTGGAGGGTCTTGCGGTCTGCTGCGGTACAGTTCCCGTACCAGACAGTGATGCAGCTGGTCAGCACACTCTCAATGGTGCCCCTGTAGAAAGTGGTGAGGATGGGTGGAGGGAGACTTGCTCTTTTCAGCCGGCGGAGGAAGTGTAGGCGCTGTTGTGCCTTCTTGGAGAGTGACATGGTGTTGGTGGTCCAGGTGAGATCCTCTGTGATGTGCACCCCCAGGAATTTAGTGCTGCTGACTCTCTCCACAGGCGAGCTGTCGATGGTCAGTGGGGGGTGGTCAACAGAGTTTCTCCTGAAGTCCATCACAACCTCCTTTGTCTTACTCACATTGAGGGACAGGTTGTTAGTGCCACACCACTGTGCCACTTCCTCTCTGTAGTGCGTTTCATCGTTGTTGCTGATGAGACCTACCACTGTTGTGTCGTCAGCAAACTTGATGATGTGGTTGGAGCTGGACTTGGCAGTGCAGTCGTGGGTCAGCAGCGTGAAGAGCAGCGGGCTGAGCACACAGCCTTGTGGGGCACCTGTGCTCAGTGTGGTAGTGCTCGAGGTGTTGTGGCCGACACGGACTGACTGAGGTCTTCCGGTTAGAAAGTCCAAAATCCAATTACAGAGGGAGTTGTTAAGGCCCAGCAGGTTTAGTTTATTTATGAGCTGTTGTGGGATTATTGTGTTGAATGCTGAGCTGAAGTCAATGAACAGCATTCTAACATGAGTCTTTGTTTTCTAGGTGGGTAAGAGCCAGGTGGAGGGTGGAGGAGATTGCATCGTCTGTAGAGCGGTTTGGACGGTATGCAAACTGGAGCGGATCGAGTGTGTTGGGGAGGCTGGTTTTGATGTTGTGCATGACTAACCTCTCAAAGCACTTCATTATGATTGGAGTCAGTGCTATGGGACGGTAGTCATTTAGACAGGACACAGGTGATTTTTTTGGTACCGGTATGATTGTTGTGGATTTGAGACATGTGGGGACGACTGCCTGGCTCAGCGAGGTGTTGAAGATATCTGTTAGGACATCTGTCAGCTGTTCAGCACAGTCTTTCAGTACACGGCCAGGTATGTTGTCGGCTGGAGACAGACAGAGCGCCTGGTCGTTGGGAGGTGTGGGCAGGTTTTTGTGCAGGTGTGTCATTCTGCATTTCAAACCGTGAATAAAAGTGGTTGAGTGTATCTGGGAGGGATGTGTCACCATCACTGGCCTGTGGCGGGGGCTTGTAGTCTGTGATGGTCTGAATGGCTTTCCACAGACTCCGTGTGTCTCTGCTGTCTGTGAAGTGATTATTGATTTTTTGAGCATATGACCATTTTCCATTTTTGATGCTGCGGGACAGATTGGCTCTTGCTGTTTTGAGGGCTGCTTTATCTCCTGATCCGAAAGCTTCATCTCTGGTCTTTAGCAGCCCGTGAACCTCTGCTGTCATCCATGGCTTCTGGTTGGCGCGTGTGGTGATGGTCATGGTGACTGTCACATCATCAGTGCACTTTTTGATGTAAGCAGTCACAGTTTCAGTGTACTCCTGCAGGTCTGTGTGGTTGTTGTAGGTGGCCGCCTCTTTAAACATGTTCCAGTCTGTGTCCTGGAAGCAGTCCTGTAGTGCTAAGGTAGCATTTTCTGGCCATACTGTGATCTGCTTTTGAACCGGTTTGGTGAGTTTCAGAAGTGGTCTGTATGCTGGGATTAGCATAACAGAGATGTGGTCGGAGTACCCGAGGTTGGGGCGGGGTTCGGCTTTGTAAGCGTTCTTTTCTGTTGTGTAAACAAAGTCCAGTGTGTTATTTCCCCTTGTTGCAAAGTTCACATGTTGGTAGAACTTTGGCAAAACTGTCTTTAAGTTTGCGTGGTTGAAGTCACCGGCTATGATGAAAAAGCCGTCAGGGTTATTTGTTTGTTGTTTGCTGATGGCGCTGTACAGCTCGCGAAGCGCATCCTTTGCGTTTGCGCACGGGGGGGATGTATACCGCGACAATAACAATGGCTGTGAACTCCCGTGGCAGATAGAACGGTCGACACTTCACAAACATAAACTCCACCAGCGACGAACAGTGTTTTGATACTAACGCAGCATTGTTACACCATTCTTTGTTGATATACACACACAAGCCACCGCCGCGAGTCTTACCAGACAGTGATGAAACTCTGTCCACTCGGTAGCAGTTTAGCCCGTGCAGCTGAATGGCGGAGTCCGGGATGTTGTCGTTTAGCCATGTTTCATTGAAAACAGACACACAACAATCCCTTGCCTCATGCTGTGTAGACCGACTGAGTTGAATTAAGTCCAGTTTGTTTTCCAGAGAGCGAACGTTTGAGAGCATGAGTGTTGGAAGAGCTGGTCTTGTGGGGTTAGCTCTTAGCCTGGCTCATATACCTCCACGCTTACCGCGCTTCCGTCCTCTCTCACACCGCTTGCGACGCGGCCTTGTGCAGGTAGCGTCAGTAGGCGAGGCCGCGGTCTCGAGGTCCGGCTCCAGCAGTAAACAAAGGCCTCGTAGCCTCTCAGTAGCTGCCGGCGAGAGTTTGTGTTTGTATGTGTTGTTGATATCCAAAAGGCTTTGGCGATCATAGATGTATCCCAGAGTGATCTCCCGATGAATTTGCGGTAAATTGACATTGTTTGGAGACGAACAGACGACATTAAAAGACATAAAAGCACCATTTTTGGGACCCGGAGAGGTCGCTGCGTCTGAGCGCGCCGCCATCTTTTATCTTTACTAAAATCATTACTAAAATTACTAAAATCATTCAATCATTTAAATACTAGACAGTTTTCATGTATATATACAACACTGAACATCGCATCCACTAGTACACCACAGAGTATATCCGTGACTAAAACAAGAATTATCTAGGATCACAAATTTATCACTATTATACAAACCTACAGTTTAAATAGACAATCATCAATATCTACTCCACCAATTAACTTTAAATTATATAACACTGGAAAATTAAATGATTAAAAACATCAGAAATACATCGTCATAAACAATCATTGCTTTTTACACTGTAAATACTCAAGATTTATTATACAAAATATTGTGATAGACTGTCCATCTGTTCAGGGAGTCCCTGTTTGTGACCCGAGACGCTGAGATAGACTCCAGCCCCACAAACCTACAGAGAATAAAGCAGATTTGAAAATGAATGGATGTTTAAATAATATTTTGTAATGGACTGCAATATACAAATAATATCTTACAGTGCAGGTGATCTCAGAATTTACTATCCTTAGTGATGGAGGAGAAAGCTGTCCACACACACACACACACACACACACACACACACAATCAGTCCTCCATACATATTAGTGCATATATATATATATATATATATATATATAGTGGATATTGTTATTAATAAAACAGATTTAGCATAAAAACAGACATACAGTAGTGCAATAAATGAATTCTTGAATGAAACATGTTTTGTGTTCTGTGACATTTTAGACCTCAGTGATCCATCAAACATTGATTTGTGCTTTAAGTTTGTACTTTCTCTTTAAAAATGTATTGACAGCTAAACTGATCTGATCTGAGAGTGAAGAGTGTGTCATTGTTCTCTACAGGTTGAGTGATTATGGCGTCACAGATGAAGGCTTTGCTGCTCTGGCTTCAGCTCTGAGATCAAACCCCTCACATCTGAGATTCCTGGATTTGTCTCAGAATAAACTAGGAGATTCAGTGAAGCTGGTTTCTGATGTACTACAGGATCCTCACTGTAAACTGGAGACACTGTGGTAAGATCATATATGACTCTCACATGAAGCACATTTAAAGTAAATATGAAGTGTTCAGCCTCAGCTTTTTAGTATTAAATAAACAGCATTGCAAAAGTCATTGGTTCTGATGTTCACTGTAGTTTATATGTAGATGATATCTGCATTTGTTACAGAAGCAAGTACATGAATATCATCAAGCGAAAAATCCAACTGAAGATAAACAAAATACAATCTTGGTCAACACAGAACGATTTCAAGTTCTCACAAACAGAAACTTTCTGTATGCATTTCTGTCAACTTCAGTCGTTGCACAATGAACTAGAGACAAATCCATCTTTTTTGCAACCCACCATCAATGACTCTGAACATTCTGCTACCGCCACCACTGTTGATTTATCATGTCCTGCTTTTACTAGAGCTCAAGCCAGGGCAGGTCTGCAGCCACTGCCAGACTTGGATGGTAGTCTGTTGCAGGGCAGGACTAAAGGCCCTAAAAAGTCACGACACGAACGGCGGCTTGAGAAGTACCTGGGTACCCCAGCCTCTGAGGCCTCAGTGGAGGGTCTTGAAGTCAATGGCTGGAAGGTCCCAGGGAACATAGCACAACTTCAAAGGGAAGATAAAACTCTGAAACCTTTATTTGTCAAAGCTGAGTGTGACAAACCATCAATGTGCAATGATAAATATGTAGTGGTGAATGTTGTGTTGTATGTGCAAACTAATGATGTGATGCGTCTAATTGTACCATCTTGTTGTCGTCCTCTTGTTCTGCACCTTGCACACACTGTTCCATGGGCTGGCCACCTGGGCCAACAGAAAACATACGCATGCATTAGCTCACGATTTTACTGGCCCACACTATACACTGACGTACAAACACTGTAACAGACAAGCCAGTTACTAAGTCTCGTATCTGTAGGTTCTTCCCTACCGCTAGGGGTGCTATGGTGCCTAAATGAGCTCCTTAAGTAGAGGTGGGTCAGTAGAGGAAGTTAGCAGAACGGCAGCAGTCGAAGGCATGGCCTGACTGCATGTGTGCTATGTCCTTGTTGGGAAATGTTCCATTTCAAGCTCAACTTAAAAAGGACCCTTTATTGGTGACTAACCACATGTTACAAGCTAAAAATGGATGTAATGCCCAGATGGATGTAAGCTTGTAGCTTCTGTCTTACTTATGGCAGTGCCTGATATGGAAAGGTCTGGGGCTTGAGAACTGTCATCGTTTGGAGTGAAGTCATCGCAAATAGTTGGAGTATTCATCGTCTGAGGGACAGTTTCAACTTTGGGCATGACTTGATAAACTATATTTCATCAGATAAGACTCTCTCACACATCCATTTGCACATTACTAAACTGTGCAACCTGATTTCTATTGCCTGTTATGCATTCTTACATGACATTATTTGTATAATGTTATTGATTGTTTTTTTTTGTTTTCATGGCTCTATAAAAAGAATAATGTGCATATATTTGGTGAACATCTTTCCTTCTTAAACTAATGTTAGGCAAACTGAATTCCCCTTTAAGTTGTATAACTAGTTTTGCGTTAGGAAAAACACGAGGCGGTTATAACACACTGTAATACATGTGCCATCTGCCAAAAGACAAGTGCTGTGTCCCAGCGGGGCAGAGCTCCCCTGCAACCTCTCCCTGTCATTTCTGCACCTTTTAGGCGGATCGCCATGGACATTGTGGGGCCTTTGGAAAACAGCAGTGCTGGACATCGCTACATCCTGGTAGTCAGCGACTACGCCACAAGGTATCCTGAGGCCTTCCCACTCCGTTTGATCACCACACATTCATGCCCTGGTTCAACTCTGCTCCAGAGTCGGCATACCTGAGGAGATCCTCACGGACCAGGGAACGAACTTCACGTCAAGGCTGATGGGGCAGCTGAATAAGCAATAGGGCATTACCGCCATCCAAACAACTCCCTATCACCCGCAGACGGACGGTCTGGTGGAGAGATTCAACCAAACTCTCAAGAACATGCTTCGGAAGTTCGTTGTAGACACAGGTCGAGACTGGGGCAAGTGGCTACCATTTGTTCTTTTCGCTTACCGGGAGGTACCCCAAGCGTCAACGGGATTCTCACCGTTCGAGCTCCTCTATGGATGGCAGGTACAAGGACCCCTGGACCTGCTGAAGAAAGGCTGGGAGGAGGAACCTGCATCCAAGAAGGAGGAGAAAGGCATCGTGCAGTACGTGCTAGAGATGCGAGATCGATTGGAGCAGTACAGAGAACAAGCTAAAGAGAACCTACAAGAAAAACAACAAGGGCAGAAAAGATGGTATGACCAACACGCCAGGCTACGACAGTTTCAAGCTGGGCAGAAGGTGTTACTCTTGTTGCCAACTTCAGCGAGCAAGCTACTGGCTAAATGGCAGGGGCCATACACTGTGGTCCGCAAGATGGGGCCAGTAACGTACATCATCCGGACAAGGGCAAGACCAGGCAGACCTACCATGTGAATCTTTTAAAGGAGTGGAAGGTGCCACCCGGTAAGGGACCAGAAACATCACTGCTGGTAAGGAAGGTGGAGGTGGAAGAGGAAGAGGAATCGGAGGATGCAAAGCGACAGCCGTCTGTGGTGAGTTTAACTCACCTAGAAGACTCCAAAAGTAAAGAACTGCAGCACCTCCTGAGCCAGTTTCCTACTTTGTTCTGTCAGAGGCCTGGACGGACTGAGCTGACCCATCACACCATCCATCTTTCCAAGCCATCACGTCAACGTCCTTACCGGGTGCCTGAGAGGCTGGTGGAACCTTTAAAGGAGGAGATCAAGATGATGAAGGAGCTAGGAGTGATCGAACCTCAATGGGCGAGTGGAGCAGCCCAATGGTGATCATACCCAAGAAAGACGGTTCCCTGCGTGTCTGCATTGACTTCCGCAAGCTCAACGCCCAATCTAAGTTTGATGCATACCCCATGCCAAGAGTGGATGATCTGCTGGAAAAGAATGGAAGAGCCCAGTACATTACCACGCTAGATCTGTGTAAGGGGTACTGGCAGGTGCCCCTAAACCCTGAGTTCAGATCCTACACAGCATTCCGAACACCTTTAGGACTATTTCAATTCACGGTCCTTCCTTTTGGCCTTCACGGGGCACCAGCCACATTCCAGAGGCTGATGGACAGGGTACTGCGAGGCTGTGAAGACTGGTCTGCGGCGTACCTGGATGACGTGGTAATCCATAGCAACTCTTGGGCAGAGCATCTTCAACATCTCCAGAAAACCCTTAAGAGGATAGAGGAAGCAGGATTGACATTAAACGTTTCTAAATGTGAGTGGGCAAGGCAAGAAGTGAACTACCTGGGGTATCACTTGGGCAACGGACAGCTGAGACCACAGGTGGACAAGTTGGAGGCAATTCGAAGGAGCCCACAACCAAAGACTAAGAAGGAAGTGAGGTCGTTCCTAGGACTGGTGGGCTGGTACAGGAGGTTTGTGCCAAATTTCGCCTCCATTGCGGCTCCTCTGACCAACCTGCTGTCCAAGACAGTGACAAACCCTATTCCCTGGACCGATGACTGTGAAACCGCTTTTAATACCCTAAAAGAAAAGATGTGCTCCAGCCCAGTCCTGCAGAGTCCAGACTTCTCTCAGAGATTCCTGGTGCAAGTAGATGCATCCGCAACAGGGATTGGGGCAGTCCTTGCCCAGGGAAGTGCAAGTGAAGAGAGGCCAGTTGTCTACCTCAGCCGCAAGCTACTCCCCAGGGAGACAAGATATTCGACGGTTGAGAAGGAAGGTCTCGCCATCAAGTGGTCCCTGGACAGCTTGCACTATTACCTCCTTGGACGAGAGTTCGATCTAGAAACTGACCACTGGGCTCTAACCTGGATCCAGTCCATGAAGGACCACAATGCCAGAGTCACACGATGGTACCTCGCCCCGCAGCCGTACCACTTTAAGATACGACATCGACCTGGCAGACTCAACGTGGTAGCCGACTACCTGTCCAGGTTTCCGGCCAGTACGCGGCTTGGAGAGAGGGAAGGTGATGTGATAAAGTCACATTAGCTGCCACCGCTGGGGAAGCAGCACTGACACACATATACACATGCACGCACACACATACATACATACTCGCCTACTTACTTCATTCATCCTCCGTACTGTTCCTCCATGCCGCTGCCGCTATCAGAGTAGCGGGTGCACACGCGATCCTGATAGCACATGGACATTTTCCCACTGCAGCACTCTCCTCTTCATATCCATTTCCCGGTCATTTCATACACTTACATTGCACTTGTTGTGTCGTTTCGTCCCTGTGATGTTTGTCTGTGTGGGCGTAGTCAGTCTTCCGGCAGGAAACACCGTGCCGGCCAAATCGAACGAACAAGTGGCGGTTGATTATGACATCACGGGCTTGGTCGCGCCGCACAGCGTAACCGGAAGCTGGCGAAACCATTGGCTAATATGAATAGGTGTTTCAGTGTGTATTTAAATGTGGAAATTATGTGTTAAATGTATTGTGTTGATGGATTATGTCTTTATTAATATATATATATATATATATATAGATCGGAAGTGATTATTAATTAAATGTTACAGATGACCAATAGATGTGGTATTTGTGTGTGTGTTAAATGTTGTTCTTACCTGGGAATGGTATGGCCCAAAAAGGGGGCAGGGTTTGGCCTATATAAGCTGAGGCCAAACAGAAAGACAAGACTTGTTTGTTGATGCAAGAGTGCTACTGCGGTGCCTCAAGCAAAAACCCCAAACCCCTTCGATATATTGTGGATACCTGTTTGTTACCTGATTATATCAGTGTTGGATTATTTTCTGGTTTATTTTTCCCTTTTGTTGTTTATTTGGTACTTTGGATTTTTGTCATTTTTAGGTGTACTTGTATATATTCTTCACTGTGGACAATCTTTCTGGCACTGTAAATAAATTCCACCTTGCACAAAAGTGCTTTTGCGAGTGAGCCATCGTTTTTACATCCCTTCACGGACTCACATTTTTCCCCGAAGGCGAGCTGGTGGGCTCGTCTTCTTCACAGTTGCTCTTCAGTGTTTGTACTGTTTTTGTTTGTTTTTCCTGTTTTTTGTTTCTCAAACACGATCAGTTCTACCAGGGATGACCTGCTGAACATTTGGCAGAACACACCACAAACTCGTTTACCAGTTTTTGATTAATGTGACGAGTCGGTGGCCCTTCCCCTTATCATCATCACCACCCCGTCCCTTATTCGCCGCCCTTCACCAGGCTCCCGACTGGAGTGGGTGTGTATGAGAGGAGGGGCGTGGGAACAACGTGGGCTGGCAGCGTGTGATGAGGCACAGCTGGACTGAATGAAGCCCTCATCACCGCCGCTGTTTAAATGCCGAGCGCGCCTCTCCTCGGGAGACCGGTCTCCTCCCCCGTGCATGCATGCTGGTGTCCTTGTGGGTCCAGGAAGGGTGCGTTGAGGGACGTCGCGCCACCAAGGATGTGAGCCGCGGAACCTCCAGAGTCAGCGTGAGAGCTGCACCCGTATTACGGCCGACGGGCCAGGAGGCCGGGCCGTCTAAAGTCCAGCCAAGGCCGCGGAAGGACGAGGAAGAGCCGCCGCTCAAGAGAAGCCGCCGCCTCTCGCGCCCTGGACCAGAGCGGGAGCGCGTGTGGCCACCGGACTCCGCCCCTTGCCTGGACCCTTCCCTTCCAGAACACTGCCCTCCTTCACGAGCCCCAAAGCACGACGAGGACACCAGATCCCCTGTTTCGTTTGGACACTTCTTCCCCACACTTCTTCCCCCACTGTGTCTGTCGTTGGCTCCTCCCGTCACAGTATTATGTCAGAGTAAAGTGATTTAAAGATTCTTTGCTAGAAACACTAGCCTATCAACATTTTGTGGCTTCAGTGCAGAACGGCGACAAGACACAATGTTGCCTCCTGTGCTGAAAACCCTTTCAGAAGGGGAACTGGTTGCATGAATGCAAAGGTATTTCCTGGCCAGTGAAGACAATCTTCGGGTGAATCCCATTTCTCTGTCTTACCCTTCCCCTTCCCCTACCCCTTCATCTTACCCCTAGCCCTTGTCCCTCGAAACCAAGTGGTAAGCGCTAGGGGTAAAAACATACCCCTATGAAATGAGACACCACTTGGTTACAGTTACGTCATCATACACCGTCGCTAACTGGCTGCTGCGTCACCAGAGCCGACAAGTGTTATCACAAACTTTGGATCGTTTTACAAACTTGTTAAAACTGTAGATATGCATGGAGTCCATTCAAGGCTAGTCGTGCGTTTGTTGTGCAAATCAGCAATGTAACGTTAGCGTAGCAAACTAGCGATTTTTTTAAAACGTTTCAATTACGAACATGGTTGCAAATATATATGTACAGGACTGTCTAGAGCACAAAACAAGACTGTCGTAATTTTTAAATAAATTATTTAAGCCGAAAATACTTGATTGTTGCCGGTTGCGCAGTGTGTTTTGGGTACCCCTTGGTTTCAAGTAAGCTCGCGAAAATGCTTGGTTTTAAGGGGTATCTACCCCTTCCCCTTAGCCTTACCCCTCAATCAAAACGAGAATTGGAATAGCCCTTACTCTCACGTGAACGCGCAAAACTAAGGGGAAGGGGTAAGGGGAAGGGGTAAGACAGATAAATGGGATTCACCCTTGGATTCTGCTCCTTGTGAGCCTTCCACCATACTAATGGATCAACTTCATTGTCAGCGTTGCTTAAGAACAGGTAAGACTGTAGCTCCATGCTGATGGATTGTTGTTGCTGTGAGGCTGGATCTGTTGGCCCTATGTTGCTTTGTGCTGCTTTGAAGAAGCTCCCTTAAGTCTTTCGAGTCTTCTTTGCAGGACTGCTACTGCTAGTTGTAGTAGGGAGACTTTCCTGTGAAGGACAAATCATGTTTATTTAATCACAGTTTAGTCATGGTAAAACAATTTAAACAATTCTTTACATTGTAATACACAGGAAATATATAGCTAGATTTACCTCAACTGTTGTTAGCTTTGACATCTCATCTTGTAGTTTGTTTTGGACAGCAGTTTTGTTATCTTCATTGACGTAATTCATCTTAAACCTGGGGTCGAGGGTTGTGGCTATGTCAAGGAGGTCTTGTGTTTTTTGGTCGATATATTTTTCCTCCAGATACCCCACAATCTTTGATTTGATTGTGCGAATAAGGTCAGAGTCATCTTCCTTAACAGCCAAAACAGAAGACTGGAAAAGGTGGAGAGCAGGTTTCACAGAAGAGACACTGACATACTGCTCTCCTGAAAGAGCATCTGTGAAGTCTGCTAGTGGGGTAAGAGTCTTGTCCACAGCCTCCAGGACCTCCAGGTCTTGCCATGTTGGCAAGAGGTGCCTAGTCTTGTGGTCAGAAGACAGGACATGGGTGATGGCAGCTTGCTCCTCAAGTATTCTCCTCACCATAGCCTGCCTAGATCCCCACCTTATCAAACACTCCGTCTTGAGCTTGTGGTCTGGTAAACGGAGTTGTTTTTGTGCCTCAGAAAGCTCCCTCTTCCTCCACCAACTGTAGCTGAAACACCCGACAAGTTTTTTGCACAAACCCATAGCGCGTTCAATTCATAAACACATTTATAAATCGTATATATTTGGTGATGTAAATAAGGAACCCACTAGTATTGGGGCTATTTGCTAGATTATATATAAAATTATAGCTAACATAGACTTTACTACATAAACTTTTAAACTTAGCTGGAGAAATAATATAATTTTGTTGTAGCTTACTTCTGTTAGTTTCACATTCAAGTATTTTGAATCTACTCAGCAAATTTCCATTTTAATGAGAGACTGCTATTAAAAATGCCACTAGGTGGCATAAAATTTTCGTTTTATTAATTAAGAATGTTAATATGACACTTCAAAGTTAAAAACAAAGCAGACCAAAAATGTTGCTTTGTTTCTTTTTTTGCTAACTCTCAGTAAGACTTTGAATAAAATGACAATATTAATAGTGCAACAGTGATTTTAAGTTTTAATAGTTTTTTTATTTTTTTTTTTTAAATAAGGTATTTTTGGCAACCCTTTACAATAAGGGTCACTTGGTTAATAGTTCATGTTAGTAAATACTTTAACTACCGAGTAAGAACAATGCTTGTACAGCATTATTAATAATAGTTAAACATTTACTAATGCATTATTAAAATTCGAAGTTGTGCTTGTTAACATAGTTAATGTGCTGTAAGTTAACATGAATTAATTGCATTTTCATTCACTAACGTTAAAAAAGATGAATACATTTTGTAATGTGGTGTTCATTGTTTCTTCATGTTAGTAAATACTAACTTACATTAACTATAAGATGCTTATTGTAAAGTGCTAAAAAACGAAATGGCTAAGCATTACAAGTTAATAACGACAATTACAAAAGGCTATTTTCATTTTGTTTGTTAAACTCACCTATTGCAAGATGAAGCCTATGGCCAAAACACTGCAGTCGTGTCCAGTCATTTATGGATGTTGCCTTTACAATGTTGCTTCTCCTCATCTAACTTCCAGTTCATTAGAGCATCCTTTAATCCTTGTGCCAAAGCTTCACCAGTGTGGTCCTCTGGGAAAAACCCAGTTTGTAGGCAGCGACTTTTCATCTCAAAATCATCAGTAATGAAATATATCGGTATGCTCATGTATGGTTCCATTGCTCTGCTAGTCCATAAATCTGAAGTTGCTGCAAAGTTGTGTACGTCTCGCAATTCCATCTCAACTGTTTCATGAGATTTGTTGTACAGAGCAGGAATTGCACCATGTGAAAAATAATTCCGAGGGGCACGCAATAGCGCTTATCAAGGGTTTTGATGAGTTTTTTAAACCCGTCTTTTGCAACAGTGTTCACAGGAGCCATATCTTTAGCCAGGTGAAACGCGATTGCGTCCGTTATTTCTTTGTGTCTGGGGGAGGTTGTTGGTTACAATGTTGCATTGAATAATGTTGCTTGAATTGACGTTTGCTTTGTCTGGCTGCAGGTAGGCCTACTTTGTGATTGAGCTGCTTTGTTTTTCCGTACCATTTCATACTGTTGTATATGATTACGTTTCAGGTGAATAAACAAATTTGTGGTGTTCCCCTTTGGTGCAGAAACAATTGCTGAACATTTCTTGCAGTATATGGTTTGCTGAGTATCATCATCTGGTTTGAAACCGAAGTAAACACACATCTGAATAAGAACCTTTTTTAGGTACTAAAATGTCCGGGTTGTTAACAGACTTACTTGAACATTGCTCTGCCTCACTCATTGTTCTCTACTCGAATGTCGCATGACTCACATCCTCTGTTCTGGTGCAGGTAACAAGCACATCTGGCCGCTGCCCGCGCAAAACCGCATGTGACGTCAGGCGTCATCACGCCCGCTTTGAGTGATAGCGTGTTATCTCGAGATCAGACAAGTTATGCTCGTCTCCTGTCCTTGAAAATATAATTGGCTGAATCGTATAAATGCTGGATTAAGATCGCGTGGGGTGTCGAATCGAGATCGCGATCTTTTAATGATTAATTGTGCAGCTCTACCTCCAGCAACCCCCCTCTCCCCCACACCTACAATCAGATCAGTAAAGATGACTTGTGCCTGGTCTTCAGAAAGAACAAAAAAACCTAAAAACCTAAAATAAAAAACCTAAAAATAAAAGCCTAAAACCTGTGCTGACCAGCTGGCCCCCATCTTCACACAGATCCTCAACAGATCACTGGAGCTGTGCGAAGTCCCCTCATGCTTCAGATGCTCCACCATCATCCCCGTCCCAAAGAAACCCCAAATTACCGGACTTAATGACTACAGACCTGTGGCTCATGAAATCATTTGAAAGACTGGTTTTGGCTTATCTGAAGGCCTCCACTGGACCCTTACTGGACCCCCTGCAGTTTGCCTACAGAGCAAACATGTCTGTGGATGATGCAGTCAACATGGGGCTGAACTTCATCCTGCAGCATCTGGACAGATCAGGGACTTATGTGAGGATCATGTTTGTAGACTTGTAGAACACCATCCCATACACCCTTCAGAATAAATTAACTCAGCTCTCTGTACCCGCCTCCGTCCATCAGTGGATCAATAGCTTCCTGACAGACAGGCAGCAGCTAGTGAGGCTGGGAAAATACACATCCAGCACCCGCACCATCAGCACTGGAGCTCCTCAGGGCTGTGTTCTCTCCCCACTGCTCTTCTCTCTGTACACCAACGACTGCGCATCTAAAGACCCCTCTGTCAAGCTCCATAAGTTTGCAGATGACACCACACTGATTGGCCTCATTCAGGATGGTGACAAGTCTGCTTACAGACAGGAGGTTAAGGAGCTGGTTGTCTGGTGCAGTCTTAACAACCTGGAGCTCAACACACGCAGAACTGTGGAGATGATCGTGGACTTAAGGAGAAACCCCCCTGCTCTCCCCCCACTCACCATCATGAACAGCACTGTGACTGCAGTGGAGTCATTCAGGTTCCTGGGCACCACCATCTCTCAGGACCTGAAGTGGGACAATGACATTGAGTCCATTGTGAAAAAGGCCCAGCAGAGGTTGTATTTCCTTTGCCAGCTGAGGAAGTTCAACCTGCCACAGGAGCTGCTCAAACAGTTCTACTCTGCCATCATTGAATCCATCCTCTGCACGTCAATAACTGTCTGGTTCAGCTCAGCTACCAAATCTGACCTCAAAAGACTACAGAGGGTAGTCCGGACTGCTGAGCGAATCATTGGTACAACCCTCCCCACTCTCCAAGAACTGTACTCATCCAGAGTGAGCAAAAGGGCAAAATCACTCTGGACCCTCACATCCAGCACACTCCCTCTTTGAACTGCTGCCGTCTGAGCACCAGAAAGACCAGCACAGAAACAGTTTCTTCCGTCAAGCAATTCATCTCATGAACACTGGACATTAAACGTGGAACACACAACACTATTATACATTACTTATTCAACACACATACTAATTTTTTCATTTAAAATTTGCACATATCAGACCTGTACACACACAATTGTCTATATTATATAATTGTGTTTTTTCTGTTTTGTGCATTGCAACAAAACATTGATTTGTGCTTTATGTTTGTACTTTATCTTTAATAATGGATTCACAGCTAAACTGATCTGATCTGAGAGTGAAGAGTGTGTCATTGTTCTCTACAGGTTGTTTGATTGTGGCGTCACAGATTGTGCTGCTCTGGCTTCAGCTCTGAGATCAAACCCCTCACACCTGAGAGAACTGGATCTGTCGTGGAATGAACTAGAAGATTCAGTGGCGCTGCTTTCTGATGGACTACAGGATCCTCGCTGTAAACTGGAGAAACTGAGGTAAGATCATATAAGACACACTGTAAAGTTTACTGTATGTGAAGTGCAAAAGAAATTACAATTTTGAAAACAAAATCACAAATCCAAAAATGAAAAAAAAAATAAAATAAAATAAACACAATGGCAAATCTAAACCCAAAACAAGTCAGAAAACACAATGAGAAGCCAGACAAAACAGAAAAGGTTTGTTTGTGTGTGTCTTGTTTGTGAGTCGTGTGATGGACTGAGTATAGGAAATTATGATCCGCTCTCTCGAAAACAGTTTTTATTTTATAATTAAATTGACATCATCATTAATTAGCCAATGTTCAATTACTAAAATCATTAAATCATTTCCATTTAAATACTAGTCATCACACTAAACATCACATACACTAGTACACCCCACAATATATCTGTGACTAAAACAAGAATCATCTAGGATCACATATTTATCACTATTATACAAACCTACAGTTTAAATAGACAATCATCAATATCTACTCCACCAATTAACTTTAAATTGTATAACAATGGAAAATTCAATGATTAAAAACATCAGAAATACATCGTCATAAACAATCATTACTTTTTACACTGTAAATACTCAATATCTATTATACAAAATATTGTGATGGACTGTGATGGACTGGCCATCTGTTCAGGGAGTCCCTGTTTGTGAACTGAGACGCTGAGATAGACTCCAGCCCCACAAACCTGCCGAGAATAAAGCAGATTGGAAAATGGATGGATGTTTACATAATATTTTCTAATGGACTGCAATATACAAATAATATCTTACAGTGCAGGTGATCTCAGAATTTACTATCCTTAGTGATGGAGGAGAAAGCTGTAAATACACACACACACACACACACACACACACACACACACACACACACACACATTAGTCCATACATATTATATATATATATATATATATATATTAGGGGTGTCAATGTTAACGCGTTAATGCATGCGATTAATCTAAAAAATTTATTACGCATGCATTAATATTTTTTTAACGCAAATTAATTGCTTGATAAGGTTTGACCCCAACTACTTCCCGTCATTGCAGCGCGGAAGGTTATCTATCATTGTGTGATGAGGGTACAGCACCAGTTTTGCCAGGGTAACGGCGCAAGTGGGCTATTTTGAAAATACAGTAACGGGAAAAATTACAGAGAGAGCCGTGTGTTGCTTTTTTTTTTTTTTTTTTTTTTTTTTTGCGGTTCAAATGGATCCTTTTACTAATGTGTATTATACTTGGAATGTATCCCTGGCAACTTAAGAACAGAGAGAGATGGTTGTAACATCAAACAACGTGAGTTTCAGCAGAGCATACATGTTAAGGCTTTTACACAGCAGAAATAAACATGACAACAGCCACTATAGATTATATAAGATAATAAACACACGATTGCGATAGATATGGTCTTTATGCGATTTTCTTGAGAGGATGTGTGCATCTGAAATGCTAATTTGTAAAGCAATATAAAAGGCTATAAATAACACATTTTAACAACAGTAATCGACCAAATTCCACATGTGATCGTAAAAGGAAGTTATTACAAACACTCGATGGTGGTTTGAAGTGAGTTCTGAGTAAAAGTGTACTATTAATCTCATAAATTGTCTTATGTAGCATGATGCTAATGTTAGCTCTAATGCAGCTGCAGAAGAGGTCCAATTCTTCTTCATAATGCATTTTGTCATAATACTTCACGTAAGGTTGCAAGACATGTTGTATTTATTTAGAAAAACTTTTGATAATAGTTGGGTAAATGTATACTGGGATTGAAGCGATGTGGCTTGGTAAACGTTTTTAAACGCCAGTTTAAAGGCTGATAATGGCTGAATAAAAACAAAAGAATAATGATAAAAGAATAATAAGGATTATGTCTCATACCTGGCGGAAGATTTAGCATAAAAACATAGACATACAGTAGTGCAATAAATAAATTATTGAATGAAACGTTTTTTGTTCTGTGACATTTTAGACCTCAGTCCAATGATCCATCAAACATTGATTTGTGCTTTAAGTTTGTACTTTCTCTTTAATAATGGATTCACAGCTAAACTGATCTGATCTGAGAGTGAAGAGTGTGTCATTGTTCTCTACAGGTTGTCGGGTTGTGACGTCACAGATGAAGGTTGTGCTGCTCTGGCTTCAGCTCTGAGATCAAACCCCTCACACCTGAGAGAACTGAATCTGTCTGAGAATAAACTAAGAGATTCAGTGAAGCTGCTTTCTGATGTACTACAGGATCCTCACTGTAAACTGGAGATACTGAGGTAAGATGATATATGACTCTCACATGAAGCACATTTAAAGTAAATATGAAGTGTTCAGCCTCAGCTTTTTAGTATTAAATAAACAGCATTACAAAAGTCATTGGTTCTGATGTTCACTGTAGTTTATATGTAGATGATATCTGCATTTGTTACAGAAGCAAGTACATGAATATCATCAAGCAAAAAATCCAACTGAAGATAAACAAAATACAATCTTGGTCAACACAGAACGATTTCAAGTTCTCACAAACAGAAACTGTCTGTATGCATTTCTGGCAACTTCAGTCGTTGCACAATGAACTAGAGACAAATCTGTCTTTTTTGCCTCCAATACTGATTCTGACACCTGGGGTTTAGTATTATCTGATACAGATCCCGATCCGATACTAGTGCAGGTTTTTTTTTTTTTTTTTTTTTTTTTTTTTTATAATCAATGTAGAATTTCTATATCTCTGTGTGTAGAACTGATAATCACGCTTTCACAATCAACTAAATACAGACTAATTCATTATAAATAAAAATAGCATAAAAAACATGAAAAATGTATATTCATAATCTTTTCACAAAATATATATTATAAACTAGGTTAGTGGATAATTTAGCAACTAATGTTATTCTAGAAAAGTCAGTGCACAATAATTTTATAAATCCAAATATTAGGGGAAAAAAACATTGTTTAGTGAGGAACAAATAAAATTGCAGCACTAAATCAGGTAAAATGTTACACGTTGGTATTTGTATTGTTATAAAATGCATTCGTGAAAACAACACATTTATATATAAATATATACTATAAAATTAAAAGACATTTCTTTTAAACCTACCGTGTATTTTTTTTAATAAGGCAACAGCATATGATGGATAGGACAAAACAGATACAGTGCAGCACAAATGGATTACAGTATGCACATGCGGTGCCCAGAATAATGCACTAGAAACAACACGGAGTCACAGCACACAGTGTTTCACATTAAAAAGTTCAAAGCACAAAGGGAAGAGATACTGATGTGTTGTGTATTATATCTGTGGAACTGTTTATTTTCTTTTAACAGATTTAAATTTCAGTTACTGTGCACCTTAAAAACAATTTATAGTCTTGTCTGCTCCTGTGTTTTGTTCTAAAAGACACCTGGTAGCAAGTAATATGATTTAGAAACGACAGTAAACTCCAGCGAGATAAAGTCATTTCATGCAAAACCATAGACATTTTTTTACAAATCAAGTATAATAATGGGAACACTGAATGATCTTGGACAGTTTCATCGTCTTGACTGTAGTAACCGAATGTATTGTATTGTGCTTTATAATGTTTTTGTGCAGCTTAACAGTAACACAGAATAGTTTACGCACAATAATAGATTTGGATCGGCCCTGTTTGACTGAGACCTGATCCGGCAGATAATGGCAGTATCTGAGCCGAGACCCAGTATGAGATCAGATCAGCGCTTCGCTAGAATGAACCACAGCTGTTTATGGATGGAGCCCAATTAAAGTTGTAAAAGAGACCAGGTTTCTTGGTATCATCTTTGACAGAAAACGGTTTCTTTTGTAGCAAATTAGCTTAAAAGGGAATTGTATATAAATAATTACAATTAATTGATTAATTACAATTATTTATATCGGTTGACAGTAATAACTGTAGCAGAATTAAATTGCCATCAACTGATCTGTTCATCCAGCGACCATTCAGTGTAAGTTCATATCAATTCTAAGAAAGGATATTTTTGTGGCCACAGAAAATACTTTCTTAAGTATTAATGCATTAGAACATGTAGTGAGGGTCAAAATCGTAAAGGGACATTAGTTTGCAAGGCAGAACCAGAATGTAATTTGTGCACACAACTTTTATTAACCCTCTGGGGTCCGAGGTCATTTTGGGGCCCTTGAGATGTTTTGACATGCCCTGATATTTGTGCTTTTTTCAGCTACTTAAAACATACTATTGACCAACATGTAATTTTTTTTGTATTCAGCACAAACTGTGCTACAATAATATGTGACCAAGATGGATGTACATGTTTGCATTTTTTAGAAAAAAAATATTATGCGTGGTTAGTACGTTTGGGAAAAAAAATGTAGCTGAAATAAGGCCTTAAAACCCACACTAAATAGTCCTGAATAAGACTTTTGAGTAATCAGTCTTGTAGGCTAGAATATTTACTTCAAAATTATGTGAAAATCATTCTGCTTACTCATTCACAGAAAACAATATATTGATTTAAAATTTTCAAGACATGTTTTGTGATCAAGGGTCTGTATGCGAGGGAGTGGTAATGGCCATGAATATTAAGTGAGTCTCACCTGAGAGACAAAGGGCCCTCCCCTATGGACCTCTAATGGGCCATCAGTGTGACTGTGACTGTGAGGCAGGTAAGAGAGAATGTGAGGACATTGAAAAAAAGGGTTTTTTAAATTATTTGTGTTTTATTTACAACACAGTATAATCAAAACATACATAATGAAGGTCAAAGACACATTATTGTGCACACTGATCTAACCACAGAGATGTGAACAGACTTTGAGTCATTCCTGCAACAGATTCTGTTCAACAAGTGAAACAAGTAAATCATACCTGATATTTACGTGTTTTATTTAAGTGTTTCTACTTCTTTCCATGGATTCAAGAAGAAAAAAAACATAATCAGTAGAAAAGGAGCTTGTTTTAACATAGAATATCAGTGTAGTTGAACATCTGATGTTGGTGCAGCGCTCTCAGAGGAAAACAGTTTGAAGAGACATCAGGATTCATCTGGTGCTGGTATCCGATTCAATAAAATACAAACAAAAAAACATTTGTGAGCATGTTAATATCAGGAACATCTGTATATATATATATATATATATATATATATATATATATATATATATAATATATATATATAGGTTTTGTAGCCATCGACTCACACATGCTTTGTACTATCATAAAACAATCTTATATCTGAGAAACTAATTATTGTTTAGCACGTTATTAAAATCTATTTCTGAACAGAGTAGACTATTAATAATAAACATGTACTAAACATACTTAGACTCGTAGCATTCATCATGTTACAGTGTACACTCATATTACTTTTATTGTTTTATATAGAGCATGAAAACATCATCGCGCCATAAGAAATTTAAATACAATGAATTGCCCCTCATATTAAAAATGTTTTACAAGATTTCAAACATTGTAGTCAGGAATTATAGTTTGGGAAAAACCCAACTATGATTTTGTAGTCATATAGTCTAGTATGTATGATTTTATAGTAGCCTATGACATGACTCTCATGACACAGACTCAAGCATGCTTTGTACAATAAAAGGATGTACTTTGTACTATAAAAAATGATATTTTATATCTGAGAAACTAATTATTATTGTTTAGCACGCTATTACAATATATTTGTGAACAGAGTATTAATAATAAACATGGTCTAAACATTCTTAGACGAGTAGCATTCATCATGTTGTCGTTTGGGAAAAACCCAACTAACTGTTTAAATCTGTTCAAGTTTATGACACAATAACACGGTAACTAATGCAAAAAAGAAACATTACTTACTCATCAGATCGATCTCCTCTTCTGGATGAAATCGTGTTCTTCTTTCGAGGGAAATCCTTTCTTTACTCAGCGTGAACAGTAACAGTAGCCGCGATGAGGACCTCCGCTCTTTGTTTTGGGCGTTTACACTCGCGCACGCACCACGTGGCTATTTACATATGAACGGCGCGTGGGCGTGAACTCATTAGAGATAATGAGTCAGACGGGAAAGATTGAACATCGTGTTGGTTTCATACGGATTACTTCATCACAGAATGTTTGTTTTCGATAAGAAAACAAACTTTCATTTCACTTGCTTCATTTCACAGTAGACACTTCAGGCTTTCTATAGATATAACTCCCATGTCTCTGCGTTGAGTATTTTCTGAGTTACATTTACATTTACATTTATGCATTTAGCAGACGCTTTTATCCAAAGCGACTTACATTGCATTCAAGTTACAGTTTATCAGCTCTTGCTTTCCCTGGGAATCGAACCCATGATCTTGGCGTTGCTAGCGCCATGCTCTACTATTTGAGCTACAGGAAAGCTTACAGTTACAGTTCATTTTAGTGACGCGTTTCTCAAAACAGTTTGCGGAGACGGAGAAGACAGAGAGCACACCCTGTTTATTTTCTTATTTCTCCAAAAGCACAAAGTTGTGTTGTTATTGTGAGTGTACTCAAAAAAAGTAGACACTTAACAGTTTCGATTGATGTATAACACTTATTTGTGTGACCAAAATCAACAGAGTATTTTTAGTGTCTTTTGCACTGATCTTAAAAAAAACGAGTTGGTCTCGCCGGCGATACAGCCGACCCCAGAGAGTTAACTAAATGCTAACACACATAACTAATCTAAACAAACAAACAAACATACATACACTCACGCGTATATACAAAAGGGGAGCTAAATTGGATGAATGAAGCCATTAGAGAAAACAGAATGCCGTTATGGAAAGAGTTAGTTAACCACCCGAGTAAAACCATCAGCGCCATTTATAACAGGGTCTATAACTTATACTAAATCTCTGTTTAGTTTAGTTAGATGTACCATTCTTGCACTTCCATGGCTGTTGACGTGTGTCTGGAATGCAGTCTCGGATGAAAAGTATTGATGGTTTCAAGGTCTTGGACTCCCGATCACGTTCTTCCGGGTTGAAGAGTGATGAATTCCAAAGAGGTTATTCTGTTTCTGAGGTCCGCGGAGTTTTGGTTGAATGGAAAGTCAAGGCCGCAAGGCCTGGCGCAAAACTTAAGTGTCCCGAAGAGTTCTAGCTCACATCCTTCTAGGATCTAACAGAAACGCATAACTGAGATATGTTGGAGCCCACCGGGTACACCGGTACCAGCTCAGGCTCTCCACACGGGCAGCAGTCCGGAGATTTGGCAGTAGAGTTTTTGCAGAAGAAGCTCTGCAGAAGAAGCTCTTGCAGAAGAGCTTTTGCAGAAGAGCGGGCGGAACTGTGTGTGAGCCCTTTAAGGCCTGCGAAGAGTCACACCTCTCAGGATGGGCTTGACCACTGAGAAAGGCTGAATTTCCAAGCGGGAGTTTGGAAATACTGGGGGGGTTATGACTCTTTGTCTGAGAGCATGTTAATTTGCAAAGGGGTTGGATTGGAAGTTGATATACAAACTATTAAAGATTAAGAATTAATATTAACATTAATATGTTGCATAGGTATCAACATGTAATATTCACTCTCACTTAGATCAAGTTCAAGTTCGAGTTGAGCTTTATTGTCATTCTGCTACATGTGTGGACATATAGTGGAACGAAATGTCGTGTCTCGCAGGACCACGGTGCTACATACTAGTTAGACATGAGATACACATACAGCAATGCAAATATAGAAAAAAAATAAAATACCCAATAGGGCTATACAACAGTTTAACCATCTGACTATACATATACTATAAATACAATAACTACTATACCTAGTTGACTACACATACACAAACTGAGACTGTACAAGAACTTTACATAAATGATGTACATGAAATAGTGCTAAAGAGATATTTGTACATGAAATTGTGCAGGAAATATATATTTTTTTACATTAAATTGTTCAGAAGAGAGATTTTGTGGGAAGCAGCGCATAGTGCAAAAGAGTTAGTAGTGCAATGCTCCAGTAAACATTATTTTGTAGTGCAATATTCAAGGAAACATATATGATCTTATTGAGTCTTTGTTGCAGGGAGTGTTTATAGAAAGTGTCTAGTGTGCATATAGTGGGGCGAGTGCGTTACTACAGGTGGTTTGTATAGCCCACTCACCTGTGTGTAGCACACCCAGAATTGCACTTAGGAGAAATTAGTCAATAGTTATTTATAGATGGGGGGCTGAGGTGTTCATGGTTTCAGAGCGGGGACAGGGAGATTGGAGTTAAGAGCTCTCACAGCCTGAGGGAAGAAGCTGTTGAGCAATCTCACAGAACGAGCTTTGATACTCCGGTACCTTTTTCCTGATGGCAGGAGCTGGAAGAGGTTGTGGGAGGGGTGGGTGGGGTCCTTCACGATGCTGGAGGCTTTGGTGGAGCATCGTGCAAGGAAAATGTCCAGGATGGAGGGAAGAGGGGCACCGATGATCTTTGCGGCAGTGTTCACTGTCCGTTGTAGGGTCTTGCGACCAATTGATAGAGACCAAACATGTTACAGTTAGAGTGATATTAACTGGTGATCTATCATAAGCATGCATAAAACGGTATACAATACATAAAAACATATACAAGAACAGTAATAATATACACAATGACCTAATGGTACGTGTGCACATTCAAAGAAAGGTTTTTCTATGAATTAATTAGAGAAGAGTCCATTTTATGGCATAATTTCTTTTTCCTAAAGGGGATATGAAGTGAGTGTTGCTCAATAAAACTAGCGTTATCTGATGGGTTGCCATGGGACCAGGGGGGGCCTGAAGTCCTTGACAGTCCTACTGGCTCCGGGTATGTGTATTGGCTGAGGGGTCTGTGACCATTTGTTAATCTAATAACTAATTGATTTGTTAAATCAAATGCAGAATTGTGTGTCTGATTGGTCCAAATGCTACACATTCCTCACATTAAATAAAAAAAAAGAAATGTTTTAAAACCACGAATGTTTTAAAGGTTTTATCTAAAACTAAATGGGAGCAGTCAGTTCAACTCTTATGGACTGGACTATGGAAGTTTTTTTTTTATGGATCAGCCAGGAAATTATATCACAGACTTTAATCATTGTAAAATGTTTATATCTCTGTGTGTGGAACTGATAATCACTCTTTCACAATCAACAAAATACAGACTAATTCATTGTAAAGAAAAATAAAATAAAAAATAAATATTGAAAAAATATTTATATTCTATGACAACAATATAGTATAAACTGGGTTAGTAAATAATTCACCAGCAAAAGTTATTCTAGACATATTCACAGACTTGAATATTTTTGCATTATGAGCGAGTTTCTAGAATTATGAACAGACATTACAAATCCCATCCATGTATTCCATATTATTGTAAGGATCCACCCGCTAGTCCAAACAATGGAATCCAGCGGCCTGGTCGAAGGTATAATGCATATTCGGTCTTTTACTTGAATTTATCTGGATTTAATTTCAATTTTAGTCTAGCCCCGTATTCAATCTGACTCCAATTCCAAGTGATCATTAAATTTAGACAATATCTATAATTAAAAACTGATCACATATACCGATTGTATTTTAATTTAGATATTTGATTATTCTGAAAATCCCATACTTTCAATTCTTCGTTCATTAGGGACCAGGTATCGCTTAGCAATTCACTCGGCCAACAGTGAACGCACGGCACAAACTCGTCAGTTCTGAACTTATTCAGAGGGTGCAGAGTGTTATAATACCTTTAAGTGAGCTGTGCCTGCATACTCATAACAAAAAGAGTATTTTTTCCTATAACCACGAGAGCTACACCGTGTTAAACCAGCGACAGTCAGAAATCCAAAGTTTCCTTCATGGTGCTCCACATGGTTCATCCATTAGTGCTTTGGTGTGATCTGTCCCGAGCGCAGTTTTGTGGAAATACCCCTACACATTAATCTACTTGAAAAATGATTGCAGAAGAGATCAGAATAAATCGAATATAAAAATGTATTATTAGTCAGGTAAAGTTGTATCATGCCAATTACATAATGAAACAATTAGAAGCCAATTCAGAAAGGATAATGCAATTGTGAATCGCACTGTAACCGCGTGGCAACCCTGCTCCTGTACACAGATACTGTGGCTATATGGGAAATAGCCAAGTGACCTACGTAGGAGACGAACAAATTTAACTCTCTGGGGTCGACGGTATCGCCGGCGATACCAGACAGTTTTTTTTAAGATCAGTGCAAAAGACACTAAAAATTCTCTGTTGATTTTGGTCACACAAATAAGTGTTATACATCAATCGAAACTGTTAAGTGTCTACTTTTTTTTGTGTACACTCACAATAACAACACAACTTTATGCTTTTGGAAAAATAATAAAACAAACTGTGCGCTCTTTGTCTTCTCCGTCTCCGCGAGCTGTTTTTAGAAACACGTCACTAAAATGAACTGTAACTCAGCGACTACTCAACACAGAGACATGGGAGTTATATCTATAGAAAGCTTGAAGTGTCTACTTTGAAATGAAAGTACGAAACATTCTAATGAAGTAGAATGTTTGTTTTCTTATCGAAAACAAACATTCTGTGATGAAGTAATCCGTGTGAAACCAACACGATGTTCAATCTGTCCCATCTGACTCATTATCTCTAATGTGTTGCCGCCCCCGCGTGGCTCGCGCAGTTCATATGTAAATAGCCACGTGGTAAGTGCGCACGTGGTAAGTGCGCACGTGCAAACGCCCAAAACAAACAAAGAAGAGATGCTCATCGCGGCTACTGTTCGTTTCTGGAAGACGCGCCGAGTAAAAGCAGGATTTCCCTCGAAAGAAGAACACGATTTCATCCAGAAGAGGAGCCCAATCTGATGAGTAAGTAATGTTTCTTTTTTTTGCATTAGTTAACGTTTTATTGTGTCATAAACTTGAACAGATTTAAACAGATAGTTGGGTTGTTCCCAAACGACAACATGATGAATGCTACGCGTCCACGAATGTTTAGACCATGTTTATTATTAATACTCTGTTCACAAATATATTTTAATAGTGTGCTAAACAGTAATAATTAGTTTCTCAGATATAAAATATCATTTTTTATAGTACAAAGTACATCCTTTTATTGTACAAAGCATGCTTGAGTCTGTGGCTACAGAATCATGTCATAGGCTACTATAAAATCATACATACTAGACTATATGACTACAAAATCATTGTTGGGATTTTCCCAAACTACAATTCCTCACTACAATGTTTGAAATCGTGTCAAACATTTT
The DNA here is from genome assembly GCA_029620275.1 of Acrossocheilus wenchowensis. NCBI lineage: Eukaryota > Metazoa > Chordata > Actinopteri > Cypriniformes > Cyprinidae > Acrossocheilus > Acrossocheilus wenchowensis. Next base: position 1,579,028 of record CM056150.1, on the reverse strand, counting down.
TAATATGAGGGGCAATTCATTGTATTTAAATTTCTTACGGCACGATGATGTTTTCATGCTCTGTATAAAACAATAAAAGTAATATGAGTGTACACTGTAACATGATGAATGCTACGAGTCTAAGTATGTTTAGTACATGTTTATTATTAATAGCCTACTCTGTTCAGAAATAGATTTTAATAACGTACTAAAGAATAATAAATAGTTTCTCAGATATAAGATTGTTTTATGATAGTACAAATCATGTGTGTGTCTATGGCTACAAAACACACATATATATACATACATACATACATACATACACAGATGCTCCTGATATTAACATGCTTACAAATGTTTTTTTGTTTGTATTTTGTTGAATCAGATACCAGCACCGGATGTATCCTGATGTTTCTTCAAACTGTTTTCCTCTGCGAGCGCTGTACCAACATCAGATGTTCAACTACACTGATATTCTATGTTAAAACAAGCTCCTTTTCTACTGATTATGTTTTTTTTTCTTGAATCCATGGAAAGAAGTAGAAACACTTAAATAAAACACGTAAATATCAGGTATGATTTACTTGTTTCACTTGTTGAACAGAATCTGTTGCAGGAATGACTCAAAGTCTGTTCACATCTCTGTGGTTAGATCAGTGTGCACAATAATGTGTCTTTGACCTTCATTATGTATGTTTTGATTATACTGTGTTGTAAATAAAATACAAATAATTTAAAAAAAAACTTTTTTTCAATGTCCTCACATTCTCTCTTACCTGCCTCACAGTCACAGTCACACTGATGGGCCATTAGGGGCCATTAGGGGAGGGCCCTTTGTCTCTCAGGTGAGACTCACTTAATATTCATGGCCATTGCCACTCCCTCGCATATAGACCCTCGATCACAAAACATGTCTTGAAAATTTTAAATCAATATATTGTTTTCTGTGAATGAGTAAGCAGAATGATTTTCACATAATTTTGAAGTAAATATTCTAGCCTACAAGACTGATTACTCAAAAGTCTTGTTCAGGACTATTTCTTGTGTGGGTTTTAAGGCCTTATTTCAGCTACATTTTTTTCCCAAAACTTACTAACCACGCATAATATTTTTTTCTAAAAAATGCAAACATGTACATCTATATTGGTCACATATTATTGTAGCACAGTTTGTGCTGAATACAAAAAAAATTACATGTTGGTCAATAGTATGTTTTAAGTAGCTGAAATAAGCACAAATATCAGGGCATGTCAAAACATCTCAAGGGCCCCAAAATGACCTCAGACCCCAGAGGGTTAACATAGTCACACATGTAACAGTTATCGTAATTTAACACAAGACACACGGTCTAAAATGCATAGCAAAGCACTCAGATGTTTAAGAGAATAAACTTAATTAGCCTATATGCACATAGCACAAATAACTATACAGTCTGCTCTATGAGCACTATGTGTTTAACACGATTACATTTTTAAATCATACCTGACAGCAGAGAGAGACACAGCAGTGAGAGTTCTGGAGCAGAGCTCCAGAGACCTTCACACACTGCATGGGGTTTTCTGACTACAGAAATTCCAAAGTAGTGTTTTGTCACTTCCCTTATATACCCAAATAAGAAAAACAAAAAATCTTCAGATCAGTTGTAAAAACATAAAATACCTTTTGGTTTAAGTTCTGTGATCCAGGGTCACACCTGGCTGGAGATCGATAAACATTCCCACAGACCCCTAAAGGGGGACACACCCCCTCCTCAGCAGAACACAATTCTACAAAAGTTTTCAATCTTTCTCACAATACAAGTGACTACTGTGAAATTGATACCAATCTACCAATCGCACAGAGACCGTTAAAATGAACATGAAAGGGTTAAGATCATTAATTCTTAAGATATAGTAAATATTTTATGTAAGAGTAGCAACTTGAGTTCTTGGCATTTCTTTGTCAACTTTCATTGACCAGTACCATGAGCCCAGGGGGAAGGATGGTGAGGTAGAGAGGGCAGGGGGAAGAAGGGGGTCGTAAATGATCAAGGAGATAAGTTTGGTCAGGGGGGTGTTTGTTCTCTTTGAAGATATTTTGTTGTCTTTGGAGAGCTCTTCTCCAGGTTAGTTTTCATGGCTTTATTGCATGGCATCTGTCTTTGGGAGAGTTCCTGAGTTTCGGCCTCAGAATTAATTTTATAAGGAAATAAATTAGCTCCCTACATTATTAAATCAAAGTCATGTAAACTGTTTAAAAAGGTTCAAAATCAAATTTTGCACACTTTTAAAGCAGAGTACACAACTAATTCATAAATCTTAAAACAATGATTGGTTTCATGGAAACAGCGACAGTTTAAAACCATATTTTTGAGACTGTGTTTGGTACACTGCAGTTTTAAGGAGAAAATACTGAGCAATGTTGTTAACTGATGAATTTGTCTCAGGGTTTGTCCTTAACCATATTTAAAACACCAGATCTGTAAACAATGTTAAAACATTAATAGATTTTCACTACAGGGGTCTTTAAATACTGTATGTTAAATTTAGATGTTTTATGATCATGTTTTGTGTTCTGTGACATTTTAGACCTCAGTCCAATGATCCATCAAACATTGATTTGTGCTTTAAGTTTGTACTTTATCTTTAATAATGGATTCACAGCTAAACTGATCTGATCTGAGAGTGAAGAGTGTCTCATTGTTCTCTACAGGTTGTATAATTGTGGCATCACAGATGAAGGTTGTGCTGCTCTGGCTTCAGCTCTGAGATCAAACCCCTCACACCTGAGAGAACTGAATCTGTCTGAGAATAAACTAAGATATTCAGTGAAGCTGCTTTCTGATGTACTACAGGATCCTCACTGTAAACTGGAGATACTGAGGTAAGATCATATGACTCTCACATGAAGCCCATTTAAAGGAAATATGAAGTGTTTAGCCTCAGCTTTTTAGTATTAAATAAACAGTATTGCAAAAGTCATTGGTTCTGATGTTCACTGTAGTTTATCATCAAGGACTTTCGCAGCGCAAGCGCCGATCTAAACGGTGTCTAACATGCCGTCTTTCTGTGCAAAAGCTGATGTAAGCTTGGCATGACAGAGTCGTGCCCTCTGTCAGCGCAGACCGCCAAGCTTCCCGGTCTTCCGCAATGTGATACCATCGGTCAGGGTTGATGTTAAAGGGGTGGTTTACTGCTTTTTTTTTTTGCTTGATTGTGTTTATGGGGTGCAATATAACATGTCTTCGTGTTTCGCTTGTTAAAAAATGCCTTATTTTTCATATTTTTCACCTTTATTGTAAGCCGCTTTCTCCTCTGTCATTTGAACGACCAGTTGACTTCCTGATTCTATGAAACTACTCCCTCAGAAACAGGCGATGGGCTCAGATTGGTTAGTTGTGATCAGTGTGTTGTGATTGGCTGAACTGCGTACTGCACATTGTCCGGAAACTTCACGCCCATTACCTTCACGAGCGACAGCTGCATGTGCTCCGGTCAAATGTAAATAATGGTGTCAATATTGCCTTCAGTTTGAGCCAGAATCAGACCCAGAAAGCGGTAATGAAGAGAGTCAAACAGAACTTCCGCAAGCACGGCTCTTACAAACGTTTCTGAATGGAAATTTGCTGTTGTGATTACATATCATTTTTTGAAGTTTGTACACGTTTGTCTTATACACACAAAATAGCATCGAACTAACTGGCTACTAACCAAACAGCGTTGGCTTGTGTTTACGTTCTTGATCAAATTGAAAAATTACGTCATAAAGTATACATGGAAAATACATTTACAAAATTAGTACATAATTACAAATTCGGGTCCAAAATGTTTGTATGCGTTTGTCATAGACACACAAAATAGCTTTTAACTAACTGGCTACTAAAGCTAGCGTTGGCATTTGTTTACGTCCTTGATAAAACTAAAACATTACGTCTGAAATTATACATGCAAATACATTTAAAATTATGAAATCTTACTTACAGGTTGTGGCCCAACAACTGCTGCCTCTGGTTTTAAAGGTGGAACTGCTCCATGTTTTAGTAATAGTTTCTGTGTGAATCCGGCATTGAACTCGTGTAGATTCTGGAAGCTGTCTTCCGTAAAATGCGCAGCACAGAGAGCTAAATTAGGATTGTAATTGTCAGGAACATAATCAAACATAAATTTTAAGCATTGTTGACAAACTACAGCATCCGTAGGAAGCCTGAACACAGAAGACCTGACAGCTGGGTGAAAATAACACCGTTTCGACGGCACGGCTACAACGCTCCACTGCAACAAAGCCGCAGAACATGGCCTTGCCCCCTGTTCTGCATGTTCCGGAGGGAGGGGTTGATGGGTTTATTTCATATACAACCCGGGAAGTAGTTCGTTGTAGTCCCATATGAGTCGTTTTTGTAGGCATTAAACTTCATGATTTTTAAAAGACGATATCTCCGCTTACGTTGAACTTTCAGTGCAGCAACTTTGCAGATACTGTTCATGCACCAACAGCAACATTACACACTATTTAAACTGAAAAAAGTGAAATCGCAGTAAACCACCCCTTTAAAATACATTCATGTCCCGCTTGACGACATTTTTAAAGCGGAGCTTGGGTCGGCCACGAGGGCGGTGTCCAACAGCTAACTCCCCATGGAAGATGGACTTTGGGATACGTTCATCCGGCATACGGCGCACATGGCCGATCCATCTGAGGCGTCTTCTCCGGATCACGGTGTACATGTCACTGCTGTTAGTGAGCTTCAGCACGGTGGTGTTTGGGACCCGATCTTGCCATGACAGGCCAAGGATCTGTTGTAGACAACGGAAGGGAAAAGCATTAAGCTTATGCTCCTCCCACCGGTATGTAGGCCACGTTTCGCTTCCATATAGCAGAATGGAGAGCACACAAGATTCATATGCACACCTTTACTTATGCTGTTGTTCCAGACACGAGACTGAAGTCGCCCAAAGGTTGTTGAGGCACGACCGATTCTGGTATTCAGTTCAGCATCAAGTCTGTTGTTTGCTGTCAGGGTTGAGCCGAGATAGACAAATTTCTCGACAATCGACAGCACTGTGCCGTTGATGGTGATGTGAGGGGGAGCAGGAACGTTCTGAGCCATCACCACTGTCTTACTGAGGCTTATGGTGAGTCCGAACTCTGTGCAGGCAGCAGCAAAAGAATTGCACATCTCCTGAATTTCTTGTTCAGTGTGAGCCATGAAGGCAACGTCATCTGTGTAGAGCAACTCACGCACAAGGACGCGCTTCACCCTGGTTCTGGCCCTCAGACGAGCCAGGCTGAAGAAGTTGCCATCACACCCGGTGTGCAGCAGAACCCCACCTGGATCCGGAAACGCCCGTCGCAGCACAGCCGAGAAATAGATGCCTAACAAGGTGGGAGCGAGGACACACCCCTGCTTTACTCCGCAGCAGACATCAAACTCGTTTGAGCGGGCACCGTTGAACTGTATGGTTGGCCGGAACCCATCATGGAAACCTTGGAGCATTGCCAAAAGAGTTGCCGGACAACCGAGTCGCAGCAGAACGTGGAAGAGACCAGAGTGACTCACATAATTGAAAGCCTTTGTCAGATCTACAAACACCATATACAATGGGCATTGTTGTTCCACACACTTTTCCTGAAGCTGGCGTACCGAGAAAATCATGTCCAGGGTCGAGCGACCAGCACGGAATCCGCACTGACTCTCCGGCAGCACCTGGTCAGCAACACGCTGCAGTCTTGGGAGGATTGTACAGGCAAGGCATTTTCCCGGAAGGCTAAGAAGTGAGATGCCTCGATAGTTGTTGCAGTTCTGCCTGTCACCCTTGTTTTTATAAAGAGTGATGATGTTGGCATTCTTGAGTTCGCTAGGGATGCATTTGTTCTGCCAACAGCGTCGAAACAAGCAGTGAAGCCGCCTGACCAACACTGCCCCTCCACACTTCAGCAGCTCTGCTGGAATTCCATCGCTGCCCGGTGACTCGTTACTCTTCATAGCTGCAATCGCACGCTCGATTTCCATTGTTGAGATCTCCGTATCCAGCTCGTTAAAGACAGGTAGTTGTGGTACAGCAGCAGAAACAGCATTCAAATCGGCATCCACAGGAGTGCCATACAGCAAGCTGTAATGCTCAACCTATCTACCAAGCTGACCTGGGAGGTCGTTGATGATGGTGCCATCAGTGGCTCGCAAAGGAGCTGTTTTCTTCACTGTAGGACCCAGTGCCTCATTGATGCCGCTATACATGCCGCGTATGTCCCCATTTCTTGCACACCGTTCTACCTTCTCACTGAGGTCCTGCCAGTACTGCTCATAGGCCTGGCGTGTGAGACGCTTCACGTCATTCCTGGCCTTAAGATAGCAAGTGATGGTGGAGTCGTTTCTATCTTGGAGAACACTGAGACGGGCAGCACGCTTGTCAACAAGGGCCGGGAGCAGAGTAGCAGAACTTGCAAGGAACCAATCTGGCTGTTTTCTTCTACAAAGGCCGAAGACCTCAGATGCAGCCTCCATCATGGAACCTCTTAGCTTGGCCCAGGTGTTTTCAGGAGTATCGTCAACTCTAAAGTGAAGGCCCTCCATACGCGCACAGAATCTTGCCACGTATTCATGTTTCCGCATCAGCTCAGTGTTTAGCTTTGGAGTGGGCTTTGGAGTGGCACTGTGAATCTTCTTTGGGGTGAGTTTTAAAGTGCAGCGAACAAGGGCGTGGTCGGTGTCACAGTCTGCAGAGTGTATACTCCTGTACCTCTTGACAGCGTTAAGTTGGCACCTCCTGACAATAATGTGATCGAGTTGGTGCCAATGCTTGGACCAGGGGTGCATCCAGGTAACCTTAGTTCTAATAGGTCCAGATGAAAAGGAACCCGATAAGCATAGGCCATGAGCAGCGCACAACTCGAGGAGACGTTGGCCATTGTCATTGATGCTACCAATCCCAAAATGACCCAAGACCGGCCTCCAGGCAATGACATCCCCTCCAACTCTGGCGTTGAAGTCCCCAAGCAGAGCTAGATCATCCCCGGCCGGAACGGAATGAATGACTTCACTAACGTGGGCATAGAAGGCGTCCTTGTCCTCAGGAGACACGTCAAGGGTGGGTGCATAGGCAGAGAGAAGAGTGAGAAAGCCAGCTGAATGTGACATCCGTAGGGACAATAGACGTGGAGAGCAAGCAGTTGGTTGAGAGACGGTAGACAGCAGGGTGTTTCGCACAGCAAAGCCGACTCCATGCATTGGATGATGGTCGTCTGGATAACCACACCAAAAAATGGTGTAGTTCCTCTCACGCACCGACCCACTACCCAACACTTATAGCAGCGATATCCACTCTGAGGCGAGATAGTTTGCAGTCAATGACGGCTGATTTCCGAGGAGCACTGTTGAGGTCGGAGTGCACTCCAAGACTTCTGATGTTCCAGCCCGCCAATGTCAAAGAAGAAGAAGAAGAAGAAGAGGCAGTCGCAGAATGTCGACCTGACCGCGCCTGCCTTATACGCATGTCCTGCCGAGCAATGACAGCCCTTGAGTACAAGGGCTCCCGATTTGCCAGTCGCTGAGTATGTATCTGACTTTCCATGCATGCTATAGCACCAAGTACCGGGGCAAAGTGCAGAAGACGGATGTTTGCCCAGGACAGCCGCTTTCCTCTGGGTCCTGCACCCCTAAATCCGACGGAGTGCAAAGCACGACAGTCAAGAGCAATGCAGGATCGCCCCGCAGTAGCGTACTAACTTGGCCTGATACTCGCTGACCGTTGTCCCGCTAAGGATCATCCGCCCACCGAGGAAGCTGTGGTAGACCAACCAGGAAACATTCCAATGCTCTACAACTGCTGCCAACTCCTGCTGCCGAGTTGACATCTACTATTTGGCCCATAGTTGGGAGGCATAGAGGGGTACTGTCACTTGCCCATGGTGAGCCCCTATGACTCGTGGTAGGGCGGGGTCATCTTACTCTCCCGTACAGGTCCGTTAGACCTGCCCACTGTAGTTTATATGTAGATGATATCTGCATTTGTTACAGAAGCAAGTACATGAATATCATCAAGCAAAAAATCCAACTGAAGATACAAAATACAATCTTGGTCAACACAGAACGATTTCAAGTTCTCACAAACAGAAACTGTCTGTATGCATTTCTGTCAACTTCAGTCGTTGCACAATGAACTAGAGACAAATCCATCTTTTTTGCCTCCAATACTGATTCTGACACCTGGGGTTCAATATTATCTGATACAGATCCCAATCCGAGACCAGTGCAGTTTTTCTTTCTTTTAAATGAAAGAAATGTAGAATTTCTATATCTGTGTGTGGAACTGATAATCACTCTTTCACAATCAACAAAATACAGACTAATTCATTATAAAGAAAAATAAAATAAAAAATAAATATGAAAAAATATATATTATGAACTAGGTTAGGGGATAATTCAGCAGCTAATGTTATTTAAAAAAAAATCAGTGCACAATAATTTTATAAATCCAAATACATAGTGAAAAAACATTATTTAGTGGGGAACAAATAAATATGTTGCACTAAATCTGGTAAAATGTTACACGTTGCTGTGTGTATTTCTCAAATCCGTTCATGAAAACAATGTATTTATAAATGAATATATATTATAAAATTAAAATACATTTCTTTTAAATGTATAGCACTTTTTTTTTTTTAATAAGGCAACAGCATATGATGGATAGGACAAAACCGATACAGTGCAGCACAAATGGATTACAGTATGCACATGCGGTGCCCAGAATAATGCACTAGGAACAACACGGAGTCACAGCACACAGTGTTTCACATTAAAAAGTTCAAAGCACAAAGGGAAGAGATACTGATGTGTTGTGTATTATATCTGTGCAACAGTTTATTTTCTTTTAACAGATTTAAATTTCAGTTACTGTGCACCTTAAAAACAATTAATAGTCTTTTCTGCTCCTGTGTTTTGTTCTAACAGACACCTGGTAGAAAATAACATGATTTAGAAACAACAATAAACTCCAGCAAGATAAAGTCATTTTATGCAAAAACCAGACATTTATCTGCAAATTAAGTATAATAAAAACTTTATGGTGCTTTATGTTTTTGTGCCTTTTGTGCAGCTTAAAGTGTTACCGATTATTCACACACTATAAATCTAACACACATTATCAGTTGTGTTTGTTGTAGCTGTGTTGCTTACATCATACTGTCTGCCTGCATGTTTTTACCCTTCTGTGATTTTTAATTGTAACAGTTGCAAACTTACAAGAGTGATCAGGTGTTAATTTGCACTTTAACATTCAGTCTTAAAGTATTAACAGTAACACAGAATAGTATCAGATTTGAATCAGTATCGGAGACGATAACCGATATGAGGATCGAAATCAGTGCTTCCTTAGAATGAACCACAGTTGTTTATGGATGGAGCCCTCATTAAAGTTGTCACAAAAGCACATTTCTGCACACTTTTAAAGCAGAGTACACAACTAATTAATTCATCGTTTGTTTGAAATCTTTGCAAATTTATTAAAAATAAAAAACAAAACAAAAAAATATACATAAGTATTCACAGCCTTTGCCACGACACTCAAACTGAGCTCAGGTGCAGCTGTCTCCACTGATCCTCCTCGACATGTTTCTACAACTAGATTGTAGATTGTAGAGTCCACATGTGCTAAATTCAGTTGATTGGACATGATTTGGAAAAGCACACACCTGTCTATATAAAGTATACTTATGTAGATGTGATGTTTTTATTTTTTAATAAATTTCCAAAGATTTCAAACAAACTTCTTTCATGTTGTCATTATTGGGGTATTGTTTGTAGAATTTTGAGAAAAATAATGAATTTAAACACCAAATAGACAATGTTAAAAACATTAATAGATATTCAACACAGGGGTCTTTAAATGCTGTATGTTAAATTTAGATTTTTTTATGATCATGTTTTGTGTTCTGTGACATTTTAGACCTGAAGAGTGTTCATCTTTCTCTACAGGTTGTATTGTTGTGGCGTCACAGATGAAGGTTGTGCTGCTCTGGCATCAGCTCTGAGATCAAACCCCTCACACCTGAGAGAACTGAATCTGTCTGAGAATAATGTAGGAGATTCAGTGAAGCTGCTTTCTGATGTATTACAGGATCCTCACTGTAAACTGGAGAAACTGTGGTAAGATCTCTCTGATAGTCACACGTCTTTGTCCTCAGTAAAACATACTTTAATGTCAATTCTAAGAATAAAACCAGCAATGTTCAGTAAACACACTAAATTTCAGCAGAATTGACTCTGATTAAGTTGATTTAATTTCCATTACATCACATGCTTTGCTTATGATAGTTTGATGAATAATGAACTTTCAGATAACGTGTAAAATATGAATCCAGAGTCTCTGTGATTTACTGCAGGATGAATATCTCAGAGGTTTAGAGTTGAACAGACACGAGTCTGAATGTGTTTAGTTTTAACTCAGTATTACAGTGATCAATGAAAGTTATAATCACTTTAGTGTTCAGCATTATCATTGATAAAAGGAAAGACCCTCAAGACCTATAAAACAACAAGCAGTATTTTTTATTTTATTTATATATTTGTTGCTCTATCAGCAGTTTCATGTTCCTCTTATATCAGGGATATATAAACTCGGTCCTGGAGGGCCACAGTCCTGCAGAGTTTAGCTCCAACCTCAATTAAACACCTGAACACAGGGACTGATTATGACTCGGCAGAGGTGGACAGTAACGAAGTAAATTTACTTGAGTATTGTACTTAAGTACACTTTTTGAGTATCTGTACTTTACTCGAGTATTATTTTTTCTGGAAACTTGCGACTTTAACTTCACTACATTTGAAAGACAAATATCATACTTTTTACTCAACTACATTTATATCAAGGTCCCCAAGTAGAAAGTCGTTATATGTAGCAGCTTTTACAGTGTGTGCATTTTCAGATTCACTGAACCCTTTTTTTCTGCGAAAATCCGGCCTGCGATCTGCCAGGACCTTCCTGTGTTGCCAAGTTTTACTTTCACAGCCGCCCAGCTGTGAAAGGACATTTGGCTGATATTTTTTACGCAAATCTGGCAACCTCGGGATCTTCCCCACTAAACTAATGTAAACGTCCGCACTACCGCACAGCTAAAAGCGCTTAAAAAGACATGCGTTAACTCATTAAAGCCCTTTGGAAAATTAACCATGTTTTTACTATAGTAACCATAACTATGGTATTTGCAGTAAAATCACAGTATCCACAAATTTACTATTATCTATAGAAACCTATAGCTTGTTTTCTTTTCAATGTTTGATTCGTTTACCTAAAACCATATCCATATCATACACTTCAATATCTCTTTGAAAAAGAACTTTGGAACTTTTAAACAAGTATTAAAATGAGTTCAATGTAGCTGTAGGAGTGTTAGATAAAAATAAAGATGATTATCTTCATTCAGTTGTTCCCTTTTAATATGTTTTGTAACATAAAAGCTCTTAATTCTAAAGATAATACAAGCTAATCAGTGTATTCAGTAGGTTGCATTAGTGGCATATGGTATTGTAAATATACAACAATACGACAATGCATTTACTTTTTACTTTTGATACTTAAGTACTTTTAAAAACATGTACTTCCGTACTTTCACTTAAGTGAAAATTTGTCTTTACAACTTTCACTTGTAGTGGAGTAGTATTTGACCAGTAGTATCTGTACTTTCACTCAAGTAAGGAAACTGTGTACTTTGTCCGCCTCTGTGACTCGGACCGATTTAAAGGTCCTCCTCGGTTGAAATCGTGTCCCGGGAGAGCGGTGTTTCAGCTGGGTCCTCCTCTGCTTAAGTGTCCTGTACACCTGTGTGTTAATCCAGCCTTTCTGAACACAGTAATCAGTGTCTCCAGGATCACTAGAGAGTTACAGGCAGGTGAGTTTAATCAGGGCTGGAGCTAAACTCTGCAGGACAGTGATCCTCCAGGACAGATCCCATCTCTTCACCATCCCTGTCTCATATCCTGAGAAAAACATTATTTAAGAAAAGAAAGTTCATCAAAGTGGAATATACACAGCAAAGACAATAAAGCTGAAGGTAAACAGGTGATGAGCCAGAAGAAAAGATCATTAACATGATCTCAGTGCATGTAGGCAAGAGTTATTACTTTGTAAGACCTTGAGAATCTTGACTGAATTCAACACATTTCTATTCATGTTTTAAGCTGCCAGATGAGACCAAACATGACACAATGATCAAGAGTTTGATCACAAGAGTTAATAAATGAGATGTAATGGGGAACACGTGGCTCCTGTGAAGCAGATGTCCTCCTGTAGGTGTTTATTAGAGGAGCAAGTGACTGTTTCTCCAGACAGATCCGTCCTTATATCACTATCAAACAATATCTCACATTCAGCTCTGTGTGTCTGTTCAGTCCTGAAGCACATGACAGTTTCAAACAGCAGCATTGAGCATCAACATGCAGAAATCTCATTCTATCAGCAGCAGTATGTGGCAATGCTTGTCATTATATCTCCTCTCCTGCTCTGAGACCAGAGTCAATAACAAACTACACACACTTCAACTACAATTCACACTGTGTCATTGTTCTCTACAGGTTGAGTTATTGTGGCATCACAGATGAAGGTTGTGCTGCTCTGGCTTCAGCTCTGAGATCAAACCCCTCACACCTGAGAGAACTGGATCTGTCTCTGAATAAATTAAGAGATTCTAGTAGGAAGTTACTCTCTGATCTGAGGAACTATCCACATTATAAACTGGTGACATTAGACTATTGTGAGTGTTTGTTTATTTAAAGCTGTTATTAATCTATGATCAGTTGTTCATTCATATCTCTGGCTGTAATATGAATATACTGTGTGTTTTCTGAGCTGGATCTGCTGATGTGATGTGACAGCAGTAATGTCTCAGACTCATATCTGACTGTCTGTGTGTTTTATTGTAGGACTCTCAGTATTTATCCGTCAGTCAAGTTTGGTCAGGATCAGCTGATGGTGAATAAGGAGCCGCTACAGAGACGTCACAGTCACACAATCAACAGAGACTGCGTGATGGAGCCACAAAAACTTAGAGATTTTCATTTTCAGTTCATTTTCCTGACCGACTCCCAACACTCGTTAACCAATCATTGACCATGAAAACTAGAATGTTACATTAGATTTAAATTAAATTGGAATGGATACGTTTGTGACCCATTAAAAGTGAACACTTTACAGTTTCTATTAATGTCTTATTCTTATCTGTATGACCAAAAATGACACAGTATTTTAAGTCGTTTCCTCTGTAATAAGGAAAAAATCCAAGTGATCGTGCTGCAGGTTTTGCCCATCTGCAGACCACGTGGCCGTTGCGTTCCAAGGCATGGTGTGTTATGGGCTCTCTCTGTATGGGTGTATGAAAAAAGGATAAACAGAATAAATAAACAATTTTAACAGATTATACGAGCATATCACAATGTGTGGTGCCCACACATATATTCTGATGACTGTATAAAAAGGAATTAAATAATACTCCTAAGAATGAACTGGAAAGAAAACTATAAATAAATTCTTCTTCCTTTTTTTCAAGAGAGAATGAATTCCTCCTTGTGCAAGGAACCCCATTCTTCGAATGAGAGGTTTACAAAAAAAAAGTGTTTAGTTAAAGTTGCAAAACTCTTTCTTTCTCTTTCTCTTTCTCTTTCTCTTTCTCTCTCTCTGGGATCCTTGAGAATAATGATATAAGCAATAATAAAAAGTAAAGGAAATTAAGAGATCAGTTTTAAGAAATTGTGTAGTGATGGGTACTCGCGTCACCAATGACGTTATGATATTTGGATCACGTGTCACTTAAGTTGTGGTTATGAGTACATCACATAAGAAAGATTGGTAGGATCTCTAACTTGTAGAACCTATTTCTGTATCATCAACACAAGGAATACACAAGTGTAATAAAATAGAATTTATTAACAAAAAATTGACAAGAGTAATCAACAACTACTAAACGAATACCATAAATGAAATAGGAATAAAGTGCATAAGATGCATAAAATGCAAGTGATTAGGTTGGGTGTTGCAATGTCAGAGCTACGTTATCTGGAAAGATAAATTGTTGCTACTCTGAAAGAAATAAGGTGAAGAACCTTATTATGCATCAAACAAATACATGAAAGATTTGCTTTAAACTGCAATCGGCTATATAATATCTAATGTAAATTAGAAAAATCATATACCGATAATATACAACAATTCCAAGGTCTCTGGAAGAGGTTTGGATAAGTGATAGTTACGTTCTCTGTGGTCGAGTGAGCAGTCCGGTGGCGGTGACTTCATCCACTGGTTGTGCTGGTAACAATGCAGTGGAGAAAGGAGCAGGAATCCGTTTCAACAGCCTTGAACACGAAGCGCTGGAGGATGCTTATCTCCTGGAGCACCAAAGGGTCCTAGAATCTGGAAAACGCAGATGTGGCCCTGGAGTAGGTGCAGAAGGTCCTTAGCCTGGAACACGCAAGCCAAGGTACCTTGGAGTGAAGGTTGGCTCGCTGGAGCTTAACCTTGTTACAGATGTCTGTGTGTCTTCTGCCTCTTTGGGCTAGAGACTCAGAACTTGGTTGATCTGTTAGTGTCTCACCCTTGCAGGCCGGAGACTCAGATCTGGTTGATCTGTTGCTGCCTTCCTGGTAACAGGACTCAGACTCAGAACTTGAAGGAGTGTCTTTTGGGAAGGTACCTTTATCTCTTTTCGATGAGGAGGAGATTGCAATCTGGCGCTTCTCCATTTCCATCAGAGTGGGGGACACGGTGTGGCCCACCCTTCTTTCCTCCTGTGGAACTTATTTGCATAGTCCAAACACAAAGTTAGAAAAGTGTCACAAAAGTTTTACCAATGCATCATTCACTTACCAAACCACAACCAGAATACCTTTGGCAATGTTACGAACACATTAAGTCCAAACATGATGGAAGAAGATTGAACTGTCATGCATGCATTAATTTGTCCATCAACAGCTGAGTTTGTGTAAGATTCTGCACTACACGTAGCTGTCACTAAGAATACTTATTTCTCTGAATAAGTAGGATGTGTGTGTGTTGTAGTTTGCATCAGTTTAATGTTTGATAACATAGTTATGAATGGATTTGGATGGAACTTTGTGATCTCTCTTTGTTTCACCCACTGCTGCTGCGTCCAGAGGTCCTAAGGAATTTTTATGGCAGTCACAGGCCAAAACCTTTAGGAATCAGTCTCTTGGTGTGTGAAGGGCAGAAACTGCATCTGACCAATGAGAAGTCCCCGCCATAAACAGGGCCCTGGAATGTGCTGTCCACTACATAATTGTTCGTTCCTTGTTCATGTAATGGACGATGCTTTGGCAATGCTGTGCAAGTCATGCCAATAAAGCTCATTTGAGTTGAATTGAATTGAAATGTATAAAAATTTCCTTACACTTTTCTTTGAGAAAAAGTCCTCCTTGTGCGAGGATGACCATTCTTTGAATGAGAGGTTTACAAAAAATAAAAATAAAAATGTGTTTAGTTTAAGCTGGAAAAGCTCCTTTGTCTCTCTTTCTCCCCCTTACAATCTCTCTCTCTCTCTCTCTCTCTCTCTCTCTCAAACACACATGCACATGCACACGTTTGCTTAGCTATCTTAATGGTACATTACACAGGTTCCTATTGTTTTTTTATCTACAAATAATCATACATTTTACAACCTAATACTAACCCATCACAGAAAACTTGCATCTTACAAAAAAAAAAATAATAATAATAATTAATGTGTTTTATAAGTAATCTACTCATGGTTTCCAATAAAATGCCCCATGCAAAGTTGTTCATGCTCCTCTCTGAGAGGACGCTTGCTCCCACAACGTAGGTTAAACAAGTACACAAACACACATTCAGTCGTCCGAGTCGTATTCTCTTCTATTAAATGAAAATAAATAAATTATGCAATTACACACAATATAAAACAACGCAAAACATTTACACTAGTTTTAGTCGTCACTAAAAATATAAAAACGTTGTACATTTTACCAGGAGCGGGAAAAAATAGTTTGTCATGTTAGAAAAAGTTATCAAAAGGGGAAAACAATATATATTTTAATAGGCCAAACGATAAGGGCTATTGTGGCCCCGACACATCCGGACATGTCAGATTTCTATGTTTTCCATAGACAATTAAATTCCATTCATTATTTGTATAGCTTTTCACAAATCAAATTGTTGCAAAGCAGTTTCTACATTATATTTAGTACCTTTAATACTTATATTTACATTATATTCATTAATTTTATACTGTATCATCCCCTAAACCTACCCATTTTTTTATTTAAAGTTATGCTCATAGGTACAATCATTTGGAGTATTACTACACTCCATAGACAAAATAATTTTTTACTGTATGCCTGCCGAAATTCTGCATACAACTATTTTTAATAAAATATTGTTTTTAACCCTTCTGAGAATCGGGCCTGCAGGAACTCCAGCACTGTACCAGCCGGGCAGTTAACTCTCTGCACCAAGAGTTGAAAAGCCTCCACTTCAAGGTGTAAAGTTTCCTCGTTGAGGCAGCTCTGGATTGGAGAATGGTCTCAACAACCTCGGTTGAAAGACCGGGGGTGAAATATTGTGCCCCCCGCCTGTGAGAGGAGATCCCTCCTGATGGGAAACTCCCATGGAGAGCTGTTGAGGAGCGAGATCAGGTCCGAGAACCATACTCGTCCCGGCCAGAACGGGGCTACTAACAGCAGATGAACCCCGTCCCGGCACACTCTCTCCAGAACTCCCGGGAGCAGAGCGATCGGGGGGAAAGCGTACAGACGAAGCCTCGGCCATGTCTGTACCATGGCATCCAGCCCTAGTGGAGCTGGATGAGTCAGCGAGAACCAGAGGGGACATTGCAATGTCTCCTGAGTCGCAAATAGGTCCATCTAAGCCTGGCCAAATATTCTCCATATCTACTTCACCACCTTGGGGTGAAGCATCCATTCCCCGGGCCTCGGCCCCTGCCTCGACAGAACATCTGCTCCCACATTGAGATGCCCAGGCATCTGCACTGCCCTCAGCGAGAGTAGTTTGTCCTGGGACCACACGAGTATCTGGTGCACCAGCTGCTGGGACATGAAATGACCTGAAGGCCGTATCTGACCTGGGGTATAAAAATAACAAAAGACCTTATCGGGGCGCAACCCATACCATAAGAACAGAATTTCTCTCAGATTAGAGATCTTTATTTTTGGTCTGTTCTATTGATATGGGACTGAGATCACATTTCCAATTGCACTGAGACTGTAAAATTGATACCAAACGAAGAGTTTACACTCATGACTTCTGAAGATATAGTAAATATTTTATGTAAGAGTAGCAGCTTGAGTTCTTGGAATTTCTTTGTCAACTTTCAGTGACCAGGACCATGTACCCAGGGGGAAAGGATGGGTGAATGGACCGATGAGCAAATGGTCTTTCTCTCAGATCTTCTTGTCTGATTAGAGAGTTTATTGTGTTGCGGCATGACATTTGCATTGCGAGAGTTCCTGAGTGACTGGCTTCACGAGGAGATCAAAGCCCCCCTACAAAAGTACGGGGTGAGAGTGCTAGGCCGAAGGGAAGAACCCTATATTGGTAAGCTTCGCCCCTGAAAGTAAACCTCAGGAACTTCCTGTGAGTGGGAAGGATGGAGACATGGAAGTATGCGTCTTTTAGATCTATCGTGACAAACCAATCCTCGGACCTAATCTGAGACATGACCTGCTCGATAGTGAGCATCCTGAACTTCAGTCACATGACTGAGCAGTTCAGCTGATGTAGATCTAAAATTGGGTGCAACCGCCCATCCTTGGAACAATGAGGTACCGGCAGTAGAACTCGGTTTCGCGAGGAGGGACCACCTCGATGGCCTCCTTCCTCAAGAGAGTATTTACTTCTTGTTCTAATACCAGAGCCTGCTCGGAGTCCACCAGTGTGGGAAAGACCCCGCTGAATGGCGGCGGTGGAACGTCGAATTGGATACGATAGCGAGATACATTTGGCAGTAGTTTTCACGCTGCTAAATAATCTACTAAGGGAACCAGCCTCTCGAGGCTGGCTTCTGGAGTGCTTTGAGCTGCTTGCTCGGTGCCCTGTAGCGGAGGACCGGCTGGAGACAACCGAGCTAACTGCTGTAGAGACCCCTGACGGGGTTGCGAATATCTCAGCTCTACTACATTTCCGGGTGGAAGACCATGAGATATATGCTCGCTGGAGACCGCTGCCGCCTGGAACTCTGGCAGGGTTAGCAGGCTGAGGTCGGCTTGGTATGCCTGCAACACCGCCATCGTGTGCAGACATGCATCAGCCTGACCTGCTGCCGTGTACCCCTTGCCCACCAGCGCTGATGCTGTTCTTAGAGGCCTGGAGGGTAAGACCGGAGCCTTTAGAGACGATTCCGCGTCGGGGGACAAATAACTGACAAGTGTCTACTCTACCTGCGGCATCGCTCTATAACTGCGTTCACCCAAACCTGCCACATTACCATAATAATTAGAGGCGGGGATGAATACGCGGGCCGAGAATGGTTTCCCCGGGGAAAAAAAGGCAGGCTCCGGCGTGGAGGTGGCGGCTTAGTTCGCAGAAACCGCTCATCTAATTTACTTTTCTGCGGTTCAGCCTGTTTCTCGGCGGGCCAGTCGATGTTTAACTTGGCTACCACATGAGTAACCACCTCCAACAACTCCTCATACTGAGAGGGCGAATCTTCGATGCTCTTCACATCAACCTACTCAGAGGAAGATAGGGACTCGCCTGTCTCCATTCCCTCCACCAGATCCAGCTGCGAACCCCACGAGAGCAGCTGCTGCTCCGCCTCAGCAAAAGCGGGGCCAGCACCACGGGGAACGCTGGCGAAGGCTCCCTCCTCGAAGAGAGCCTTCTGGGAGCGAAGCGTACACAGGGGAAGCTGCTCGCACTGCGGACAGTCGGCCCCCTCGATAGCCGAATCAGCGTGCTTGTATCTTGTATTCAGGCTTGTATCTCACACAAGTGGTTTAAGCTAATAATGTACTAGCTATAATAAACAGCTGCCACTTTACTGAAATTAATGAAACTATCAAGACCTATACTGATGAATAATATGTGCATGTGTATTGAATATAGAGTGAATCCAGGTGAACTTAGTCAGAAAACAGCAAAATTGTTTGTTTGTTTGTTTGCCTTCATTTAACCAGGAGAGAACCTCACTGAGATTAAAAATCACTTTTCCAGGAGTGTCCTGGCCAAGATACATTTACATTTACATTTAAACATTTGGCAGACGCTTTTATCCAAAGCGACGTACAATATGAGAACAATAGAAGCAGTTAGACCATCGAGAGTGCAGCAGTATACAAGTGCCATGACAAGTTTCAGTTAGCCCAGCACAGTACATATAGCTAGGGTTTTTTTTTTTTTTTTTTTTTTAAATAAATAGATGGAATAGGAAAGTGTTAGTATTAGTTGGTCAGGTGCCGGTGAAAAAGATGCGTCTTTAGATGATTTTTGAAAATAGCTAAAGACTCAGCTGTTCGAATTAAGATCGGGAGGTCATTCCACCAGCTGGGCACAGTCCAGGAAAAGGTCCGCGAGAGAGATTTGGTACCTTTTTGTGATGGCACCACAAGGCGACGTTCACTTGCAGAACGCAAGCTTCTGGAGGGTGCATAAGTTTGAACTATTGAGTTTAGATACATTGGTGCAGTGCTAGTTGTTGTCTTGTAGGCAAACATCAGTGCCTTGAATTTGATGCAAGCGGCTATTGGTAGCCAGTGTAACCTGATGAAGAGAGGGGTAACATGAGCTTTCTTTGGTACATTAAAGACCACTCTGGCTGCTGCATTCTGGATCAGTTGCAGAGGCTTGATAGTAGATGCGGGAAGGCCCGCCAAGAGAACATTGCAGTAGTCCAGTCTGGAGAGAACAAGAGCTTGGACAAGGAGCTGTGCGGCATGCTCCGACAGGAAGGGTCTAATCTTCCTAATGTTATATAAGGCAAATCTGCAGGACCGGGCCGTTGTAGCAATATGGTCTGTGAAGCTTAACTGATCATCGATCACAACTCCAAGGTTCCTGGCCGTCATGGAGGGAGTTATGGTTGACGAACCTAGCTGTATAGAGAAGTTGTTGTGAAGTGATGGATTGGCTGAGAACACAAGCAGTTCTGTCTTGGCAAGGTTGAGCTGAAGGTGATGGTCTTTCATCCAGTTAGAAATGTCGCTCAAACAGGCTGCAATGCGAGCAGCTACCGTCGGATCATCTGGTTGGAATGAGAAGTAGAGTTGAGTGTCATCAGCATAGCAGTGATAAGAAAAGCCATGCTTCTGAATGACCGATCCTAATGACGACATGTAGATGGAGAAGAGAAGCGGTCCTAGCACTGAGCCTTGAGGAACTCCAGTAGCAAGAAGTTGTGACTTTGAAACCTCACCCCTCCAAGACACCCTGAAGGACCTACCTCAGAGGTAAGACTCAAACCACAGGAGCGCGGTTCCCGAGATGCCCATCTTTCTGAGAGTGGACAGGAGGATCTGATGGTTAACTGTGTCAAAAGCTGCAGACAGGTCCAATAAGATGAGTACAGAGGATTTGGAAGCCGCTCTTGCAAGTCTTGAGTGGGGATAGGATCTAGCGGACAAGTAGTGGGATGATTAGAAAGGATGAGTTTTGAAACTTCCGTCTCCGAGAGAGGAGAGAAGGAGGTGAGGGACTGTGTATTAGTCGGTATGAAGTTATCAGTTTGTGGTGTGAGGAATTGGTCACTGATGGTTTTTGTTTTATTTGTGAAGAAAATTGCAAAGTCATCAGCTATAAGAGTTGATGAAGGAGGAGGGGGAGGAGGACAGAGAAGAGAAGAGAAAGTTTTGAAAAGTATGCGAGAGTCAGAACAATTGTTGATTTTGTTGTGGTAGTAATTCGTTTTAGCCGTGGATACATTTGTAGAGAAGGAAGAGAGGAGTGACTGATACGCACTAAGGTAAGATAGGACACTTATACCCAGTTATACAAATACACGTATTACAAACAACAATACATCACAACAATAAAATATTACAGCATTAGAAGCATTTGCAGATCATTAAATCATCTTCTATTGCACACAAATTTTTTTTTAATTTTTTTATTACTAAGAGACACCAACTGATTTAGCCGCAGTTTCATTTGAAGAGAGTTCCAGTCTGATGGTGCAGCATATTCAAATGCATTTTTACCTAAATTAGTTCGAGCTGAAGGTACATAACAATTATAAAAAGACTGGGAACGCAATGAATAGTTAACAACTACTTTTGGTTGAACCAAACAACAGAGATAGGATGGCAAAAAACCCAGAATAGCTTTGTAAATCAATAAGTACCAATGCATTTTCCTTCAAACAGCAAGTGAAGACCAGGCAACTCTATTATATAGTGTACAATGATGTGTAGAAAATTTACAGTCCGTAATAAATCTTAAAGCACCATGATATACAGCTTCCAAGGAGGCAAGAAGATAAGAGGCATGCTGATACACTACATCTCCGTAGTCAGGAATTGGTAAAAGTTCCAGACACAAGCTTCTTCCTTGCATTAAATGAAAAGCAAGACTTATTTCTGAAATAAAATCCTAGCCGTTTCTTCAACTTTAGTTTCAGATAATTAATATGTGAATTAAAATGCAGTGTGTCATCAATTATGATGTCCAGGTACTTATACTCTGTAGAGTTCAGAGAACAACAGAACTATCTAAAGAATTTCTAAAATTTGATAACCACATAAATTTTGTTTTCTCAACATTTAAGACCAACTTTAAAGTAAAAATCCTTGCCTGAATAATATCAAATGCTGATTGTAAGTCACCCAGAGCTTGTTGTTGTGTAGGAGTAGAACAATAGATGAGAGTGTCGTCTGTATAAAAGTGGAACCTTGCATTTTCAATGTTAACATCTAAACAATTTATATATATAGTAAATAATAATGGCTCCAATACAGATCCTTGGGGGACTCCCGTACCCACAGTCTGTTTTGATACCTTCCGCTAGCATACATTGAGTTCTTCCCTTTAAATAGGCATTAAACCACGAGACTACATTGTCTGATAGACCAACACTTCTAAGCCTATCTAACAAAATCTTGTGGTCCACTGTATCAAATGCTGCTAATTTTAAAAACAATAGTTCAATAAGATCAAGACCTGAAGATTTGTTCACATCTAGGTCTTGTAATGCAGAGCAGACTTCAGAAGTAGTAATGTGATTGAAAACAAACTCTGTTGTCCATAGATGACGCTATGAATTAAGAAATTCAGAAGTTACAGTGCTATAATTATTAGTCTGAAACAATGACTCTGATTCAGTGTAGTGGCTATTAAAACAATTAAGCATTTGTAATTTATCCACTATTTTAATACCATCCTTTGTTATGCAATTAGGAAGACCTGAAACAGAACTATTACCATTCACAAACTTTGTTTTTCCAGAACTTATTTTTTTAGTTTTATCTAGAAAATATTCTGCTTTTGCCTTTCTAATCATAACTGTACATTTGTTACGAAGCTGTTTGAAATACAACCAATCAGGATTTAAGTTGGTTTGTCTGGCTTTAGCCCATGCAGCATCCCGCTCATGAATAAGGTTCTTTGCATTTAGTCTAAATGTAGGTTGCTGTAAGATTGGAAATGCATATTCTTCCCCTGAAATACATTTTGAAGTATATTTTGTTGAGTGAAATAAAAACTAAATATATTTTAATTTCAAAAATGTATTTCATTGAGCTTCACTGTTTACAACATATATTTAAAATATATTTTAGCCATTTTTTGAAAAGCTGGAAAGTGAATAAAATGCGTACTATGTCTCCGTTTTACTGGAAGAATCTGTTTTCCTGAAAATAAATGATGTGCAAATAATCCTACAGGGATCGAGTTGCTGATTGTTTTGCTCACAGAAGGTTTTATGGCATTGTATTTTATTAATATAGCTGGCTGTGAGAGTTTAGTGATGTGATGGTTGGTTCTGGTGTGTTTTCTAGACGCTGACGTTGCTGATGATGACCGGAAGGTGTGGACGGCTGTGGTCAGCGCTCTGCTTCATATTCATGCGGACGCTGGAGACTGGAGGAGAGGCCTGCAGCTGCTGGATGAGTCTGTCAGAGAGACGCCACACACCGAACCCAGACCTTCCTTCAACACACACCGCTGACATATAGTTGCACTTTATCATCTGCAGTGCTTCATGGGTCACTGAATACTGGAAAAACTAGAGCCGGAGGTGATAGAAATGACACAGAACAGAGCCGTGCCTTTGATTTATTCTAGATCTAGTGTGTGTGCATATATAAACTATCATAGTGAATGGCGCCATCTGGTGGATCTCTATAGAACTGCGTCATTACAGCACACCTTGGAGCACAAAACCAGTCATAACAAGTAGCACAGGTATATTTGTAGCAATAGCCAACAATACATTTTTCTTTTATGCCAATAATCATTAGGATATTAAAGTGCCCCTGTTATGGATTTTTGTAAATGAGCTTTCATGCAGTGTGTAACACAGCTCTAAGTAAATGAAAACATCCTGCAAAGTTTTAAATCTGAAAGTGCACCGTGTATAAAGTTATTGTCTTTCAAAATAAAGATTCGACTCAGAGTCATGAAAACGAGTCGTTCTTAAAACGAATCTTAAGCTGTTTCAAGTTGATGTCAACATGAAACATTAGCATATTTATGCCCGCCCACTTGTTGCACGCGCAGACCTGGGAAAACTTGAACCTCGCCTCCCTCAAACACTGTAGCGGATTCCTGTGGAGAAGACGCTGTGCTCTGCCCTGAGTACAGTTAGGGTATGTTAAAAAACTCCCGACTCATTTTCTCCTCCAACTTTAAAATCATCCTACATCGCTGCAGAAGCACCGACCCAGTGTTTACAAAGTGAACGTGCAAGGAGGGTCAAACACCCTTTACAAAAAAAAAAAAAAAGGTAAAACAACGATGTAGGATGATTTTGATCCGTTGATCACCACTGAAGTCCACTGTATGGAGAAAAATACTGGAATGTGGGGTATGTATTTTTTCAAAAACACTTTAGAAAACTGAGTCGGGCCGAGTACCAAAACAAAGTTGTAGCCAATCAGCAGTAAGGGGCGTGTCTACTCATGATGTGGAGGAGAGAGCGCTCGGTGCACATGATGGACTTTAGCCGAGCTGAGCGACGACAGAAAGATAGAGATGGAGGATAAAAAACGAAAGTGGAAAACATCTGCGGAATAAAAGAAGGCTTACGATAAGATAAGAAGTAAGACCCGTGTAAATATTGGATCAGCTTTCCAGTGCTGGAGAGAACTCAAGGAGCAGGAAGACCTGCGATCGGACGCCGAGGCACAACATTGGTTTTGCTTTGTTTCACACGCCTGGTACATATGTGTGGGGCGGAGCTATCAAAATAGGGGCAAGACCATTTTGGGGTAGGGGCGTGTTTGTTTTGGTGAATTGAGATATCAACATTGGGTTCCAGAAATCACTTACCCCACCTTTAATTTATTTGCGACTGAAGAAAGAGAGACATGAACATCTTGGATGACATGGGGGTGAGTAAATTATGAGGAAATTTTTATTCTGAAAGGGGAGTAATTATTTTAAAATCTGTTGCTGTCATGTGCTCTGTACTGTAGCATGCAAGATACATAGTGTTAGTGTGTTGTGTTAGTTGTTCGGTCCAGTCAAGTTTGGAAAAATGAATCGTTGAGCAAATCGTTTGGGAGTCATTAAGCAAAAAAGGGAAAAAAAATGCATATTATAAGACAATGAAAGTGTTTTTTGACCTTTCATGCATGTCAACCTGTTGTTGGGGATTCCCAAAACCAAAATATGAACTCATAATAGGGGCACTTTAATAACGGTAACAGTATTGACATCGCATGATGTCCCCCCTCAGTCAAACCTCATAAATCATCAGAAATAGAAGATAGAAGAGAGAGAGAAACAAGCTTGTGTTTGAAGTGTTGGAATCCTGGTTGAGAGATGATAAGTGTGTTCGACTTCATGCAGCGCTGCAGAGACCGATCGGCGAGAGTAAGCTGCTTGCAGTCGGACTCTTTCTGCTCCCGGAAGTGATGCTCTCGCGGTGTTTGCATTCTCTATCACAGATGAAGTGAATAACATTCAATATTTGTTAAATGCAAAAATGTATTTATTTATTTATTTATTTTTTAATAATGCATAAAGAAATACAGCAGTGAAGTAAATTCTAGTTCAAATTCTGGAGGGGGGGGGGGGGGATACTGATCGAGTTTTGAAGGCAATATAGTGCAAAAAAATTTAATATCTGGTTTGGTGTCTGCTTTGATATGTAGTTATAGGCTACATGCAGGTGGAGAATGCATGTGACACAAAGGAAATAAAGGACAGCATTTGTATAATATACAAAAACAAGTTGGTTTAGTTCGAGTTAGTTATGGCAACAGAAAGGAATATACAGTAATATCTCATCTGAGAACTGGTCATTCTGCCCTCAACAAATCACTTCTGATAATAGGAAACAAGATTCTGGTCAGTGCAATAAATGTGGACTTCCAGAAACTGTACTAATCAATTGTATGGAGTATGAAAGGGAAAGAATTCAGTCAAAGAATGACTTAATTTCTGTTGGAATAAACTCTTTAACTTTGCAAAATATACTAAACAGTTAAAAGATTATGAAACTCATTTAATTTTTTTTGAAAGCAACAAAGTTATATAAGAGAATATAGAAAGGCAGTTGTTTTCTCTCTCTCCTGATATCAATGTCTCTCAGTAGGTGGCGAATTTTGCACCAAAGATGGTTTGAACCGCCATTAAACTCGAAGAAGAAGAAGAATGCATGTGACGTCACTGGCTGAGGACTTTCACTTTTCACCTGAAGGGCGTGTGTTCTTTGATATGTTTGTTTTTAAGCGATTGAAGTTGTTTCGTTGCTGTTTCATGTTGTCTGTGGTTGATTTCAGCGTTTGTGTAACATAAGAGTAAGATTGTGTGTTTGAGTGAACTCTCAGGATCGTTCAGCTGAATGATTAGTTTGAGTAAGTGTTGGAGATCTCACTCTTCTGTCTTCAGCTTCCTTACTTAACTACACTTTTTAAGTATCTGTACTTTACTTTAGTATTGCTTTTTTCTGGGAACTTATGACTTTAACTACACTACATTTGAAAGACAAATATCGTACTTTTCACTCCATTCATTTCTATCAAGATCCTCGAAGTAGAAAGTCTTTACTATGTAGCAGCTTTTGAAGTCTATAAAGCTGTACAAACCAGCTTGTTTTTCTGCTTGATAAAACAAACTGGCGTGTCTTACCTTATTATTGTAATGTACAGTATTATCTTAATTATGAACACACTGGTTCGTTTTGCAAACAGTGTTACCATTTACTGAACATTGTTATTCTCGTCACTTCCCTGCAGCAGCTAATGAACCGGAAGTCTCGCACATTCACAGAAAACACGTTGAAAAATAAGCTGAAAGTGAAAGTGAAAGTGAAGTGACATACGGCCAAGTATGGTGACCCATGCTCTGCATTTAACCCATCCAACGTGCACACACACAGCAGTGAACACACCCCCCCCCCCCCCCCCCCCACCGTGAACACACACACCGGAGCAGTTGGATAAGTATCACTCTTGTAGGGCTTTGTGAAGTGATTTCCCAGCATTTTTTGAACACTGACCAGTTGCAAATGTCATATTTATTTATAACAATTCAATAATTAGAAGTTAATATAGTGGTATATATTAGACACCATATTGTCTGATTTTGCTAAATTGTGTAAACGAAAATATTACTAGTGTTCCTGGGTTTTAAAGCAGGTTTGATTTTTTTTTTTCTTATCAGTCTGTATTTACAGTAATATCATGTCCACTCGGTTCAAATGTGGATGAATGGCTTTACATAGATGTGTAAACACTGCCAGAGCTCTGAGATCACTACCATCTTGCTTTTGCGGGGTGGGTCGGGCTGTTTTTTTTATATAAATTAAAAATATATATAATATAATATATTATTATTATTTTTTATTATTTATTTTTTTTGTCAACTCACTTGTTTTTTTTATATAGGTTTTTAACATTCTAAAAGCTCTTTACTCTAAAGATACTACAAGCTAGTCAGTGTATTCAGCAGGTGTAATGTATTGTAAGTTGCTTCAGAAGCATAAGGTATTGCAAGTATTACATACAACAATAATAAAACAGTTCATTGACATAAAAAAGGAAATGTACTTTTGGTACTTAAAGGGATAGTTCACCCCAAAACGAAAATTTGCTGTTAATTTACTCACCCTCAGGTCATCCAAGGTGTGGCACTCTATAGACAGTCGTGAACGCGCTGACAGCCGGTTACCCAGGCTGTGGATTAAAGGTAATACTATTGTAAGTAGTGTTCATTTTCTTGTACAGACCGATCATTTTGCTTCCTTAGTCCTCAGTGTATTGCTAGGAGCCACGGGTATTGATTTGGTCTTGTTTTTTATGTTTTTGTTTTTCAAAAACCGGCAGCCGCTGACTTGCATTTTATGAATCACCAAGGACAACGGTTTCACCTAAAAATCTTCTTTACTGTTCTACTGGAGAAAAAAAGTCTCCCTCACCTTGGATGACCCGAGGGTGAGTAAATTAACAGAAAATTTTAATTTTGGGGTGAACTATCCCTTTTTTTAGTACTTTTAAAAGCAAGTATTTATTTACTTTTACTTAAGTAAAAATCTGTCTTTGCAACTTTCACTTGTAACGGAGTAATATTTGACCAGCAGTATCTGTGCTTTCACTCAATAATGGAGTTGTGTCTCTGTTCAGCTTCATCATGAATCAAACACAAACACCCCGAGATCAAGAGCTTTCTTCAGGATGCAGGTACTTTACATACAGACTATATTAACCCTAATAACAAGACCATAAAGAGACATCAGAAAATTCATTTATTGCTATTTTTGATCTTATAGAACACAAATAATACAAATTTGTGATTTTTTTTTTTTTTGAACATAACTTTTATTTTTTATTTTAATGTTTGCATCCTCATAAACTGATTGAAAATAGAAAGCTTGTTTGGCAATCTGTTACAACATTTTAGCTACATTTTTAAAAACATTTGTTGTAATATTGTTAAACAATAATATAAATGTCTATTCATGAATATATTAGCCCACTGTATCATATTTGATACACACATTTCTAGGGCCTATAAATTATTAACATGATCAAAACTTTGCTGATAAACCTGTTGTATACTTCATGCCCTCTGATTGATAGTTCATGCTTTTATCAAGTAAAGTATTTTTGCTGTGAAATCTTTCATGATATTTATAATGTAAATGTAAGAATAACTTTTATATTAGTAATTTGTAATAATGAATGAACAAAGTGAACCCTTTCAACATTTTTTTTTAAAGATAAAAATTTGAATTTTACTTAAAACAATAGGACCATATAGCCTCCATATAAAGTGATTTTAATGTTTTATTTTGAAATGTTCTTTATTAAAATGAATGTTATCATTAAATCTGTTCATCAGTAGAGATCAGAGCCAGAGCTGTGTGTCTATGAAAGAACTTTGGTTTATAGTTTACAATATTTCATTTCATTTTTCATTTATTTTATTTAATCAGTGACAATGCACATTAATATTACATACAATATGTAAAATGCGCCAGATTTAGCCAACACGTAGTCCCTTTTTGCAGGTTGATGTTAAGGACAGGAAGAAAATATAAACCACTGACCTTCATCAAGCTACCTTATTGAATTGTATAAATTTGAAATTTACATAATATTCATGAAAAATGTAATGAAATTCAAAGAATATAAAGCATTATTCAGCTAAAAAGAATGGAATAAATAAAAGCAGAATTTGTTGGAATCTCTGTACATTTACCTCTGTAGCTCATGTAATAATGTGGTATTTTAATTTTCTAGCCATGAAGTTCTCAACACGTTCAGATCAAAGCTGCTGAAGAAGTTTGGTCGTCTGTATGAGGGAACAGCGACGCAGGGAAACCCAACACTCCTGAATGAGATCTACACAGAGCTCTACATCACAGAGAGTGAGAGTGGAGAGATCAGTAATGAGCATGAGGTGAGACAGATTGAGACACGATCCAGGAGAGCAGCAACAGAGGACACAGCCATCAAATGCAGTGACATCTTTAAACCTTTACCTGGACAAGACAAAGCCATCAGAACTGTGCTGACAAAGGGAGTCGCTGGCATTGGAAAAACAGTCTCTGTGCAGAAGTTCATCCTGGACTGGGCTGAAGGGAAAGAGAATCAGGACGTCCAGCTCATATTTCCACTGCCTTTCAGAGAAATCAACCTGATGAAGGACAAAACACTCAGTCTTTCAGATCTTCTTCATGTGTTTTTCCCTGAAACTAAAGAAATGGAAATATCCAGTGATGAATATAAAGTGTTGTTCATCTTTGATGGTCTGGATGAGTGTCGTCTGTCTCTGGACTTTAAGAGTAAAGTGAAACTGTGTAATATATCTGAATCAGCCTCAGTGGATGTGCTGCTGATGAACCTGATTGTGGGGAATCTGCTTCCCTCTTCTCTCATCTGGATCACCTCCAGACCAGCAGCAGCTGATCTCGTCCCCTCTGAGTGTGTCCATCGAGTGACAGAGGTACGAGGCTTCAATGAGCCACAGAAGCAGGAATACTTCAGGAAGAGAATCAGTGATCAGAGTCTGGCCGATACAATCATCTCACACCTGAAGTCATCAAGGAGCCTCTACATCATGTGCCACATCCCAGTGTTCTGCTGGATCTCAGCCGCTGTTCTGGAGAAGATGTTGAGTCCAGCAGAGAGTGGAGAGATTCCCAAGACTCTCACTCAAATGTACACACGCTTCCTGATCCTTCAGACCGACATCAAACGTGAGAAGGACTATGAGAAGAAGCTGACAGATGAAGACATGATCCTCAAACTGGGGAAAGTAGCTTTCCAGCAGCTTGTGAAAGGAAACCTGATCTTCTGTGAGGAAGACCTGAGAGAGTGTGGCATTGATGTGACAGAAGCATCAGTGTACTCAGGATTGTGCACTCAGATCTTCAGAGAGGAGTTGGGCTTGTATCAGGGGAAAGTCTTCTGCTTTGTCCATCTGAGCATTCAGGAACATCTAGCAGCTCTATATGTGCACCTCTCCTGGACAAACCACAACAGAAATGAGTTTGAGCAAATCACCAAACAGAGTTTACAGTCTAAAGTGAAAGACTTGTTTCAGCTCAGTTCATCAGAAGATGTTTCATTGTCTGAGCTGCATCAGAGAGCTGTGGATGAGGCTCTGCTGAGTAAAAATGGAAATCTGGATCTTTTCCTGCGGTTTCTTCTGGGTTTGTCAGTGGAGTCTCATCAGATTCTCCTACAACTAATAATGACGCTGAAAAGAAGCAGCTCTGACAGCAATGAGAAAACAGTTGAGTACATCAAGAAGAAGATCAGGACCATTGACTCTCCAGAGAAATCCATCAATCTGTTCCACTGTCTGAATGAACTGGGTGATCGTTCACTAGTGGAGCAAATACAACAGTATCTGAAATCTGGAAGAATAAGTGAAGCCAAACTCTCTTCATCTCAGTGGTCAGCTGTAGTTTTTGTGTTGTTGACATCAGAAGAGGAACTGAATGAGTTTTGTCTTGAAAAATTTATTAAAGCAAAGAATAATCCTGAAAATATGAAAGTTCTTCAGAAGCTGCTGCCTGTGATTAAAGAATCCAGATCAGTTCAGTAAGTATCAATGAGAACAATCACTTCACTGTTAAAACATTAAGAAAATCAAAGTTAAAAGCTCATAAATCTTAAGTGCTGTTGCTATTATTTTAGTAGTCTGCGTTTTGATGTGTTTTCAGTTCAGTGACACTGTAAAAGATTTCTTCAGGCATTTAAAAAAAAAAGTCAGATAAGTTGCACATAAATAATTCAGGTTTTCCATTTAAAAATGTTAAAATTATCAAAGAAGGAATTTAAATATTTCTCATCTGGCGTAAAAGACCAAGCAGAAATCCAGAGCAACCAAACAAGTGGAGAAGCAGCTCACATATACAGCAGCTCAAATCTCCTAAAATCTGATGAATCAGTTAATGGAGCAAAACAGCAGCATACTTGAACACACACTTTTGAAGACAACAATTGAAATCTACAAGGTACACTCTAAAAAATGCTGGGTTAAAAACAACACAACTTGGGTTATTCAGCGCTGGGTAAATATAGGACAGAACACATGCTGGATTGTTTAATTTATTGTTTAAAAATTATTATATTGCTGGCTTAAAATGGGCTGGAAATTAAAAATCACACAGAATTACTATAGGCAACCGCAATAATCAAAAGATGAACATTTATTATTAAGCAAGAACACCGATGGACAAAATACAAGACAAACTGAATTTATTTGGGTGAATAGTTTACAATATTACATACATTTGTTTAACAAACATTTTAGAAATAAAAAAGGCATATAGAAATAGCAGGTTAAGTGTATTCAACCGTTCTCTGTAATCGCTTTTTACTGAAATAGTGGTAATTCTCGTGCCGGTGTGTCGCCAAAATCTGAGCCGATGAAGGGCTGCTGTTCGCGGGGGAACTGTGAACTTTAGACCGTGGCCTCACGTTTCACTCCTAGCTGAGAAATGGCGTGACTGACTCCAAAACCTGCCCAAAAACAATCAGTACTGAAATTAGAGAACATATTTTAACATCAAATTAAATTACACTCAGTATTATAACAAATAAAATCCATTTATGTTCTGCAAGGCAAAGGCGTTTCCAGCGCGAAACAACCCCAGCTGACTGACATCTTGTTCTTATGTTGCGTTGTGTAAAATAATATGATTTACACCAAATTAGACTTTATAAATTAAATAAAATGCAAACCTTTATTTCCCCCGAAAGAGTGCACCAAATCGGTGGCGGCGCTGAGAACCGCTCTCTGCTGTGGACTTAAAGAAAAGGCTGTGCTCTCAGCAGCTGCGTTGTTGAGAAGTTTCACCGGAGACGAGCTCAACCCAGCGGTTAGATAGAAGAAAATGACCAAGCAAATGTGTGTGGAGACGCAGAGACTGCTGGCACACAGTCTTTCTTCACACTTTATTTCCATGCAACTCTAAACTTTTGAACATTTACACGTTATCACTACTGCACAAATATTCAGACAGTAATGCTAAATGGTCCTTAAATCAATAAATAACCTGCAGATATTTTCTGGGTTTCAAAATAAAACCAAAACACTTCTCAATATATGAGTGCAATTATATATAATTTATATGATTACATTCATACATTGAGAAGTGTTTTGGTTTTATTTTGAAACCCAGAAAAGCCATATAATATAATATAATGACCATATAATAGAGAATTTGTTCAGATGACTTTGGTCCCCTGTTGACTTGTGAAGAATGACATGTGTTTGGTTCATTTGTCATTTGTAAAGATGCTGGAGCTCAAGAATCAACACTTTTAATACTGCAGAAAACGGTTAAATTTAAATTTACTGTGTTTAGTGTTTATTTCTAAACGTTTAATTGCATTTAGCCATATTTTTTTTTCGGAGATATAAAATATAATCAAATGTGAATCATATACAATTTATCAGTATTTTTTTGACTGGTAAGTGTAGTATATTTTTTCTTAAAAAAAATGACTTAAATTAAATTTTTAACTTTTTACTGGTATTACTAATATGGTTTTTATCCCCAAAATATTTTTACAGTGTATTTTTATTGTCAAAAACGGGTGTTTATTGTAATTATCAACACTGTTTTTTCAGAGTTGTTCAAAAAGTGAAATATTATTAAATATAAAGTCATCCACACGTGTTGTTCCTCGCTATCTAACAGGGGACCTTTTTGGTCTTTGGAGGTCAAAACTTTGATCTACGGTATTGAAAATCTTCATTTGGCTCCATTAAATTGTGTGAACTGAATGTCTTTTAACATTCCCACATTTATAGAACCAACTGAAACTTTTCAGTGCAATAATTAATTAATACATCATTTTGAGTTTTGACCTCCACATGTGTATTTGTGTCTGGTTTTGAATGGACGGCTTAAATCATACCATAATTATTGCATCAAAATGTGTTAATATTTTACTATAGGTTAGGGGTGGATAATTTTATCAGTTGTTTTTAATCATGCAACAATAGTTTTCATTAATAATCATTGCTGTATAGGTTATAACTTTGTCTAGTTCTCTTATGAATGTTTTTAGCATGATTTTGTGAAAATGTAACTACTATACTGATTGAAATAGCATAGATTTATTCATGGATAGTGTTTGCATATTTCATTCTGTAACCTACTTGTTCTACAGATCTGTGTACTAGTGTTAAATGCTACTGTTTTTGACAGCGTTGATAATGTTTCTGACAGATAATATCATGATATATTTTTTCCCTTACCAAATGTGCTATGCTGTCAGTAATAACCTGTCCATGGGCTTCTTTGATTACCGTCAGTTCAAGTACACATGTTGTGCTGAATTCTGCACCCTGCCAGGTTATGCACCCACTAGTACTGGTAGGTTTAGTGTTAGCTGTGGGGGGGAGGGGTTAGGCAACCCTAACCCTAATCTGCAACTTCCCACTTTATTAACTTTCTAAATTGTCAAATTAGGTGGAAAAGACAAGTCCAAAAACATGTATAATAGCTGGACCCTGGCCCTCACTCACAACTCTCTCAAGTCTCGTTCACTCCGCCAGAGTTGTTGTTCATTGCAGCAAGATTGTTTTTTGATAGTTGTTTGATAGTGTTTCACATGATTTTCATCTCTCTACAGGTTGAGTTATTGTGGCGTCACAGCTGAAGGTTGTACTGCTCTGGCTTCAGCTCTGAGATCAAACCCCTCACACCTGAGAGAACTGAATCTGTCTGAGAATAATGTAGGAGATTCAGTGAAGCTGCTTTTTGATGTATTACAGGATCCTCACTGTAAACTGGAGAAACTGTGGTAAGATCATATATGACACACTGTGAAGTTTACTGTATGTGCTTACGACCAGCTCGTTTAAAAGCCGCAACACAAAAAGGAGCACACAACAAAGGATCTCAATGCCAATTGTTTTATTGTACTTAACTAAAACAACAGAAATCCATAATAATTATAAAGCATAAGTCTAGGGATAATAAAGAAATAAACAACAAAACTTTAATTACAAGATGTAAGAAATGCCAAAAGAAACAAATAAGCAAAGAGACACTCCGGAGAAAACATTCCCCACTGAGTACCTGCCTCAGTTAATAGACGTCACACTTAAATATGCTACTAATCAAGCAATTAACACGAGGAAGACCAATCAGAGCCTGCCATACTCCTCCCAATAGGATCTGGAGAAGACTCAGGGTCGTCACACCTCCCACTCCAAAAGGAGGTTCCCTAAAGAACCGACAAAAGAAAACAAAAGAAACATATACTCAAGCAAAATAACCATTTAAATCTACAATAACATTATAAATTTACAATAATATTAATACTCATCTCCATAAATTCCACTCCATTCTACTCATAAATTCCTGGGCCTTAGGACAAAGAGAGAAAAAGGAGAGAGAAAGAGAAGAAAACAAAAGTAACACAACTAACGAAAAGAGATAAAGAAGATATACCCGACACCACTGGGCTAGCTACAGCCGCGAGAGAGCATCAGCAGTTAGATTGTCCTTGCCACGAATGTGTTTAATCTGTAGGTGGAAGGGCTGTAAAATAAGGCTCCATCTCATGATTCTTTGATTCTTACCGCGCATTCGATTAAAAAAAAAAACAATGGATTATGGTCGGTGTAAACAATAATAGGACCACAGACTGTACTTAAATAGACCTCAAAATGTTGAATGGCTAAGACCAGGGCTAAAGCCTCTTTTTCCACCGTAGAATATGCATGCTGATGACGATTGAATTTTTTTGGAAAAATAACTGACAGGATGTTCAATTCCCTTAGCATCTTCTTGTAGAAGAACAGCTCCATAAGCACTTGCATCAACTGCAAGTGCGAAAGGTCTTTCAAAATTAGGTGCCATCAACACAGGAGCATTGGCCAGAAGAGACTTTGCGTTATCAAAAGCACATTGACATTGTTGTGACCATTCAAAAGGTCTCTTCGGGCTCAATAAATCCGTTAAAGAAGCTAAAAATTCTGACAAAACCCCCTATAGTAACCCACCATCCCAAGGAAACGTCGTAACTCACGTCGAGTTGTGGGAGTGGGAAAACTACAGACAGCTTCAACTTTAGCGTTGATTGGTTTTACGCATCCTCCGCCAACCACCTTACCTAAATATGTCATTGTAGCCTTGCCAAATTCACACTTGGAAAGATTTATAGTCAAGTTTGCTTTAGCCAATCGCTCAAAAAGTTCTTTAATTTGTGCGAGGTGTTCAGACCAAGCAGAACTGTACAGAACAATATCGTCCAGGTAAGCTTCACATCCGTGCAACCCAGACAACACTCGATTTACTAACCGCTGAAATGTAGCGGGCATATTTCGAACTCCGAAAGGCATAACGGTGTACTGTAGAAAACTATCAGGTGTATTAAAAGCAGATAATTCTTTAGCACGGGAAGTTAAAGGAACTTGCCAATAACCTTTCAAGAGGTCAAATTTACTGACAAACCATGCAGAACCCACATGATCTACACAGTCGTCAATTCTGGGTAGAGGGAAACAATCAGGTTTTGTCAGAGAGTTAAGTTTCCTGTAATCAGTACAAAACCGATAAGAATTGTCAGGTTTACTCACTAAAATGCAGGGAGAGCTCCAAGAACTAAAACTGGGTTCTGCTAAATTATAAGTAAGTAAATAATCCACGTCTTTCTGAAGCAACTTCCTTTTTACAGGGTTTACTCGATATGGATGTTGTTTTACATATTGAGCCATACCAACATCAATGTCGTGCTCAATGACATGAGTTCGGGTAGGAACATCAGAAAAGAGAGAGGGGAATAAACTTACCAACTTAATCATATCAGTCTTCTCTGGTTCACAAAAATGAGACAAATGATAAGCTAAATTAGCAAGAACCTCAGAGTTGTTAAGGCGTCCTTCCACTATACTACGAGAAGGACCAGTCTTCTCCTCCAGAACATCAGCCATCTCTACAGATGTTTCTGAGATACTTGAATCTATGATGTCAATATTCACAACATTAACAGGCAAAGACAATACAGAAGTCATATGTGGTTTCAATAAATTAACATGACAAACCTGTGCTTTCTTCCTACGATCAGGTGTGTTTAGAAGATAATTGTTATTGAGATAACACTTCGCTATTGTATACGGTCCAGTAAACTTAGCCTGGAATGGACTACTCAAAACAGGTAATAAAGCGAGCACTTGATCGCCTACCTGAAAACTTCTAGCCTGGACCTTACGATCAAAACAACCTTTGCATCTTTTTCTGAGTCTTACCTAATTTTCGTATAACAATAGTCGATAACGAAAACTACTCACATAGTCCAACACATTCTCAGGTGGATCAGATGCTCTCCATTCATCTGCCAAAATAGCAATAGGGCCTCTGACAGTGTGTCCAAATACTGGTTCATTAGGGCTAAAACCGGTGCTCTCTTGCACAACCTCACGAGTAGCTAACAGCATCCAAGGAAGTCCATCCTCCCAGTCACAATCAAGTTCAACACAATACGATCTCAAAAGTGACTTAACAGTCTGATGGAATCTTTACAACCCTCCCTGACTCTGGGGGTGGTAAGCACTCGAGATATTGTGTTTAACTTTCAGTTGTTGCATGACTTTTGAGAACTGCCGGGACATAAAATTTGAACCCTGATCAGATTTAATGGTTTTCGGAATGCCAAAAACAGATATAAAACTCGATAAAGCCTTTAGAATCGATTTAGTTGTAATCGATCTCAGCGGAAAAGCTGCAGGGTAACGTGTAGACTGACACATTACAGTAAGCAAGTAAGCATGCCCAGCCTTAGATCATGGTAATGGACCCACACAATCGATGATCAAATGTTCAAATGGAGTAGTAACCACAGCAATAGGCTGTAGAGGAGCCAATGGAACCTTTTGGTTTGGTTTGCCAGTCATTTGACAAATGTGGCAAGATCGTATATCATTACCCACATCCCTCTTGATTCTAGGCCAATAAAATTTCCTAAGAATTCTATCATACGTCTTCCGTACCCCCATATGACCAGCAAGGCCCTGATGTGATAACTGTAGGACGGCTTGACGAAAAGTAAGAGGAACTACAAAATTTGGATCCTAGGATCAAGTGAAGAGTCAGAATTCATAGGCTGTTGTCTACAAAGCAGCATTTTTTTGAAGAAAATAGAAGGAAGACAATTTTATTTTGTCCTCTACCAGCAGCTAAGGAGAACAAATCTTGAAGAGTTTCATCCGCGTTCTGAGCTTGGATTAATTCATCTCGAGTCACACTATAAAGTGGAGACAAAGAACAAATGTTAACATGATTATCACAAATAAATGGCCTTTCAGACATGGAAGCAAACTTGTCAGTCTGGTCATCAACAGACCATACTTCATGCCCAGGAATCTCATCTTCGGCCATAATGTACATGGTATCAGGTTCTGCAACACGTTCAAAATGTTGGAAATACTTCTCTACTTCCTTCTCCAAAAACGGCGGCACAAGTCTAATGTTTTTGTGAACATCAAACACAGGTGAAACATACACGGACTCCTCAAGCGACACAGGCATGGGAGTTTCAGCTGTTTTTGCACTCAGCTCCAACTCAAGTTTCCGTAACTGAAACTCTCTTTCCTCCCTTTCCCTTTCAAATTGTAAGTCAATTTTATGTAACTCTAACTTACGTGATGTTTTATTAACAAATTTCGGGAGGAGCGCGTGCAGATAATTAACACGGCCAATTCACCATCAGCAATCACACAGTCTATCCTATCAGCCGAGAGGAGACTTCTATAAATAACCAAGCTACCTTACCTTCATCCTCTCTACAGTATTGCAGCATTGGTACTCCCAATCGCCACGATGTCAGAGATTGAAATATTCGCAATTGACGACTCCCTCGTCGCCCAGGGACTTCCGGCATCTCCCGGTGCCGCTCAGCTCACCAGCGCCCGCCAAGTCACCGCAATCGAACTCGCGGCTACACCGCAGGGCTGCCGGCCCTCCCGTGCCGCCTCTTGCTCCTCGACACGCTGAGGTACACCCTCGACTCCTCCTTCCAGGCGTCCTCCACCTTCTCCTGCTTCCTCCTATGCCTCAGGCAGCTCCTCCATCCCCGCTATCGAGAAGTGGACCGTCTTAAGCCTAAGGCAAGCACTGAACAACGTCGACGTCTACTTCTCACAGCGGATGAACAAGGCAGAGCTCTACAGCCTCTATTCATCTCTCCAGCCAGAAAAGCCATCACCGACTCACACTCCTCCATCAAAAACCGCCGGCAAACCAAGTCCGGCCCGATCTAAATACCATGCCCACGAGGAAGGGCCTCCGGTCTTCAAGCCGCCGTAGCAGGCCCTCGGCAAGCCTGGGCCATGCCCCGGAATCCGGCGCCGCTAGCCCTAGCCCGTTTCTCCGCTCAGCTGAGCTTCAGCCCTCAGCTGCTCCCGGCGCCGCACCGGCCCCCACAGCCACAAGCGGTGCGAGCATGGCTCCGCCGGCATCTTCAGCCTGCCCACAATCTTTCCTTTCTCCTTCCTTCTATCCTCTCCCTGGTCCATGGCCTGCAGGCGCAGGCCCAGACTTCTTCCGAGCCCCCTCTCCCTCCTTTTCTTCCTTCCGCCTTCGCTCCAGGAGCCGTCGCCAACGTGAGGTTGCCTCCGTTAGCGGCACAGGCGCAAATGCCCTCCATTCTCTCCCTCCCTCCTTTCTTTCCTTCTGGCCTTGCTCCCGGAGTCGACGCCAGCGTGAGGCAGCCTCCGCGAGCGGCTCCAACGACCGCTTTTCCTTCTCCTCTTCCTCATCCTCAGGCTCATCCTTCGTTCACGCTGGCATCCGCCATACTGATGCCCGTCCCACCGAACGCCCCTGCCCTGGAACCACCCCCAGTCGCTGGCAGCATCAGGTCTCAGATCCTAGCAGGTGCGGACATAGACCTTTTTTCTCTCCTGTCACCACTTTCACCACCTTCTTCAGACCGCCAAATTGATTGCGGCGACTTCTCCGTCACACTAAAAAACACAGCTCATAATCCGTCACGCATTTTGTCATTTTCTGAATTCACCATCGCCTTCACCCGTTACTCCGAAGTAATTTGCACAGCTTTTCCACTCAGGAGACGTGAGCTCAGCGACTATCTCGCACTAGTCGCTGAGCTCGCGTTATCTTACGGAGGCACCCACTTCTACACCTATCACAAGCAGTTTTCAGCAAAATGCGCCATCCGGGTGGCCCAGTGGAACCAGTGTCCTTATTGGGGGGCTCTGGACACCGAACTCCACAATAGAGTTTTCTAGGGCTGCTGCAATGTCACATGCTCAGTCTGCCGATCCGTCGCCCATTCCACCACAGCACCTCATCACCCCGCTCATCCCTCCCTGCTCCGAACCGCCCCAGCGCAAATCAACCAGCTACGTCCCATGCCACCTAAACACTACAGCCGACCCACCATCCTCCCCTCCAGACCACCGACACCACCCCTCTTCCTTCTCCAATTACAACTTCAATGGTGGCAGGTGCCTAAGGCAGCGCTGCCGCTATATGCACGTCTGCAGCTTTTGTGGCGGCGCACACGCCCGGATCATATGCCCGGTGTTTAAATCTACCATTAAAAATGATAAACCCTACTTATCGACTCCTGTGCATATTTACCGTTTGTCTCTTGAATCGTCTCATCACCCTGACGCCAATTTTACAGATTTTTTTGCTGTCTGGTCTCACCCACGGCTTTAATCCCAGCGTCGAAAGCCTCCCGCGTCAGAGCATCATTTGTGCCAACCTCCAGTCCGCCCTCGCCGAACCCGACACAGTCGATCTCTTAATAAAAAAAGAAGTCGAGTCAAACTTCATGATCGGCCCCTTCAATGTTCCCCCCTTCCCTTGATTTCGCGTAAGTCCGATCGGCGTCGCTACCCGAAAGTTTTCAGGTAAAAAACGTCTAATAATCGATCTCTCATCCCCGCATAACTCCCCCTTCCCGAGCATTAACAGCCTCATTCCGCTCTAAGAATTTTCTCTCCACTACCATGACATTGACCAAGCTATATCCCTGATTAAAGACGCGGGTCGGGCCGCGTGGCTGGCCAAAGTCGACATCACCTCTGCCTTCAAGGTAATGCCCATCCATCCAGATTTTTGGCATTTATTCGGCATACGCTGGCACGAAAAATTTTACTTTTCCGTCCTCGTTCATCTTCCACCTCAACGGCAACAAAAAACTCCAGGCTAGCTCCATCAAAGGCTACCTTAGCGGAGTCCAATTTTTCCACAAACTCATGTTCGGCTCACCCTCCCCAGGAATAGCCAGCTCTCAGACATCCATGCTCATTAAAGGCATCCAAAGAGCCCAACCCAACCGCCCAGACGCTAGACAGCCAATAACTCTGGAGATCTTAACCAAATGCATTTTCACCCTCCGCAGAGGCTATCATTCTATGCACACCGCCCGCACGCTCGACGCCATGTTCATATTGGCCTTCTTCGGTTTCCTCAGATGCTCGGAACTCACCATCACATCCAACTTCAATCCAAAAATCCACCCAACCTTTTCAGACCTATCAGTGCTAGACACTCAAGCAATCTCTTATTTCATTAAGCAAAGCAAGACAGACCAAGCGAGAAGAGGCCACGTCATTTACATCTTCAATCTCCAGTCGCCAATCCAACCTTACCAAACCCTCTTAGCCTACCTGCATTACAGGAGCCCGCAGGCCAAACTCCCATCTGACCCACTTTTCGTCGACGACTCTGACCGTCCCGCCACATGTTTCTGGTTCCAAAAACACCTCAAGTCTGTACTACTGCTATCCGGCGTCCCAGCAGATCATTACTCCAGCCACTCCTTTCGTATAGGTGCAGAAACCACAGCCGCCCAAAAAGGCCTCTCCCAGCCTCAGATTCAAGCACTCGGCCGCTGGACGTCAGAGGCTTTCAAGACCTACATTCGTTCAGACCGCTTCCACATCAGAGAAGCTCAACGAACCCTCATCAGCAGACCCCTTTAGCTCCTCGTGCACTCGAACTTCAGACCCACCATAGCCATCCCTTTTAACACCACCAAATCCACCCACAGCGGCTCATCTTCACATCAACCATCTCAGCAGTACCTGCTCCCGCAGGAGCCCGTGTCTCTACTTTCCTCCGCCGCAGCGGTGCCCGCTTCCACAGAAGCCTCATTCTCTTTTCATACCCCACAGAAGGGCTCACTCCCACTCGACCCTCCATCTCTACTTCCCACTCATCTCTATTCTCCATTTCTCTGCAGCAGAACCCACTTCCGTAGAAGCCACATTTTCTTTTCAGATGCCGCAGCAGTGCCTGCTTCCGTAGAAACCACATTTTCTTTTCAGATGCCATAGCAGTCATTGCTCCCGCAGGAGCCTTTTCTATATTCCTCCACTGCCGCAGTAGTGTCTGCTCCCGCCGGAGCCCTGTCATTCGCTAACTCTTTCTCTTTTAAAGCACAAGCATCACGTTCAGCACGAAGTTTCTCTGCATCAACATACCACTGCTTCTCTTGTAAAGACATCTCGATAAACTTTACATTTTGATCGACATCACAAGGAGGAGAGGATACAGACTCCTCGGGGTTAATAACTTGAGCTCTTACCTCTAAAACGCCTCGCTCAGAAGGTGCGCTCTTCACAACTTTCATTAGCGTTTCCTTGAGTTTCTTATCACTGCTCGTTACCGCCACATCAAATTGTTCGGAAATCTGCAAAAGCTCTTCCTTTGTGCATCTCTCCAATAGTATTTCAGAAGGAAATGCAAAGAAATCCTTGACTAACGATGACAACGACATGACAATTTAAAGAGACAACAGAGCAAACAAACAACGCAAACACACGTGTAACTAGAGCGTTAAAACTACAAACCCCATCAGCCACTTTGCCGGAGATCGTCACAGCAAGCACGCTCCAACTAGAAAACCTCACCGTTACAAAAAATAAAGACTTATCACAAGTCATTTGTCAAATTTCTTACTCGGTAGAGAACATAAACACAGATACAAAAAAACAACAAAAGTGTTACCTTAAATGAAAAAATGAGAGACTTCAGTTCCTAACTATTAATAAAACTAACTAAGCCTACCTGCTCTTCAAAGGTGTACCGGACTCGGGGCGGCGTTTAAACGCTGAACTCAAGGACATTTGGCATTTCAAACCAAAAGCCCAAAGCATACCCCCGACAAAGATTTGAAACCTCCGCCCAGAATAACCTTCAAAAATAAGAAAGGCAAAATAACAAACTAAAATAACAAATAGTGCCTCGATGGAAGGATTAAAAACCCAGCTGAGGAAACTTTAACTACCTGAAGACCCCTCATTTACACAGGTGAACACACCAAAAACACTATGCATTTCTTATACTTGTAGAAATCTCGGACGAGCACCCAATTTTATGTTACGACCAGCTCTTTTAAAAGCCACAACATAAAAAGGAGCACACAACAAAGGATCTCAATGCCAATTGTTTTATTGTACTTAATTAAAACAACAGAAATCCGTAATAATTATAAAGCATAAGTCTAGGGATAATAAGAAAACTAAAGAAATGAATAACAACTTTGAAAACAAAATTACAAATCCAAAAACGAAAAAAAAAAAAAACTAATTTTAAACACAATGGCAAATCTAAACCCAAAACAAGTCAGAAAACACAATGACAAGCCAGACAAAACGGAAAAAGTAGGTATAACGCTATAAATTAACCGCAGGTGTGAATGTTTGTGAGTCGTGTGATGGACTGAGTATAGGAAGTTATGATCCGCACTCTCAAAAACAGTCGTCTTTTTACATTTTATTTTACATTCACTGATGGGAAAAGACACAAACGTTTCGGCTCAAAGCAATTCAATCCCTCCACCCTCTTTTCAAATCACTAATTAAATTGACGTCATCATTCATTAGCCAATGTTCAGTTACTAAAACCATTAAATCATTTCCATTTAAATACTAGACAATTTTCATGTATATATACAACACTAAAGATCACATCCACTAGTACACCACACAAAATATCCGTGACTAAAACACCAACACTTTGAATTTTCCATTGTTATACAATTTAATGATTAAAAACATCTGAAATACATTGTCATACACAGTCATTGCTTTTTACACTGTAAATACTCAATATTTATTATACAAAATATTGTGATGGACTGTCCATCTGTTCGGGGAGTCCCTGTTTGTGATCCGAGACAGGAGAACGAAACAGCATCAACTCACTTTCCCATTTAATAACTTAAGATCGGAACAAATACAAGGGGAGAACTGAGGACTTATATATGAATGGGAACAAAAGAGCAAACAACATAATTCAAATCAGGTGGGGACAATGAATGATAATTATCAAATGAGAAACAGAACCAAACCAAATAAGGAAAACAGGAACTCAGGCGGGTTTACTCGTGACACTTGAATGAAACGTTTTTTGTTCTGTGACATCTCAGTCCAATGAGCCATCAAACATAGATTTGTGCTTTAAGTTTGTACTTTATCTTTAATAATGGATTCACAGCTAAACTGATCTGATCTGAGAGTGAAGAGTGTGTCATTGTTCTCTACAGGTTGTATAATTGTGGCGTCACAGATGAAGGTTGTGCTGCTCTGGCTTCAGCTCTGAGATCAAACCCCTCACATCTGAGACACCTGAATCTGTCGAGTAATAAACTAAGAGATTCAGTGAAGCTGCTTTCTGATGTACTACAGGATCCTCACTGTAAACTGGAGACACTATGGTAAGATCATATATGACTCACACATGAAGCACATTTAAAGTAAATATGAAATGTTCAGCTTCAGCTTTTTAGTATTAAATAAACAGCATTGCAAAAGTCATTGGTTCTGATGTTCGCTGTAGTTTATATGTAGATGATATCTGCATTCGTTACGGAAGCAAGTACATGAATATCATCAAGCAAAAAATCCAGCTGAAGATAAACAAAATACAATCTTGGTCAACACAGAACGATTTCAAGTTCTCACAAACAGAAACTGTCTGTATGCATTTCTGTCAACTTCAGTCGTTGCATAATGAACTAGAGACAAATCCATCTTTTTTGCCTCCAATACTGATTCTGACACCTGGGGTTCAGTATTATCTGATACAGATCCCGATCCCATACCAGTGCAGTTTTTTATAGAGTGGAAAAACATTATTTAGTGGGGAACAAATAAATGTGTTGCACTAAATCTGGTAAAATGTTACACGTTGCTATCTGTATTATCAGATCTATTCATGAAAACAATATATTTATAAATAAATATATACTATAAAATTAAAAGACATTTCGGTTTCACTTTATTTTGATGGTCCCTTTAACACATTCTATTGACTATAAGTAATGTTACACCTACATTTCTACTAACTCTCATTAGAGAGTTGCCGCTAATATGACTCGTTATTGTCAAAGTTTGATTATTCGGTAACACTTTACAATAAAGTGTCATTTGTTGACATTAGTTAATGTATTAACTAACATGAACAAACAATGAACAATGCATTTATTACACTATTTATTCATCTTTGTTAAAGGAACACTCCACTTTTTTTTGGAAATAGGCTCATTCTCCAACTCCCCCAGAGTTAATAAGTTGAGTTTTACCGTTTTTGAATCCATTCAGCCGATCTCCGGGTCTGGCGATATATTTATATATGGCCTGTTTATACATATGTAAAACAACAACTCTTAATCTATATCTAGCTAATTGAGGCATAATGATATTGGAATATAATAGCAAAGACCCAAAATGTAGGCTAATGTAAATAATGTTAAGCTGTTATCAGTTTATGAAACAGAAGATTATTTTTATTACAAAAAATATATATCAAGGAAAGTTATTTTGCGCAGAAGACAGCAACTTTAATCTAAAAATATTATAATATATTAAGATGTCTATTTGCTGA
The DNA here is from genome assembly GCA_029620275.1 of Acrossocheilus wenchowensis. Lineage (NCBI taxonomy): Eukaryota > Metazoa > Chordata > Actinopteri > Cypriniformes > Cyprinidae > Acrossocheilus > Acrossocheilus wenchowensis. The sequence continues at coordinate 1,534,109 of CM056150.1, read as the reverse complement.
TGTTTTGATGTTCAAACATGAAATTCCTTAAAACAAAAAGATACCCTACTGAGGTTATGCTAATTAACTCAACTTTTGTTGTTTTTCTAATGTTGAAATGAAGTTATTTTGTAATTAGTTGTTAAAAGTACTTTCAATATAGAACCATTTGTTTTCATTTACAAATGTTAATTTAGATGCCAAAAAAAAAAATCTGTCATTTACAAATTTGTGGTGGTCTGATCTGATCAGGGGTGCGTTTCCCAAAAGCAACTATGTTCGCAAGTTCTGTCGTTAACAATAGAGTTCAATGGAAATAATGACCATATTTAGCGAACGATGGTTTTGAGAAACGAACCCCTGATTTGTGCCACATGTTGAATTTGCCCCCCCCCCACACCCCCAAAACACGATCGATTTTAACCCTTTGATGTGCAGCATTTTAGCTGGCGCTGAGACAGAGAAAGACGAGCTCAGAAGAAAGACGCACTCAGTGCTTTTCATATTTCATAATTGTTCAGTTTTTTCTACAGAATAATGTTTATTTTAGGTTTCAGACATTTGAGTACACATCAATTAAGTAAAAAAGGCATTTAGTTTGTTATATAGGCTACACACTGATTTCTATGGACAGCGGCAATAATAATAATTTCAATTAATGGACGACGTGTTTTATTCCCATCACACATTGTGTAGATTAATATAAAGTTTACTCTGTTTTTCTCCCAGCTAATTGGCCACTTACTTTCATGTATTTCGGGAGAAATAGGTGAATTTACGTGATGTTAATCCGACAGATCCCCACACGGCAGCATCCAGCGCATATTATCAACATGATCACATCGCTATGGAAATAATAAAATATGTAGCCTATAGATTATTTAATTATTTAATATTGTGTTTTCGTATAATTACCACTGTCTATTGACATAATATATCACGAATGAAAATAAAATAAAATAAACTGTCATTTCATGTAGGCTACTCTTGGAGGCCCTAAACAGCCGCTTAGTTCACTTATACCTTGTGCTCTCTGCGCAGAATAATGCACTAGAAACAACACGGAGTCACAGCACGCAGTGTTTCACATTAAAAAGTTCAAAGCACAAAGGGAAGGGATACTGTGTCAGGGATATCTGTGTTGTGTATTATACAGGTGCTGGTCATATAATTAGAATATCATCAAAAAGTTGATTTATTTCACTAATTCCATTCAAAAAGTGAAACTTGTATATTATATCCATTCATTACACACAGACTGATAATTTTGATGATTAGAGCTTACAGCTCATGAAAGTCAAAAATCAGTATCTCAAAATATTGGAATATTACTTAAGACCAATACAAAGAAAGGTTTTTTTAGAAATCTTGGCCAACTGAAAAGTATGAACATGAAAAGTATGAGCATGTACAGCACTCAATACTTAGTTGGGGCTCCTTTTGCCTGAATTACTGCAGCAGTGCGGCGTGTCATGGAGTCAATCAGTCCGTGGCACTGCTCAGATGTTATGAGAGTCCAGGTTGCTCTGATAGTGGCCTTCAGCTCTTCTGCATTGTTGGGTCTGGTGTCTCTCATCTTCCTCTTGACAATACCCCATAGATTCTCTATGGGGTTCAGGTCTGGTGAGTTTGCTGGCCAATCAAGCACAGTAACACTATGGTCAATGAACCAGCTTTTGGTACCTTTGGCAGTGTGGGCAGGTGCCAAGTCCTGCTGGAAAATGAAATGATCATCTCCATAAAGCTTGTCAGCAGAAGGAAGCATGAAGTGCTCTAAAATTTCCTGGTAGATGGCTGTGTTGACTGTGGACATCAGAAAACACAGTGGACCAACACCAGCAGATGACATGGCAGCCCAAATCATCACTGACTGTGGAAACTTCACACTGGACTTCAAGCAACATGGATTATGTGCCTTTCCACTCTTCCTCCAGACTCTGGGACCTTGATTTCCAATATGAAATGTAAAATTTACTTTCATCTGAAAACAGGACTTTGGACCACTGAGCAACAGTCCAGTTATTTTTCTCCACAGCCCAGGTAAGATGTTTCTGACGTTGTCTCTGGTTCAGAAGTGGCTTGGTAGCCCTTTTCCTGAAGACGCCTGAGCGTGGTGTCTCTTGATGCACTGACTCCAGCTTCAGTCCACTCCTTGTGAAGATCTCCCAAGTGTTTGAATCGGCTTTGCTTGACAGTATTCTCAAGCTTGCGGTCATCCCTGTTGCTTGTGCACCTTTTCCTACCCAAATTCTCCCTTCCAGTCAACTTTGGATTTAATATGCTTTGATACAGCACTCTGTAAACAGCCACACCTTTCAGTAATGACTTTCTGTGACTTACCCTCTTTGTGGAGGGCGTCAATGTTCGTCTTCTGGATAATTGCCAAGTCAGCAGTCTTCTCCATTAATGTGGTTTCAAAGAACAAGAGATACCCAGAATTTATACTGTGGGGATGGTCATTTATTTAAACTCAAATGTAAATCTTCTAATATTTTAAGATACTGATTTTTGACTTTCATGAGCTGTAAGCTCTAATCATCAAAATTAAAAGAAATAAACATTTGAAATATGTCAGTCTGTGTGTAATGAATGAATATAATATACAAGTTTCACTTTTTGAATGGAATTAGTGAAATAAATCAACTTTTTGATGATATTCTAATTATATGACCAGCACCTGTATCTTTCTTTTAACAGATTTAAATTTCAGTTACTGTGCACCTTAAAAACAATTTTGTCAGTCCTGTCTTCCTGTGTCTTGTGTTTCCCCTCCTCTCGTGCCCATATTTGGTCTTCCTGTTCCTTTCCTTGTGTAGTGTCATTATTAGTTCATTAGTCTCCATCCGTGTTTGATTGCTCCCCACCTGTTTCAGTTCTCCTCATTTGATTTCCTTCTGTTTATAAGCCCTGTGTTGCCCTGTCTTCATGTCGGCTGTTAATTTTCATCCTGGTGTTCTGTGTCTCCTGCGACTCCTGTCCTCAACTCCAACCTTTTTGCATGCAGTTCATTATTATTTCCAGTCTCCTCTCCATTTAAGAAGTTATTTTCAATGCATCTTATGGCCCGCTCAACTTCCTCTATGGCCTGTTTTAACATAACAGAAGAAGAAGAGGTATATTGTTGACAAAAAATTCTAAGTTGAGCCTTCGCAATTTCCCACCACTGATTAAAGACTCAAATTAACTTTTTTTTAACTTTCCACTTATCCCAAAAAGTCTTAAAGTTCTCACAAAAAACATCATCTTGAAGTAGTTTGTTATTAAAATGCCACTGAGATCTATTAAATTCTTGCTTTAAGAGAAAAGTCACAATAATAAGGTGATGATCAGAGAAACCAACTGGTCTAATAGAGCTATCAATTAACTTAGATCTAAGCCCTTGTGACAAATAAAATCTATCTAATCTGGCTGCACTCACTCTTCCATCCACAACCTTCACCCATGTATATTGTTTTACATTTGGAAATTTAATTCTCCATGCATCTATTAAACCAAAAAGAAGTAATAACTTTTTTTAGGTTTTTACTGGATTGTAAATGAGGCTTTTCGCTAATCCTATCAATATTAAAATGAACAGTACAATTCCAGTCTCCACCTAAAATAAAATAATCACAATCACTTTGTTCAAGGCTTTTCTTTATATTATTAAAAAAATCAATTCTTTCAGTCCCAATATTAAGTGCATAAATATTAATAAAACAATAAATTGAACCCTCTATATCAACTTTAACCATTAAACCTCGACCTTTAACTATCACACAATAATTTAAAATATTCACTTTTAAACTGTTAGAGAAAAGCACAGCCACCCCTCCTCTAACATTACTCCCATGACTTAAAAAAAGTTGACCACCCTAAAATAAACCCCAATCAACTTCATCTTTTATAGTGCTATGTGTTTCCTGGAGAAAAATAACACCAAGTTTATTTATATGGACTATCTCCTTTACCAATTCGCTCTTCTGTCTGTCCCTTCCACCATTTGTATTTAAAGATCCTACTCTTAAACTCCCCATAGAGAAAAAGGGACAGATAGAAAAAAAAAGGAAATCAAAACGTGCAACATGATCAAGACAGACGTCATTTATCATCAACCTTAATAGACTGTCCACAAGTTTAATCGAGAAAATTATTAATTTCCTCCAAAGAATACAGATCTCTCGACCTGTTTAACCCATCAAAACCTTCTCCATCTGACTCGTCCTGTTCCATTTCTTCAGCATCACTTTCTACTTGATTTTTCTCATTTGACACACTTTCTACATCCTTCTGGTTATCTTCTACAACAACATCCTGCAAAACAGGCATACTTTTACCCATGTCTCCACTTGCATTTAATGTTTCTCCTGTATTTTCAACATATTTTGAACTCCCTCCAGCTTTATCAAGGAGAACTGGGTGCTCTAAAAACCCATCAGCTTTCTCATTTTCACTATTAGTCTCTACCAACTCATTAACCATACTTAACATCCGTTCACCCTGAGAAACAGAATTGCTGCTGGAAGCTATAACTCTTTGACCATCAACTTCATCCGGTTGTTCAGTAGGTCTCTCTGCATGTTCCACTTGTTGTCTATGAGGGCAATTAAGACGCTTATGCCCCACATCCCGGCATTCAAAACATTTCATACTAACTGAACTACAGCATACACAGTGTAATATCCTCCATGCTTTATCTTAAACGAAACATCCAAAGACTGTGTCGGAGAATCTAAAAACATAAACACTTGCCTCCTAAGCGAGATTACATGTTTTAAACGGGCATCTTTACAACCGAGAGTCACCGTCTTAAATCCGCTTGCAAATTTTCCAAACCTACACAATTCCTGTTCAATCAATTCATTAGGAATAAAAGGTGGAACACCTGAAATAACTACTCTTGTTGAGGGAACAGATAATGGCGAAACTTGAACAAATATATCATCGACAAAAACTCCACTTTCGATCAAAGCATAAACCAAACGTTCCTCTTTAAAAAAAACAACAGTAGCTTTATTCATCCGAGATGCATAAGATATATTGTCATGGCCAACCTGTTCACCTACCGCAAGCAAAGCCTCTTCCATCGTGACCCCAGGATCCATGATAAACCTAACCCCATGTCCTATGGACAGCGGCGGCATCACAACGGATGCCATTGCCCGCGAACTTTCAAACAATACAATACCAGCACACTTCTCCGCCGTAATCAGAAAAGAAAAGGCAATAAATGATGTCTTACCTCTTTTTCATACGTGTGAAAAAAAGGAAAAATCTCACCACAGCTGTGTAGCACAAACAAAGCAAGACGTTAGCTCTCCATCCACATCCACTCACTCACTCACTCACTCACTCACACCAACGGAAACCGGAAGCCCGAGAGAGAGAGAGAATTGAGAATTTGAATAGCTCTTTATTACAAATAGACAATAAAACAAATTCACAAAATATAAATCATATTATATATAAATCACAGAATGTGTGTAAAAAACAATTCATCTTTAAAAACAGAGCACAACGCTCCTCTGCTACACCATTTCACTTAAAAAGAAAGATCATACACTGACTTATAAAAATGAAAATCAATCAAAATTCTAGCCTTTACAAGACTTGAGAACAAAACAAAATTTTCACAGTAACTGAAAAAAAATCCAAACATAAAGATTTACCATCTTTTAAAAAACATCCCATACAATCATCTAGTTTGGGAGACAAAAAATAGCTGGAAAGGAGTCCTCAAAATTAGGAGCCTTTACCCCTCTACAAAAGTCTGCTAATGATTTCCTCTTTTCAGTTAATAGAGCAGACCGCCACTCTGTCAGTAATTGATCACAAACAAACTAATTCCGAGATGAAAAGCAACTTGCTCAGTGTTCATAAAATTAGGTCCAGCCACCTTTAACAGATGACTTAAAGTAGTGATCTTAGATTTACAAAGCAAAATATTCAGTCCAGGAAAAGTGTGGTCACCAACAGAAATGTCCAAAACACTCCATGTATTATAGGTTCATTTAACAACCAAAAGAGAGAGTTCATAGATGGTGCCCTTTGATGATTAAAAAGACTCCAGACTCTGAAAAGGTTACGATAAAAAATTGACACGTTGGCAAAGTCCAGTTTCAGGGGGTCCAACAAGAAAAGAGTTTTGTCCAACTGAAGACCTCCCAGCCTCGGCCGCTGTCCTGCTTTGCAGATTTACCAACCCCTGCCTGCCTTCTTCTGTTGACAAAAACAAAATACTCTGTGTGACCCAGTGTAACTTATCCAAAAAAAAATCGATTAATAAAGCTTGAAGTTCTGCTAACAATTTTGGAGGTTGATCAATGCAGGCTAATTTATGCCAGAGAGATGAAGCAACTACATTATTAATTATTAGAATATGCCCCTTGTAAGACATGTTTGGGGCCAACCCCTTCCATTTAGCTAAACAACCTTTAAGTTTTTCAACAACCTCATCCCAGTTTTTCTGTACAGTGAACTCATTTCCCAAAAAAACTAAATATTTAAAACCTTCTGTATTCCAACGTAAACCTTCAGGAAGTTTTAGCCTCCCTCTCACCCACTTTCCACACACTAAAGCTTCACTTTTGTTCCAGTTTACTTTAGCAGAAGATGAGACTTTAAAATCCTCAAGTAATTTTAGTAAAATCTCTACATTGTTTTGATTATTGACCATTACAACCACATCATCAGCATAAGCTGATAAATGGACGTTACAGTTAAAACCAGGTATTTGTACACCATTCAAATGGATTATTATCTGCTGTAATAGAGGTTCTATTGTTATCGAATAGAGCATTCCTTACAGAGAACTCCCTTGTCTGACACCTCTACCAGCCTTGAAAGGAGTGCATAAGCCACCGTTCACTTTCAGCAGACTCCCATCATCAGTGTACAGGACTTTGATCTTACTCACAAACTCTTGGCAAAAGCCAAATGCTTCTAAAGGTAATTCCACAGGTAATTATGTTCAACCCGATCAAATGCTTTCTCTTGATCTAGAGAAATCAGAGCACAATCCAAATTAAATAACTTGGTAACATCAAGAAAATCTTGCAATAAAGAAATATTTTCAAAAATAGACCTTCCAAGTATGCAATAGCTCTGGTCCGGGTGAATAACTTGTTCCATTCCCTCTGTCAGTCTGTTTGCCAATGTTTTGGAGAGCAGCTTGTAGTCTGTACACAGAAGGGACACAGGGCGCCAGTTTTTTTATGTCAGTCTCCTTTTTTTGGGAGGAGTGTAAGAACTGCTCTACGGCAGCTCAACGGCAGCCGCCCTTCAGTCAAGCTTTCGTTAAGCACTGCGAGCAGATCCTCCCTCAACACTGACCAGAACGACTTATAGAAGTCTACTGGGAGACCATCGATGCCTGGAGCCTTTCCCGACTCCATACCCCTCAGGGCTTTGTGCAACTCCTCTAGGCACAAGGCCTCGCTGAGTTTCAAGTTACCTTCTTCAGACACCCTTGACAAGTTTAAAAAAAAAAAACATTGTCAATATCAGGCTCTACGTCACATTCACACTTTTACAGTTTTTTTTTTTCTAAATTCAAGAAAAATTTAGTTGGAGCATCCATTTGGTCAGTGTTTTGACACCTTAACAATGCAGGAAGCACCTCTATACAACAATTTAATCCAGTTTAAAAATGTTCTCCAATACCAAATTTTTCTAAAACATTAAAAAGATAAGTGTGATCAACACGATCAAAAGCTTTTTCTTGATCTAAAGAAATTAGACCAACTTCCATTTTAAAAATATTACAGATATCTAGAACATTCCGAATTAAAAACAGATTGTCCATTATCGTTCTTTCAGGAATACAGTAAGTTTGATCTCGATATACAATTAAATTAAGATTTTTTTTAAGTCTATTGGCAAGACACTTAGACAAAATTTTATAATCTGTTGTCAATAAGGCCACAGGTCTCCAATTTTTTAAAAGAGATAAATCTCCCTTCTTTGGTAATAAAGATAAAACAGCCCATTGACAAGAAATATTCAAATAACCATCATTATTACATTCACATAAAACCTCATATAAATCTTCTCCAGTACAATCCCAGAAACGCTTGTAAAATTCAGGCGATAGCCCATCAATGCCAGGAGATCGTCCAAGGCCAAGCTGGCCAACTGCAATAGTAAGTTCTTGAAAAGACAGTTCAGTGTCCAGGGCAATCTTTGAGTTAGAGTCTATGTGAGGCAAGTCTTGCAATAGCTGTTCAGCACAATCATTATGGACATGATCAGCAGTATAAAGACATGAATAAAAATTCACAGCATGTTGCCACATCTTCATAATATTGCTGGTCATTCTCCCATCAGGAAGACAAAGACATACCATCTGTTTCTGCTGTGCTGCTTTACGTTCTAAGTTGAAAAAGTAAGCACTAGGTGCGTTCATATCATTAACAGAAACATGCCGAGACCTTACTAGGGCTCCTTTTACCCTTATATTCAAAAACAGCCCCAGCTCTCTTTTTTTTCCCCTGCAGGTTGTTATACAAATTGGGATCATATCTACCTATTAAATCCCCCTCTATGTTTGATATATCTTTCTCAATATATTGGATAATTTCCTTTAACTTATTAGTGGAATTAGCAGTATACTTCTGACAAAACAATTTAATATTTACTTTGCCTATTTCCCATCATTGTTTTAAACTTTCAAAATTTCCTTTACACATTTTCCACTGTTGCCAAAAAGTTTCAAAATGTTTACAAAAAATAACATCTTGAAGCAATTTAATATTTAAATGCCAGTAAGAAGACTTCTTTGTACATTTTGACATACTTAGTTACAGAAACCAAATGATGATCCGTAAACCCTACTGGAATTATACAACAATCAATAATCCTATTACTAAAATGATTAGACGCATATATCCTATCCAATCGAGCTGCACTAACTCTATTATCCATCATTTTAGCCCATGTATATTATCTCACTTGTGGATGCTTAATACGCCACATATCTAAAAGTTCTCTCTCTTTAATTATTTTAGATAATTGAGATGAAGATTGCAAATGAGGTTCTTCATTGATACGGTCAATGGTAAATTCTTCAGTACAATTCCAGTCACCTCCCATAATTATGTTGCCATCATTCGAACACTGTTTAAGAACATTACTCAACATACTGAAAAAAAATACTCGCTCCTGCCCCACATTGGGTGCATAAACATTTAAAAAATAGAAAAGGATTCCCTCAATTTCAGCCTTAACCAATACAAGTCTACCATGTACTGGTTCTTCTGTTTTTAAAACATTAATTTGTAAATCTGGCGAAAATAGAATAGCCACCCCTGCACTCAAATTTGTTTTGTGACTAAGTACATATTTCCCCTTCCACCACATTCCCCACTCAACTTCATTAACAATATCAATACGTGTTTCTTGAAGAAAAATTATGTTTAAATGCTTTTGTTCTATTATTTCAGAAACCAGAGCACGCTTATGTCCATCCCTTCCACCATTAATATTAAGTGGACCAACCCTCAATACTTCCATAAACAAAGCTGGAAAGAAGAGCAGACAAACAATAAAAAGTAAAAGAAAAAACACCACGCGATGCATGGAAGGTCAATTATAAAAATGCTTTTGACATTCTCTTTTTTCCTGTTTTTTGATTCTTCCTAACTGCAGTCAAGTGTTTCTTTAAACAAAAGCACTTTTTTCACTCAAGAGATCAACCCCCACAGTCTTCTGAAGAAATGTAACTGACTTTACAAACTTCCCTACATCAGGAAAAAAATCCTTAACATCAACCTGCCTTCCAAAAGTATCATCCAGAAACTGATTAATTTCTTCCAAAGTATACAAAGAAAGACCTTTTTGAGAATCTTGGGAATTCTCCTCAAGCCCACACTGTGAGCAAGAGTCAATGACTCACCTGAATGAATTGTGTACTCTCCTTCTGAACAGTGTGTTTAACCTGCACGTCGCCCTCTATCCCTGGGTCTTGACCAATGTTTTCCTGTCCTCGCTCTTTATGCGGACACACTTGCCATTTATGGCCAACCTCGCCGCACTCAAAACAGCGCAAATTTCCAGTAGTCGCGTAGACCATATATGATCCTCCTTCGTGTTTTATACGAAAAGAAACGTTCAACGTACGATCTGTTGAATCTAAAAACATGTAAACCTGTCTCCTAAAAGACATTACATGTTTCAATGCCAGGTGCTTACACCCCAGAGAAATCGCTCTGAACGGACTCGCAATCTTGCCAAACCGCATTAATTCATTCTCTAAGACATCATCAGAGATGAACGGCGGAACATTTGAAATCACTACCTTACTAGAGGTGTACTGTACATTACAATGCTGTATTATGTAGCGGTGTAACTTGCATCAGTTCATCTTTAACGACAATACCATTTTCGATAAACTGATTAACAAGCTGTTTTTGTTTAAAAAAACAACAACTACGGCTTTGTTCATTCTAGAAGCAGAATAAATATTCTCATGTCCTACCTTCTCTCCAACCGCAACTAGAACATCCTCTACCATCACTCCATCCTCTGGTATACACCTGAATCCATTACGCAGGGAGATGGATGGCGTCTCCACGTGGGACACCATCTTCTTACTGTCTTACACAACTCCCACTTAAATCACAAGATTAAAGTAATACCAAACCATGCAGGGGAAATTTAAAAAAAAAAGAAATATAGATTGAAAAAAAAAGTGAACTTTCACAGCTTCACTCTCACCCACGACCTCCCAGCATGCACCTCGAGAGAGAGAGAGAGAGAGAGAGAGAGAGAGAGAGAGAGAGAGAGAGAGACAGAGAGATGCAGAGCAGGGGGACGCGAGTAACAGGATTAAGAACCGCTGTTTTAGAACATTGATTTTGAAACTTGTGAATCCATTAGAATCGTTAGAAGACAGAATCGCAATTCATATATGAATAGATGTTTACGTGCACCCCTAGTTTTCTCTTCCTCTTCTCTAAAGCAGCACAGCATGGCCCCGCCCCCTTCCTTACATGTTCCCGAGGGCGGGGTTTATCTGGGTTTGTGACGTAACAGACCCGGGAAGTAGTTCGTTGTAGTCCCTTACCAGCCGTTTTTGTAGGCATTAAACTTCCAGAATTTTAAAAGACTATATCTCTGTTTGCATTGAACTTTCAGCGCTGCAACTTTGCAGATATTGTTTATGCTCAAACAGCAACATTACACACTAACTAACGTTAAAAAAGTGAAATTGCAATCAACCACCCCTTTAAGCTGTTATCAGTTTATGAAACAGAAGCTTATTTTTATTACAAAAAATATATACCCAGGAAAGTTATTTTACGCAGAAGACAACAACTTTAATCTAAAACTAAGTAAAATGTTATATTATAATATATTAAGATGTCTATTTGCTGATGTTTTGATGTTCAAACATGAACTTGCTTAAAACAAAAAGATACCCTACCTAAGCTATGCTAATTAACTCAACTTTTATGTTGTTTTTCTGATGTTGAAATGAAGTTATTTTGTAATTAGTTGTTAAAAGTACTTTCAGTATAGAACAATTTATTTTCATTTACAAATGTTAATTTAGATGCCAAAAAAAAATGTATTTCCAAATTTCTGTCATTTACAAATTTGTGGTGGTCTGATCTAATCAGGGGTGCGTTTCCCAAAAGCAACTATGTTCGCAAGTTCTGTCATTGCCAATAGAGTTCAATGGAAATAATGACCATATTTAGCAAACGATGGTTTTGAGAAATGCACCCCTGATTTGTGCCACAACCCACATGTTGAATTTGTCCACCCCCAAAACACGATTGATTTTAACCCTTTGACGTGCCATGCTTTAGCTGGCGCTTAGACAGAGAAAGACGAGCTCAGAAGAAAGAAAAAGACTCAGTACTTCATAACTGTTCAATGTTTTCAACCGAATAAAGTTTATTTTAGGTTTCAGACATTTGAATACACATCAATTAAATAAAAAAGGCATTTAGTTTGTTAAATAGGCTACATGCTGATTTCTATGGACAGCGGCAATAATAATAATTTCAATTAATGGACAACATGTTTTATTCCTGTCAAATACACATTGTGTAGATTAATATAAAGTTTACTCTGTTTTTCTCCCAGCTAATTGGCCAGGAGAAATAGGTGAATTTACGTGATGTTAATCCGACAGATCCACACGGCAGCTTCCAGCGCATATTATCAACATGGTCACGTCACTATGGAAATAATAAAATTATATGTAGCCTATAGATTATTTAATTATTTAATATTACCACTGTCTATTGACATAATATATCACAAATGAAAATAAAATAATATAAACTGTCATTTCATGTAGGCTACTCTTGGGGGCCCTAAACAGCCGCTTAGTTCACTTATGCCTTGGGTTCTCTGCACAGAATAATGCACTAGAAAAAACATGAGTCACAGCACACAGTGTTTCACATTAAAAAGTTCAAAGCACAAAGGGAAGAGATACTGATGTGTTGTGTATTATATCTTTCTTTTAACAGATTTCAATTTCAGTTACTGTGCACCTTAAAAACAATTTATAGTCTTTTCTGCTCCTGTGTTTTGTTCTAACAGACACCTGGTAGCAAGTAACATGATTTAGAAACGACAGTAAATTGATTTAGATCTGGCTGATCTATTGCTGTCTTCCGTAACAGGCCGAAGACTCCGAACTAGTTGATTTGTTGCTGCCTTCCCCGTAACAGGCCAAAGACTCAGAACTGTTGTCTTTTGGGAAGGTACCTTTATCTCTTTTTGATGAGGAGGAGATTGCAATCTGGCGCTTCTCCATTTCCATGCTGTGATTGGCTGTTTCCATCAGAGTGGGGGACACGGTGTGGCCCACCCTTCTTTCCTCCAGTGGAACTTATTTGCATAGTCCAAACACAAAGTTAGAAAAGTGTCACAAAATTTTACCAATGCATCATTCACTTACCAAACCACAACCAGAATACCTTTGGCAATGTTACGAACACATTAAGTCCAAACATGATGGAAGAAGATTGAACTGTCATGCATACATTCATTGTCCATCAACAGCTGAGTTTGTGTCAGATGTTGCAATACACGTGCTGTCACTAAGAATACTTATTTCTCTGAATAAGTAGGATGTGTGTGTTGTAGTTTGCATCAGTTTAAGGTTTGAGAACATAGTTATGAATGGATTTGGATGGAACTTTGTGATCTCTCTTTGTTTCACCCACTGCTGCTGCATCCAGAGGTCCTAAGGAATTTTTATGGCAGTCACAGGCCAAAACCTTAGGAATCAGTCTGTTGGTGTGTGAAGGGCAGAAACTGCATCTGACCAATGAGAAGTCCTGTCCTTCTCAGGCTTTTTACCAAAGGTCTTCTTCTTGCCCTCTAAGAGGTGTCTGCTGTTGTCCTGGCATCTTTATCTGATGGCGTTGGACAGTTTGCTTATGTTAGTCCATCAAGATCCAATCAAAATGTAGCAAACCTTTGTCCACTATTGTGGTCAGAGAGGGGCCCCGCCATAAACTGGGCCCTGGAATGTGCTGTCCACTACATGTTACAGCCTTATTCCAAAATGGATTAAATTCATTATTTTCCTCAAAATTCTACAAACAATACCCCATAATAACAATTTATTAAAAATTAAAAACCAAACAAAAATCACAATCTACATGTGATTTTTAATTTTTTTTTAAATAAATTTCCAAAGATTTCAAACAAACTTCTTTCATGTTGTCATTATGGGGTATTGTTGGAAAATAATGAATTTAAACACCAGATAGACCTGTAAACAATGTTAAAAACATTCAAATATATTCAACACAGGGGTCTTTAAATGCTGTATGTTAAATTTAGATTTTTTTTATTATCATGTTTTGTGTTCTGTGACATTTTAGACATTTTAGACCTGAAGAGTGTGTCATTGTTCTCTACAGATTGAATAATTGTGGCGTCACAATGAAGGTTGTGCTGCTCTGGCTTCAGCTCTGAGATCAAACCCCTCACACCTGAGAGAACTGGATCTGTCTGAGAATAAACTAAGAGATTCAGTGAAGCTGCTTTCTGATGTACTACAGGATCCTCACTGTGAACTGGAGAAACTGTGGTAAGATCTCTCTGATAGTCACACGTCTTTGTCCTCAGTAAAACATACTTTAATGTAAATTCTAAGAATAAAACCAGCAATGTTCAGTAAACACACTAAATTTCAGTAGAATTGACTCTGATTAAATTGTTTTTCATTTCCATTACATCACATGCTTTGCTTATGATAGTTTGATTAATAATGAACTTTCAGATAACGTGTAAAATATAATCCAGAGTCTCTGTGATTTACTCCAGGATGAATATCTCAGAGGTTTAGAGTTGAACAGACAAGAGTCTGAATGTTTAGTTTTAACTCAGTATTACAGTTAGAAGTCCCGGTTGCTATAGAAACAGTCAGTGTTCTGAGACGTGCGTTTAGAACTGTGCATGCACACTGGCTGATCTAGCCTGAAAAATAAGCTTTTTATAATGCTATTTGAGCAAAAGAAACAACATTTATGATACAGTTGTTGTCAGATTTCTTTGGTGATTTCAAATATGAAATTTAGTGAACAGTTTTGGAGAATTTGATGTTTTCCCATTCAAAGAGATAGGAGCTGCACTTGGATGCCGAGAGGCATTTCAAAGATGGCCGCCAAGTGACATGACTTGCATAAATCTCATTCTATCAGCAGCAGTATGTGGCAATGCTTGTCATTATATCTCCTCTCCTGCTCTGAGACCAGAGTCAATAACAAACTACACACACTTCAACTACAATTCACAACCTGTCGTTGTTCTCTACAGGTTGTGGGATTGTGGCGTCACAGATGAAGGTTGTGCTGCTCTGGCTTCAGCTCTGAGATCAAACCCCTCACACCTGAGAGAACTGATCTGTCTGATAATAAACTAAGAGATTCAGTGAAGCTGCTTTCTGATGTACTACAGGATCCTCGCTGTAAACTGGAGAAACTGTGGTAAGATCTCTCTGATAGTCACACGTCTTTGTCCTCAGTAAAACATACTTTAATGTCAATTCTAAGAATACAATCAGCAATGTTCAGTAAACACACTAAATTTCAGCAGATTTGACTCTGATTAAGTTGATTTCATACATTTCCATTACATCACATGCTTTGCTTATGATAGTTTGAGTAATAATGAACTTTCAGATAACGTGTAAAATATTAATCCAGAGTCTCTGTGATTTACTGCAGGATGAATATCTCAGAGGTTTAGAGTTGAACAGACAAGAGTCTGAAAGTGTTTAGTTTTAAACTAAACTGCCACAGTCCTGCAGAGTTTAGCTCCAACTACAATTCACACTGTGTCATTGTTCTCTACAGGTTGAATGATTGTGGCGTCACAGATGAAGGTTGTGCTGCTCTGGCTTCAGCTCTGAGATCAAACCCTTCACACCTGAGGGTACTGAGTCTGTTTGGGAATAACCTAGGAGATTCTAGCGAGAAGTTACTCTCTGATTTGGAGGACGATCCACACTATAAACTGGAGACATTATTCTATTGTGAGTGTTTGTTTATTTAAAGTTTCTAAATTGAGTAACAGACCTCCTGTGTGTGTGTGATTGGAGAATATAAGACAATTCAGCTCCACTTTAGTCTCTGTACTTTAGACTGTTTAATTCTGTGATGTGACTGATTTATGAATATATGAATATTTTAATCTCTTACAGTGTCTCTAAGTGATAGTAGTTGTTGATCATGTGCTGTTATTAATCTATGATCAGTTGTTCATTCATATCTCTGGCTATCACGCTGACACTCCAGGGAAACGCGGAGACTTCGAGCCATGGAAACAATAGACTTTATTTTACAACGACTAGGAGAAGACAATGAAAACCAAAAAGACAATGTAAGACAGAACACAGACTTGAGGGAACACAGGACTTAAGTACACTGGGGGAAACGAGATAATTAATGACACAGGACTGGAGATGAATTAACTAATGATGACAAACTAGGACACGGATAGGAAATCCAAATAAGGACACGAGAAGAGGGGAAAACACAAGATGCGGAGACACAGTCTGACACTGGCTGTAATATGAATATAATGTGTGTTTTCTGAGCTGGATCTGCTGATGTGATGTGACAGCAGTAATGTCTCGGACTCATATCTGACTGTCTGTGTGTTTTATTGTAGGACTCTCAGTATTTATCCGTCAGTTCAGTTTGGTCAGGATCAGCTGATGGTGAATAAGGAGCCGCTGCAGAGACGTCACAGTCACACAATCAACAGAGACTGCGTGATGGAGCCACAAAAACTTAGAGATGTTCATTTTCCTGACCGACTCCCAACACTCGTTAACCAATCATCGACCATTAACCGACAAATTTAGAATGTTAAATTAGATTTAAATTAAATTGGAAAGTTTTTGTGACCCATTAAAATACCCATTGAAAATAAAGCCTTTATCGTTTATATTAATGTTTTGTTCTTTATCTGTATGACCAAAAATGACAGAGTATTTTAAGTCGTTTCCTCTGTAATAAGGAAAATATCAAGTGATCGCTGGAGTCTTTCGTGGGAAACATTTGTATTTGTGCAGAATATGTAGGTACATTTCTCTTTAAATAAATAATTTTTTCTAGACATTTGTTGTTTTTAATGAATAATTTTATAGCTGCTTATATTTTCTGATTTTTTGTTTGTTTGAATGTTCTACGATTTCTTTTCTCTCAACGCAATTTTGACTGATGTGTGCATAGCAGATTTTTTATCCATGCAGCACGTTTTAAAAATAGCTTGGGGGGGATTTTATATACATATATATATATATAATTACTTTGTGGCATTTCTTCACTAGGTTCTTTTTAAGAACTTTTTCACTGTAACGTTTATGGGTAGCTTAATGTAAAACATTGTCAGGAATTCACTGTACTCTCATTTATTAAAGACAAATTCATTGTTTTATACAGATAGCAGAAACCGGTTTAGGTTGACAGAAAGACTTGTCTGATGTAATCTAGAGATGACAGACTGAAGATGTGTGATATGAGATCACAGCCTTTTATCGCCAAACTGATTCGAAAGGGTTGCCAAATTTTATAGAGACTTTAAAGAGTCATTAAAGGAACACTCTTTTTGGAAATAGGCTCATTCTCCAACTCCCCCAGAGTTAATAAGTTGAGTTTTACCGTTTTTTGAATCCATTCAGCCGATCTCCGGGTCTGGCGAGAGCACTTTTAGCATAGCTTAGCATAGATCATTGAATCCAATTAGACCAGTAGCATCGCGTTCAAAAACGATCAAAGAGTTTCGATATTTGTCCTATTTAAAACTTGACTCTTCTGTAGTTATATCGTGTACTAAGATCGGCGGAAAATGAAAAGTTGCGATTTTCTAGGCTGATATGATTAGGAACTACTCTCATTCCGGCGTAATAATCAAGGAACTTTGCTGCCGTAACATGGCCGCAGCAGGCGTAGTGATATTACGCAGCGCCTCAAAGTAGTCCCCAGCTACCGGGTCAGCAGTCTTCCCCATTATTGTGGTTTCAAAGAACAAGAGATACCCGGAATTTACACTGTAGGGATGGTCATTTATTCAAACTCAAATATAAATATTCTAATATTTTAAGATACTGATTTTTGACTTTCATGTGCTGTAAGCTCTAATCATCAAAATTAAAAGGAATAAACATTTGAAATATATCAGTATGTGTGTAATGAATGATGAATGAATATAATATACAAGTTTCACTTTTTAATTGGAATTAGTGAAATAAATCAACTTTTTGATGATATTCTAATTATATGACCAGCACCTGTATGACCAGTTTTGTCTTTGATTTTGGATAGCTCTAAAAAATAAACTCTCTGGTTTGACAGACCATTTTCATTTCAGATTAACAGTTCACTGCCCCAGGGTATCTCTCAACCATTTTTGGAGGGATTACGAGTACAATCCATCTGATATAAAACTGGTCTGCGAAACCAGAGAGTTTATTTTTTTTAGAGCGATCCAAAATCAAACACAAAACTGGTCATATACGAGTTTTTGGAGTTTGGCTTTTATTTTTTAATGCAACATCAGATCGTCCTGAAACTGGTTAAGAGACACCCTGGGGCAGTGAACTGTTAATCTGAATTGAAACTGGTCTGTGAAACCAGAGAGTTTATTTTTTTAGAGCAATCCAAAATCAAAGACAATACCGGTCATATATGAGTTTTTGTAGGGCTTTTATTTTGTAATGCCACATCAGATCATCTTGAAACTGGTCAAGAGACACCCTGGGGCAGTGAACTGTTAATCTGAATTGAAACTGGTCTGTGAAACCAGAGAGTTTATTTTTTTAGAGCAATCCAAAATCAAAGACAATACCGGTCATATATGAGTTTTTGTAGGGCTTTTATTTTGTAATGCCACATCAGATCATCTTGAAACTGGTCAAGAGACACCCTGGGGCAGTGAACTGTTAATCTGAATTGAAACTGGTCTGTGAAACCAGAGAGTTTATTTTTTAGAGCAATCCAAAATCTCATATATGAGATTTTGGAGGGCTTTTATTTTGTAATTCAACATCAGTTATTTTGATATCATTTTGTTTGAACCATAATTATTAGGTTGTTACTTAACACTTTTAGACAATTTAATTTTATAAGGCCTATTTAAAATACATTTTTTAGAGATTATTATAATAATATTGCAGACAGTTAATCTGATATTACTTTATTAATTAGTATAGTTCATTTTCTTAATAGATATTACCCTTACTCTTATTTCCTTGTTTTTGTTTGCATGTATAAGTTAATCAGTAAAAAAAAAAAATGACCGAGTGAACGCAGGCGAAAGACCAGCGGAAGATCGCCGTAATGCACTGTATATGCGCGCACAACAAAACAGCGCGGCGGCTAGATTGACCATGTATTTCGGAGTGGCGGCTGGCTTGACCGCAGTGAACTCTAAGGATCTTTCAGCTGAATGATTAGTTTGAGTAAGTGTTGGAGATCTCACTCTTCTGTCTGTTCAGCTTCCTTACTTAAGTAGCCTAGACTTTTTGAGCATCTGTAGGCTACTTTACTTGAAGTATTTTTTTTACAGTCTATCCAGCTTATTTTTCCTGTAAAAGCGGGCGCGGCCATTTGTCCGGTGTCATCCGCTTCCAGCTATGTTTAGCTGAACAAAACAGCTTGTTTTGCTGCTTGATAATACAAACGGGCACGTCTTACTATAGTGGGGGGAGTGCAGGGGGGTTTCTCCTGAAGTCCACGATCATCTCCACTGTTTTGAGCGTGTTCAGCTCCAGGTTGCTGTGACTGCACCAGACAGCCAGCTGTTCAACCTCTTAATGAACCGAAAGTTTCGAACATTCACAGAAAACGGCTTTGTTCCGTGTTGAAAAATAAGGTGGATAAGTATCACTCTTGTAGGGCTTTATGAAGTGATTTCCCGGCATTTTTTTTAACACTAGAGATGGGCAGATGAAGCCTTGTGAAGCTTTTGAGGCTTTTTCCCTGATTGTACCAAAAAAACGCTTCAAAGTCTCAAAGACAGACCCTACCAGTGACATCTAGTGGCCAGCTGCAATTATAGAAGCCACTTTCAAATGATTCACATCTTGTTGATTCTAGTTTCAACACAAAAGCAATACTCAACAATAGCAGCTGTGTCTTTATTCTGAGAATCATTGTCCACACATGAAAGTGTTACTATGTTACTATGAAGCAGGGAGGGAACACCAAGCGTTTCAAAGATTAGAATCAGTCACATCGCTTTAGGTGTTTCATTGTGACATATGAAGCCTCAAACGTCATCGGTCACGTGATCACAGAGATTTGATACAAGCCTCGACAGTTTTTTGAACCAGTCTGCTTCAACAGAGTAAAACAGGCTTCGGAGCCTCAGTGTCAAATGTCCCATCTCTGTTGAACACTGACCAGTTGCAAATGTTATATTTATTTACAACAATTAAATAATTAGAAGTTAATATTGTGGTATAGCCTACATTAGACTCAATATTGTGTGATTTTGAAAATTGTGTAAATTAAAATATTGCCTATAAAGCCACAGGAGAACTGTTGTTCGTCTCCTAGCAAAACACATGCAGTACGTGTTGGACTTGAAGCAGCACTGCAGACCGTTCTGTGTGTGACATCAAACTACTGCGAGAGCGATTCTGACATTTTGATGTCAAATCTTACTGTTTTGCTTTTTTTTTGTTAAAGAAGTGTTGCTATTATAAAATTATCCAGCTCTAATTATGTTGCTGGGTTTTAAAGCAGGTTTGATTTTTTTTTTCTTATCAGTCTGTATTTACAGTAATTTCACTGTCCACTTGGTTCAAATGTGGATGAATGGCTTTACATAGATGTGTAAACACCGCCAGAGCTGAGATCACTACCATGCTGCTTTTGTGGTGTGGGTCGGGCTGTTATATTGTTGTTGTTGTTTTTGTTGTCAACTCACTTGTTTAATTTCTATAGGTTTTTAAAATTCTAAAAGCTCTTAAAGTTACTACAAGCTAGTCAGTGTATTCAGCAGGTGTAATGTATTGTAAGTTTCTTCAGAGGCATAAGGTATTGCAAGTATTATACAACAATAAAACAGTGCATTGACATAAAAAAAGCAAGTACTTCTGTACTTTTACTTAAGTAAAAATCTGTCTTTACTACCAGCAGTATCTGTGCTTTCACTCAATAATGGAGTTGTGTCTCTGTTCAGTTTCATCATGAATCAAACACAAACACCCCGAGATCAAGAGCTTTCTTCAGGATGCAGGTACTTTACATACATACTATATTAACCCTAATAACAAAACCATAAAGAGACATCACTATTTTTGATCTTATTAGAACACAAATAATATAAACTCGTGTTTTGTTTTTTGTTTTTTCAAAAAATGCAATGTTTGTATCCCCATAAACTGATTGAAAACAGAAAGCTTATTTGGCAATCTGTGTTACAACATTTTAGCTACATTTTTGTTTTAAACATTTGTTGTAATTGTGTTAAACAATAATGTCTATTTATGAATATATTAGCCCACTCTATCATATTGATACACGCATTTCTAGGGCCTATAAATTATTAACATGACCAAAACTTTGCTGATAAACCTGTTGTATACTTCATGACCTCTGATTGATAGTTCATGCTTTTATCAAGTAAAGTATTTTTGCTGTGAAATCTTTTATGGTTTTTATAATGTAAATGTAAGAATAACTTTTATATTAGTAATTAGTTTATTTGTCTATCTCTCAATAATGAATAATGATTCAGTGATTGACAATATTGAAAGACAAAATTACAGACTACCATACCATATCCATAAATCACTATAAATGATTACAATTTTGATGGTCAATAACCATATTTTCAGATGTAAAAAAAAAAACATATTTTCAGAGCCCAGCTGATTGTCTATTTCATTAACAGACAGAAGTGTAATATTTGTTATGGTGTTTTATCATATGATTATTTCATCTGATATTTTAACATTTGCTCACACTCTCTGTTATAGTTCAGTTCATCAGAAGAAATCAGAAGCAGAGCCCAGCTGTGTGTCTATGAGGAGTGATGAGTCTATAGGACATCCACCAAATCTCAGGTACAATATTTCATTAACAGACAGAATTTAAGCATTTTTATGGCATTGTATCATGTGATTATTTCATCTGATATTGTATCATTTGCTCACACTCTCTGTTATAGTTCAGTTGATCAGAAGAAATCAGAAGCAGAGCCCAGCTGTGTGTCTATGAGGAGTGATGCTTCTTTGGATCGTCCAATTAATTCTAAAAGTGATGACACAAGGTTTAACCTCAGGTATTAAATTGTTTTATAAAATATATGACTATAGTAAGATATTTTAAAATAAACTGTCATTATTATACAGCATTATAATAAATGAATATTAGCAGAGGTCTGCCTAGGAAATTCAGTAAATCTAATGACAATGAGCAGATATAGAGCACAGAGTAGAATTATTTATTTATTTACATTTATTTAAATGGTATTTCTTTTTTTACAGTTCTGACATTGAGCAGGTGCATTTTTAATAAAATCACAACCGTTATTATGGTAATGAGAAAAATGTCACCAATGTCAGAGTGTTTGATTCTTGATTCAAGGTCAATCCTGCAACACAGATCAGTAACAAAACCCATCTGTAAGAAATATGACCAGCCTGTGAATCAACCACAAGACAGCACATATCCTGGTGTAAGGTAAACATTACTCATTTACATCATTAATAACTGACACATTTCATAAACCCATGTTCAGTTTGTCAAAACAGAAAACAAAAAGACATTTTGCTCTGTACATTTAGCTCTGCAGCTCATGTAATTATGTGGTATTTTAATTTTCCAGTCATGAAGTTCTCAACACGTTCAGATCAAAGCTGCTGAAGAAGTTTGGTCGTCTGTATGAGGGAACAGCGACGCAGGGAAACCCAACACTCCTGAATGAGATCTACACAGAGCTCTACATCACAGAGAGTGAGAGTGGAGAGATCAGTAATGAGCATGAGGTGAGACAGATTGAGACACGATCCAGGAGAGCAGCAACAGAGGACACAGCCATCAAATGCAGTGACATCTTTACACCTTTACCTGGACAAGACAAAGCCATCAGAACTGTGCTGACAAAGGGAGTCGCTGGCATTGGAAAAACAGTCTCTGTGCAGAAGTTCATCCTGGACTGGGCTGAAGGGAAAGAGAATCAGGACGTCCAGCTCATATTTCCACTGCCTTTCAGAGAAATCAACCTGATGAAGGACAAAACACTCAGTCTTTCAGATCTTCTTCATGTGTTTTTACCTGAAACTAAAGAAATGGAAATATCCAGTGATGAATATAAAGTTTTGTTCATCTTTGATGGTCTGGATGAGTGTCGTCTGTCTCTGGACTTTAAGAGTGAAGTGAAACTGTGTAATATATCTGAATCAGCCTCAGTGGACGTGCTGCTGATGAACCTGATTGTGGGGAATCTGCTTCCCTCTGCTCTCATCTGGATCACCTCCAGACCAGCAGCAGCTGATCTCGTCCCCTCTGAGTGTGTCCATCGAGTGACAGAGGTACGAGGCTTCAATGAGCCACAGAAGCAGGAATACTTCAGGAAGAGAATCAGTGATCAGAGTCTGGCCGATACAATCATCTCACACCTGAAGTCATCAAGGAGCCTCTACATCATGTGCCACATCCCAGTGTTCTGCTGGATCTCAGCCGCTGTTCTGGAGAAGATGTTGAGTCCAGCAGAGAGTGGAGAGATTCCCAAGACTCTCACTCAAATGTACACACGCTTCCTGATCCTTCAGACCAACATCAAATGTGAGAAGGACTATGAGAAGAAGCTGACAGATGAAGACATGATCCTCAAACTGGGGAAAGTGGCTTTCCAGCAGCTTGTGAAAGGAAACCTGATCTTCTATGAGGAAGACCTGAGAGAGTGTGGCATTGATGTGACAGAAGCATCAGTGTACTCAGGATTGTGCACTCAGATCTTCAGAGAGGAGTTGGGCTTGTATCAGGGGAAAGTCTTCTGCTTTGTTCATCTGAGCATTCAGGAACATCTAGCAGCTCTATATGTGCACCTCTCCTGGACAAACCACAACAGAAATGTGATTGAGCCAATCACCAAACAGAGTTTACGGTCTAAAGTGAAGGACTTGTTTCAACTCAGTTCATCAGAAGATGTTTCATTATCTGAGCTGCATCAGAGAGCTGTGGATGAGGCTCTACGGAGTAAAAATGGACATCTGGATCTTTTCCTGCAGTTCCTTCTGGGTTTGTCAATAAAGTCTCATCAGATTCTCCTACAACGAATAATGATGCTGAAAAGAAGCAGCTCTGACAGCAATGAGAAAACAGTTGAGTACATCAAGAAGAAGATCAGGACCATTGACTCTCCAGAGAAATCCATCAATCTGTTCCACTGTCTGAATGAACTGGGTGATCGTTCACTAGTGGAGCAAATACAACAGTATCTGAAATCTGGAACAATAAGTGAAGCCGAACTCTCTTCATCTCAGTGGTCAGCTGTAGTTTTTGTGTTGTTGACATCAGAAGAGGATCTGAATGAGTTTCGTCTTGATAAATTTGTTAAAGGAAAGAATAATCCGGAAAATATGAAAGTTCTTCAGAAGCTGCTGCCTGTTATTAAAGAATCCAGATCAGTTCAGTAAGTATCAATAAGAACAATCACTTAATAATAATATGTTTTATTTTATAGCGCCTTTCAAGAACCCAAGGTCACTTTACAAAGTAATACAAGTAATTAGCAAATATTTTGCAGTTGGTAAAAGCATGATTTAACAATCTGACCAATGTGTGAATCAAAGCATAGCGTAGATGTATATTAAAATTACTTCATTGTTCAAAGTTAAAAGCTCATAAATCTTCAGTGCTGTAGCTATTATTTTAGTGGTCAACATTTTGATGTGTTCAATACAGTGACACTGTAAAAGATTTATTTGGGCATTCAAACATATTCAGAGAAGTTGCATATAAATAATTCAGGTAATATCGACACCCTTGGTAAATATGATCAAAGAAGGCTGTGAAAATTAATCTGCACTGTTAATCCTTTTTATCTTTTATTTAAAAAATTCACAAAAATCTAACCTTTCATTGGATAAGAATTTTAAATGGGTGGGGGGGGGGGGGATATCATTATGAAATAAATGTTTTTATCAAATACACATAGGCCACAATTAACGACACTCTTTTATTCAATACTTTTTGAAACCTCCATTTGCCAGTTTAACAGCTCTAAATGTTCTCCTATAATGCCTGATGAGGTTAGAGAACACCTGACAAGAGATCAGAGACCATTCCTTCATCCAGAATCACTCCAGACCCTTTAGATTCCCAGCTCCATGTTGGTGCTTCTTCTCTTCAGTTCACTCATGTTCTACAGGGTTCAGGTCAGAGGACTGGAATGGCCAGCAGAAGCTTGGTTTTGTGCTCATTGATCCATTTTTGTGTTGTTTTTGAGGCTTGTGTTAGAGGTCTGCATTCCCGCAGCTCTCCCGCAGGAACCGACCAGATTTCTTGCGCCGCGAGATTGAATTCCCGAATACAACTTTGGAGCGGTCGATAACTCTGGTGTAATTTGAACGGGAGCGGGCGGTCTAACAATATTCTGTTCC
This sequence comes from Acrossocheilus wenchowensis, assembly GCA_029620275.1. Taxonomy (NCBI): domain Eukaryota; kingdom Metazoa; phylum Chordata; class Actinopteri; order Cypriniformes; family Cyprinidae; genus Acrossocheilus; species Acrossocheilus wenchowensis. The sequence continues at coordinate 1,509,058 of CM056150.1, read as the reverse complement.
CGACGTTCATTCAGAAAAAGCATATCTGCACTTTATTATTATTGACAACCAGTACAGCCTGCACTCATGCATTTTATTTGCGGGGTCTGTGCGCAGCATGTGCATATGCTCAGAGCAGGCTGTAGCCTACCTGGGGTGCATATAGAGTCTGGGAATGTGTCATCACAGCGGCAATGCATTCTGGGAATTTAGATCACGGGAGCTACAGCGGAGACTGAGTGGTAGTGAATGTAGACGTTTTATATTATTATTTAATGTTCATATTATTCTACTTAAGATTGCGTTGCAGTGGTTAAGTCTTACTGTATCATCAATTGCCATATCACTTTGCACGGCCGGTGTGAAAAACGTGCTTTCTCCGCGTTAGAATGCCGAGAAAGCAGAGGTTTTACCTGCAGACACTGATGATAAAGGCTATGGCAGCTGATCATTCCAACGCGATCTAAGTTGAATCATAAACATTAAATATGTCTACATTCACTACGGAACTCGGATGAAAATTAAACTGAAACTCGGTATGGTTAACATCTGAAATAAAATGTGGCTTTATAATTCATCTCTGTAGATTTAATATATTATAGATACAGTGATTTGCATAAACTGTAAGCCCTCACACCACTAATAGAAGAAAATCATATATGGAAATGTTATTTGCGGCAGCTCATTAATACCTGGCCACTTTTTTGTACGGATTAAGTTTGGTTCATTCACTTATTCGTTTGCATTGTTGTTCGGCATCCTAGTAGGAATCTTCAACTTGGTTTGGTCAATGTATTTATTTGCATAGCATCCACAATACACATCGTTTCAAAGCATCTTCAAGTTCTGTTACTTCAGAACAGCAGCGTGAAGAGCAGCGGGCTGAGCACACAGCCTTGTGGGGCACCTGTGTTCAGTGTGGTAGTGCTCGAGGTGTTGTGGCCGACACGGACTGACTGAGGTCTTCCGGTTAGAAAGTCCAGCATCCAATTGCAGAGGGAATTGTTAAGGCCCAGCAGGTTGAGTTTATTTATGAGCTGTCGTGGGATTATTGTGTTGAATGCTGAGCTGAAGTCAATGAACAGCATTCTAACATAAGAGTCTTTGTTTTCTAGGTGGGTAAGAGCCAGGTGGAGGGTGGAGGAAATTGCATCGTCCGTGGAACGGTTTGGACGGTATGCAAACTGGAGCGGGTCGAGTGTGTTGGGGAGGCTGGTTTTGATGTTGTGCATGACTAACCTCTCAAAGCACTTCATTATGATTGGAGTCAGTGCTATGGGACGGTAGTCATTTAGACAGGACACAGGTGATTTCTTTGGTACCGGTATGATTGATGTGGATTTGGGACATGTGGGGATGACTGCCTGGCTCAGCGAGGTGTTGAAGAAATCTGTTAGGACATCTGTCAGCTGTGCAGCACAGTCTTTCAGTACACGGCCAGGTATGTTGTTGGGACCCGCAGCCTTGCGTGGGTTGATCCTAGATAGGGAATTCCTTACGTCGACTGGAGACAGACAGAGCGCCTGGTCGTTGGGAGGTGTGGGCAGTTTTTGTGCAGGTGTGTCATTCTGCATTTCAAACCGTGAGTAAAAGTGGTTGAGTGTATCTGGGAGGGATGTGTCGTCATCACAGGCCTGTGGCGGGGGCTTGTAGTCTGTGATGGTCTGAATAGCTTGCCACAGGCTCCGTGTGTCACTGCTATCTGTGAAGTGATTGTTGATTTTTTGAGCATATGACCATTTTGCATTTTTGATGCAGCGGGACAGATTGGCTCTTGCTGTTTTGAGGGCTGCTTTATCTCCTGATCTGAAAGCTTTTAGCTTTAGCAGCCCACGAACCTCTGCTGTCATCCATGGCTTCTGGTTGGCGCGTGTGGTGATGGTCTTGGTGACTGTCACATCATCAGTGCACTTTTGGATGTAAGCAGTCACTGTTTCAGTGTACTCCTGCAGGTCTGTGTGGTTGTTGTAGGTGGCCGCCTCTTTAAACATGTTCCAGTCTGTGTCCTGGAAGCAGTCCTGCAGTGCTGAGGTGGCATTGTCTGGCCATACCTTGATCTGTTTGTGAACCGGTTTGGCCAGTTTCAGAAGTGGTCTATATGCTGGGATTAGCATAACAGAGATGTGGTCCGAGTACCCGAGGTGGGGGCGGGGTTCGGCTTTGTATGCGCTCTTAACTGTTGTGTAAACAAAGTCCAGTGTGTTATTTCCCCTTGTTTCAAAGTTCACATGTTGGTAGAACTTTGGCAAAACTGTCTTTAAGTTTGCGTGGTTGAAGTCACCGGCTATGATGAAAAAGCCGTCAGGGTTATTTGTTTGTTGTTCGCTGATGGCGCTGTACGGCTCGCGAAGCGCGTCCTTTGCGTTTGCGCACGGGGGGATGTATACCGCGACAATAACAATGGCCGTGAACTCCCACAGTAGATAGAACGGTTGACACTTCACAAACATAAACTCCACCAGCGATGAACAGTGTTTTGTCACTACCCCAGCATTGTTACACCATTCTTTGTTGACGTACACACACAAGCCACCGCCGCGAGTCTTACCAGACAGTGATGAATCTCTGTCCGCGCGGTAGCAAGTTAATCCGTGCAGCTGAATGGCGGAGTCCGGGATGTTGTCGTTCAGCCATGTTTCAGTGAAAACAAACACACAACAATCCCTTGTCTCATGCTGTGTAGATCGACTGAGTTGAATTAAGTTTGTTTTCCAGAGAGCGAATGTTTGAGAGCATGAGTGTTGGAAGAGCCGGTCTTGTGGGGTTTTCCCTCAGCCTAGCTCGTATACCTCCGCGCTTGCCGCGCTTCCGTCCTCTCTCACACCGCTTGTGACGCCGCCTTGTGCGGGTAGCGACAGTAGGCGAGGCCGCAGTCTCGAGGTCTGGCTTCAGCAGTAAACAGAGGCCTCATAGCTTCTCAGTAGCCGCTGGCGAGAGTTGGTCTTTGTGTTCGTTGCCGATATCCAAAAGTCTTTGGCGATCATAGATGAGTTTAGGAGTGATTTCCTTATGAACTAGCGGTAAATTTACACTATTTGGAGACGAACAGACGACATTAAAAGACGAAAAAGCACCGTCTTTGGGACCTGGAGCAGCCGCTGCGTCTGAACGCGCCGCCATCTTTGTATCAAGGTATTTTCTGTGGTGATTTGCATTTGTTTATGCTGTGTGCTCCTGAGCGTGACCTAAAACATGGCAGAATTCGACGCGGCGTGACGTAGGTTCCCAAGCTCTATTCGGCCCTCAGACAGAACAAGCAGGTTGTCGATCAGTGACAGAGCAGAATAAGGATGGAGCAAAGTCTGGATGCACTGTCCTTGAAGGACACTGAACTCGGTTTTATTTATATTTTGCTTAGCCTATAATTTTAAATGACAGATGTTGTATTTATTTATTCATTTCTCTCTGCAACACTTTCCCTACTGTTAACAGAAAAATGTCAAACGAATATAGTATTTTGACAAGATGAATAAAAATAGCTAATAGGCTATTTTTGTACAACTTACTTTTTTTTCTCTCCCTGCGACACTTTTTTCCTATTGTGCTGTAAATGTTAAACAAATTGTATCCTGACAAGACGAATAAAAATAAGAAATACAATTTTTGTACATTTTTTTATTTTCTCTGTGACACTTTTTTTCCTACTGTGTTGCATAAAATGTTAAATGAATTTTGTGTCTTAAGATACGTCATATAAATTCAAGTCAAAGTCAATAAATTCAAGACTTGACAAGACAAATAAAATAACAAATACAATTTTGTGCAGACTACACTTTTATTTGTTAGCCTATCTCTCTTTCTTTCAGTAGCAGAAATTTAAATGTGAGGTTCTGGAAACAAGATCTAAATTTAGTGGGAACGGTCAGGTTGGGAAGAAAATTATTCTAAGTGGACAGCGGGTGAACAAAGAGTGAATATATATATAGCTGGAGCGGGTGGGTGCAGAATATAACCTCGTGGGAGCGGGACTAAAAAAACAGTCCCGCGAAGTTCTCTAGTTTGTGTTTGGATTATCGTATAGTTGGAAGATCCAAACATGGTCCATTATAAGATTTCTAACAGAGTCAGTCACTTATTGATTTTTTTTATCTGTTGGTATTTGATAGAATCCATGATGCCATGTGTCTAAACAAGATGTCCAGGACCTCAAGCAGAAATATAGGCCCACAACATCAAAAATACAGCAGTATAGTTCAGTTAAGTTCCAGTCGTGTCTGATTACTGAATATGCTGGAGTTTGTTTTTGGATGAGCGAGGATAATTTTTCTTGAAACCCTCCCAAACAACATGTGCTGATGTAGGTGCTGTTTGACAATTTTATTTTTTTTAAGGTTTTCTGACCCCGAGACTCAACTATTTTCTGCAATTCTCAAGCTGTGGTCTTGGAGAGTCTTCAAACTCTCCTTCTCACCGTGCATTAGGACGATATAGACACACGTCCTCTTCCAGGCAGTTTCATAACATTTTATGTTGATTGGAAATTCTTAATTATTGCCCTGATGGTGGAAATGGGAATTTTCGCTGCTCTGGCTCTTTTCTTAAAGCCACTTCACTAATTTGTGAAGCTCAATTATCTTTTGCTGCACATCAGAAATATATTTTTTGTTTTTTCTCATTGTGATGCATGATTAAGGGAATTTGGGCTTTGTTTTCCCTCCTATTTATATTTCTGTGAAACAGGAAGCCGTGGCTGAATAATTTCATGTTCATAATCACCCTGGAGTGCTCCAAATTGTGAATATGAATAGGAATATACTTCAGAGACATTTTACTCATAAGACTTTCTAGGGGTGCCAATAATTGTGTCCAACGTGTATTTAAGAAAAAAAAAAAAACATTTATTTCATAATGATATTTCCCCACATTTTAAATTCTTATTATCCAATGAAAGGTTTTTGTGAATTTTTAAAATAAAAGATCAAAAGGATCATATTTTCCAAGGGTGCCGATATTTTTGGACATGTATGTGTATGTGTACTGTATATATATATATATATATATATATTTACAGAAGGGCATCTGGAATGACAAGAGCTAGATTTAAACTTATATTAAAACACATGAACTATCTGCCACAATCCAGCATTTGGATTTTTTTAAAAACATGTTAAGCCAGTTAGAAGTTGAATTACATCAATTTCATTTTTTTCTCAGTTACAATTACAATTTTACACAATTAATAGATAAATATTGATTTAATCCAGTCTTAACATTTTTTGTGTTTGTGTGTAAATTTGCCCATGAAACTTGGATAATTTGACATTAAGAAATGCATGTGCACTTTTTTCTCATGGTATGAATTAATTTATTTATATTGGAATTGCAAGCTGTTGTTCATTGCAGCAAGTTGTTTGATTGCTTTTTTTTTGATAGCTGTTTGATAGTGTTTCACATGTATGATTTTCATCCCTCTACAGGTTGAGTAATTGTGGCGTCACAGATGAAGGTTGTGCTGCTCTGTCTTCAGCTCTGAGATCAAACCCCTCACACCTGAGACAACTGAGTCTGTCTGAGAATAAACTAGGAGATTCAGTGAAGCTGCTTTCTGATGTACTACAGGATCCTCACTGTAAACTGGAGGAACTGAGGTAAAATCATATATGACTCACACATGCTAGTGAATAGTGTCATATATTAAGGCAGATTTTGCATAAAGTAGAGATATAGTGCAGATAAGGAGCATTATTTATCCTGCTTGAATGAGACTTTGGATGTTTATGATCATGATTTGTGTTCTGTGAAATTTTAGACCTCAGTCCAGTGATCCTTCAAACATTGATTTGTGCTTTAAGTTTGTACTTTATCTTTAATAATGGATTCACAGCTAAACTGATCTGATCTGAGAGTGAAGAGTGTGTCATTGTTCTCTACAGGTTGAGAGATTGTGGCGTCACAGATGAAGGTTGTGCTGCTCTGGCTTCAGCTCTGAGATCAAACCCCTCACACCTGAGAGAACTGAATCTGTCTGGGAATAAACTAGGAGATTCAGTGCAGCTGCTTTCTGATGTACTACAGGATCCTCGCTGTAAACTGGAGAAACTGTGGTAAGATCATATATGACTCCCACATGAAGCACATTTAAAGTAAATATGAAGTGTTCAGCCTCAGCTTTTTAGTATTAAATAAGCAGCATTGCAAAAGTCATTACTTCTGATGTTCACTGTAGTTTATATGTAGATGATATCAGCATTTGTTACAGAAGCAAGTACATGAATATCATAAAGTGAAAAATTCAACTGAAGATAAACAAAATACAATCTTGTTCAACACAGAACGATTTAAAGTTCTCACAAACAGAAACTGTCTGTATGCATTTCTGTCAACTTCATTTGCTGCATAATAAAATAAGGCTCTAAAATAGGGATGCTCCAATCTGTCTTTTTTGCCGATTCCGACACCTGGGGTTCAGTATTATCTGATACAGCTCTTGTTCCGATACAGTGCAGTTTTTTTTTCTTCTTTTAAATCCATGTAAAATTTGTATATCTCTGTGTGTGGAACTGATAATCCCTGTTTCACAATCAACTAAATACAGACTAATTAAGTATAAAGAAAAATAAATTAAAAAATGAATATGAAAAAAATATTATAAACTAGGTTAGTGGATAATTCAGCAGCTAATGTTATTCAAAAAATCAGTGCACAATAATTTTATGAATCCAAAAAAATACAAAGTTGAGCATCCGGTGTGTGCTTGAAACAACACGGAGTTGCAGCGCTTCGCATTAAAAAGCACAAAGGGAAGAAATATTGATGTGTAGTGTATTATATCTGTGCAATAGTTTATTTTCTTTTAACAGATTTAAATTTCAGTTATGTGCACCTTAAAATGAATTTATAGTCTTTTCTTCTCCCATGATTTGTTCTAATAGACATCCGCTAGCAAATAACATGATTTAGAAACAACAATTAACTCCAGTGAGATAGTCATTTTATGCAAAAACCATAGACATTTATCTACAAATCAAGTATAATAATGGGTACACTGAATGATCTTTGAGAGAGTTTTACCGAGCTGACTGTAGTAACCGAACGTGACCAGGGTTTGAATGCTGAATGTGACAGACAGCCACAGCAGAGAAAAGAGTTTACGTAGTCCAGGTGATATGTGAAAAAAATGTTAACTTTTTCATAAAAGCATGAAACTTGGTACGCTTCTATAGTTTGTGGCCCTGAACCTTTTCAGAAATGGAGCCTTCGCAAAATCACCTTTTGCTAGCCATGGCAACCATTTTACTTTCCGCCATAACCAAATTATGTACTTTGTGTCATATCGCCTGAACCAAACAAGATAAAACAGAAAAGTGATGTCTACCCCTATGTTCTGATGGTTAAGCATTACAATGATTCCACATATAACAACATTAACTGTTCAGGTGAACAATTAATGGTGAAATCAGCAATGTAAGAAGGAAATCACAGTATCTGAGTATCACAGCATTTACAATTGTCCATATTACGGCTATACATTTTTTCTTTCTTTTATAATTAACTAATATCTTATTCAATAATGCAATAAAAAATATTTTCAAGAATACAGTCAAATATTTCAGATATATATAAAAAATAATAATCTCAGGTAAGTGTATTTTCCTTCCCTCTCAGGCAGAGTCAGGTACTATGTTTCCCATACATTCTTGCTATCTCTCAACAACTCTCTAACATCAAACACAGATAGCAAAGCTAACAGGTGAACAGTTAATGGTGAATTCAGTGACTTTATGAGAAGGATTACAATGAAATCACAGCATCTCAGAAGATACAGATTTAAATTTCAAACATATTTCATGTAAACTTAGTTTACAATCACTCTCTGGGGCCAGAGTTATGTATTATGTTAGTGTCCACAAGGGGGAATCCTGAATCACTGGCAGGTAAACCGCTAATATTTGATGTAACCGTTGAAATAATATTTATGTGTCTGGTGCAGTGCGGGCTGGACGGTGACAGGTATCCATTTGAGCTGCCACTGATTGACAGCTGTAGTGATTATATTAAAGGGAGCGCTTTTTGCTCTTTTCTTTAATCTATTCACAATTTATATAAAATTTTGAATAAATTAGTTTTGTTCACCTCATGTAGGAGACTTAATGCGGGTGTGGGTTGGGTCACAGTTTTTATGTCAAATGGGTCGGGTTTGGGATTAAATTAGTATTGCTGTCGGATAACGTGTTGGGTATTCTGTTAATTACTGCAGGTTTGGGAGAACATTCCACCAGCCAGGAACTGTGAATGAAAATGTTCTGCAAGGTGATTTTGTGCCTCTCTGTGATGGTACCACGAGGCATTGCTTACTTATAGAACTCAGGCTTCTAGAGACACCTATGAGTGAGTGGAAGTGGGAGGGTGCTGAGCCTGTGGATGTTCTGTGGATGCTCGTTGAAGACCAGTTGTGTTGCTACGTTCTGAAACATTTGTAGAGGTTTTATTTGTGCATGATGGAAGTTGAGCCAGAAGAGCATTGCAATAGTCCAGCCTAGAAATAACATGGGCCTGGACAAGAAGTTGTGCAGCATGCTCTGTTTGGAAGGGCCTGATCCTCCTTATGTAGTTCAATGCAAACCTGCATGATCGAGCTGTCTTTACAATGTGGTCCTTGAAGGTCAGCTGGTCATCAAAGAATATTTTTTGATGAACCTAACTGGATGGTGAAATCATGCTGTACACTCGGAGTGCCAGGGAGGTCGAGAAGCTCAGTCTTTTCCAGGTTGAGCTGCAGGAGATGTTCCTTCATCCATGCCGAGATGTTCTCAGCCTGCGATCGACACAGCTACTGTTGGATTGTCTGTTTGAAATCAAAGATAGAGCTGTGTGTCATCAGCATAGAAATGGTAGGAGAAACCATATGCTTGTATAATGGGTTCCAGTGATGTAGTGTATATGGTGAAGAGGAGGGGTCCAAGAACTGATTCCTGAGGAACCTCTCCTCCCCAGGAAACCCTGAAAGAACTACCTGCGAGATAAGATTCAAACCAGGGGAGTGCGGATCTTGTGATGGTAGACAGGAGAATCTGATGATTTACAGTGTACAGTAAATCATCAGAAATCATCAGTGTACAGCATGATTTCACCATCCAGTTAGGTTCATATATATAACTGTCTATAAAGGTGTGAACCAAATGATCCCTTCCATTAGAATAACGAAGGAACAGCATTCCTCAGGAACGTCATGTACATTGGAGGATCTCCAGTCGGAAGGCCTAACAGAATCTGTTGTTTGTAGCCCTTTTGTCATCTATCCCACAGACAGAACTTTGGGAGAAGCTAAGATTATTACAAGGGTTAAGATTGTTTGAAGGATGACATGATAACATTGCTACTGAAGAACTGCTATACCATCTTCCATAAATTATTCTTCCTACAAAAATGTTGGTCAAGCCTACTTAATTTTTTGTATTAGAGAAATCTAGTACATTGGTGTGGGATTACAAATTTATTTAAATGTTTAATTTAGATTCCAATGTAATAGTGTACAAACTGAAGAAGTTATATACATTGTATTTAGCATTTATGGTGAAGATGGTGACATCGGATGAATGACTGTGATATACAAAGTTTATAGCAAAAGGTCCCTGCCAGTTCCTGTTCTCTTATTTTAAGTCAAATGAGCCAGACGACGGAGACTCTTGCCTTTTGTTTGTAATTGCTTTTGATGCCCCTGCCTCAATCTTTGGGCAGTTAGGCTGATTAGATTAGGAGTGGTTAAATGGGCCAGGTTGCTATTCCTGAATACTTCATTTGCATGCTTTGTTTAAGGTCGTCACCCAGGTGCTTTGTTTCCATTCCTAAGCACAGCCCCCTAAATGTATATACACTACAATGTATCACTGCTTTAGTGAGACTTGGATGACTACAGCGACGCAGCGAGTTCTCTTCTCAATAAAGAGTAACATCTGTATGAAAGATATCCCAACGTCTCCTGGTCTCTGCTTCGTAGAAGATAAAAGCTCCGTCATCTGGCTCATTTGACTTACAATAAGAGAACAGGAACTGGCAGGGACCTTTTGCTAAAAACTTTGTATATCACAGTCATTCATCTGATGTCACCATCTTCACCATAAATGCTAAATACAATGTATATAACTTCTTCAGTTTGTACACTATTACATTGGAATCTAAATTAAACATTTACATAAATTTGTAATCCCACACAGTGTAAGGCTTCTCCAGATGGATGTTGAAGTCACCAAAGACTACAAGTGGACTGCCATCCCCAGAGAATGAGGACAGCAGCCCCTCCAGCTCCTCTATGAAGGTGCCCAGTTGACCAGGAAGGCAATAAATAGAGAAAGGGAAGTTGTTAGAGAGAACAGAAGGGGTTGCGGAGTCTTCTGAACGAATCCAGGTCTCAGTCAAGCCCAAGATACTAACAGTAGACTGAGATGCAATGACCAGAATGAAGTCTGTTTGTTGAAAGCTAGCTGACAATTCCAGAGACCCACAGAAACTGAGAGAGGTGCAGTAGAAGAGGTGCAGATAGAACCCAAGTTAGCAAGATGGCATTGATGTCTGTGTTTGATGTTAGAGCATTGTTGAGAGAGAACAAGAATGTATTGAAAACATACATGCCTACATGACTCTACCTGAGAGGTAAGAAAAAATACACTTACCTGAGATTATTTTTTTAAATATATCTATGAAATATATGATTGTATTTTTGAAAACAATATTTTATTGTATTATTGAATAACATATTAGATATCAAAGAGAGAAAAAGTTAATAGCCATAATGTGGACCATTGTAAATATCCTGTGATACTCGGATACTGTGATTTCCTTCTCACATTGTTGAGTTCACCTGAACAGTTTATGCTGTTGTATGTGGTATCTATAAATGGCCAGCTAAATGCACATCCAGATGGAGTTAAGATTGTAGCAGGATACTTTAATCATGTAGAACTGAAAGCTTTGTTTCGCAATTTTTTTTTTAAGTGCATCAACTTCCTGACTAGGGACAATAATATTCTGGATCAGGTCTATACGAACATCCCAGGGGCATATAAAGCTACAGCATCTCCACATCTTGGCATGTCAGACCACATCTTGCTGGAAATGATACTGCCCTACAGACCTCTTATCTGCCGATCAAGACCAATTGTTAAAACCATACAAGTCTGGAGTGTGGAGGCCATCTCAGCGCTTCAGGACTGCTTTGAATGCACTGACTGGGGAGTTTTTAAAGAGAATGCAGATATAGAGGAGTACACCTCATCTGTTCTGGCCTATTTATATTTCTGCATTTCCTAACCAAAAACCGTGGCTGGACAGTATGGTGCGGTCTTTGCTTAAAGCCCGAGATGTTGCCTATAGGTCAGGTGACCTGCTGGCCTACAGGAGAGCCCTGAGAGATCTGAAGAAAGGCATACGGGAGGCTAAACATGGGTACAAGTTACGTATTGAGGGACACTTTGAAAACAACAACCCCCGGCACCTGTGGAGAGGTATTAAAGCCATAACAGACTACAGGGGCAGCAAGCAGATGATCAGTCAGGATAAGGCACTCCCTGACACCCTGAATCAGTTCTTTGCCCACTTCGATTCACAAGGTGGTGAAGTGACAGCCCAGCTGTCCCAGTTTGAAGAACAGCGGCAGCAGACCCTTGTACTTCAGTGTCATCAGGTGAAGGCTGTACTGAGGAAAATCAACGACACCAAGGCTGTGGGGCCAGACTGGGTGTCAGGTCGGACATTGAAATTATGTGCAGACCAACTTGCAGGAGTGTTTCAGGACATCTTTAACCTTTCACTGCAGCTCAGCGTTGTCCATTTTTGCCTTAAATACTCCATTATTGTACCTGTGCCAAAAAAGTAATCTGTTACCTGCCTCAATGACTATCGCCCAGTGGCTTTGACCCCTGTCATTATGAAGTGTTTCGAGAGGCTTATTCTGCAGCACATTAAGAACATTGTATCTCCAAAATTAGACAGCTACCAGTTTGCTTACAGGGAGAATCAATCTACGGAAGACGCAATCATCATAGCACTAACAGGCCATACAAATTGGGCCTGTCCACCTCATTGTGCTTATGGATCAGAGACTTTCTAACCAACAGACCACAAGTAGTAAGAATAGGGGACAACACATCATCTGCCCTCATTCTGAACACAGGAGCTCCCCAAGGATGCATGCTTAGTCCAGAACTCTCTTCACACACGACTGCACCTCTATCCATGCCTCCAACACTATTGTGAAATTCGCCGACGATACCACTGTAGTGGGTCTCATATCGAACAATGATGAGACTTTCTACAGGGAGGAAATTCATCACCTAGACCTGTGATGTTCAGCAAACAATCTGGTTTTGAACACCACGAAGACCAAAGAGGTTATTGTGGACTTCAGGAGGTCCAGAAGGACAGCACATGCACCACTGCTCATACAGGGGGTAGAAGTGGAGCGTGTGGAAAACGTGTTCCTGGGTATCCACATTTCAGCGGAGCTCACTTGGGCCCTGAACACCTCCTACCTGGTGAAGAAGGCTCAAGACTTTTCTTCCTCAGGAAGTTGAAGCAGGCTGGACTCTCCTCTCGGTTGCTGATAAATTTCTATAGGACTGCCGTAGAAAGCATCCTATGCTATTGTGTAACTGTGTGGTATGCCAGCTGCACTGCACAGGAGAGGAATGACTTGGCCCGGGTGGTTAAGACTGCACAGAGGATTGTGCGGGATCCACTTCCAGATCTGGACTTGGTTTATGCAGAACGCCTCCAGAATAAGGCCAAGAGCATTGCTGCAGATCCCACTCACCCGGGTCATGGACTGTTTGACCTCTTGCCCTCAGGGCGGAGGCACAGGACCATAAAAGCACACACAAACAGACTGAGAAACAGCTTCTTTCCAAGAGCTGTGACCTCTATTACACCCTTTGCATTCACACCATCAAGCTAATGATATAATCTGCACTTTATTTTTGTTGTAACTGTTGTTTATTTAGTTTGTAACCGAGACTCACCAGACAGAATTTTGTTGTACCATGTACAATGACAATAAAGTAAAGTAAATTAAATTGAGTAATTTGATTGATCATTGTAATCATTGACCATGAAAACACATGGGGGTAGACATACAATTTTTTGGTGTTATCTTGTTTGGTTCAGAAGATATGACACAAAGTACATTATTTGGTAATAGCGGAAAGTAAAATGGTTGCCATGGCTACCACGAGGTGTTTTTGCAATGGCTCCTTTTCTGAAAATGTTCAGGGCCACAAACTATACAAGTGTACCAAGTTTCATGCTTTTATGAAAAAGTAAACATTTCACCTCAAATTTTGCACACATAACCTGGACTAACGTGAACTTTAAGGACTTAAATATTCATCTGTACCTCACATTAACTTATATGGCTTCAGAAGACTTGGAATATAGTGCACAGAAAACTTTATTGTGCTTTAAAATGTTTTTGTGCGGCTTAGCAGTAACACAGAATAGTATACAAACAATATCGGACTTGCATAGGCCCTTTCTGACCGATACTTGATCTGGCAGAAAATGGCAGTACCTGAGCCGATACAGTATGAGTATCGAAACTGGTGCTTTCCTACTGTAAATGTCTAAATATTTTCAACACAGGGGTCTTTAAATACTGCATGTTAAATTGAGATGTTTTATGATCATGTTTTTTTTCGACCAATTAATAATGGATTCACAGCTAAACTGATGTGATCTGAGAGAGTAAAGCGTGTGTCATGGACATTGTTCTCTACAGGTTGAGTGATTGTGGCGTCACAGATGAAGGTTGTGCTGCTCTGGCTTCAGCTCTGAGATCAAATCCCTCACACCTGAGAGAACTGTATCTGTCTCTGAATAAACTAAGAGATTCAGTGAAGCTGCTTTCTGATGTACTACAGGATCCTCACTGTAAACTGGAGACACTGAGGTAAGATCTCTCTGATAGTCACACATGTCTTTGTCCTCAGTACAACATTAATGCCAATTCTAAGAATAAAATCAGCAACGTTCAGTAAACACAAAAGATCGAATTGACTCTGATTAAGCTAATTCCATTCATTTCCATTACATCACATGCTTTGCTTATGATAGTTTGATTATTAATTAAAGAACTTTCAGATAACATGCAAAATTGTAATCCAGAGTCTCTGTGATTTACTGCAGGATGAATATCTCAGAGGTTTAGAGTTGAACAGACAAGAGTCTGAATGTGTTTAGTTTTAACTCAGTACTAGAGTGATCAATGAGTGTTCAGCATTATCATTGATAAAAGGAAAGACCCTCAAGATCTGTAAAACAACAAGCAGTATATTTTTTTTTATTATTATTTATTTATTTGCTGCTATATCAGCAGTTTGATGTTCCTCTTAATGAAGTTCCTAAACGTAAGTTAGGGATGAGCGAGCCCATCTAATCTTTCAATCAACAGCCAGAGTATATAAGCAGCTGCTTACCTCTCTCCAGTCTCAGCTGCTCTAGCATCCCTCCACCTCCCCAATCTCCACCTTCTTCTTAGGTACCTTGCCCTTTGTAATCACCTTATATCATGTCCCTGGGGGGTTTATCAGAGCTCGAGTTGAAACTGGTTCATCGAGCCACCCATCAGTGGACAGCAAGCCAAATAAGTTTACTCTATTTCCCAATGATTATATGGGCAAACAAACTCGTTAATATCAGGGATATACAAACTCGGTCCTGGAGGGCCACAGTCCTGCAGCGTTTAGCTCCAACCCCAGTGAAACACACCTGAACCACAGGGCTGGATTATGACGCGGACCAATTAAAAAGCCCTCCACGGTTGAAATTGTGTCCCAGGAGAGCGGTGTTTCGGCTGGGTCCTCCTCTGCTCTAGTGTCCTGTACACCTGTGTGTTAATCCAGCCTTTCTGAACACAGTAATCAGTGTCTCCAGGATCACTAGAGAGTTACAGGCAGGTGAGTTTAATCAGGGCTGGAGCTAAACTCTGCAGGACAGTGATCCTCCAGGACAGATCCCATCCCTTGACCATCCCTGTCTTAAGCCGGGCTCACACTGTGCAATTTTTTTTTTTTTTTTTTTAAAGTCCTTTAGGATTGTACTTGTCAGACTGCACGAACATAATGATCATGTCACACTATGGGATCTCAGTTGTCATTAATGTCAGACTGTACGGCAGTCAAGACGAGTTAAAAACGGGTGCGCACAAGAAAACTTGTCCGGAGTTTTACATTATCAACCCATACACGTCCAGAGACTGCGAACTGCATTGCCTGAAATGTTCGCTGTCATGAAAAGTATAGGAAGGGCAGCAATACGGCGTATTTAAGAAGAATAGTGTATGTATTTATACACACCCACATGAAAACAGCGGCGCAACCAGTGTTTATATAAAAAAGAAACATATCAGATGAATTCCGTGAGTGGAGGACGGGAGCACCGGAGTTTATGGCTGATAGAATAATTCTCAAGCATTAATTCTGCTCATAGCTTGCCTTGAAAAACGGAGACAGTTTGATATATTCGTCATAGGGGTAGTCACAATGCAGGACTGTCTGCTAAATCTTCTTACACTGCCAGAATTTCGTCGGAGGTGAAATTTGATCCCAACAGCCATTAATCGGCTGTCGGTGAACATGTCAAACCAGCGATCAAAGACTACAGATTTTAGCCTAGGATTATAGGAATCCTTTAGGATTTTTAAAATTTGTCCCAGACAACCAAATCGTGGCCAAAATCGCACAGTGTGAGCCCAGCTTTATATCCTGAGAAAACATTATTTAAGAAAAGAAGGTGCATCAAAGTGGAATCGGGAACATGTGGCTCCTGTGAAGCAAATGTCCTCCTGTAGGTGTTTATCATTTGCTTTATTTAGCCAGGAAATCACATTGAGATACTGCTATCTCTTCTTCCAGTGAGACCTGGTCAAGACGGCAGCAAATAAAGTTTCATACAAAAGAATATACAGAGACAGTACCACAAATTACCCAATCACAATTCATAAATAAAATCTGATCATGGAAAAACAATTACAAGTATCATTTAAAATATTATACAAGACATTTAAAAGTACTCAATGTTGGAAGTGTATCAAGATTAATTACATTTTGCAATTCATTCCAGGCCCATGGAGCATAAGCAGAGAAAGCACATTTACCAAATTTTTACAATACCCTTGGAACTGTTAACCGAATACAAGAACCCAATCTAGTACAACGACTGTTGATATGTAACGTTAACAAATTAGAAATATAAGATGGTAATTTACCTAAGAGAGCCTTTATGATGAATAAATACATATGTAACTTTCTCCTTTGTTGTAAAGATAACCAATCTAAAGATTCATACAGAATACAATGATGCGTCTGTGACTCTGCACCTGTAATAAAACGTAATGCTGCATAATAAACAGAGTCTAATTTTCTAAGTAAAGAAGTAGCTGCATGCATATAGATGATCACCATAATCAATTATGGATAAAAATTTACTCTCTACTAATTTATTGCGGGCCTTATAAGGGAAACAGTTTTTGAGACGATAAAATAACCTTTTTAAGCAACTTATCAATATGTACTGTATATCAAAAGCTAATCTTTCATCCATCCAAATACCTAGATATTTATAGGAGCTGACTCTTTCTATAAATTAACCATTCAAGGTTGTAATTGTCAGGTCTGTTACCTTAGTGCGACCATGACTAAAAATCATATACTTTGTCTTATTTGAGTTTAAAACCAATTTTAACTTTAACAACAAGCGCTACAAAAATTGAAAAGCATCCTGTAATTGCTGTAAAGCTTGTTCTAAAGAAGATGCTGCCGTATAAATAATTGTATCATCTGCATACAGATGTATTTTAGCTAAATCTATTCCATGATCTAAATCATTAATATAAACAGAAAATAACAAAGGGGCTAAAACAGATCCTTGAGGAACTCCAGTATTTACATGAAGAAATGGTGAGTTATAATTTTCAACAGACACACATTGAGTGTGTTCTGAGAAATAATTGTTGAACCATTTTAAAGCAGCTTCATTGAGACCTATATACCCAATTCTCTGTAACATTAATTTGTGATCTACTGAATCAAAAGCTTTAGACAGATCAATAAATAAAGCGGCACAGGACTATTTACTATCTAGAGCGTTTATAATATCATTTGAGGCTAATGTAGCTGCAGTAATGGTGCTATGTCCCATTCTGAACCCTGATTGATAATCCTGAAGAATATTATTAGCTGACAAAAATTGTTTTAATTGATCGTTTATCAGTGATTCAAAGACTTTTGCTAAGACCGGCAATTTAGAAATAGGACAATAGCTATTTGGGTCAGCAGGATCTCCCCCCCTTTAATAATGGAATAGCCATTGCTGATTTCCACATTTTTGGTATTTCATTGGAGGTGAGGTTTAACTTAAATATAGAAGCTATAGGTTCTGCTACAAGATCAGCAGCCAATCGTAGGAAATAGGGCTCAATTTGATCAATTCCTGGTGACCTCTTTGTATCTAAATTCTCTAGTGCTTTTTGAACTTGTGCAGTAGTAATGGGCATAAAATTAAATGAATATGAAGTGCAGTTTTGAACACTTAACAGTTTCCGTAAAAGTGTGTACACCCGAATTAGCAGATTCAGAGGTTGAGCCTACTGATGTAAAATAATTATTAAAAATATCTGAAATAACTTCTCTGCCCTTTACTTCAGTGTGATTTAATGTTTAAATGATTTGGGAAATTAGATACCAGTTTAGGTGCTGAAACAGACTTGACTAATTTCCAAAAATTAACAGGATTATTTCGATTTTCATTTATCATATCACACTTTGCACTTTTAATTAATTTTGTGCCCTTATTTTATAATGCTCTATAAGAAATCCAATCAGTAGAATTATTTGATTTATTTGCCTTGGCCCATGCAGCATTCCTCCGTTTTATAAAAGTAGAAACAGTGTCATTGAACCATGGATTATCTTTATCACTTATCCTAAATTGTTTAACTGGAGAATGTTTATCACATGTGAATAAAAATGTTGATCTGAAATAGTCCCAGGCCAAATTAACATCTGGTTTACATGAAACAACACCCAAATCACTGAAATAGATATCACGTTAAAAATCTAGGAGTTTTACAGTTTCTCATGCAGACAACTGCACAGTGATCACGAATATGATTACAAAAAACTCCGGATGCAGAATACCTGTGAGGAACGTCCAAATCCTTTTGATTGGTCTGAGTTGTTTAATTGATCAACTGTACCAAGCAGAGATAGTCACAAACCTCCTTAAAAGAATTGGAGAATGACGAGAGGAGCATCATTTCTCCAGACAGATCCATCCTTATATCACTATCAAACAATATCTCACATTCAGCTCTGTGTGTCTGTTCAGTCCTGAAGCACATGACAGTTTCAAACAGCAGCATTGAGCATCAACATGCAGAAATCTCATTCTATCAGCAGCAGTATGTGGCGATGCTTGTCATTATATCTCCTCTCCTGCTCTGAGACCAGAGTCAATAACAAACTACACACATTTCAACTACAATTCACACTGTGTCATTGTTCTCTACAGGTTGAGAGATTGTGGCGTCACAGATGAAGGTTGTGCTGCTCTGTCTTCAGCTCTGAGATCAAACCCCTCACACCTGAGAGAACTGGATCTGTCTGGGAATAAACTAAGAGATTCAGTGAAGCTGCTTTCTGATGTACTACAGGATCCTCACTGTAAACTGGAGAAACTGTGGTAAGATCATGTATGACTCGCACATGAAGCACATTTAAAGTAAATATGAAGTGTTCAGCCTCAGCTTTTTAGTATTAAAATAAACAGCATTGCAAAAGTCATTGGTTCTGATGTTCGCTGTAGTTTATATGTAGATGATATCAGCATTTGTTACAGAAGCAAGTACATGAATACCATCAAGCGAAAAATCCAACTGAAGATAAACAAAATACAATCTTGGTCAACACAGAACGATTTCAAGTTCTCACAAACAGAAACTGTCTGTATGCATTTCTGTCAACTTCAGTCGTTACACAATGAACTAGGGATGCTCCAATCTATCTTATTTTGCCTCCAATACTGATTCTGATACCTGGAGTTCAGTATTATCTGATACCAATACAGTTTTTCTTTAAATCCATGTAGAATTTCTATATCTCTGTGTGTGGAACTGATAATCACTCTTTCACAATCAACTAAATACAGACTAATTAAGTATAAAGAAAAATAAAATAAAAAATAAATATGAAAAAAAATATTCTAAAAAAAAATCAGCGCACCGTAATTTTATAAATCCAAATATTTTGTGAAAAAACATTATTTAGTGGGGAACAAAAAAATGTGTAGCCCTAAATATGGTAAAATGTTACACATTGTTATCTGTATTGTTATAAAATCCATTCATGAAAAACAATATATTTATATATAAATATATACAATAAAATTAAAAGGCATTTCTTTTAAATGTATAGCATTTTTTTTAATAAGGCAGCAACATATGATGGATAGGACAAAACAAATACAGTGCGGCACGAAGAGCTTGCAGTATGCACATGCGGTGAAAAGAATGATGCGCTTGAAGCAATACGGAGTCGCGGCATTAAAAAGTTCAAAGCACAAAGGGAAGAGATACTGATGTGTTGTGTATTATATCTGTGCAACAGTTTATTTTCTTTACAGATTTAAGTTTCAGTTACGTGCACCTTAAAATCAATTTATAGTCTTTTCTTCTCCCATGATTTGTTCCAACAAACATCCGCTAGCAAGCAACATGATTTAGAAACAACAATAAACTCCAGCGAGATAAATGTCTATGGTTTTTGCATAAAATCACTTTATCTACAAATCAAGTATAATAATGGGTACACTGAATGATCTTTGAGAGATCTTTTACCGAGCTGACTGTAGTAATCGAACGTGACCAGGGTTTGAATGCTGAATGATGACAGACAGCTGCAGCGGAGAAAAGAGTATACATGAACTTGAATTCAAAGACTTAAATATTAATCTGAACAGTACCTCACATTAAGCTATCATATGGCTTCAGAAGACCTGGAATAAAGTGCACAAAAACTTTTATGGCTCTTTAATAATGTTTTTGTTCCTTTTGTGAAGCTTAACAGTAACACAGAATAGTATACGCACAATATCGGACTTGCATAGGCCCTGTCTGACAGATACCTGATCCGGCATAAAATGGCAGTATCTGAGCCGAGACCTAGTATGAGGATTGAAAGTTGTTTATGGATGGAGCCCCCATTAAAGTTGTAAAAGAGACCAGGTTTCTTGGTATCAGCTTTGACAGCAAACTGTCTTTCATTCCTCACATTAAAGTACTTAAAAATAAATGTTTTAAAACATTGAATGTTTTAAAGGTTTTATCTAAAACTAAATAGTTCAACAGTTCAACTCTTGTGAATTTGTACAGCAATTTGATCTGCTTAAAGCTGGACTATGGAAGTATTATTTAAGGATCAGCCAGGAAATTATATCACAGACTTAAATCATTGTAGAATTTGCATATCTCTGTATGTGGAACTATTAATCACTCTTTCACAATCAACAAAATACAGACTAATTCATTATAAAGAAGGGGGGAAAATGTATATAATTCAGCAGCAAAAGTTATACTATACATATTCACAGACTTGTATATGTTTGCATTATGAGAGATTTTGCCTTTACAAATCCCATCCATGTATTCCATATTCTTGAATTCACATAAACAAGTCACATAAACAGTTTAAAACGTTATCACAAAAACACATTTAATTAATAATACCTATTGAGTTCAACACATTTTTAATTAGTTTTAAGCTGCCAGATGAGACCAAACATGACAAAATGTTTGAAAGACAAAAAAAGTCCAGGGTGCTCAGGGAGTTCAATGAGATATTTGAAGGTGCTTTTTGGGGTCGGGAATTCAAATGAATATAAAAAAAAAAGAAATCCAAGGCACTCTTCTTCAAAATTATTAAAAAGTCTTTATTATACTGACAATTTCATGATAGAAAATTAAAAGACATGGGAAGAAGCAACCCATGCGTAGCGGCGCAAACCACCTTCTTCCAGGGTGTGCTTCCCAGACAAACAATTTCCCCTTTTGTATATACTAATTAGAAACGCCTGAGTGACATAGTAATCTTTTAATTTTCTATCATGAAATAGTCAGTATAATTAAGACTTTTTAATAACTTTGAAGAAGAGTGCCTTGGATTTCCTTTTTTTGATATTCTTTTGAATTCCCGACCCCAACGAGCACCTTCAAATATCTCATTGAACTCCCTGAGCACCCTGGACTTTCCAAGATACCAAGCACTTTCCAAGATACCAAGCACTAGGGATGTACTTTTCTGGAGTTGCTCTGCTCTGATTTAGCGGGCATTGTGGAGTCGTACTATAAGTTCAAGATGGAGAATGAAAGACACAACACAGCGTTTTCATATTCGAATGAGCAAGCCAACAGTATCATTGTAACTCAGTCTTTACTTGATGATAAAGGAGCTGAGCCAGATTTGGGTAAGAAATATTTTGAACTGAAAAAAATGGCAGAGAAAGAGATTAAGCTCCATTGGAGTATTGTCAATATGTCTGATTACTGGCATGAGGGCCGCATTCCAAGAGGCCTTAGAATAAAGAAATTCCCCTCATTTGGCACAGAAGATACTGAGTTTAGATCTAAATGGGAAGCCATTTTGAATAAATGTTCACTGGATTTGATCCTGCTAATTATTGAACATGGCAAGAAAGAAAAAGAAGTGGCACAAGAAAAACTCAATGAGATAAAAGCACAAATCTCTGGAATGAGCAATGATGACATAAAATTGCCATTTGAAAACAAATTGAAACATGACCTTGAGAAACTTACAGATTGGGTCAGACAACAGAAGATTAAGAAATTCAAGAGAGATGAAAATGATCACAAAGATGATAGTCTACAAGTGGACTAGACCAAATCACAGAGACAGACAAAGGCAGAGATCTGTGCCCTTCAATTTCACTACTAGTGAAGAAGAATCTACTTCAATCTCTAATACGTCTTCATTAGCTGCTTCTACCCTGTCCGATTTTTTTTTTTTTTTTAAACGAAAGACCCAAACACAAAAAAATCCAATATAAAAAGAAGAAAACAAGGAGAGGCAGAAAACAGTCAAGGTCAAAGACAACAACCATGGATTCTCAGGGACCGGAATGTTGTGAACTTTTATCTTCTACGAAGCAGAGACCAGGAGACGTTGGGATATCTTTCATACAGAAGTTACTCTTTATTGAGAACTCGCTGCGCGTCGCTGTAGTCATCCAAGTCTAACTAAAGCAGTGATACATTGTAGTTTAAATACATTTAGGGGGCAGTGCTTAGGAATGGAAACAAAGCACCTGGGTGACGACTTTAAACAAAGCATGCAAATGAGAGAGGATTTTATTCTATCAAGAGAAAACCGGTTTGGCAGGTTATCTGGCTTGCTCAAAAGAGAAAGACAGACCCAATCAGCATAACACTCGATTGCATTGATAATCCAATCAGTCTAATGATTCAACGTCTGGGCCAGGGGCTCCAAAAGCCATTTGCAGAACAAAAGATTCGAGTCTCAGTGATCTGACTCATTTAACTTACAATAAGAGAACAGGAACTGGCAGGGACCTCTTGCTACAAACTTTGTATATCACAGTCGTTCATCTGATGTCACCATCTTCACCATAAATGCTAAATACAATGTATATAACTTCTTCAGTTTGTACACTATTACATTGGAATCTAAATTAAACATTTTATAAATTTGTAACCCCACAATTCCCCCATTGAGAGTTCTAATAACTCACAATATACAAATTTAGACACTTAAAAGCTCATTCTTGTAACTTGTAATCATTACAGGCACATAGCACTTTTTCTTTGTTCTGTCTTCCGTGACAGTTGGCTCGGCAGTGGGTCTTGTTGTCTTTTAGAGGTTGTGGCTTCATACGCAGGTGAGGGGGTCAGTGCATATAGGTCTCAGGACAGCCATCAAGTGGTATCTGCACAGAGGAAGAAAGAAAACAAAAGACAGAGCAGTATTTGTTCTAAAGACTGCAAACTTTAGGGTTGTATCCTCTGTTCAATCTGAGTCTGCTATTGTTGTTCCTTCTTTCCCTATTTCTTAATTCATGAGACACCTAAAGAACAGTGAGGAAAAGATGGACTATTGGATGGGGAAAGGTCTATGAGGGTGTCTTCACCGCAGGGTTAGCCACTGAAGCCTGTTGCGTTCGGTTCTTCCCTGGGCTCCTCACAGGTTCTGTGTCCTATCCTATCCCTGTAGGTGGAGGAACAACTTTACAGTGTGACACATGAGTCCAAGTTTTCCTTCCCTGACACAATACTGCAGCTGCTGTAATCAACATCACTTGATGTGGTCTGTACCACTTAGGCTCTAATGGCTTGTTTCTGAACGACTTTATCATGACCCATTGACCTGGGATGATAGTGTGTCCACCTTCTGGTGGAGTCTGCCAACACGACTCAACTCTCTCTCTCTGGCACTCTGTACTGCCTTTGTGAGGTTTTCACAGTAAGCGATCAGGGCATCTGAAGCAATGTGAACATCAGCATTTCTAAGATCAATCACATCTGGCATCTGCATAGGGCGCCCAGTAATAATCTCATGAGGGCTCAGTCCTACTGATCTGTTAGGTGATGCTCTCATACTACACAGTACTGCGGGCAGTGCTTCAACCCATGGTACTCCTTCCTGATGCATTTTGCTTAGCCTGGTTTTGATTGTTCTGTTTGATCGTTCAACCTGTCCTGATGCTTGTGGTCTATAGGGACAGTGAAGGTTCCACTTAATCTTCAACATTCTAGACACTTCCTTGACTATCTGTCCTGTGAAGTGGGTACCTTGATCTGAGTCAATGCAATCTGGTAATCCCCATCTGGGAATGAAATCAGTGACAAGACATTTAGCAGTATGTGCAGCTGTAGCACGCCCTGTTGGATAAGCTTCTACCCATCTTGAGCACTTGTCTATTACTACCAAAACGTCAGTTTTTCCTTTACAAGGGGGCAATGATATGTAATCAACTTGCAGGTGATGAAATGGCCCTGGTGGAGCTGGGGTATGTGCTGCTGGTGTGGTGGCTGCTGGTACATCATTATTTTTCTGACATGTAACACATCTCTTGACTGTTTCAGTGGCTATGTTTCTGAATTTTGGATTCCACCATTGATTTGAGAACCTGTGATTCATCGTTGCTGGACCACTGTGACCCAAATTGTGTATTTGTTGAGCCAAATATGGCAACAGTGATTCGGGAGCAACATACTTTCCCCATTTGGTCCAGCAGCCGGATGAATCCACATTGGCTCCTTTGTCTAACCATGTCCATGGTTCATATTGTGACGCGTGTCCCGGGACCTCGTCAGCGTCGCCCTGGAAACAAAGGAGAATCACCTGCACGCCATTAGCACGGGCTGGCCGGCCACACCTGGAGCCAATTAGAAACGGGATAAAGGCACGCAGGAAGGAGAGAAGGGGGAGATATGACTCCAGAGCACGGACCACTAACTTCTCTCTCTTTCTGCCCCAGAGAGCAGCGACTAGCCGGCCAGCACCCCACTCACGGAGGACAGGGACACTGGACCCGCACCCACACAGAGCACAGAGACACCAGTGGCACCAGGAGCACGAATATCTCCCTCACGAGCACTACGGCACGACTTCAGCACCCAATAAACACACCCTTCGGGGCATTTATTGAATACTTGTGTCGTGTGATTCTTCCCCCCGTTACACTGGTGGAGAATGCGGGCATAATCGGGAAGAATCACCGACCAACACCGTTTGTTTTCCCCCTTTTTGATTCTTGTCTTTTTTTTTATTTTTTTTCCCTTGTGTTTTTGCACACAGGCGGTGACTCCTCCCCGGCCATGGAAGAACAGCTGAAGCACCTGACCGAGGTCAGCATTAGGCAACAACAGATCACGGAACACATGGCTGCCCGGCAGGGAGAGGTGGAGCGGGAATTCGCCGCCTTCCGAGCCGCCTCCGCCCAGCGGGTTCCGCTGCCCGACCCTCGCATCCGAGCAATGGCGCTGTTGCCGAAAATGACGGTCCACGATGACGTCGAGAGCTACTTCATGATGTTCGAGGCAACGGCAACTCAGGAAGGCTGGGCCCAGGACGAATGGGCGCATGCGCTGGCACCGCTACTCACCGGCGAACCCCAACGCACCGGAACCCGCTCACCGTGGAAGATCTGGTAGAGGCCATCGAGTTGGCGGAGGCGGCCCATCGTCGCGAGGCTGGGGAGCGAGCGCCACCGATGCCCCGAAGGGTGCACCAGGAGCGACGCTCGCCGGAGGGTACCTTTCGACTGGTAGGCAGGCCGGAGGGTACCTTTCGACTGGTAGGCAGGCCGGCGGCTCCCGAGCCCCAGGACGAGCCAATGCCCACGGAGCCGCCCACTGCACCACACAGGGCATGGCTGGCAGGTTGCATCGTACACCACGAGGCCCCACCGGCGGCCCCGAAGGTCGAAGTCAGGATCAACGGGCGCCCCTATCGGGCCCTGCTGGACTCGGGCAGTGCGGTCAGCCTGCTCCAACCGACGGTAGTGTCCCCGCGGCCAGGGACCAGGGCCGTACTCCCCATCACCTGTGTACACGGCGATACACGCCAGGTCCCCGTACGACGAGTCAACATCTCCGCCGCGGGTTGCTCCTGGCCCGTCGAAGTCGGTCTAGTGAAGGATCTTCCCGTCCCGGTCCTCCTAGGACGGAACTGGCCGGGATTCGACCGCCTGCTCGCTGATGCCACCCAACCTGCCAGCCCGGCCGGGAGCCGTCGAGCCCAGAGACCCAGCCGCCGTCCCCGACGACGCGCCGCCCTTCTGGCTTCGGACAACACCCGCGACGGTGAGTCCCCCTCCCAATCTACTAACCTTTTTTATGACCTCTTCCAACAGGTTAAGGGAGGTGGGGCTTTCGCCAAGGAGCAGCTCGGGGACGAGCGATTGAAGCACTGCTGGGCTCAAGTGAGGGTGGCCGAAGGGAAAGAAGTCCAGCCACCGCCGCACCCGGTCCCCCACTTCATAGTGGAAAATGGCCTGCTCTACTGTGTCGCTCCGCGAAGGGGGGAGGAGAAACAGCTGTTGGTAGTGCCGCAGACCAAGACAAAGACAGTGATCGAGCTCGCCCACTCTCACCCCATGGCGGGGCATCTAGCTGCCAACAACACGATCCAGAGGATTCGGGATCGCTTCCACTGGCCTGGACTCGACGCCGAGGTGAAGCGCTTCTGTCAGGCCTGTGCCACGTGCCAACGGACCTCGCCCAGCACTCCTCCCCCCAGCCCGCTGATTCCGCTGCCCATCATCGAGGTACCCTTCGAGCGAATAGGCATGGATCTCGTGGGGCCGCTGCCAAAGTCCGCCCGGGGCCATGAACACATCTTGGTCATCGTGGACTATGCCACTCGCTACCCCGAAGCCATTCCCCTCCGGAAAGCAACCTCGAAGGCGATCGCCCAGGAGCTCTTCCTGTTGTGTAGCCGAGTCGGCATCCCGTCGGAGATATTGACCGACCAAGGCACCCCCTTCATGTCCCGAACCATGGCTGATCTCTGTCGGCTCCTGCAGGTGAAACAGCTCCGCACCTCCGTCTACCACCCGCAGACCGATGGGCTGGTCGAGATGTTTAACCAGACCCTGAAGCAGATGCTCCGTCGGGTAGCCGTGGAGGACAAACGAGACTGGGACCGCATGCTTCCATACGTCCTTTTTGGAATCCGAGAGGTACCCCAAGCATCAACTGGCTTTACCCCTTTCGAGCTCCTGTTCGGACGTCAGCCCCGCGGACTACTCGACATCGCCAAGGAAGCCTGGGAGCAACAGCCGGCAGCCCATCGGTCCATGATTGAGCACATCCGTGAAATGAGGGAACGGATCGACAGGGTCATGCCCATGGTCCGGGAACACCTCACCAAGGCTCAGCAAGCCCAACAGAGACAGTACAACCGGGCGGCCCAGCCACCGGAGTTCCAACCGGGAGACCTCGTCCTGGTTCTGGTACCGACAGCAGCCTGCAAGTTTCTGGCAAAATGGCAGGGGCCATATACGGTGACGGAAAAGGTGGGGCCTGTCACCTACCGTGTACGCCAGCCAGGGAAACGGAAGGAAGAACAATTATACCATGTAAACCTCCTGAAACGGTGGACCGGGACGAGGACCCAACTGGCCGCCCTAACCACCTGCGATCCCGTGGTTGTGGATATCAACCCCTACCTGTCGGCGGCCCAAAAGACGGAGCTGCAACATCTGGTCGGTCAGTTCTCCGACGTCTTCTCTCCACTCCCCGGGCGGACCAACGTCATTCAGCACGACATCCGCACCCCACCCGGCACCATCGTCAGGCAGCGGCCCTACTGAGTGCCAGAGGCTCGGCGACACGCCGTTGAAGAAGAAGTGCAGGAGATGCTGAAGTTAGGGGTAATTGAGCCCTCGCGCAGCCCCTGGTCCAGCCCCATCGTTATGGTCCCGAAACCGGATGGCACCCTCCGCTTTTGCAACGACTTCCGCCGCCTAAACGAGGTCTCCGACTTCGACGGATATCCCATGCCGCGGGTGGATGAGCTTCTAGATCGGCTCGGGAGGGCCCGGTATATCTCCACGTTAGACCTTACCAAGGGATACTGGTAGGTCCCTCTCTCGGACGAAGCGAAACCGAAGACCGCCTTCTCCACCCCCAGTGGGCACTGGCAGTACCGGGTCCTCCCCTTCGGCCTGCATGGGGCCCCAGCCACCTTCCAAAGGTTGATGGACATCCTGCTGAGGCCCCATCAACCCTACGCCGCGGCCTACTTGGATGACGTCGTGGTCCATTCGGAGACCTGGGAGGACCATCTGGAGCGGCTGCGGAGGGTGCTTGTGGAGCTGCGCAGGGCCGGACTAACCGCCAATCCCCGGAAATGCCACCTCGCCCTCGATGAAGCCAAGTACCTGGGCTACCAGGTGGGATGGGGGCTTATCAAACCCCAAGAGAAGAAGGTGGCAGTGATTCCAAGGCCCACCTCCAAGACCCAGGTGTGTGCCTTTTTGGGATTGGCGGGATACTATCGGTGCTTTATCCCTAACTTCTCCTCCTTAGCAGCACCCCTGACAGACCTGACCAGGAAGGGGCAGCCGGAGAGAGTCATCTGGGGACACACCGAAGAGGAGGCGTTCAAGAAGGTGAAGGAGGCTCTCACCGCGGCGCCGGTGCTCCGAGCCCCGGACTTCAACTGCCCCTTCCTGCTGCAGACAGACGCCTCCGACACCGGGTTGGGAGCCGTCCTCTCCCAGATACAGGACGGTGAGGAACACCCGGTGATCTACATCAGCCGAAAGCTGACCCCCACGGAGCAACGGTACGCCGCCGTGGAAAAGGAAGCGTTGGCCGTCAAGTGGGCGGTCCTGGAGCTCAGGTATTACCTCCTTGGCCGGAAGTTTACCCTTTTCACTGATCACGCCCCTCTACAGTGGATGGCACGGGCCAAGGAGACGAACGCGAGAGTCACCCGCTGGTTCCTGGCGCTCCAGGACTTCCACTTTGTCGTGCAACATCAGGCAGGGACGGCCAACGCCGATGGACTTTCCCGGATCTGGTCAGCTTTCGCAGGTCTGTCAGGTATTTCTCCCCACCCTCCCCCTCTTTCCCCTCTCGCCCGCAGGGACAGGACGACGCTTAGGGGGGGGGGAGTGTGACGCGTGTCCCGGGACCTCGTCAGCGTCGCCCTGGAAACAAAGGAGAATCACCTGCACGCCATTAGCACGGGCTGGCCGGCCACACCTGGAGCCAATTAGAAACGGGATAAAGGCACGCAGGAAGGAGAGAAGGGGGAGATATGACTCCAGAGCACGGACCACTAACTTCTCTCTCTTTCTGCCCCAGAGAGCAGCGACTAGCCGGCCAGCACCCCACTCACGGAGGACAGGGACACTGGACCCGCACCCACGCAGAGCACAGAGACACCAGTGGCACCAGGAGCACGAATATCTCCCTCACGAGCACTACGGCACGACTTCAGCACCCAATAAACACACCCTTCGGGGCATTTATTGAATACTTGTGTCGTGTGATTCTTCCCCCCGTTACAATATAGAGGAACGTCTTTATACAGATCAATGATTGATTCAGGAGGTAGAATTGTCTTCTGTGCTGTACTACCTGAACACACTTGTACAGTTGCATAGAAACAAGCCTGTTTAGCTGCTACATCAGCAAGAGCATTACCTTTAGCTTCCGTAGTATTAGTTGTGAGGTGTGCTTTCACTTTGATCACTGCTAATTTCTTTGGGAGTTTCATGGCAAACATTAAATCTTTCACTAATCCAGCATGCTTAATGGGGGATCCAGCAGAAGTTAGAAATTGTCTGGTTTGCCAAATGACACAAAAATCATGAATTACCCCAAAAGCATACCTGGAATCTGTGTAGATATTTGCAACTGATCCTGAAGCTAGCGTGCATGCTTTTGTTAAGGCTACTAGTTCTGCAGCTTGAGCTGAAAAATGATCTGGAAGACGACCTGAAGCAACTACTTCAGTGGTGGAAGTTACTGCATATCCTGCTCGTCTGTTACCTTCAATAACTTGAGCTGAACCATCAACAAACAACTCCAATTCTGCGTTCTCTATGGGAGTTTCTGCTATTTCACTTGTCGCTGCATATGTAAGCGTAACACAATCATGAGTCATTTCACCTTCACCCTCTAACACAACTTCAGTCATTGCAGACATCATACATGAGGATGGGTTCGTGACTAGTGCACGCTGTATAACAATGTTCAGGGCTGTGAGAGTTGCTAACCAATTTCCCCAATGGGAGGAGGTGACAGAAGTGACTTTTGCTTGATTAGTAGAAACTTGTCCTGAGGAAATTTTTATGCTAGCAGATTCTGAGGACGTCTAACGTTAGATGTACTTGTCTCAGTAGATCCATGCCTAGAATTGCACCTGTATTTAATGTGAAGTGAAAAGTGAAAAAGTGAAGTGACATACGGCCAAGTATGGTGACCCATACTCAGAATTTGTGCTCTGCATTTAACCCATCCAACGTGCACACACACAGCAGTGAACACACACACACTGTGAACACACACCCGGAGCAGTAATGGAGCACATAGCAATTTTGTAGTCAGAGTTTTCGGCCCTAATTGTACCTCTATGGGCAGGGTTTCATACAAAACAGAATCTTCACCTATTATGCCAGTTAAACAAAGTTTGGTTTTCTTGTATGGGATGTTTAAACCTTGTGCCAATTTTGTAGGAATTACTGTAATTTCTGCACCTGTATCAAGCAAAAAATCAACCTCTTTCTCTTGTATGCTACCTTTCACAAAAATTATTTTGTCATTGTGATGGATTACAGGGGAAAGGTAGCTACTCACAGCCCCAACAATTAGTTTTTTTCCTGTTCTTGTTGTGCTCTTAGAAGAGCCTGAGCAAGCTGTCCTAAAGTTTCAGTGGACACTAGCAGAACTACTTCAGGGTTGTAGGCGGGCTGAGAAGGAACAGAATTATGCATAGCATTTCTTCTACTATCTTGCAACTTCTTCCTACACTCTTTCTCCCAGTGGCCTAATTTTCCACAGTAGTTGCATTTGCTTTCTCTTTTAGGCCATCTATTGTCTTGATTCGTTGTGCTAAACGTGGCTGCTGCTACTCTCACTTTTGCCTTGACATCAGCATCTCTTTTCCATGTAGCTACCCTGTCTAGGTTACTTCTGAGAGCTCTGTTAGACCAAGTTAGATCTAAGAATGGTAAAGCTTTTCTGTATTCGGCTACAAGGCCATCTGACCAGATACGAACCAGGGGTCCCTTGTCATCTAGCAAACTTTCAGGGTCATCAACGATTCCACTGTAAATTACAGCTGGCTGACAAAATCTCTCAGTATATTTACTCACAGTTTCTTCTTTCCTTTGCACACAGTTAGTGATTCTGGACCAGTCTATTTTGGGTCCCATGATATTCTTTAGAATTTTCAAAACACCTTCTCTCAAATCGCCTTTACTGGCATGTTGTAATTCAGAATTAACAGCAGACTCAAAACTGTTGAATTCAGATTCAGTTAGAATTTGTGACATCAGCTGTGTGACTTCTGTTAACGACATTTTGTAGAGACGCATTTTGTTGATCAATGCTCTTCTAAATTCAGAAAAATTTGTGCGTGCTGAGGGTAAGCTCTGGGATAGCCTCTCTATATCTTGAGGTCCTAGTGCTTTGGCAATTGTTTGTACTTGGACAACAGAAGAGTTGGGAGGAACACTGTCAATTTTCTCAATTCCCTGAGATCTTCTCCTAGCGCCACATACCTTCACTGAATCTACAGGCACATCTGATTGGATGGCTACATCTGTTTCAAAGAAAGCTTGTAAATCAGGATAATTGTTATCAGGCTGACTAACTTCTTCCACATCAGTTTTTTTTTTAAGCTTTGTTGCGGTTCAATTTCTTAGTCAAAGAGGATATTCTAGCACGGAGCTCTTTGTTCTGTTCCTCTAGCTCTGAGTTACGCTGAGACTGTTGTGTAGCTAGCGCTAAACCAAATTCTCTGTGGCAGCAGATAATGCCTTTCACATTGTTATTGCGAATACATGCTCCTAATACCTTTTTACACTCATCTACAGACCAAGTCTTGTCTGGATGGATCTCATATTTCTGAGTTAGTTCTTGTCTAACTTTCTCAGTGATTATTAGGTTCATTTGTTCCCCTAACAGTTTTTTGAATTTACTATCTGACCACAATGGAGTCGCAAGACCACCCTTTTCTGTTGTTGGAATCAGCCTAGCATTCCTTCTAACCATTTTGTGAGTTTCTTTGTTACCACACAATCAAAAACACTAAAACTTCTCTGATCAACAGAGGGTACACCTGTTAACACAGCTTAACTATTGTTAACTTTCCAAATTACCAACACTTCACACTTAACTTCCCTGCCTACAAGAACAGAGGATAAACCAAAACTATTAGCATGAAATGCTAACCTTCTCTGCCTAAGACAGAGGATAACCAATATTAGCACATGATGCTAATCTTCCCTGCCTGAAAACAGAGGGTAAAACACTATTAGCACGTGATGCTAATCTTCCCTGCCTGGACAGAGGATAACCTTCATCTCTAAAAGGACATTTTTAGAGGATAACTTGGCTAACCAAACCCTACAGCTGTCTGTTAACTCTTCTCTGATGGCGCAGAGGATAACAAATTTGTACTGGTCTTAAAGGTTCTTTTGGATTAGAGACAGCACTCACCACAACCTTGGTTGAGAGAAAAATTCAGTCTGGAAATCTTTGTGATACATTGTAGTTTAAATACATTTAGGGGGCAGTGCTTAGGAATGGAAACAAAGCACCTGGGTGACGACTTTAAACAAAGCATGCAAATGAGAGAGGATTTGATTCTATCAAGAGAAAACCGGTTTGGCAGGTTATCTGGCTTGCTCAAAAGAGAAAGACAGACCCAATCAGCATAACACTCGATTGCATTGATAATCCAATTAGTCTAACGATTCAACGTCTGGGCCAGGGGCTCCAAAAGCCATTTGCAGAACAAAAGATTCGAGTCTCAGTGATCTGACTCATTTAACTTACAATAAGAGAACAGGAACTGGCAGGGACCTCTTGCTACAAACTTTGTACATCACAGTCGTTCATCTGATGTCACCATCTTCACCATAAATGCTAAATACAATGTATATAACTTCTTCAGTTTGTACACTATTACATTGGAATCTAAATTAAACAGTTTATAAATTTGTAATCCCACAGGAACAAGAGCAGATGGTAATTAACCTATCTAAAACATCCCTAACCCCTGACTGTGTTAGTGTGTTGTCTAAAGGACTCTCTTCCACTCCCACTTACCATACAAATGAGTTCAATACCAAGGTGGATCTATTTAGATTCTACCGAAGCCTCCACCTCAAAGTTTGGTATTTCCAAAATAATCAGAGAAATGAAAGTACCGTCCAAAGATCTCCTTTTAGACCAACATCATACTTTATGCCTCCCAGTTTAGAACGTGACTTTGACTGCTTTGGAATTTGACAGAGACTGTTTGGAAAAGGTGGAATTTGACAGAGACTGTTTCAATCATCAAATCTAAGAATCAGGGAGAATTTGACCAAATCCCAAAAACTGGCCATAGATCATTTGGTACAGAATGAGTGTATAATCATAAAGCCCACAGACAAAGGGGGAGCGGTTGTAGTAATGGGCAAAGTTAAATATGTTGAAGAAGCCTTATTGCAACGTAATAATCAAGACTATCATCAACGGCTGTTGTCCAATCCAATAGATATTACAAAAGAGAGATTAAAAGAACTGTTGCTCACAGCCAAGGATACTGGGTGGATTTCAAAACAGGAACATGATTTTCTTCTGTGTCAACATCCTAGAATACCCACCTTCTACATGCAAGGTTCATAAGTCTCTTGAATCTCCTCTGGGCAGGGCTATCATATCGTCCAATGGTTTTCTCACAGAGCCAGCCCAATTTATAGACTTTCACATCAAGCCTTTGGCTCGACAGATTCCTTCCTATATACAGGATACTACTGATGTGTTGAAGGTCTTAAGTGACATGAGAGTTCCAGATAACTGTTTTTAGTCACATTAGATGTGGAGTCTCTGTACACAAATATTGCTCATGATGATGGACCGAAAGCTTTACAACCTTTTCTAATGAATAGACCTATAGACTTTTTGCCTCCCTCTGAATTCATTATTCAGCTCACTGAATGGACACTTAAAAATAATGTTTTCCTTTTCCAAGACCTACTGTA
The DNA here is from genome assembly GCA_029620275.1 of Acrossocheilus wenchowensis. Classification (NCBI taxonomy): domain Eukaryota; kingdom Metazoa; phylum Chordata; class Actinopteri; order Cypriniformes; family Cyprinidae; genus Acrossocheilus; species Acrossocheilus wenchowensis. The sequence goes on along the minus strand of CM056150.1, from coordinate 1,475,350 downwards.
TATTCAGGTTCGGGGTACTTCAATGGGTGCATGATTTGCCCCTAACTATGCTAACCTTTTTTTAGGTTTATGGGAGAAGGATTTTGTCTATTTTAACAGCTACAGTGACCAGATAAAATGGTGGTGGAGGTATAGAGTGGTTCTTATGAAGAACTGTTACAGTTTTATGATCACTTGAACAACAATGATAGGAATGTAAATTTGTGCATGGAACATTCCAAAACGACTATTAATTTTTTAGATCTAACCATTTTAAGGGTAAAGATAGGAAGCTCCATACTACTGTGTATCATAAAAAAAATTACAGATAGAAATACTACATTAAAAGCAGATAGCTTCCATCCAAATTGGCTTAAAAACAATATACCTTTCGGCCAGTTCCAATGTCTTAGACGCATTTGTGATACCGACAATGAATATGAAGTGCAAGCCAAAGTCATGTCTAACCGATTTTCACAAAGGGGCTATCACTCAGAAATTGTACATCATGCCTATAGGAAAGCCCAGTAGATTAGAGCTACTCCAGAAAAAGAAAAAAACGATTTTCTGAACAAAACCAGGCTTATTTTGTTAAATATAGCTCTTTGGCTAATCCCATAAAAAGGATAATACACTCAAATTGGAATCTTATTAAGAGTGATCCTGTGCTTAGGGAAGTGTTTTCTGCACCTCCAAAAATTAGCTTTAAGAGGGCTCCCACATTACGTGATAGGTTATCTTCCTGCCAATAAACAGATTACTTGGCTTCACAGACAGTTAAAAAGTACTTACAAATGTGGGTCATGTAATCATTGTTCCAACATTAAAGAAAGCAAACAATTTTGTGATTTCAAGACAAATAAGATGTATAACATAAAAGCATTCATTAATTGTGACACTACTTTTGTGGTATACAGGTTATCATGTAAATGTGGATGCTTTTGTGTAGGCTGGACCAAGAGACGTCTTAAAGGCAGAATATCGGAGCACAAAAATGCCATCAGAAAAGCCAATTTGGATTATCCTATGGCTAAACACTTCCAAAATGTGCACAATAGTAATCCAGAAGGCCTAATGGTTGAGGGGTTAGAAACGATCAAAGAGAACATTCGGGGTGGTGACCGATTAAAATTACTTTTACAGAGAAACATTTTATATATACGATTTACAGTGTACCCTGGGTTGAATGAAGAAATAAATTTTAGTCCTTTTCTGTGATTATTTTCTCTGTGTGTATGTATATATATATATATATATACATTTGTTTGGGTTTAAGTTGCGATGTAGCCACCTAGTGGAGTCTTTTTGTATGTGGATATTTATGATGTATGGCCACCCAGTGGACTGCTACTCTACTTTTTGTTTCATTCTTTTGTATGTGAACTAGAGGGTGACACGGGAGTGCATTTTGAAACCTCTCCCGTCCCACTCCCACAAAAAAAAATCCCGTCCCGTCCCAATCCCACAAAAAAACTGGGGGGAAAATCCCGTCCCACCCACTCCTGGAAGAATTACTCCCATTCCCTCCCACTCCCGTTTTTTTTTTTTTTAATAATTTTTTTTTTGGCCGAAATCTGTCAGTTACAGTAAAAATATAGTACAGATCACAGCGTGCCCACCATAGTTGAATAAAAACCCAAAATGTAGTTTTTTTGTTATTATATTGAACTGAAAGCCAGTTTATGCACAGTGTAGACTACATTGCACACATTAAATTTTATGTAAATCATCCATGCTAACACGCACGTTTTCTATTTGAATTTTGTTTTTTTGTTTTTTTTTTTCATTTGAAAGTAGACATTTCACTCTCTATAGATATATTTTTCAAAGACGGAGTTTCGAAGTTTCTCGCTCAGAGACCTAAAGCGCACCCTGATTGCATTAAAGCGCAAGGTTTTGTTGTTATTCTGAGTGTACACAAATAAACGAGTCTTTACAGATTCGAAAGATGCATTAGGCTACTTTTATCTGTATGACCAAAAATTACGGAGATTTTAAGAGCAAGTGAGCGCACCGGCGCCTGTTCTGCAGCGAGCGCGCTATTCAGCTTCCACTCTCCACACAAACTCTTCAATAGCGCACATTTCTCCAGGTTAACATCATATTGAGCGGCCATGTAAAGTTGCTACTACATACATCTTTCACATGAAAAGTCATATTTGAGGTGGATGAATGATAGTGTGTATTACCACATAGACCAGCCGTTAACGATCTGTCCGTCACGGACTGCGTCATTCACACAGCCACACCAAAGCAAACAGGAGGAGAGCGAGACAGGGCAACTAGAACTGAGTTCAGAATTAAAATATACAGTTTATAGTTTATTTATATAAAAGGCATACTTGTGTATAAAGTTGGGTATCATTACTATTCCCGGTCCCGCCCACTCCCGATGACATTTTTTCCTGTCCCGTCCCAATCACGTGATTCGTAGCGATTTTGTTTCCCATCCCACGGGATTCCCGAAAAAATGTCAGCCTCTAATGTCAACATTCACAGCAAGCCACCTAGTGGATTGTTTTGGTATGCTTCATGTGGTAATTTACTATGTCACTCAGGCATTTCTAATTAGTATATACAAAAGGGGAAATTGTTTGTCTGGGAAGCACACCCTGAAGAAGGCGGTTTGCGCTGCTACGCATGGGTTGCTTCTTCCCATGTCTTTTAATTTTCTATCATGAAATAGTCAGTATAATAAAGACTTTTAATAGTTTTGAAGAAGAGTGCCTTGGATTTCCTTTTTTTGATGACAAAATGTTTGATCACAGTAATTAATAAATGAGATGTAATGGGGAACACGTGGCTCCTGTGAAGCAGATGTCCTCCTGTAGGTGTTTATTAGAGGAGCAAGTGACTGTTTCTCCAGACAGATCCGTCCTTATATCACTATCAAACAATATCTCACATTCAGCTCTGTGTGTCTGTTCAGTCCTGAAGCACATGACAGTTTCAAACAGCAGCATTGAGCATCAACATGCAGAAATCTCATTCTATCAGCAGCAGTATGTGGCGATGCTTGTCATTATATCTCCTCTCCTGCTCTGAGACCAGAGTCAATAACAAACTACACACACTTCAACTACAATTCACACTGTGTCATTGTTCTCTACAGGTTGAGGGATTGTGGCGTCACAGATGAAGGTTGTGCTGCTCTGGCTTCAGCTCTGAGATCAAACCCCTCACACCTGAGAGAACTGAGTCTGTCATTGAATAAACTAGGAGAATCTAGTAGGAAGTTACTCTCTGGTCTGAAGATGGATCCACATTATAAACTGGAGACATTATACTGTTGTGAGTGTTTGTTTATTTATTTAAAGTTTCGAAATTGAGTGACAGACCTCCTGTGTGTGTGATTGGAGAATATAAGACAATAATTAAGCATCACTTTAGTCTCTGTACTTTAAAATGTGATTAATTCTGTGATGTGATTGATCTATGAATAAATGAATATTTTAATCTCTTACAGAGTCTCTAAGTGATAGTAGTTGTTGATCATTTACTGTTGTTAATCTGTGATCAGTTGTTCATTTATATCTCTGGCTGTAATATGAACATACTGTGTATTTTTCTGAAATGGATCTGCTGATGTGATGTGACAGCAGTAATGTCTTACTCATATGTGACTGTCTGTGTGTTTTATTGTAGGATCAGCTGATGGTGAATAAGGAGCCGCTACAGAGACGTCACAGTCACACAATCAACAGAGACTGCGTGATGGGGTTTCAGGATTGGACTGCCCCATGTTTCCTTGTTGGGTCTCATATGTCTTCTTGTTGTGTTATGTGTGTGTTCCTGCCTGTCCTGTGTTTCCAGAAGTTTGGAAAAATAAAGACTGTTGTTATTATTGTATTCTCCTACGATCTCCTCCTTCCTCACAGTAGGCAACCGTGACAGAAGACCCGACCAAAATCAAGAAAAAACATGAAGTTTAGTTGCATGTTTCCCCTCCATTTTTGTTTCTGCGTTTGTTCAGTGTTTTATTTTCTGTTTTCCCCATGGACCCCCTCACTGCAATGTTTACCTCCCTTGCCCGTAAGGACCTTCTCCACTCCTGGAGTATGCGGTTGAGGTCAGCCAGCTTGCCGTTTTATCGGCATTTGACAGCGCTGAACTCACTGTTCAGGATCGGGGCTAATTACCACCGCCCCGTCGACCTCCCAGACACCACTAGTTTAAGTCCCCGAGTAAAATCATCTCTGAATTAGTCCAGTTATGAAAAAGGTCCGTAAGTAAAGTGATAGCTTCACATGAAGACTTCCTCTATTTCTGTGTGAAGTTAAAGTGCGACACGAAGGTACGGCTGCGTTCTGGATCGGAGATAGACGCTCTCCAGACATCGAATGATAGCTCCTCTTAGTCCTGGACTGGTTTTCTCATATATCTGATCCCTTCAAAAGTATTTGTGACTCTTTTTGTTTGGAGCAATTGATAAATCTTCCCACACGGTTAAATCACAAAAATTCTACTAAATCCACGTTACTTGATGTAATTTTAACTAATGCTTTTCATAGATTTTCTGCAGTGGGTGTTTTTTGTAACGATATTAGTGATCATTGTCCTGTGGTTTGTGTGAGAAACTCCAGGATTTCAAAGGGTAAACCTCATCTTATTTTGAAAAGGCAATTTAAATATTTTAATCAGCAAGCTTTTTTGCAAGATATCTATAATAGTGATTTATATAATGTCTCACAGATATCTGATGTTGATTTAGCCTGGGATTTTTTTAAAAGTACTTTTTTTGACTATATGCGATAAACATGCTCCTTTTAAAAGGTTTAGAGTGTGAAATAGAGATAATCCCTGGTTTAATGAATCCATATCTTCACTTATATAAAAAGAGATGCTGCATAGTCTAAAGCAAAGAAAATTAATAAACAAATGGACTGGATAAATTATAGAACATTAAGAAATATTTGTACAAAATTAATAAAAAGATCTAAATGTGATTATTATTTAAATATGATAAATGAGAATATTAATGATCCATCATCTTTTTGGAAATTGACCAAATCAGTTTCTGGTCAAAAAACTTGTACCAGTCTACCTGATTATTTAAAATTAAATGAGAGTATAATTAAAGATAAAGAGAATATTGTAAATGCTTTTAATAGATATTTTATTTCGGGGGGAGAGACCCACAATTGTAGTAATTTAAAGGAACACTCCACTTTTTTTGGAAATAGGCTCATTCTCCAACTCCCCCAGAGTTAATAAGTTGAGTTTTACCGTTTTTGAATCCATTCAGCCGATGTCCGGATCTGGCGATAGCACTTTTAGCATAGCTTAGCATAGATCATTGAATCCGATTAGACCAGTAGCATCGCGTTCAAAAACGATCAAAGAGTTTCGATAGTTTTCCTATTTAAAACTTGACTCTTCTGTAGTTATATCGTGTACTAAGATCGGCGGAAAATGAAAAGTTGCGATTTTCTAGGCCGATATGATTAAGAACTATACTCTCATTCCGGCGTAATAATCAAGGAACTTTGCTGCCGTAACATGGCCGCAGTGATATTACGTAGCGCCTGAAAGTAGTCCCCAGCTATATTATAACTAGTTACCTAGCTGGGGACTACTTTCAGGCGCTGCGTAATATCACTGCGCCTGCTGCGGCCATGTTACGGCAGCAAAGTTCCTTGATTATTACACCGGAATGAGAGTATAGTTCCTAGCCAAATAGGACCAGAAAATTGCAACTTTTCATTTTTTCCGCCGGTCTTAGTACACGATATAACTACAGAAGAGTCAAGTTTTAAATAGGAAAACTATTGAAACTCTTTGATCGTTTTTGAACGCGATGCTACTGGTCTAATCGGATTCAATGATCTATGCTAAGCTATGCTAAAAGTGCTATCGCCAGATCCAGAGATCGGCTGAATGGATTCAAAAACGGTAAAACTCAACTTATTAACTCTGGGGGAGTTGGAGAATGAGCCTATTTCCAAAAAAAGTGGAGTGTTCCTTTAAGGTGGGCCTTTAGCCCCGTTGTACCCTACTGTGTATAGAGTAGAAAAAGTAAAAGAAACTTACAGGTTGTACGTCAGATGAATGACTTCCAGGATTCTGGTTGTTGGTCTGAAGACCTTTCCTCCGTTCTTGTATATTGATTGGAGAAGCAGAGTGGGCAGGACTTTGAAAGCACTCTCCCTTTCAGCATCTAAACCATAAGAATAATACAGTGCAAGCTGTGAAACTGATCTCACAATCAAAGATGTTAGTGACGTTCTGGCAGAGGTGCTGCTGCTGTGTACACTCACAGAAAATAATGTGCTCAAAATTTAAAGATGTGGGACAGCTCCTGTAATATCGCCTTGACTATCGACATCAGCTCTCAGCGATATCTCTGACTATCCTCAATACACTATACTATCGTCTATCTGCACAACCCCACTAACAATTTAACCATTTCAAATTTCTGTAAACGAAACCATAAAATCTAAATTATTTCTTACCATGCCAAGTTTTTCTAGAAGCCTGGGGAACTCCTTCAAGATTTCTGGGATGCTTGTAGACCCATTGCTGCGAATCCACCATTTCTCAAATTTTTTTGGAAGGCAAAACAAATTCTGTAAAATAAGGATGAAAAACTGGGTTAAAAGCTAGCAAAACCATACTGTATGCCATCCTGGAAATCCAGTGATCTGCCTATTATTCATCAATCTCAAATACAAATTGTTATTTCTAACAGTAACATAAAGAACACATTACATGCCCTGCTTCCCAATGTGCATCCTATCCACCCTATCTGCCCTAAATAGTATTGAAAATTACTACTATCACATAGAGTTTAGGATGGATAGTATGCACATTGGGACGCAGGCATAGCCTCTCTAACTTACTGTTAACCTGGATACACTTGTGTTCTGATTAAAGCAATAAAAGCATTCACTAAAACAGAGGAAGGACCTCAAACACCACGAGAGATTAAGTCTGACTTTAGACAACATTTTAATAAAAATATTTAAGAATATTACATACCATTTAAGAATAATATTACATACCTGCAATATTGTGGTTTAACGTTAAGGGTAGCTAATGCAGCTAACGTTACCTGAGGAAAAAAAGAGCGCGAAAATAAGTTATTGTCGCAGACATTTACTCGAAAAAAAAAAGACCTTAAAAGATACATTTTAGTAAGAAATGATCTAATTATGACAAAACATTACAAAGCCACACAGAAACGTTACACAGACAGTAAGTTAACTGAACTTACCCCTGTATTTCTGACCTAACGATAGTTCATAACTTTTCCATGAGGCGTTAAAATATAAAACTTTGCACACTCGCACGCTCGCTCACACACACACGCACGCACGCACGCGCACACACACACACATAACTTATAGCCTATATTTATAACTTTTATATAACGATAAAGAGATTGCTGAGGCCTTTTTTGTCAACAAAAAATGTAGGCGGCTACTTCATTCACAGAATAACGCTAACTTTAACCCGCACAGCGACAGATCAAATACCACATTAACAGTGAAATCAGTGTGCTCTCACCACAGCTTATACACATAGAGGTAAATAATCATATTATCATATTAATTTACCTTATAATCCTGCTTGCTGCTAGTTGCTTGACCGTCTGACGACGAGACGAGTGAAGAATCCAGAAAAGTCGATGAGGAGGAAAAATAAACAAACCGGTTGGGTCAAAATAACCCAACCCAGGTGTTCAGTGGTGAAAGAACCCCTTGCAGTCATTTGACCCAGCACTAACAACCCAACTATGTGTTTACAGTACCTCAAACAACCCAGAATTATGACCCAGCACAATTAACCCAACAATGTGTTTACAGAAATAACCCAGCACTTTTAAGAGTGTACTGGACTGAAGCAGCTTTTTTTTAGTAAAATCAGTGCATCTCAAATCTGATCATCAGGATCTTTTGAGGAGCGTTTATTTCTTCATCTCTCAATCAGCATTGCATTGCATTATATGTTTGTGTAACGAGTTATAGTGAATACAGTTTGAATGTAACACATTGCTTTTTCACTAAAATCATTTTTATTGTATTACGGATTTATTTGTTGTTGTATTATTTTTTTTATTTCTGTTTTTCTTGAGCAATATTTGTCGATTCTGCTGTTCACCTTTTAGAGACTTTTATTTTGAAAAATGCTGATGGCGTTCTACTGACGCCATTTTTCAAGTGAGTTCGCGCTTCATTTTATTACTGAATTAAGCTTCCAAAGTGTATAAATCGTTTAAATATTATGTTATAAGTATTTCTGAAACTACATGCAGTGTTCTGTTATAAGGTTTATGCGCGAGTGGATTAAGAATGTAAAGTTATATCGTGTGGGCCGTATGATATGCTATTGGCATGGTTTTGAGTTATTAATTAGCTAATAAATATTGTATCATACAGAAATGCCTATATGGAATACCCAGGAGAGAGATAAGAACTTTATTCATGTTAATTCACAGGTATTTCACTCTAATTGTTTTTCTTCTATATTCTTTGAAAAATTGTTATACTCAATTGTTAAAAGAGAGTTCACATTGTATATGCTGGTAAGAGAAATGCCTCTATGGAATACCCAGGAGAGAGATAAGAACTTTATTCATGTTAATTCACTGGAGTGAAGTTAATGCTGGGCGTGGCTGTCAATAAATCCCCTTTGGTGAACAGAAGTGAAAGTGTCCTGAGCCTTCTTACACAACGCAGACGACAGTAGCAGCGGTCAGAAAAGGACCGGTTACATTGGTGCCGTGACCCGGATGAAGATTTGCTTCAGGATCTACGTCAGTCGGATCACCGAGGGACGCTGCTTTGAGGTTCATGGGGTTTGGGAGTGAAGAAATGTGAGAGTACAAAAACGTGGGATTTTTCATATTGGCTGGTGCATTCCTGCATTAAGTGATTATTATTCTCGGACTGATATTTTCTGATAAGGTTTATTTTAATCGGACATTTATCTTCTGTTGGATTTATTTTGTGTATGAAACTGAACATGGCATTTAGTTTAAACAGGGATGAATTTGATGAAACAAGGACTGGGTTGGGTCTTGGTAGGGGGAGAATACTTAGTGAAACTCCAGTCGCTCCAATTGAAAGAGAGAGTAGAGTGAACCGGATACCTCATATGTTGTGCTCCACGCGTGTAACTGATGATGTTCCCAATCCAACAGCTGACACTTTGCCTTTAGCTGTTCCAGACATAAATGATCCAACCTGGCGAGGGTTGATAGCACACATCGCTCAACAAGTTGGTCAGACAATGTTAGCATCTCAAAGGGAAGCTAGTTATGGGGAAGGAGAGAATAGAGGTACACAAACACAAATGTTAGATACCACTAAGGTATTTTCAGACGTACCTTCACTTAACTTGACTGGAGTGAGATTGGTCATGCAGTCAGATGCAAAAGAGCCCTCAGTCTACCGTGGTGATTCATCGGACAAGCTTGGAGTGCATGAATGGGAGGAGCTGATGGACACATATCTGCGAAAGAGAGGAATACCATTAGCAGAGCAACATCAAGAGATTTTAAGCAGATTGATGGGTAAAGCTAAAGATGTTGTAAGAGTTACTCTTCGCTGTAATTCAGCTTTAAACCCAGTTGAGAACCCAAAGGTTATCATGGATATTTTGAAACAACATTTTAGTGATGTCAATTATTCATGTATGCCCTTGGCTGACTTCTATGGCACTGTTCCATTAACAGGAGAAGGTCCTGTTGAGTATTGGGTGCGATTGAATAAAGCAGTGGATCTTGCGGAAGAAGCATTAAAGAGACTTGGAAGACGAATGGAGGATCCGTGTCAAGAAGCGGCTATGATGTTCGTGAAGTACTGCCCTGACCCCACTCTAGCGTCAGTGTTCCGTTTCAAAGCTCCAGAAAAATGGACAGCACAGGAGATACAAGAACAGCTTGACAGGTACCAAACAGAGTTGAAAGAGCAGATGTCGACAAAGTCGAAGCGTCATACTACTTCAAGACATGTCACTGCTCATATTCAGACATCACACGACGTTGATGAAGTGGATGTTGGCTCTCCTATAGAGCCGCGTGAGTGTAGTCGAATCAGCACTGCAGACGCTATGGATAGTGATGACAACTGTATGAGAACTCTGATTAATCTTCTCGATCGTGCACTGTCTCAAAATGCCCAAATGTCATCTCACCAGCCCCAAGGCAAGCTCTGTAGAGTATGCAGATCTCCAGATCACTCCACTGTAACGCATTGTCGGCGAGAACACCTGTGCTTTGCGTGCTTTCAGCCTGGGCATAGTAAGAGAGACTGTACAAGTGACAGGTCAAGACCTGGTCCGTCACCATTCAGGGGCTCTTCAGGTTTAAACTAGATGGCTCACGTTTGGAAGGGGGATGCGTGGGCACAAGCGAAGAACCCCTAGAGAGTATTGATCTCCATCACTTTTATGAAAATGCATGTGCACAGGCTCCCACTGGAACCAAGGTGATAGCACAAAACGTCCAGGCAGTTGAGGCATTTGATGAATTGTTCTATGCACCAGTCAGTGTAAATAACTTCTTTTCAATGAAGGGAATGCTTGATACAGGGTCTATGGCCTGCACCTTTAGTGACAAAGCAGAAAAGAGGATGTTAAGTGAGAATGTATTGCCTCCACCCGCACCTCTTCACCAGGAAGTCATTCTAGTAGGGTGCGGGGGTAAGGTTACAAGGCCAAAGTGTATGTACGAGGTTGAATTGAAAATTTATGGAGAGAGCTGCCTAGTGCCTATTCTCGTTGTACCCGGACAGCGGGATGATCTGATCATTGGCACAAATGTGATCAAATTCCTCGCACATCGCATGAAAGGGGACAGTGATTATTGGCGACTTGTTGCTAATCAGACAGTGGAGCCGATGGCAAGATGTGAGCAGTTCCTTGATGTTATGGCCAACACTTGTCGGTGGAAGGGCTCAGAGTTGCCAGACAAGGTGGGAACCATCAAGCTACAGCAGTGTGTGACCCTTTTAGCAAGACAGGAGCACCTTGTCTGGGGAAAGTTGCCAAAAAATGTCCCCATGTCACCAGGAAGCACAGTTGTAGTGGAACCAACGACTTCAAGGTCTGCATCACGAGACATCATGATCGGGCGAGTTGTTACGCCATTATGGGGTGATGGCTGGGTTCCTGTAAAAGTCACCAACGTCTCTGACAAGCCAATTACTCTCAAGAGAAATCGCAAATTGGCAGATGTATCGCCATGTGTCGCCGTGGAGGATTTTGAACTTTTCCAGGGACTGAGTCGAGCTGAGTGTTTGAGAAGGAGAGTCAGTGCTTACCTAATCCATCCTCTGATTTCAGACAGCGTCTGGAAACTGTTGGTCTTGCTGATCTTGACATCCAGTCTTGTTCTGTCAGCCATGAGAGAAAAGAGGTTAGTCCAATTACTGGAGAGATACAATGATGTGTTTTCCAAGCATGCTTTGGACTGTGGAGAAGTAAAGGGCTTTATTCACCGCATTCGGCTAATGGATGAGCGTCCATTCAGACTCCCTTATCGTAGAGTGCCACCTGCACACTACCAAAAGTTGCGTCAGGTTCTGTCCCAGATGGAAGAACAAGGGATAATTAGGAAGTCTGTAAGTGAATATGCTTCTCCATTAGTCCTAGTGTGGAAGAAGGATGGCAGTCTGAGGATATGCACAGATTTTAGATGGTTAAATGCAAGAACGATAAAGGATGCACACCCACTTCCACACCAGTCTGACTGCTTAGCTGCTCTGGGCGGAAATACACTTTTTAGCACCATGGACCTGACATCAGGATTTTATAACATACCCATGGCCGAAGAGGACAAGAAATATACTGCGTTCACGACTCCTGTAGGGCTGCACGAGTATAATAGGATGCCACAAGGGCTATGCAACAGCCCAGCCTCATTTATGCGGATGATGGTAAGCATCTTTGGAGATTTAAACTTCAGCAGCTTGTTATGTTATCTCGACGATCTGCTGGTGTTCGCTCCAAGTGAGCAAGAGGCATTGGAAAGGCTGGAGATCGTGTTCAGTCGTCTGAGGCAGTACAACCTTAAGTTGAGCCCTAAGAAATGTCATCTACTGAGAACCTCTGTAAAGTTCTTAGGTCACATCATCGACAGGGATGGAGTTTCTGTAGATCCTGCTAAAGTTGAGGTAATCTCGAAGCTCTCCAAATTTGATCTGATGGAAGATGACAGATGTACCCCATCAGTGCAAAGGATTAAATCAGTCCTTGGTATGATCCTTTATTACCAACATTTCATTCCTGGATGTTCTTCTTTGGCAAAGCCACTCTTTGCTCTCACGGCTGGGCAGAGAAGGAAGAGAGGAATTAAGGGAGATATTAAAGCAGGAACTTATAGGAAGCTCAAACCCGCGGATTGGACAAAGGAATGCGATCATGCATTATTTAGTCTCAAGGAGAGTCTGCTACAAAGTGTGGTTCTGGCACATCCTGACTTCACTCGACCTCTGATTCTTGCAATTGACGCTTCATTGGACGGTTTGGGAGCTGTATTATCTCAAGTGCCTGCAGGCGAAGAGCGAGCTCGTCCTATCGCATTCGCAGCAAGACCCTGAGCAAATCACAGAGGAACTATCCAGTTCATAAGCTTGAGTTTCTGGCACTTAAATGGAGCGTGTGCGAGAAGTTTAGCCACTGGTTGAAAGGCCAAACATTTACTGCCTGGACAGACAACAATCCGCTCACGTACGTTATGTCCAAGGCAAAACTCGACGCTTGTGAGCAACGTTGGGTGTCCAAACTGGCAGCTTACACTTTTGAGCTGAAGCATATAGCAGGGACGAAAAACATAGTGGCGGATGCTCTGAGTAGAGATCCCTTTGTCAAGACTGTGAGCAGCAGGCTAATGGGAGAGCGCTATCATGATTTGCTTGTGGAGGCTGAAGAGGTTGATGGAGATGGAGTTCGAGACGCTTTTCGTCAAGGAGCTCAGAACTTACAGATGTGCCCTCAGTCCTGTCTTGCCTCTCCCTTTGACAGCACCATTGTCAAAGCCTGCTTAAGTTTACATGATCAGTGGGAATAAACATCAAAAGCAAGAGCTGTGCAGTTAATTCAGTCTTATCAAGTCTTACGCTTTCCTGTAGCTCAAATAGTAGAGCATGGCGCTAGCAACGCCAAGATCATGGGTTCGATTCCTAGGGAAAGCAAGAGCTGATAAAATGTAAAAACTGTAACTTGAATGCAATGTAAGTCGCTTTGGATAAAAGCGTCTGCTAAATGCATAAATGTAAATAAATGTAATCAAGATCTAGTACCAGCTGGTGCTGATACCCTTCCTATGATTGCTGCGAATGAAATCAAGGACTTGCAAGAGGCTGATTTGGTCATTTCAAAGGTTATGTCTTTTATGATTTGAAGCGTCAACCATCAAGACGAGAAAGGGCCAACATGAATTCCAGAACCTTATCTCTTTTCAGGCAATGGGATAAACTAAAGATTGTAGATGGAGTACTGTACCGAGTCACACAAGATCCACACAGTAAGCATAAGCGGGTATCAGTTTGTCTTACCTTCCAGCCTCAAGGACCAAGCTTTGACAGGATTACATGACTTGGCAGGCCACCAAGGGCAGGCGAGGACCACTCATCTCGCCCGCCAACGCTTCTTTTGGCCAGGAATAAGGCATGATATTTGTGAATATATCAAGTGCTGTCAAAGGTGCATCCTAGCCAAGGCTCCAGAACCATCTGCGCGGGCCCCACTTGAAAGTATCAAGACCTCCATGCCCATGGAACTGGTATGTCTGGATTTCTGGACTGCGGAGGATGGGAAAAAGCGTTCCGTTGATGTGCTCGTTATGACGGACCATTTCACAAAGTTGGCTCATGCCTTCCCTTGTGCAAATCAGTCAGCGAAGCAAGTCGCAAGGAAACTGTGGGACCGTGTATTCTGTGTGCACGGATTCCCGAACCGCATCCACACAGACCAGGGAGCCAACTTTGAAAGTGCCCTTCTAGCAGAGCTTTTCAAACTGTCCGGAGTTGCCAAGTCTCACACCACCGCATACCACCCCATGGGAAATGGGGGGGTAGAGAGGTTTAATCGGACCTTAGGAAGTATGCTCCGAACTCTGCCCCTAAAGAGAAGGACAAGTGGCCAGAGCAAATTCAACGTTGACCTTCGCCTACAACGCTACAGTCCATGAAACAACAGGGTATGCTCCTTTCCAGCTTATGTTTGGTCGTGTACCAAGATTGCCAGTGGACGTTATGTTCAGACAGGTGCTACATGATCCTGTAGTTGTTGATCGTGGTACTTACCTGAAGTCATTGATGTCGTATCTCCATGAAGCGGCTGAGATCGCGCAGCGACATTCTGAAAAAGAACAGAGAAAACAGGCAAAAGCTTACAACAAGAAAGTCAGAGGGACATGTCTGGAGATTGGGGATCATGTGCTAGTAGCGAATAAAAGAGAAAGAGGAAAGAGGAAACTAGCAGATATGTGGGACCCTGTAGTGTACACCGTAGTGGACCGGAACCTGCAGACGCACACTTACAAACTCAAAGATGAGAAAGGGAATGTGAGGATAGTACACAGGAATTTGATGTTGGACATTAGTTTCCTACCTGTTGGGTCACCTGATGAGGAGGAAAGCATTCTGCTTTCTGCAGGAGAGTCAGAGGATGAGACACGTAGCGCCAGGAGTGAGATCGGTGTCGAAGACGTTGATCCAGCAGACCTGGAGGAAAGAACCATGAGATGGGTTAACCAAGAGTCTGAAAGCCCTCTAGTTCAAGAGTCTGAAAGCCCTCTAGTCCATAACTTTGATGTTGAAGAAGCCATGGGCACAGACCATAACATTTTGGATAGGAAAGAGTCCAGTGATCAGAGCAGACTAAAGAGAATAGTAGCAGGGATCTTCCTCAGAGTGAAGCTGAAACTAGTCCAACATCTCTTGATGTTAATTTTGACTGTGACACAGATACATGTACACAAGCACAAGTTCAGACTGACATTCAAACTGACACTGACAACCAAGTTCCAGTTCCTGATGTTCAGGGTGTCAGAACAAGGCAGGTAGAGCTGTTAAGAAAGTGAACAGATTAATTGAGTCAATGGTTCAGAAGCCCTTTAAACTCCAAGGTATAGGAAATCATTTGAAAAAGAGATCTGGGTCATTTCTTTCCCTGTTTTAAGGAGTATTCTACTATATTTTGTTTTGTGTGATGAAGAGACATTTTTGACTCCGCATACGAAATGTAAGGGTCAGGTCATATTATGGTGTACTAGGCATCATAATGTTCCAAGATGATCTTAGGCTTGATCACCCTGAGGTTTTTCTTGACCCATTAGTGGGTAACTCACAAGTTGAAGTAATGAATGTTTCATTATGGACCTGTACCAGGTGATTTGGATTCAGTACGGATTTTAGTGAAATCCGGAAGGGGTGAATGTAACGAGTTATAGTGAATACAGTTTGAATGTAACACATTGCTTTTTCACTAAAATCATTTTTATTGTATTACGGATTTATTTGTTGTTGTATTATTTTTTTATTTCTGTTTTTCTTGAGCAATATTTGTCGATTCTGCTGTTCACCTTTTAGAGACTTTTATTTTGAAAAATGCTGATGGCGTTCTACTGACGCCATTTTTCAAGTGAGTTCGCGCTTCTCATAAGTTCACATTGTATATGCTGGTGAGAGGTAAGCGTTTGTCAGAGCTCTTCATTTTATTACTGAATTAAGCTTCCAAAGTGTATAAATCGTTTAAATATTATGTTATAAGTATTTCTGAAACTACATGCAGTGTTCTGTTATAAGGTTTATGCGCGAGTGGATTAAGAATGTAAAGTTATATCGTGTGGGCCGTATGATATGCTATTGGCATGGTTTTGAGTTATTAATTAGCTAATAAATATTGTATCATACAGAAATGCCTCTATGGAATACCCAGGAGAGAGATAAGAAGATAAGACAACAAGATGGCGCCGCGGATGGCAGCCATGGTTTGTCGCTGCTTGGTACTTGTTCTTTTTTTGTTTGTTTGTCCTGTCTTAAGCAACTTTTTTCCGATCAGCTTTACTAGAAACGAACTCCTGGACATCAGAAATGGCACACCAAATAACTTCCTGCCTACATTTGAGCATTCAGACCTTTTACTGGACATTTTAATCGGGGGAGCTGCGTTCCTATACAAGCGCTCCAGGCGACGCAAGCGAGGGAAGCGCGCCGGCGCGCTCGTGAAATTCAGACAGCGCGGGTTTAGGACTCCGCTGCCGAGTATTCATCTGGCGAATCTCCGCTCCCTGGCAAATAAGTCGGACGAACTACAACTCCTCACCCGCACAAACAAGGACTTTTTAAACTCCGCTGCGCTTTGCTTCACGGAAACCTGGCTGAACGGAGCTATTCCGGACAGCGTGCTTCATCTAACGGGCTTCCAGCTGTTCAGAGCAGACCGCGTCACCGAGTCCTCGGGGAAAACGAGAGGCGGTGGATTATGTTTTTATATCAACGAAGGCTGGTGTACAGACGTGACAGTTTTAAAGAAGATGTGCTGCCCAAATTTGGAAGCTCTCTTTATTAACTGCAAGCCTTTTTATTCACCGCGGGAGTTCTCCTCGTTTATTCTGGTGAGTGTGTACATTCCTCCTGACGCGCGCGTCAGCGCGGCGCTAGAACTGCTGGCCGATCAATCACACACAGAGCAGCGTTATCCGGACTCTTTCATCATCATTCTCGGTGATTTTAATAAAGCTAATCCACCCGTGAACTGCCTAAATATAGACAGCACATCACATGCCCCACCAGAGACAGAAATATACTGGACCACTGCTACACTGTCTTAAAGGATGCATATCACTCTGTTCCCCGTGCAGCCCTGGGACTCTCTGATCACTGTTTGGTTCATCTCCTACCAGCCTACAGGCAGAAACTCAAATCTGCTAAGCCTGTAGTAAAAACTGTAAAGAGATGGACTTCTGAAGCAGAGCAGGTTTTACAGGCCTGCTTCGAACTCACTGATTGGAGTGTTTTTGAGGCTGCAGCTACTGATCTGGACGAGCTTACTGACACCGTGACGTCCTACATCAGTTTCTGTGAGGACATGTGTGTACCCACCAGGACTTATTTAACATTTAACAATGAAACCTTGGTTCAGTGCAAAACTCAACAGCTTCGCCAGGCCAAAGAGGACGCCTACAGGAGTGGGGACAAAGTCTTGTACAAACAGGCCAAATACACACTGAATAGGAGATAAGAGTGGCAAAATTAAACTACTCTGGAAAGCTAAAAAAACAGCTTTCGAGCAATGACTCTACATCAGTGTGGAAAGGCCTGAAAGCCATCACCAGCTACAAGACCCCATCCCCCAGCACTGAGGCCAATCAACAACTGGCTGAAGACCTGAACGAGTTCTATTGTAGGTTTGAAAGACTGGTATGACGCCCCACACCCGCTCCGACCGTCTCACAGCACAGCCATCAACACCCTCCCCCTCCCTCCCCCCTACTGTTTCTCAGCCTGTACTCAAGATCTGTGAAGATGATGTATGCAAAGTCTTCAGGAAGCAGAAGATAAGGAAAGCCAAAGGCCCAGACGGTGTCTCTCCAGCCTGCCTCAAAGCCTGTGCTGTCCAGCTATCATCCATCTTCACATTGATCTTCAACAGATCTCTAGAGCTGTGTGAAGTCCCCTCCTGCTTCAAATGTTCCACCATCATCCCTGTACCCAAGAACCAAAAATCACAGGACTTAATGACTACAGACCTGTTGCTTTAACATCAGTAGTCATGAAGTCATTTGAGAGACTGGTGTTGGCCCACCTGAAGGACATTACTGGACCCTTGCTGGACCCTCTACAGTTTGCTTACCGAGCAAACAGATCTGTGGATGATGCAGTTAATATGGGACTGCACTACATCCTGCAGCATCTGGACAAACCAGGGACTTATGCAAGGATTGTTTGTGGACTTCAGCTCCGCTTTCAACACCATCATCCCGGACACCCTTCAAACAAACTGACTCAGCTCTCTGTACCCACCTCCATCTGTCAGTGGATTACCAGCTTCCTGACAGACAGGCAGCAGCTTGTGAGGCTGGGAAAACTCACATCCAACACCCGCACCATCAGCACTGGAGCTCCTCAGGGCTGCGTTCTCTCCCCACTACTCTTCTCCCTCTACACCAACGACTGCACCTCTAAAGACCCCTCTGTCAAACTCCTGAAGTTTGCGGACGACACTACAGTCATCGGCCTCATCAAGGACGGTGACGAGTCTGCTTACAGACAGGAGGTTGCAGCAGCTGGCTGTCTGGTGCAGTCACAACAACCTGGAGCTGAACACGCTCAAAACTGTGGAGATGATCGTGGACTTCAGGAGAAACCCCCCTCCTCTCCCCCCACTCACCATCATGAACAGCACCGTGGCTGCAGTGGAGTCATTCAGGTTCCTGGGCACAACCATCTCTCAGGACCTGAAGTGGGACACTCACATTGACTCCATTGTGAAAAGGCCCAGCAGAGGTTGTACTTCCTTCGTCAGCTGAAAAAGTTCAACCTGCCACAGGAGCTGCTGAAACAGTTTTATTCAGCTGTTATTGAGTCGGTTCTGTGCTCCTCCAACTGTCTGGTTTGGGTCAGCCAGCAAATCAGATATAAGACGACTTCAACGGACTGTTAGGACAGCAGAAAAGATCATTGGTGTGCACCTGCCCAGCCTTCAGGACTTGTACAACTCCAGAGTGAAGAAACGGGCAGGTAACATCATCAAAGACCCCTCTCACCCCGGACAACCTGTTTGCACTTCTCCCTTCAGGCAGACGCTACAGATCTCTGTGCACTAGAACATCTAGGCATAAAAACAGTTTTTTCCCCCATGCCATCTCCAGCTTAAATAGCTAACACATGGATCATTACCTGTGTTCTGTAATTCATTCTCCATCTTTAATTATTGCCTCTTTCTCAAGTACTATGTAAATACACATACATATCTGTTTATTTATACAGCTGTATATATAGTAAATAATGCACAAATCTGTACATAAATCCAGATTCATACTTATTATTATTATTATTATCCATTGTTAAGCCTTACTATTTAAATGTTTTTTCTGTTCTCATGTCAGATGTGTATGTATGTATGTATGTACCAGGAGCACCCTAAAACCACAACAAATTCCTCGTGTGTTTGCGCACACCTGGCGAATAAAGCTAATTCTGATTCTGATTCTGATTCTGATTTATTCATTTTAATTCACAGGTATTTCACTCTAATTGTTTTTCTTCTATATTCTTTGAAAAATTGTTATACTCAATTGTTAAAAGAGAGTTCACATTGTATATGCTGGTGAGAGAAATGCCTCTATGGAATACCCAGGAGAGAGATAAGAACTTTATTCATGTTAATTCACAGGAGTGAAGTTAATGCTGGGCGTGGCTGTCAATAAATCCCCTTTGGTGAACAGAAGTGAAAGTGTCCTGAGCCTTCTTACACACAACGCAGACGACAGTAGCAGCGGTCAGAAAAGGACCGGTTACATTTGGATCGTTTCAATCTCATCTTACAAAGACATATTATTGGAGATATAGAGTGACGACTGATATTTACAGGTAGATTATTTTATGTCAGTATCTGCTGCACTGTAAAGATGTCATTGATTTACATTACAAGCAGCAGAATGTCCTCATAGAAATATCAGCATCTTCCCAAAATGGCATATTTTTGCTCAGCCACTGCAGGTTTTAATGCACAGATCCGATTTTTTGGCCTGTCTGTTTACATTCTATGTGTTTACCCGTGTGCAACAAATTCCGATCTGTGTCAGATGTGAGCAAAAGATCTGATTGTTTTGTGCCAGTGTAAACGCAGCCAAATGATTAATGAATGATTAACCTGGCAACAGAGGTAAGAGTTTAAGTAGAAATAATGTGCAATACTGTATCTCTGACTATATTCTCTTTATCTCTTGATATCTGAACCCCTGAAATATTCCCTAAACCTGATGCGATAACAAACAGAAGTGGTTTGACTGCTTGTGTCTCTGTCCACTCAGTGTTTGACATGAGAGAGTGTTTCTGAGTCTCTTCTCCAGGAGTGATGCTGATTTCTCAGCTGCTGAACAGAGGTCTGTCAAACACTGAATTACTGAATTAACAAAACACGCTTCACGCTGAGACTTCATCTCCAAAGAACCCTTTAGATGAGCAACCAGCTGGAAACAAAAGAGATCACTGTAATTGACTCAATATAGATTGCTGTTAGAAAATATATTGCACATTTAAAAACTAATAAATCAAGAGTGATGTTCTGAGCTCATATTAACTTTCAGCACATATACTTTCACCTCAGATGCACTACTGTAAATCTCACAGTTAATCTAGTATTTGAAGCACATTTAATGACACAAACCCTGTATATTTGCATCTCATTAGGCTTTGTTAATAAGACACCAAACAAAAAGGGAAATTTGATATGAAAACTGTAATTAAAACTTCTTTTCTTTTTTTTCTGGGAATGAATGTGAACTAAAAAAAAAAAGTTGCATTTTTATTTATTTTATTATTTAAAAAGCATTTTTAAATGTTTGAAAGAAATGAAGTTTTGTAGTTATTTTTAATCTGTGTGTATACTATATTTAGCTAAAACAATAGTGGTGCAATTAAACGTTTAATATGTATAACATTATATTGTTAGTATATACAGTTGGAGGGAAATCTGAGATTAAGATTGTGATTTTTTTTTCTAGGGATGGATACTGAACTGAAGGGGAAAAATGAATATGGTACATTTTTATTTATTTTATTATTTAAAAACAGTTATTAAAATGTTCGACAGGAATTGCATGTTGAAGAACAATTAATGCTGATTTGCACCTTTTTAAATGTATAGTTTAATCAATTGTATATATTACATTTAGTTAAAAATAATGCCTCAATGTTATTAGTCATATTAATTTAATGTGATTTGTGTTATGTGTTTCGTTAGAGCTATATGATCATTGTCATTATTATTTTACAGTTCTAATGAAACACAGGGCAACACAAATCACAGTAATATGCTAATTAGTATCTTCAGTTACGTTGCAGTAATAGTCTGTGTTGCGTTCTTAGTGAAGATAACTCTGTCTGGATTGCAGAACTGTATTTTAATATTAGAAACAGTACTAATAGTATTAGTTAGATACCAGATATATAAGATTATGTATTTCTTTAAGCTATCACTCTGGATAATTGATTTTTAGAATATAGATCACGGTTCCCACGATTCTGAAAACAAAACATTAGACAACCAAACAAAATAATATGTAGGCTAATTTACTTGAATTTTCTGATAAAATGATTTATTTAATGTTATAAATGATTTTATGTATAAATGTCTAAAATGTTATAAATTAGATAAATGAAAGACTTCGTCCAGAGTTTTTGAACGAATCTCTTGTGAATGATTCAGACATTAAATACATTTTAACAGTCACTGGTCGCCACGCGCTGGAATAATGTAACATATACAATCTATATTTGAAGCGTAACATTAGTTCAAAGGTCAGTTACTCATTTGATCGCGTCTGCCGCAACATCAGAGTCTATCCGGACTATAAACTTTTATCCCAATACTTTCGTTTTATTGTTTAATGTTTGCTGATCTATATTGCCTTCAAAAATACTGTTCGATTTTAATATAGGCAATATAGTGATAACATTTAAATATCTGCTTTGATGTGCGAGGAATGTGCTTTGATGTGACTCGCTGCAGGTGACTTCCGCTTTCATATTTCTCCTGAAGGACGCGTCTTCTTTGATATCTTTGTTTTTAAGCGAATGAAGTGGTTTCGTTGCTGTTTCGTGTTGTCTGTGGTTGATTTCAGCGTTTGTGTAACATAAGACTAAGATTGTGTGTTTGAGTGAACTCTCAGGATTGTTCAGCTGAATGATTAGTTTGAGTAAGTGTTGGAGATCTCACTCTTCATCATGAATCACACACAAACACCCCGAGATCAAGAGCTTTCTCCAGGATGCAGGTACTTTACATACACACTATATTAACCATAAACAAACATAAAGAGACATCAGAAAATTCATTTATTGCTATTTCGATCTTATTAGAACACAAATAATACAAATTTGTGATTTTAATTTAATTAATTAATTAATTTAAAAAAAATGCATAACTTTTATTTTTTATGTTTTTATTTTAATGTTTGTATCCCAGGTCGCCCCTTTGCGAGTATAAACTGATTCAAAACAGAAAGCTTGTTTGTTACAACAATTTAGCTACATTTTTAACACATTTGTTTTAATATCGTGTACAATAATGTCTATTTATGAATATATTAGCCTACTGTATCATATTTTAACAAATTTCTGGGGCCTATAAATTATTAACCTGATCAAAACTTTGATCCTGTTACGCAATCTACCTGTTCTGCAGTTTAAACCTGTTTTATGTGACTTACTTCATGCTCTCTGATTGAGAGTTCAAGACAAGTAAAGTATTTTTGCTTTGAAATCTTTAAGTAAATATAACTTTTATATTGTTAGTAATAATTCAAGATGAACATGTAATGGGATGAAGAAAACTGGGTTTTCTTGATTTATCTTTTTTCTAATGTTAAAATAATGTTTAATGTTTATTTTTTCTCTTGTTAAAAAGTAAATGTCTAATATGACACAGACTTTTGAGGAAGGTTTTTTTGTCTGTCTCAATATCAATAATATCAATAATCACTGAATAGCAATGGATTGCACAGATGAACCATAATAACCTGATGTAAGACATACGATACTAAACAAAAACACAAATTACATTTATTTTGTACATTTTTATACATAAGTTTATACAAGGCCTATGTGCCCAGGTGTTAAAAGTGCATTTTAGTTCATATTCATGGTGTCTCAAAATAGCACAGTTGAGTACACTTAGATGATCTTAAGTTTATCTTAAGAAGTACTAAAGGATCATTTTTAGTATATTAAGTACAAAATTAGTGCGCAAAAATAGAGCACTTTAAGTACATTATGGAAGTGCACTTGTTTTTCACCTGTGTGTTTTTGTTGATGATCTTATTTCATAGATACAGATACATATGTATACGTCTGTGTATATACACACATGCCTGGGGAAAAAAAAAATACATGTATTGTTGAGCAAAAACTAAATTCAGTATTGCTACCTTAATGATGAAATGACTGACAATAAATTATCATTCAAGAGTTTGAAGTATTGAACTGATTTTCTGTAATTAGGCTACATAAACATATCTTGAATTCTAGCCCTGAAAGGGTGACGAATCCCCTGAGATACAAACATTTACAGAGAGATTATGAAAAATTACAAAATTGAATTCATAACATTTCAGCATAAACATAATAAGATAACACTTAACAACAACTTTTTAAACATGCAAGTCCCCTACAAATATTGCAAATATATGAAATACATTAACTTTATGAGGGAGAGTATTTTCCCACAACAGGTGGCCGTGATGTTTTTAACTGCTGTCTGTGAACGAAACAAAGAATGAATGAACAAATTCACCAGATCTAAATATTCACAACATGTGTTTTAATTTAAAAATGAGACCATATAGCCTCCTTATAAAATATATATTTTTTAATGTTTTAAAAAGGATTTATTAATGTCATCATTAAATCGATTCAGCAAAAGAGACAGAGCTGTCATATTATATTGTTTTTATGTTAGGTATTCATGTTATTATGGTATTCATATTAGTTATTTTGGCAGAGAGTCTATGAAAGAAGTTTAGTTTATGGTTTCTGTATCAACATTGTGAATATAAAGTCCTGTTTAAAAAAAAAAAAAAGAAGTTAATATCAATTCAAAGGATTGTTTGTTATAGTTCAGTTGATCAGAAGAGATCAGAAGCAGAGTCCAGCTGTGTGTTTATGAAGAGTGACGAGTCTATAGGACATCCACAACATCTCAGGTACAATATTTCATAAACATACAGAATTGAAATATTTGTTATGGTGTTTTATCATGTGATTATTTCATCTGATATTTTAACATTTGCTCACACTCTCTGTTATAGTTCAGTTCATCAGAAGAAATCAGAAGCAGAGCCCAGCTGTGTGTCTATGAGGAGTGATGCTTCTTTGGATCATCCAGTTCATTTTAAGAGTGATGACACAAGGTTTAACCTCAAGTATTAAATTTAGTTAAATATATGATTATAGTAATATATTGTAAGTTAAATTCTCATAATTTTCCAGCACTATAATAAATAAATATGAGCAGAAGTCTGGCTAGGAAATGCAATAAATGTAATGACAACGAGTAGATATAGAGCACAGAGTAAAATTATTTATTTACATTCATTTAAAATGTATTTCTTTTTTACAGTTGTGACCTTTAGCAGGTGCATTTTTAATAAAATCGCAACTGTTATTATATTAATGAGTAAAATGTCACCAATGTCAGAGTGTTTGATTCTTGATTCAAGGTCAATCCTGCAACACAGATCAGTAACAAAACCCGTCTGTAACAAATATGACCAGCCTATGAATCAACCACAAGACACGTATCCTGGTGTAAGGTAAACATTACTCATTTACATCATTAATAACTGACACATTTCATAAACCCTATGATATGTTCAGTGTCTCATAACACAGAAAACAAAAAAAAAGACGTTTTGCTCTGTACATTTACCTCTGTAGCTCATATAATAATGTGGTATTTTAATTTTCCAGTCATGAAGTCCTCGACACGTTCAGATCAAATCTGCTGAAGAAGTTTGAGCGTCTGTATGAGGGAACAGCGACACAGGGAAACCCAACACTCCTGAATGAGATCTACACAGAGCTCTACATCACAGAGAGTGAGAGTGGAGAGATCAGTAATGAGCATGAGGTGAGACAGATTGAGACACGATCCAGGAGAGCAGCAACAGAGGACACAGCCATCAAATGCAGTGACATCTTTACACCTTTACCTGGACAAGACAAAGCCATCAGAACTGTGCTGACAAAGGGAGTCGCTGGCATTGGAAAAACAGTCTCTGTGCAGAAGTTCATCCTGGACTGGGCTGAAGGGAAAGAGAATCAGGACGTCCAGCTCATATTTCCACTGCCTTTCAGAGAAATCAATCTGATGAAGGACAAAACACTCAGTCTTTCAGATCTTCTTCATTTCTTTTTCCCTCAAACTAAAGAAAGGGAAATATCCAGTGATGAATATAAAGTGTTGTTCATCTTTGATGGTCTGGATGAGTGTCGTCTGTCTCTGGACTTTAAGAGTAAAGTGAAACTGTGTAATATATCTGAATCAGCCTCAGTGGACGTGCTGCTGATGAACCTGATTGTGGGGAATCTGCTTCCCTCTGCTCTCATCTGGATCACCTCCAGACCAGCAGCAGCTGATCTCATCCCCTCTGAGTGTGTCCATCGAGTGACAGAGGTACGAGGCTTCAATGAGCCACAGAAGCAGGAATACTTCAGAAAGAGAATCAGTGATCAGAGTCTGGCCGATACAATCATCTCACACCTGAAGTCATCAAGGAGCCTCTACATCATGTGCCACATCCCAGTGTTCTGCTGGATCTCAGCCGCTGTTCTGGAGAAGATGTTGAGTCCAGCAGAGCGTGGAGGGATTCCCAAGACTCTCACTCAAATGTACACATGCTTCCTGATCCTTCAGACCAACATCAAACGTGAGAAGGACTATGAGAAGAATCTGACAGATGAAGACATGATCCTCAAACTGGGGAAAGTGGCTTTTGAGCAGCTTGTGAAAGGAAACCTGATCTTCTATGAGGAAGACCTGAGAGAGTGTGGCATTGATGTGACCGAAGCATCAGTGTACTCAGGATTGTGCACTCAGATCTTCAGAGAGGAGTTGGGCTTGTATCAGGGGAAAGTCTTCTGCTTTGTTCATCTGAGCATTCAGGAACATCTAGCAGCTCTATATGTGCACCTCTCCTGGACAAACCACAACAGAAATGTGTTTGAGTCAATCACCAAACAGAGATTACAGTCTAAAGTGAAGGACTTGTTTCAACTCAGTTCATCAGAACATGTTTCATTATCTGAGCTGCATCGGAGAGCTGTGAAAGAGGCTCTACGGAGTGAAAATGGAAATCTGGATCTTTTCCTGCGGTTCCTTCTGGGTTTGTCAGTGGAGTCTCTTCAGATTCTCCTACTACGAATAATGACACTGAAAAGAAGCAGATCTGACAGCAATGAGAAAACAGTTGAGTTTATCAAGTGGAAGATCGGGACCATTGACTCTCCAGAGAAATCCATCAATCTGTTCCACTGTCTGAATGAACTGGGTGATCGTTCACTAGTGGAGCAAATACAACAGTATCTGAAATCTGGAAATTTAAGTGCAGCTAAACTCTCTTCATCTCAGTGGTCAGCTGTAGTTTTTGTGTTGTTGACATCAGAAGAGGAACTGAATGAGTTTCGTCTTGATGAATTTGTTAAAGGAAACCATAATCCTGAAAATATGAAAGTCCTTCAGAAGCTGCTGCCTGTGATTAAAGAATCCAGATCAGTTCAGTAAGTATCAATGAGAACAATCACTTCACTGTTAAAACATTAAGAAAATCAAAGTTAAAAGCTCATAAATCTTAAGTGCTGTAGCTATTATTTTAGTGGTCGGCATTTTGATGTGTTTTCAGTACAGTGACACTGTAAAAGATTTCTTCAGGCATTTAAACAAAGTCAGAGAAGTTGCACATAAATAATTCAGGTTTTCCATTTAAAAGTGTTAAAATGAACATAAAGAAGGAATTAAATTTTTTGTCATCTGGCATAAAAGACCAAGCAGAATTCGAGAGCAACCAAACAAGTGGAGAAGCAGCTCATATGTGACCCTGGACCACAAAACCAGTCTTAAGTCTGTTGTGAACTTTTATCTTCTACAAAGCAGAGACCAGGAGACGTTGGGATATCTTTCATACAGAAGTTACTCTTTATTTTGAGAACTCGCTATGCGTCGCTGTAGTCATCCAAGTCTAACTGAAGCAGTGATACATTGTAGTTTAAATACATTTAGGGGGCAGTGCTTAGGAATGGAAACAAAACACCTGGGTGACGACTTTAAACAAAGCATGCAAATGAGAGAGGATTTGATTCGATCAAGAGAAAACCGGTTTGGCAGGTTATCTGGCTTGCTCAAAAGAGAAAGATAGACCCAATCCGCATAACACTCGATTGCATTGATAATCCAATCAGTCTAACGATTCAGCGTCTGGGCCAGGAGCTCCGAAAGCCATTTGCAGAACAAAAGATTCGAGTCTCAGTGATCTGACTCATTTAACTTACAATAAGAGAACAGGAACTGGCAGGGACCTTTTGCTATAAATTTTGTATATCACAGTCATTCATCTGATGTCACCATCTTCACCATAAATGCTAAATACACTGTATATAACTTCTTCAGTTTGTACACTATTACATTGGAATCTAAATTAAACATTTAAATAAATGTGTAATCCCACAATTCCCCCTTTGAGAGTTCTAATAACTCTCACAAAATACAAATTTAGACACTTAAAAGTTAATTCTTGTAACTTGTGATCATTACAGGCTCATAGCACTTGTTCTGTGTTGCTTATATGTAATTGCATGCTGACACAGAAACAAAACATGCAATTAGGGTTCGTGAAGTTCTTACGGGTAATAATCTTTTCTGGTTGGCACTGTCATTTCCTCGTGAGAGGCGGAAGTCATTTGTTGAACGAAACACTTGATACTGTGGATGCATAGATAGTACGCCAGTAGGAGAAACAACAGCAGAATTGCTATGTCCCTGATCCACAGCCAGGGTTTACCTAACAAGTCTCCGAACCATGAAGAATTATCCTCAGTCATCTGGTGTAATTTTACTGAAAGATCAAGGATGTCTTGTTGGATATTGTTCAAGTTCTCGGTTGGATCCATTAAACCGGTGCAGCATTCAGGGCCGATAATGGTACAGGCTCCCCCTTGTGTTGCAAGAATGTAATCCAAGGCCACTCTGTTCTGTAAGATCATCATCTTGTGTGAAGCGAGAGTGTCCGTGATATTGCCCAGGGCCAAAACCATATCATTGGCCAATTTCTGTACAGAATCCGACAGGCTTCTGACTTGATCGAGAGCCTGCATGAAGCCATACGATGGGATTAATGCTCCATGAGTTCTTGACCACCACGTTTGTACACAAGTGAGTCCTGGAATGCAGCCATCTTTGTTGGTAGAAGCTGAATTTTGTAGATGTGGAGAATTTGAGGTGGAGTGTGTATTTTCTCTGATAACATAAACCAGGGTGCACCTGCCGTTGAATTGGCTGGGTAGGATGCTGTAGACAGAAGTTCCACATAACCACAAAGTGCCAGTCGGTGGAGGAATCATACACAACTGATTTATGGCAAAAAGTTTCGGTAGGGATGGGTTCCAGTAGAGACACTCTTTTAAGTCATTCTCCTCTTTTGTATCTGATGTAGTAACGTACACATTGAATTCGGTTCCTCTTTTAATCACAAAGCTGCAATGTTCACGAGGAATTTCACCCAGTGTAGTCGATGCTGGAGCATAATTTTCCATGCACCAATAGAACATCCTTGGCATGAGTAGATCTGTCATGATGGGAGTAGCTGAAGTTAGGTTGCAGGATGGTAGTCCAGGAATGCAGCATGTAGAAGGTGGAGGAATTGTTACGTTGTGACATGTATCCTTGTTGTATAATCCACTGGTATGATGATCGAATAAGGTACACGTATCACATTTGGAGATAGGGTGTGCCACCCATGGGATTCCTGCTCCTGCTGAAGGTGCGTGTGGCATGCAAACGTTCTTTCCAGCAAACAAGGCATTTCTTGACATATTCATCAGCTCTAAGAGTATGTTGTTTCTGGGGTCTACACTTAGCGTGATGTCCATGATGGTTAATAATACGACAATCTTGTTCATGTTGTTGGATGACTGAAGTTCCCGTATGTGAGTCTCTGCGTTGTGTATTTTTTTCTTTGTTCTGTCTTCCGTGACAGTTGGCTCGGCAGTGGTTCTTGTTGTTGGCTTCATACGCAGGTGAGGGGTTTGGCGCATATGGGTCTTGGGACAGCCATCAAGTGGTATCTACACAGAGGAAGAAAGAAAACAAAAGACAGAGCAGTATTTGTTCTAAAGACTGAAAACATTAGGGTTGTATCCTCTGTTCAATCTGAGTCTGCTATTGTTGTTCCTTCTTTCCCTATTTCTTAATTTATGAGACACCTAAAGAACAGTGAGGAAAGGATGGACTATTGGATGGGGAAGGGCCTATGAGGGTGTCTTCACCTCAGGGTTGGCCCCCGAAGCCTGTTGCATACGGTTCTTCCCTGGGGCTCCTCACTGGTCCGTGTGTCCTATCCTATCCCTGTAGGTGGAGGAACAACTTTACAGTGTGACACATGAGTCCAAGTTTTCCTTCCCTGACACAATACTGCAGCTGCTGTAATCAACATCACTTGCTGTGGTCCATACCACTTAGGCTCTAATGGCTTGTTTCTGAACGACTTTATCATGACCCATTGACCTGGGATGATAGTGTGTCCACCTTCTGGCGGAGTCTGCCAACACGACTCAACTCTCTCTCTGGCACTCTGTACTGCCTTTGTGAGGTTTTCACAGTAAGCGATCAGGGCATCTGAAGCAATGTGAACATCAGCATTTCTAAGATCAATCACACCTGGCATCTGCATAGGACGCCCAGTAATAATCGCATGAGGGCTCAGTCCTACTGATCTGTTAGGTGACGCTGTCATACTACACAGTACTGCGGGCAGTGCTTCAACCCATGGTACTCCTTCCTGATGCATTTTGCTTAGCCTGGTTTTGATTGTTCTGTTTGATCGTTCAACCTGTCCTGATGCTTGTGGCCTATAGGGACAGTGAAGGTTCCACTTAATCTTCAACATTCTAGACACTTCCTTGACTACCTGTCCTGTGAAGTGGGTACCTTGATCTGAGTCAATGCAATCTGGTAATCCCCATCTGGGAATGAAATCAGTGACAAGACATTTAGCAGTATGTGCAGCTGTAGCACGCCCTGTTGGATAAGCTTCTACCCATCTTGAGAACTTGTCTATTACTACCAAAACAAATCAGTTTTTCCTTTACAAGGGGGCAATGATATGTAATCAACTTGCAGGTGACGAAATGGCCCACAAAGGTTCTGTTGCTGGTGTGGTGGCTGCTGGTACATCATTATTTTTCTGACATGTAACACATCTCTTGACTGTTTCAGTGGCTATGTTTCTGAATTTTGGATTCCACCATTGATTTGAGAACCTGTGATTCATTGTTGCTGGACCACTGTGACCCAAATTGTGTATTTGTTGAGCCAAATATGGCAACAGTGATTCGGGAGCAACATACTTTTCCCCTTTGGTCCAGCAGCCGGATGAATCCACAGCGGCTCCTTTGTCTAACCATGTCCATGCTTCATATAGAGGAACGTCTTTATACAGATCAATGATTGATTCAGGAGGTAGAATTGTCTTCTGTGCTGTACTACCTGAACACACTTGTACAATTGCATAGAAACAAGCCTGTTTAGCCGCTACATCAGCAAGAGCATTACCTTTAGCTTCCATAGTATTAGTTGTGAGGTGTGCTTTCACTTTGATCACTGCTAATTTCTTTGGGAGTTTCATGGCAAACATTAAATCTTTCACTAATCCAGCATGCTTAATGGGGGATCCAGCAGAAGTTAGAAATTGTCTGGTTTGCTGTGTAGATATTTGCAACCTTATCCTGAAGCTAGCGTGCATGCTCTTGTTAAGGCTACTAGTTCTGCAGCTTGAGCTGAAAAATGATCTGGAAGACGACCTGAAGCAACTACTTCAGTGGTGGAAGTTACTGCATATCCTGCTCGTCTGTTACCTTCAATAACTTGAGCTGAACCATCAACAAACAACTCCAATTCTGCGTTCTCTATGGGAGTTTCTGCTATTTCACTTATCGCTGCATATGTAAGCGTAACACAATCATGAGTCATTTCACCTTCACCCTCTAACACAACTTCAGTCATTGCAGACATCATACATGAGGATGGGTTCGTGACTGGTGCACGCTGCATTACAATGTTCGGGGCTGTGAGAGTTGCTAACCAATTTCCCCAATGGGAGGAGGTGACAGAAGTGACTTTTGCTTTATTCATTAGTGCGGACACTGCGTGAGGGCATTTTACATTTACATTCTGACCTAACACCATTCCTGATGAAGCCTGAAGCGCTAGATGAACTGCCTGTACTGCTCTGAGGCATGGGCCCATACCTTGAGCAACTATGTCAAGTTTACCAGAATAGTAATGAATTGGGCGTAAGCTGCCCCCATGATCTTGCATTAGACATGCAGTCATAAAGCCTAAGTGTTCATGGACATAAAGCACAAAGGGTCTATCAGATTGGGCAATTCCTAATGCTGGTGCTTGACATAGTGCTCTCTTCAAATCATTAAAAGCTTTGAGATGAAGTTCTTCCATACAAACAGTATCTGAATCTTTACCATGGCCTTTCAACAAATCATAGAGAGGCTGAGCAATCGAGGCATAGTCTTCAATCCAAGGTCTACAGTAACCTGCTGTTCCTAAAAATGAGCGGAGTGTTTTAATGGTAGTAGGTGGAGGTATGGCTTTGACTGAAGTCGCTTGATCCTGTGTAATGGATCTATTTCCTGCACCAATTGTTTGACCCAGAAATGTGACTTGCTTTTTAGCAATTTGAGCTTTGTGAAAGCTGCATTTGTGTCCTTTTTTATGCAAATAGTCCAACAATGCTGCCAATTCAGTTTGATGTACCTCGTGGTCTGTTGAGGCAAGCAAAATATCATCAACATATTGAATCATAGTGGACTGTTTGACTGGACATTCTGGGTCACACAAATCACGTCTGACAGCCTGATGATATATGTTTGGGGAGTTTTGAAATCCCTGTGGCAATCGTGTCCACTGGTATTGTTCATAGTCAACTGTGAAAGCTAACCATGACTGGCTGTCAGAGTGCAACGGTACAGAAAAGAATCCATTAGACATATCAATTACTGAAAAAATCTTACAATCTAATGGTAAGCCATTACAAATTGTAGATGGATCTGCCACTAGGGGGGTGATTTTATCAATATGTTTATTGGCTACTCTGTAGTCTATTGTAAGTCTCCATGTCCCATTTGATTTCTTGATGGGCCATATGGGTGAATTACATGGACTGCTGGTTTTAACTAGCACTCCTTGCTTCAGCAACTTTTCTACAATAGGTTTGATTCCCTGTATAGCTTCTTTATTAATCGGATATTGTTTGGTGACCGAAGGTGGATTTCCTGTCAATTTGACTGGTTCTACATCTGTCAACAAACCACAATCATCCTTGTCTTTAGCCCAAATTGGATGATTCTGTAAGAAAGCATACTCAGGAGTGGTTGAATTATTGGTAGTGTAAGGGTTTTATACATAAATATAATTTAATTTAGCTCAAAGGGAATCATTAATGATTTTATAGGGAATTTGAACAGAATCACTGTTTTGCGGCTGATCACTGAGCGATTCACTGAACGAGCCGTATAACATTAATTCTGCACTGGATATTAAAATCCAAAATATAGTGAAAACACTATTAATAAGCACAGTAACAAGATCGGCAGATTAAGACATTAACTTGTAAGCGCAAAACACAAGATACTTCTCTTTTAAATATAAATAAGACTTTATTTATATAAACCTAAGACATAAACTAACACTAACATGAACACACGCATTCACACATTCACACGATGCAGAAAGAGAGAAAGGATGAGTTTAGAGAATGAGAATGTGAAATCCCAAGTTTACAGCAATATGTGCTATTGCATAGACCTGAACAACCATCAATCACTTAATTAACCCTCGCGTTGAGTTTCTCAATGAGGCTAAAATTTATATTAAATACACCAGCTCAGTTATAATCTGGAGTTTGTACTTGCGTTGCCTTTGTGTTACAGGGATTCCCTTTTGTCTTCGTCGTCCTTGTAGGAAAGGGGTTTTCCCGAGTTGGTGATTGGCTGGAAGTTCAGTAGTCTTTGAAGCGATGTCTTGGGAAGCCAATGGTTGGGCCGTTGGCTGAGGATGGTCTTGGAGTCCGTTTCTGGTTGAAGTTTGAAGCGGGTGCAGTCGCTGGACTTTGCGGCAAACTTAACTTTTGAACACGAGACTCAACGGAAAGAAAAGAAACTAAAGTAAAAGGATAAAATGAGTAATGAGACTATGTGTTTTTTCTTCTCATCGTGGTGTTAAGCAGCAACTGGCCTGTAGGCCAGAGCACGCTCAGAGAGCGCTAAAACAGCGTCAAAACGCGGCGAGAAGAAGAAGGGAAGAAGGGAAGAGAGGCAGTAGAGAGTTTTTTGATGGTGTCCTGAGTTCTTAAACTCGGCTTTGGGACACATCCCATTTGGTGTTTTGACCAATTAGATAGGCTATTATCTTAGCTAGGGTTGTTCCTTCCATCATAAATCAGCCTGTTATCAGTCACATGGTCTGAATTTTACACTCTCTTGCAAAGTATACTTTTGGACATGATTTCTATGACCAGAATATGATACATTTGACACAGAATTAATTGAAAGAAACATTTCAAGCTAGAAATGTCAAGCTCATACATACCAAACACGACTAACCTTAAAGTCATTCAATAGTTATTAGAAAGACATACATAATATGTGCTTAAAACATGATAGTCTAATATGTGGTTACATACATAATATAGTGTTATGCCTAGCATTGTCCTTTTAGGATGGTTTTATGTGCATATGAAAAAGAAAGTCTCTGTGTAGTTCTGTCGAGACCAAAAAGAAATGTTCTTAGGCCAGAGGAATTTCAGTCTGGTTCTTTGTCTTCTATGTGTGGGGGGAGAAGTCAATCTAAAGAAGCTTGTGATTTCTCTTGTGGAACGCCATGTGATGGCCATCTCTTTGACCATTAATCTTGACTATTTACCCCAAATTTGACGATCTCCTTCCTGCGTAGAACACTTATCAATAAGTGTTCTTTTGTCTTAATGTTGCGAGCTGTTCTGTGAAAGAGGCTTGTTAGTTAGGCTTGCTCCAGAAGTCAGAGATAGGAATCTTTACGACGTTGTCCTGTTATCCTGGAATTTCAGCTCCTCATGTTTCGATGCTCCGATCGAATCTTAGTTTTGTCTGACTCGTTCTGACGCTACAGTAGAAACTTGTGCTGAGGAAATTTTTATGCTAGCAGATTCTGAGGACATGTCTAACGTTAGATGTACTTGTCTCAGTAGATCCATGCCTAGAATTGCACCTGTATTTAATGGAGCACATAGCAATTTTGTAGTCAGAGTTTTCGGGCCAAATTGTACCTCTATGGGCGGGGTTTCATACAAAACAGAATCTTCACCTATTACACCAGTTAAACAAAGTTTACTTTTCTTGTACGGGATGTTTAAATCTTTAGCCAATTTTGTAGGAATTACTGTAATTTCTGCACCTGTATCAAGCAAAAAATCAATCTCTTTCTCTAGTATGCTACCTTTCACAAAAATTATTTTGTCATTGTGATGGATTACAGGGGAAAGGTAGCTACTCACAGCCCCAACAATTAGTTTTTTTCCTGGTCTTGTTGTGCTCTTAGAAGAGCCTGTACGAGCTGTCCTAAAGTTTCAGTGGTCACTGGCGGAACTACATCAGGGTTGTAGGCAGGCTGAGGAGGAGCAGAATTATGCATTTATTTTACTATCTTGCAACTTCTTCCTGTACTCTTTCTCCCAATGTCCTAATTTTTCACAGTAGTTGCATTTGCCTTCTCTTTTAGACCATCTATTGTCTTGTTTTGTTGCGTTAAACGTAGATGCTGCTACTCTCACTTTTGTCTTGACATCAGCATCTCTTTCCCATGTAGCTAACCTGTCTAGATTACTTCTGAGCCTGTCTAGATTACTTCTGAGAGTTCTGTTAGACCAAGTTAGATCTAAGAATGGTAAAGCTTTTCTGTATTCGGCTACAAGGCCATCTGACCAGATACGAACCAGGGGTCCCTTGTCATCTAGCACACTTTCAGGGTCATCAACGATTCCACTGTAAATTACAGCTGACTGACAAAATCTCTCAGTATATTCACTCACAGTTTCTTCTTTCCTTTGCACACAGGTAGTAATTCTAGACCAATCTATTTTGGGTCCTAAGATATCCTTTAGGATTTTCAAAATACCTTCTCTTAAATCACCTTTACTTGCATGTCGCAGTTCAGAAGTAACAGCAGATTCAAAACTGTTGAATTCAGATTCAGTTAGAATTTGTGGCATCAGCTGCGTTACCTCTGTTAAGGACATGTCGTAAAGGCGCATTTTACTGATCAATACTCTTCTAAATTCAGAAAAATGTGTGCGTGCTGAGGGTAAGCTCTGAGACAGTCTCTCTATATCTTTAGGTCCTAGTGTTTTGGCAACAGTTTGTACTTGCACAACAGAAGAGTTGAGAGGAACACTGTCAGTTTCCTCAATTCCTTGAGATCTTCTCCTAGCCCCACACAAATTGACCGAATTTGAGCTACATCTCTTTCAAAGAATGCTTGTAAATCAGGGTAAATGTTATCTGGCTGATTAACTTCCACATCAGTTTTTGCTGCAGCTTTTTTGCGGTTCAATTTCTTAGTCAAAGAGGATACTCTAGCTCGAAGCTCATTGTTCTGTTTCTCTAGCTCTGAGTTATGCTGAGATTGTTGTGTAGCTAGTGCTAAACCAAATTCTCTGTGGCAGCAGATAATGCCTTTCACATTGTTCTTGCGAATACATGCTCCTAATACCTTTTTACACTCATCTACAGACCAAGTCTTGTCTGGATGGATCTCATATTTCTGAGTTAGTTCTTGTCTAACTTTCTCAGTGATTATTAGGTTCATTTGTTCCCCTAACAGTGTTTTGAATTCACTATCTGACCACAATGGAGTCGCAAGATCACCCTTTTCTGTTGTTGGAATCAGCCTAGCATTCCTTCTAACCATTTTGTGAGTTTCTTTGTTACCACACAATCAAAAACACTAAAACTTCTCTGATCAACAGAGGGTACACTTGTTAACACAGCTTAACTATTGTTAACTCTTCACACTTAACTTCCCTGCCTACAAGAACAGAGGATAACCCAAAATTATTAGCATGAAATGCTAACCTTCTCTGTGAAAAGAGGATAAAATATAACTAGCACGTAAATGCCAATCTTCCCTGCCTACACAGAGGATAACCAATTCTTCCCTGCCAAAAAAAAAAAACAGAGGGTAACACACTATTAGCACGTTATGCTAATCTTCCCTGCCTGCACAGAGGATAACCTTCATCTCTAAAAGGACATTTTTAGAGGATAACTTAGCTAACCAAAACCCTACAGCTGTCTGTTAACTCTACTCTGACGGCGCAGAGGATAACAAATTTGTACTGGTCTTAAAGGTTCTTTTGGATTAGAGACAGCACTCACCACAACCTTGGTTGAAAGAAAAATTCAGTCTGGAAATCTTTGTTCAGCTGTAAGTTTTCGCTGGATTCCAAAAGATGCAGTTTGGAAGCAGATCTTTGTTTTAGCTTGAAGTTTTCAATCTGGATTCTGGAGAGAAGCTGGAACTCTATCCAGGTCACAAGGCACCATCTGTTGTGAACTTATCTTCTACGAAGCAGAGACCAGGAGACGTTGGGATATCTTTCATACAGAAGTTACTCTTTATTTTGAGAACTCGCTGCGCGTCGCTGTAGTCATCCAAGTCTAACTGAAGCAGTGATACATTGTAGTTTAAATACATTTAGGGAGCAGTGCTTAGGAATGGAAACAAAACACCTGGGTGACGACTTTAAACAAAGCATGCAAATGAGAGAGGATTTGATTCGATCAAGAGAAAACCGGTTTGGCAGGTTATCTGGCTTGCTCAAAAGAGAAAAATAGACCCAATCCGCATAACACTCGATTGCATTGATAATCCAATCAGTCTAACGATTCAGCGTCTGGGCCAGGAGCTCCGAAAGCCATTTGCAGAATAAAAGCTTCGAGTCTCAGTGATCTGACTCATTTAACTTACAATAAGAGAACAGGAACTGGCAGGGACCTTTTGCTATAAATTTTGTATATCACAGTCATTCATCTGATGTCACCATCTTCACCATAAATGCTAAATACAATGTATATAACTTCTTCAGTTTGTACACTATTACATTGGAATCTAAATTAAACATTTAAATAAATGTGTAATCCCACAAGTCGCTGGGGTATATTTGTAGCAATAGCCAAAAATACACTGTATGGGTCAAAATGATTGATTTTTCTTTCATGCCAAAAATCATTAGTATATTACGTAAAGATCATATTCCGTGAAGATATTTTGTAAATTGACTACTGTAAATATATCAAAATGTCACTTTTGATTAGTAATATGCATTGCTAAGAATTCATTTGGACAACTTTAAAGGCGATTTTTCTCAATATTTAGATTTTTTTGAACCCTCAGATCAACACAGTCTCATCCCAGCTCGTCACATATTGACGCATGGTCAGGACCGTTTTGGCGTCGCTTTTTGACGCTCAAGGTACCCCTTTAGCATCACTTTTCTACGTGAAGGGTCCTCCATTGTTTTCAGTTGTTTTCTTAATTTAATGGTTTGCATGCATTTGTAAAAAAAATATAAATCATTTTATATAAATTTTTACTTTCATTGGAGCACCTAACCCCACCCGTACCCTAAACCTACCCACCTCTGAACAATATAAAACACACACAGGCAAATATAAGTGCAGTCACAGGTATTTATTGCAAAAAACAACCATAAATAAGCATTATAAATGCATTACAAACATGTCGTGTTGCATTCCAAGTCTTCTGAAGCCATACGATATCTTTATGCGAAGAAGAGAGCAAAACATAAGGTTTTAATCGCTGAAAATGATCCCGCTCCGCTAACGTGCTCACATCTCATTCAAAAAGATACTCCCGTAGCATGACACAATCACGCAGTCACGAGATACTCAAGAGCCAATGGCATTTCACAACAGCATGACGCAATTGGTCACAAGACACACAAGAGCCAATTGCTAACGCAAGGTTACTTCTGGCGGCATTTTTCGAATTCGCACACAGAGACGGCACACATTAAGAGCTTTAGGGCAGACGGAGACGGCGATCTCGTCTATTCTTTTCACAAATAAATCGTTTTGCCTCGAAAGACTTGGAATATTATTTAAAAAAAAA
The DNA here is from genome assembly GCA_029620275.1 of Acrossocheilus wenchowensis. NCBI lineage: Eukaryota > Metazoa > Chordata > Actinopteri > Cypriniformes > Cyprinidae > Acrossocheilus > Acrossocheilus wenchowensis. The sequence goes on along the minus strand of CM056150.1, from coordinate 1,437,247 downwards.
AAAAATTATGACGGTAGTTGCATCTGCCTGTTGTATCTTGTGCTTTATTGACAAATGGTAGGTTTAGGGGCAGGGATTGGGTTGGGTTACGTGCTCATAAATGTGTAAATAGTGTAATGTAAATAAAACCCCAACATATATGCAATAATAGCAATATTATTGCCCAATATATAATTTAATCATGACGATAAGCCTTTTGCGTCGGCATATTGACGCTAAGAGTTTCTTATTTAAAGCAATGGAGGACCCTGCACGTCGAAAAATGACGCTAAAGGGGTACCCTGTGCGTCAAAAAACGACGCCAAAGGGTCCTGACCAAGCGTCAATATGTGAAGAGTTGGGATGAGACTGTGTTGCTCAGATTCCAGATTTTCAAATAGTTGTATCTCAGACAAATATTGTCCGATCCTAACAAACCATACATCAATGCAAATCCTATTTATTCAGCTTTCAGATGATGTATAAATCTCAGTTTCGAAAAATTGACACTTAAGACTGGTTTTGTGGTCCAGGGTCACATATAATACTGCAGCTCAAATCTCCTAAAATCTGATGAATCAGTTAATGGAGGAAAACAGCAGTATACTTGAACACACACGTTTGAAGACAACAATTGAAACATATAAGGTAGTTAATTGTTATAATTGTTTGTTATTTTTATATTTTTTTAAGTTTTGACATTTTACAGAAGGGCATCTGGAATGGCAAGAGCCAGAGATGGGCACTCGAGTTAGTGACTCGGACTCGACTCGCACTCGATTCGCACTGGGGTCACATTTGACTCGGACTCGACCTGAAATGACTCCAGACTTGACTCGAGGAGAAGGACTCGTGAATATTTTAAAAGCAATTTCCACCCGGACCATGAGCCGTAACAGCAGCACCATTTTAAGTGAGCAGCGCGTCAAAACAGCGGAGCGGATCACATAACAAGCACTCAGGGTTGTTTATGGCAAATATCTTTCAGCGCTATAATCCTCTAGTATTTATCTAAAGCCAAACGCACTTTATTCTCTCTCTATCTTCGGGCGCGCGCCGGTGCCAAGTTTAGAGCTGCTGATGGCGCGGTTATTATAACAACAACAGAAAGACGGTGAGCAGCAAAATTATAGATTACTTTTACTAAGACAAAGCAGAAAAAAAAAAAAAACAATGTTGAAAATGTAGTTATTTTTCTTACAATCTATTTATCTATCTATCTATAACCTACGACTCTGACTGTTCAAATGTCCAGATGTGACAAGATGTTTCTGATCTACATTTAGTATTATTAATCTGTAGGCTAAGAACATTTAAAAAGAATCATGTAATTATAATTGGGAAAATTGTTGTTAGATGGCTAGGATAGAACATAAACTTTGAAACTGCTAGTTATTTTTCTTTTTTTGCTCAAGATGATAATGTTTTGATTATTGTAGCTACATTGTTTTTAGTAGATAATGCTTTTAAGTCAAATATTAAAAATATAGATTTCAGGAGGAAAGCCCTGAACAGTATTTTTTCTGTCACATGGCCTCACTTGTATCTAAATGTATAAATACAATAGGGGAGACCAGGGAGTGTTGTTACACAGGGTTAGTTGTAACACAGTCAGTTTGACAAGTCAGAAAAGGGCTGTGGTCATGTCATCAATATCATACACTCCATTCACATTGTTTATGTTACAGAAGAAGTGGCATGTGAATGTGAGCAACATTGTAGATTTAGCTATGTTATGGCTGTTTGGGCTGGGATAGTTGTATCAGTACATTAAAAATGTTACAACCAACTCTTAATGATTATAACGAGTCCAGTTATCGGTAACACTTTACAATAAGGTTCTGTAGCATATTTGCTTTATGAGATGAACATAATAAATCATAACGGGTTATCAATTATATATCCATCTTCAGGAATTAGCTGTAGTATTAATAGTACAATAGAATGATTAGTTCGTCCGCAGTACGGACCCTTCTATTGACTTTAAGGAAAATTATTCCTCTGGCCACGACAAATAATTTTCTTAACGAAGCAGTGCTCCGAGCATTGTTGCAAGATCGGACGTTAAAGTGACTTAGTTCTGAGAGCAGCAGACACAGACAACCAAGTGTGAATACATATGGATGTTTATTAAACTACACTACAGGGGAACATGTAACATAGAACTAGACACAGACATACACACATTAAACATGGATGCCAACGCAAGGAAGGCATAGAGATAGAGATAGAGAGAGAGAGAGAGAGAGAGAGAGAGAGAGAGCGCTCGTGCGCAAGAGAAGCATGGCAGGATTTTAACATCAGCTAACTAAAACCTGGGTTTGAACCATTAGAAAATCATATCACCTTAATTAAAAGGGGTCGAAGCCTAGAAGCGCATCTAGATAGTTAACAAGCGGTTACTTGCATGGTTTTTGTGGGTGCTGAGTAAAGTATCCTGGTGCATGTATAATGCGTAGATTCCCGGGGGGGATTCCTTTGGAGTAAAAGCTTCGTCCTTCCAGCCATGATTAGTCCGAAGTGAGTTCCCAAAGTTACCGAACTTAAAATTGCCAGAAGATCGGGCTCCCCCGGAAGGGGAGCCGCGAGGTTTCCCAGGTGATCTCCAGGGCACTTTTTGGTCGAAGAGAGCGTTTGGGAACTGTGCGTGGGCTCTTTAAAGTCTGCGAAGAGTCCCGCCTCTCGGGATGGGCTTGACCAATGAGAAAGGCTGAATTTCCAAGCGGGAGTTTGGAAATACTGGGGGTTTTATGGCTCTTTGTCTGAGAGCATGGTAATTTGCAAAAGGGGTTGGATTGAAAGTTATTATACAAACTATTAAAGATTCTTAGGACACTGATATGTTGCATAGTTATCAACATGTAATATTCCCTCTCAATTAGATCATCCGAAGACGGATTGATAGAGACCAAACATGTTACAGTCAGAGTGATATTAACTATTGATCTATTATAAGCATGAATAAAACAGTATAAAATACACAAAAACAGTAATAATATACACAATGACTTAATGATATGTGTGCTCATTCAAAGAAAGGTTTTCCTATGAATTAATTAGAGAAGAGTCCTTTTCCTAAAGTGGATACGAAGTGAGTGTTGCTTGCGCGACCATTTGCATTCCTCTGAGCAATAAAACTAGTGTTATCTGATGGGTTGCCATGGCACCGGGGGTGGTCTGGCGGCGTCTGCAGACATAGGGGCACCCAAGAATGCGTATTGGCTGAGGGGTCTGTGATTATTTGTTAATCTAATAACTAGTTTCATTTGTTAAATCAAATGAGAAATTGTGTCTGATTGGTCCAAATGCTACATAATTCCCCTCTTTCGAACGTTGTTGTCCATCCAATAGACAACAACGAGCGACGTTAAAGATGCAGAACAATCAGACTTGCACCTGCCACTCATGGCGGGGAGCCAGTGGTGGCTCTCTGGCTGTTGGTTGCCTCCAGGAGTGGTTGTGGTGCCGTGGTGGATGCTGTCAAGTGGAAAGCTATGGAAATGTAGGCTGTAGTAAGGTGCGGATCCTCGAGCTGGTGCAGCAGGTGTCGAGGCAGTGTCAGCTGTCATCCCGAAGTGAGTTGGTCCGGGTGAGATGGTTGTTGATGCTGTTAGCCAGGAGGCTATCTGTGGTACCCGTGGTGTGGAACAGCCGGGTTAGACTCTCACTGGTGAGAGAGCAAGTGGTTCCAGGGGTCGCAGGGAATTGTTATGGAGATTTTGTAGGGTGAAGAGGGTTTCAGACTGACAGGGCAGCAGGTGGTTGTTAGCCCTCTGTTCTGCTGGAACATCACCAGAAATCTGATGTTTGCGGTGTCGCTTTGCTTTTGTGGCGGCACCGACTTGAGCTTGCCTGAGTTGTGTTGGTAGAGGTTTCGCTGTTGGGCATGTGGGCCCGTTGCTCAACCCAACGTTGTCTGGCTGCTTCTGGGGTGTCGACTGGTTTTAAGGGATGCTCCTCCCTTGGAGGGGTCTGATGCTGTGTTGCGTCAGGCAAGGAGTCAGAAGTTTGTCCTTCGCAGTACTCCTCGGTTGAGTTTATTTCAAAGAGCTCTTTTGCCAGTATCAGAAGCTCCTGTAACTCAGAAGTAGGCGTGTCCGGCTGTCCTTGTGCAACATCCGTTCGGCACCTGTGTGAAGGGTGGAGGAGGATGTTGTGGGGGACTGTCGTTGGACATACCATGGTGTTCGCAGGATGAGGATGGCCTTTTCCATGGTTCCTGTCAGTGGCTGGTCTGGGACCTGGGTCTGTTGCCATGGCAACGGCTCTTTCCTCTGCTGGCTAGTGGCTTTCTGTAGAAGTGCCTGGCATTGTGGCAATTCTGGGTGCCTTCTGGCGCCTGTTTTGGATTCTGGGTTGTGCAGTTCAGATTCAGTGGGGTCTTACAAACACCTTTGGTAGAGGCCTTGTGCTTGGTAAAGGCCTTCTGTGTCAGGTCACGCAGTTGTTGAGCTGGCATTGTGGGGCAGGCCCTAATGCCTATATGGTGACTTACAATGGGGTGGAGGTTTCGGATGAAAAGGCTCTTAAAGCCAGTGTCTTCCTCCATCCCAGGTTCACTGCGAGCTCCGTAGTAAGCTCGTCGAAGTCTGTGGAAGTAATCACGGGGAGTTTCATGACGGCCCTGTTCGATGGCTAAGGTAGCGGTCAGTCCGTGTTCGAATTATGGGTCTGAGAATTCCCTTTTGATAGCTTGTTTAAACTGCTGGTAGTCCGATTGGATGTGTCCTGGCTGTCGAGCCAGGAAGCGTTGCACTTCTGGGCTGCAGGTGATCCAGAGTAGATCTAGTCTATCTTGGTGGTTCACACTGGTCCACGGCTGCAGGAAAAAGTCAATCTCTCTTAAGTAAGAGTAAACATCATATTCTCCTGCCAGTTCTGGCGTGAGTGCAGGGATGTTTCTGGCCATTCGGTTGAGGTCTTTGAGTGTCACTCCATGTGCTGTTTCAGGGCTCGCCTGAATAAATCCCTTTCTTTCTGCAGCTGCAGAGGTTTTCAGGAACCTGACTTGTGAAATGTTAGGCAGAAGACTTTGGCTCCCCCCTTCGTATCGGTGTACAGGAGTGAGGGGATTTGCACTGCTGGCTGTGTGACGTGCAGCAGGGTGCCTTTTATTTGAATCCATGCACAGCCGGTAGGACTGTTTCAGTTCTCTCTGAACCATGTCAAGCTCCTCGTTAATGCTGCAGAATTGCTGAGTCAAAGTTTGGACTTCAGCTCTGGCTGCAAGTATATGGACTGCTAAGGCCTTAGTTCTGGTGTCCCTATCATTAAGTTCCACATACGCTGTTTTTAACAGTGTCTTTGTGTGAAACAATTCTCTTTCCAGGTCCTGTCTGGTGGCTTTTTCATACTGCGCTTGGTGTCCAGCACATGGTGCGTTGTGGGTATGCATTAACCTGACCCCCCCTTTGTCACTGTGTCACCACAAGCTTTGGCACAGAGTGGGCATCAGGGACACATTATGCAATGTTGCTCAGCACATGTAGCATGTGTGTGACGTCATGCCGCAGTTTGAGGGCTGGAGCAGCAGCAAGTCGAGTAGATGTGCCTGGAGGTGAAAGTTGGTTTCATTCTGGTTACGGCTGCCATGTCATGGGTGGGTGGGTGGGTCTTGGTTGAGGCCGTAGCTCACCATGCAATGCACTTGCAATGTTGTTGCACGCCTGGTACAGGTGTTGGTGCTTGACTGGCTTCCTGTTCATTGTGGCAAACTCATCTTTTCCCTAGCCAAGGAGGTGGTGTGCGAAGCTGGGATTGGCATAATTTGAGTCTGTGTAACTGAGGAGTTCTTTGATGCAGTTCTTGTGAGCTGATGCGATTTAAAGGGTTATCAGGATGGCTGTCACTTGTACTGTGATGACTGGGAGTCCAGCTTGAAGTGTTGCTGTGGTAGACTGGAGAATCACTGGAGGATTCATGAAGTGCAGAGCTGGGCTCTTTTGTCATCTGAGTAGTTAGTGCCCCGGTGGGAGCAGTGTTCTGCTGAAGTGGGCAACCCCCCTTTAGTTCTGGCCATGTTGTTGGTGTAGATTAGGACTAAGGCAGTAGTTGGTGAATCCAGCTGTAAGATGAAACTCCTTGGGATGAGGGTAAATCAAGCATGGTGTAGAGTGCAGATGCCATTTGAGTTTGATGGTGTAATGTGGTCTTGAGTGAGACCACATGGCTGACATCAGCTCTGCATCGTTGCTTCTTGTGAAGAGCAGCTTTGGCACTGGCCGTTGTCGACAGGTGCAGGATGTCTCTTGGAAAAGGGGGTGTGGCTCAGAGTGGGGCCAGGTTCCCTCCATCCCCTTGAAGGTGTGTGCTTGAGGGTTTGGCCACGCTGTCTGTGTGTCACACTGTTGCTGTCCGTTCCCCTTTTGTGTATGCTGGTAGTGCAGTCTCATATTTTTGCCAGTGTAAACATCTGGTATGGTCTGGCCAGACGTTCTTGCACTTTACAGGGCTTCTCCAGGGGGTTGCAAGGTCTCATAGGAAACTTGTGCACTTGCTTGCGAAGGCAGGTCTGGTGTGTGCTCGGTGAGTGCTTTGAAGCGTGTGAGGCTTCAGGCCATGTCCTCATGGCTGGCTGTGAGATTTTCCCGTGACCTCTGTGACCTGACAGTCTGTCTAGGTGACCTGTCTGGCTGGAGTGGCTGGGGTTCTTGCACTTCAGCCCGGAGATTCGGCTGTCTCACTTTCAGCAAAGGGTCAATGTGACCCAGCAGCTCTTTATCACTGAGAAAGTTGTATGCGTGTATGGCTGCATGTTCCGTGCACACCTTTCACGATGTAAAGGCAGGAGGAGTCTGGGTCGTGGGCTGGTCTGACCTTGAGACTGAGTTCTCGCGACCAGCTGAGATGTCAGGTCTTATCTCTGTGACCTGGCAGTGCACTTCAGATGAGTTGGCAGGCTGGAAGTGTGAACGTTCCCGCACTGGAGGCTAATTCTCTGAATGCTTAAAGTCCCTCGGGCTCAAAACCATACGACAGGTCCATGTTGGTGAAAAGAGGGCCGGTGTCCATTTGGGGTTGTGTACAAAGGGTGTACGGTCTCATGGAGCTGATGGTCAGGTGCAGGAGAGTTGACCGTGTGTTTATTTTGGCTTTTCGTGGGCGGTCAGCCGTCTGCTGATGTGCTGTTTGGGTGCCATAACCATCTGCCATTAGGATGGATGTCTCTGTTGTGAGAGACTGTTTGACAAGATCTGGGCGTTTCTTTTAGTAGGAGGGCTTTCTGGTAAGTTTCTTATGCCACTCGCAGTTAAAAGGAGTTTTGAGAGTCTGATATATCCTGTTTGCGCTGCTGTGGAGGCCACGTTTTATGTCCTCAGGATCTCTGTTGCTGGCCCGTGTGCACTCCAGAGTCAGTTCTGGGTACTGTGAAGGGATAGGCAGGATTTTACCAGTCTTTATGGAGGCAGCGCTGTGTTGTCTGTAGGCCATATGGGCTGAGTTCCGCAGATGTCAGGTGGTCATTGTGCGGGGGAAGACCATGGAGCTTGAATGGTGACTCACAATGTGATGCGGATTTTTGGGAGGAGGGAAGGTTCTGGAGTTAAGGCCTTCCTCCCTTGTGGCCTGTTCTGTTGTCTGCCGTAGACTCAGAGCTGGCTGTAGCAGGCTTCTTGTAAGTTTTGTAATCCGCTTTGACAGTTTCAGACTGCTGGAACAGGATGTTGTGTTTCAAGGCTGGAGGTGGTCCTGAGCAGATAGTCTGTCTCGTGTGGTCACATTGGGCAGAGTTCGAGCATAAAAGTTCGTGTTTTGCAGGCAGGCAAGTGTGGTGGCCTTCTGTAGGCCAGTTGGTTGGGGTCTGTGGGGCCACACGGTGTGTGTATCTGCAGTGATGCTCTGGAAGGGTCCCTGCCCCACCTGTGGTTGCTGGCAAGTGAGGTGTGAACAGTGGGCCTGGGCCTGCTTGTCAGGGGAAATTCTGTGTTGTGTTTTCCCTTTCTGTTCACCTTGTGGTCTGCAAGCCTATTTCAGTTCATTTGTGACATTGAGTTCGCCTTGGCTTTGTTGGTTGGCGTTTGAAGTTGCCTCGTCGCTGAGCAGAGACTTGGATTTCAGCTCGGCTGCTTGCAGGTGGCATTCATAGGCATTGTTTCAGTTCGCCTGGGTCATTACTTAAGAGAGCTTTAGCCTGCTGGAGCCTCTCTGGCTTCTATTCCAGCTGCTCTCTGTGCTCAGTGTCTGTGTGGGTTTTGTAGAGGCATCCTGAAACTTTCTACTTCCTCTTGTAGCTCCTTGTCCTCTTCATCCGCTGTCATTTGCTGGTCCAGCTGGCCTGGCGGTTCTGCACGCGCTCCCGGTCCTCCGGGCCTCCGGGCCTCCTTGTGGTTAAAGCATCTTTCGCTTGGCTTTAACTGGATGATGCGGTTGTAGGCAAGAGCACCGATGATCCTGGCTGGCTCTCTGTGGCTGTAGCCCTGGTTTGATCATGGTCTGTCTGCCAGTTCAGGTTGTCATCCAGCTGTTTCGCTCAGGTGCTGTAGATCAGGAGTGGTCCCGGACCGGAGGGCGTCTGTTGCAGTTCTTAGCCAAGCCGGATAATCTGGACACAGGTGGAGCACAAGTGGAGAGGGAAAAACACAAAACACCAATGCAAGTCCGCACAGATTTAGTGAGCTAAAATATTTGGGCTATGTGTTGCATGATTAACTGGTGTGATCAGTTAGTGACGCAAACTAAACGCTTACATATCGTGGCTGCTAAGGCAGGAGTGAATAATTGGTGTGAGTGAGCACCTGAAAACTATGGGTAACACTGTTGATGGGTGATAACCTAGGGGGTCATTTAATGACTTAGGCTATTTGGTTTATCAACGTTATTACCAAGTATTTTCTGATGGTTCAAGCAGGTTCGGTCTCCGGGCACACAAAACAACCAAAACAAACAGAACTGAAATTAATAAAACAAATCAAAGTTCGAATTTAGAAAGGAATAGTGGGAAATCGCGGCTTACTACCACCTCTAGGGGCTGTGACAAGGACTGCGGAGCGGGGCTCTTGTACTGCCTAGGGAGGTGATGAGAGAGATAGCTGGACAGACCAAGCACGCTAAAGCAGAGAGGCTCTCTAGTCCTCTTCACGTTTCATATTGAGTGACTGGCTATATCTTAGGTGTTGTTAGGCTTGGTGATGAGCTGAGGTTACCCGGGTGAGCCCCAGTGATTGGGCCGTCTCCCTTGACTCTCCCGAGCACACAACTGCAGGGGCTCCTGATCACTCGCACCCATGGCACCCGGTGGCAACCACTCAAACAGCAATGCCTTTTGGCACAATGTTGCATCACTCAAGTGAGGGAGGCTCAACGACTAGCTGGCACAGCCAAAATTGGGTTTCGCCTGTGGGTCCCAAGTTACACGGACCCCTTTTGGGCCTCGAACTATGGATGAGTTCGCTCCTCTCAAAAGGGTGGACCACCGTGTAACTTCACAGGGTACTTAACCAAAATTGCCCTTATGTGTCAGTCAGTATGGTTGATACAACACTTGAGGTACCCCATTGCTGATGTCGTGCTGCGTGTTGCCACTCGGAGTACAGGGCCAGAGGTATCAGAGGCGCCCCCCCCCAGTACATGTCGGGTAGGTCAGGCAGACGAGTCCAATCCCCGAGAATTCCCCATGGATGACTCGTCAGCTCACTGCCAAGCACCAGGGGGCATGCTACCTAACAGGGAACATTGAGAGGGGACAACAGAAAGATTAAGCATCTAGGATGAAGCAGCTTGATGCCAATGAGCAAGGGGATCAGACGTGTGACGGTGGGCCACTAATAGATTTGAAGGCTCATTGTGCACCGCAGTGGCTAACATTACCTATGCCTATAGAGGAAGGAGAGGAAAAGGGTAACAAAATAAAATTGAAAACAAAGTTAAAATGCCCTAATTGCATATGAAGTAAATGGAAAATTGTTTTAAATAGATTTAAAATCTAAGTAAATTCAATTTTGCTCAATAGGTGTAGCTAGACTACAGACTGGAGTAGATGAAATAAAATAAGCCCAAATAAAATAAATAAATGATTGCTGCAAATAACACGGTAAAATAAAATACACAAATCAAACAAAGCATGTGGGGGAGACCAAAGTAATTGATAGCCCAGCAGAAGGTGGAACAGAAAGAAACTGTAGAGGTAGGAGTACTGTTTACACTTTACACACACTGTCTCTAAGTGTCAGTCGGATGCTAACAGCTAACAGCTGAGGTAAGGGCTTTAGCTTCTATCCATGTAGGGCCGTTAGCGCGGTAGCTTTGGCTACATGCAATGGTCTGTTTACATTAGTCTGTGACGTATGCGCTGTCTTTAGTTTGAACCGGAAAGGGCTCGCTATCGCCTTCCGGGATCAGCCGTTGCTAAGAAACCGATGCACGCTTAACAACCGGTGTGCGCAAAGCACTTGAGCCAGATGTAAACATGCATGGGAATCTCTCGCTCAGCCAGACGTGACCTGTCGTTCACACTTCATTCATAACTTACACAGCGCGTTCACTTCACAGACAATGGCAAAACATTACACCATTAAATCGACCAATTGCATCACATCAGTGGATTAATATGAATGCAATGACACGCGACAATAAGCAGATGAAATACTGTAGTGAGATTTTTTTTTTTATCACACAGCTAAAATTTAAGCCGCTGTCCTGAAGAGATTTTATCTGTTCAGGAGAGACTTACGCGGTTTACAACGAAACCCGAAAGTGGGGATTTTCTTTACCCAATATCAAATAGATTTCATCTAAAACTCTATGCACTGCCGATCTGACATTTACTAGTTGGATATGGGACTTATGCTGTTCAAAACTGAAAATGGGGATTCTTCGCCCAAGATCATAACTTTAATATAAAGAAAAAATATATATTTATATATATTTATACGCGCTGCCGATCTGGGATTTCTTCGCCAGATATATGGGACTTATGCTGTTCAAAACTGAAAATGGGGATTCTTCGCCCAAGATCATAGCTTTAATAGAAAAAATATTTATATATATTTATATGTGCTGCCGATCTGGGATTTCTTCGCCAGATATATGGGACTTATGCTGTTCAAAACTGAAAATGGGGATTCTTCGCCCAAGATCATAACTTTAATAGAAAATATATTATATATATTTATACGTGCTGCCGATCTGGGATTTCTTCGCCAGATATATGGGACTTATGCAGTTGTTGCAACAATTACTTGATCAAGATTTTAAGACTCCTGGTTATCATTAATCCGACACTGACCTGCAGTAAGATTAATGTTGCTCCGTGATCGGGCGAGGGGGCACGCATTAGTTAGCTACGCTAATGGTTAAACCCACGGGAGTAATAGTCTAGTTGTATGGCATCGGAACACCAATGGCATCAATCTAGCTACATATAATATAAGGCCTTAATTTTAAGATAAGCGAGGAACATCGCTCGCTATCTTCTTCGCGCTAAAAGAGGCTTTCTTCGCTCGATTTAGGGCGGTTAAAATAGCATTAAGACACACTATAAAAGATTTTGTCGTTTTATAGGGTCAAATTCATAAAACTGCAGTTAACTTAAGTCATTAACAGTGGCTGGTTTCTCAGCGAAAAACTCGAGGACTGTTAAGGCACGGAAAGTGGGCGTGTAGCCTACATTCATTCACAAAAAGACGCAGTTGGATAGTAGTCTTGGTTTGAATAAACACACATAAGAAACACACAATTGTTACTGAGTCTGCTCACGGAACTAAGTTTAAAACGTTGCTCTAAAATTCTCCACCATCTGTAGCATATTTGCTTTATGAGATGAACATAATAAATCATAACGGGTTATCAATTATATCCATCTTCAGGAATTAGCTGTAGTATTAATAGTACAATAGAATGATTAGTTCGTCCACAGTACGGACCCTTCTATTGACTTTAAGGAAAATTATTCCTCTGGCCACGACAAATAATTTTCTTAACGAAGCAGTGCTCCGAGCATTGTTGCAAGATCGGACGTTAAAGTGACTTAGTTCTGAGAGCAGCAGACACAGACAACCAAGTGTGAATACATATGGATGTTTATTAAACTACACTACAGGGAACATGTAACATAGAACTAGACACAGACATACACACATTAAACATGGATGCCAACGCAAGGAAGGCATAGAGATAGAGAGAGAGAGAGAGAGAGAGAGAGAGAGAGCGCTCGCGCGCAAGAGAAGCATGGCAGGATTTTAACATCAGCTAACTAAAACCTGGGTTTGAACCATTAGAAAATCATATCACCTTAATTAAAAGGGGTCGAAGCCTAGAAGCGCATCTAGATAGTTAACAAGCGGTTACTTGCATGGTTTTTGTGGGTGCTGAGTAAAGTATCCTGGTGCATGTATAATGCGTAGATTCCCGGGGGGGATTCCTTTGGAGTAAAAGCTTCGTCCTTCCAGCCATGATTAGTCCGAAGTGAGTTCCCAAAGTTACCGAACTTAAAATTGCCAGAAGATCGGGCTCCCCCGGAAGGGGAGCCGCGAGGTTTCCCAGGTGATCTCCAGGGCACTTTTTGGTCGAAGAGAGCGTTTGGGAACTGTGCGTGGGCTCTTTAAAGTCTGCGAAGAGTCCCGCCTCTCGGATGGGCTTGACCAATGAGAAAGGCTGAATTTCCAAGCGGGAGTTTGGAAATACTGGGGGTTTTATGGCCCTTTGTCTGAGAGCATGGTAATTTGCAAAAGGGGTTGGATTGAAAGTTATTATACAAACTATTAAAGATTCTTAGGACACTGATATGTTGCATAGTTATCAACATGTAATATTCCCTCTCAATTAGATCATCCGAAGACGGATTGATAGAGACCAAACATGTTACAGTCAGAGTGATATTAACTATTGATCTATTATAAGCATGAATAAAACAGTATAAAATACACAAAACAGTAATAATATACACAATGACTTAATGATATGTGTGCTCATTCAAAGAAAGGTTTTCCTATGAATTAATTAGAGAAGAGTCCATTTTATGGCATAATGTCCTTTTCCTAAAGTGGATACGAAGTGAGTGTTGCTTGCGCGACCATTTGCATTCATCTGAGCAATAAAACTAGTGTTATCTGATGGGTTGCCATGGCACCGGGGGTGGTCTGGCGGCGTCTGCAGACATAGGGGCACCCAAGAATGCGTATTGGCTGAGGGGTCTGTGATTATTTGTTAATCTAATAACTAGTTTCATTTGTTAAATCAAATGAGAAATTGTGTCTGATTGGTCCAAATGCTACAGTTCATTAGTTAACAACATTAGTAAACATGAACTAAGAATGAAAAATACTTCTACAGCAATTATTAATCTTAGTTAATTTTAATTTCAGCATTTACTAATGCATTATTGAAATCACAAGTTGTGTTTGTTAACATTAGTTAATGCACTGTGAACTAACATGAATAAACAATGAACAATTGTATTTTCATTAACTAACATTAACAAAGATGAATAAATAGTGTAATAAATGCATTGTTTGTTCATGTTAGTTAATACATTAACTAATGTCAAGAAATGACACCTTATTGTAAAGTGTTACCCAGTTATCCAATCACATCTTCTATTAAGGTAAAGTCATGTGAGATTTTTGTTGCACATCAAGGGATTTATGTAAAATGTGTTTCCATCATAGTTTTTGCGCATAACTTTTTATTGGACAAAAATACTATCCGCCTCAAATGAGCACATACGTTTTTTTGTGCACATTTTTAGAATTTCTGCACATCTTGACATTTCCATACAGCATTCCAAAATTCACATAAAAATCGGTAGATGGCAACACAGCTAGTGACTGAACCCTTATGTGACAGGAACACAGTACACTCACACAAACCGCAATTGTTTTTGTGCTAAATTTAAAATGAATACAATGTAAAGTTTTTTTTCTCACTTTAAATGGTTCACTTTATTCAAAACTGATTATTTTTTGTTCCTCAATAAAGTTCTTGCATAAATTGGCAGTGTGGGTCTTATTTCAGCAAATTACTTCACATTGTTACATCTATCCCCAGCCTGTGTTACAACTCACCCCAGTAGTGGGGTACAAACGGAACTCTTTGTATTTGACATTAACTCACACAATCTGTGATTATGCAGTACACGTCCAAGTGAGTTTTATTTGTAGTAGACAAATGTGGCTACGATATATCAAAGTTTGAGAGATCTAGCACAAACAACCAATGAGTTACTGATGCTCAAACAAAAAGTGTTACTATCATCCCCGGTCTCCCCCTACATATAAAAATTTACTTGTTTTTTTTATTTTTTTTTGTCCGGACCTCTGCTTGGAAGAAAATATAGAGGCCGCGCCTCTTGGAACTTTAATTGAATACCGCTGACTTATATCATAAAGAAAAACTTTATTTGTATGGTTTTGTAATATCTGTGTCATGGTAGATCAGCCTTTTTTTATAGAATTTGATTACAGAAAAACTGTTTTGAACATGGTATTGGATTAAAACATAAGTAACAGGCTGGATGTATTTTAACCTTACATCTTAACACCTCTTTTATTGGTAACACTTTATTTCGATAGTCCACTTTAGATATTCTACTAACAATAAGTAACTTTGCAACTACATGTCAACTAGCAGTCATTAAAATATTAGTAGACTGTATGTTTAATATCTTGTAACACTTTATTTTGATGGGTCCACAACATACAACATACTGACTATCAGAAACTTTGCAAGTATATGTCAACTTATTCTACTAACCATAACCTACCCTACTGAGAGTTAGTAGACATGTAGTTGCAAATGAATGAGAATTAGTTGACATGTAGTTGACATGTAGTTACAAAGTTACTTATAGTTAGTAGAATGTCTAAAGTGGACTATCAAAATAAAGCGTAACCCTTTTTTTTTACAAAGCAGATCATAGATCATATATTTTGTCTATAGCCTATAAAACGGCTTCATAAATAGGAAGATTTCAATACATGAGGATTCTGAAAGGGATTTTTTAGCAAGCCATTAAATGACTTGAGACTCGACCCGGACTCGTGACTTGACTCGGACTCCAAGTTAAAGACTTGTGAACATCTCTGACAAGAGCTACCTGGTCTCATGGCATTTATGTACCTGGGTGCACTTTTTTAGCGTGACATGAAATACGTACCAATAAGTACATGTCACTGCAGTTTCCAAAATAAATGAACACTTTCAAACAAATGTACAGAGTTGCGATTAATAAAGCGTAATTTTCGCACAATTACTTGAAGAATATCAGAGACGAGAAGCCCCGGTTCGAATACCATGTAACTACAGTTTGACAAAGCAGTTAAAATCTGCGTAAAAGGAAGTTCAAATGGCACAGTTGCATCAGCTACTACGTTTTTTTTATATCAGTTTTGCATTTGTTAACACTATCGGGTAGGTTTAGGGTTGGATTTGGTGTAGGGCATATTTCCAACACGATAGAGCATTAACCTTTAGCGACAGTCCCCGGATATTTGAATTCTGAACCGTCAATATGTATCTGAAGCAACGTAATAAAAAAACAGCAAGAAGTACCAATATCTACGTAATAAAAACATGCCAGGGATCACATATTGAACCTGTGTTTTAGCGCCACTCAGTGGACATTTCTATTTGAAACTGCGGCGAAACGTGCAGCAAGGTTCGTAAAACGGTGTCGCACAAAAAACAGGGTACTATTTTTATGAGACCAGGTTGGACAAGAGGTAGACTCAAACTTATATTAAAACAAGTGAACAATCTGCCAGTTCACAGTCCAGCATGCGGATTATTTTTAAACATGTTAAACCAGTTAGAAGTTGAATTATATTAATTTATTTTTTTATTAAATTACAATACAATTACGTATAATTAAAATGTTACTCTATTAATAGATAAATGTTGATTAAATCCAGTCTCAACATTCTTTTAAATTTACCCATGAAACTCGGATAATTTGAGAATGAAGAAATGCATGTACAGTTTTTCTTTTCTCATAGTATGAATTCATTTAATTATATGAATGAATAAAGCATTTATATAGCGCTTTACTGTGTATTGCTATACACCCAAAGCTCTTTACAATCATGGGGGGGTCTCTTCTCAACCACCACCAGTGTGCAGCATCCACTTGGATGATGCGACGGCAGCCACAGGACAACGGCGCCAGTGCGCTCACCACACACCAGCTACAGGTGGAGAGGAGAGAGAGCCAATTCAGTGGATAGGGATTATTAGGAGGCCATGATAGACAGGGGCCAGTGGAGGCTATTGGGCCAGGACACTGGGGTTACACCCCTACTCTTTACGATGAGTGTCTTGGGCTGCAGGGTGATATGGCTGTGGTATTGGAATTGCAAGTTGTTGTTTATTGCAGGAAGTTGTTTGATTGCTTTTTTTATATAGCTGTTTGATAGTGTTTCACATGCATGATTTTCATCTCTCTACAGGTTGTGGGATTGTGGCATCACAGATGAAGGTTGTGCTGCTCTGGCTTCAGCTCTGAGATCAAACCCCTCACACCTGAGACAACTGAATCTGTCGTGGAATAAACTAAGAGATTCAGTGAAGCTGCTTTCTGATGTACTACAGGATCCTCACTGTAAACTGGAGACACTGTGGTAAGATCATATATTACTCACACATGCAATGTAGTGACAGATTTAGGCAAGGCAAGGCAGGTTTATTTATATAGCACATTTCATAGACAATGGTAATTCAAAGTGCTTTACATAAAAGGAAGTGAAATAGTCATTAAATGTAATAAGAAATTAAAAATAATAATAATCACAACAATAAAAACAAAGTGATTTAAAAATTGATTTTAAAATCATTTAAAACATTTAAGAATGGAAAGTGATTATATATAGTGCAATCAGTTCGGACGTAGCACAGTGCTCATTCAACAAATGCACAGCTAAACAGATGAGTTTTGAGTCTGGATTTAAAAGTGGCTAATGTTTTTAACACATCTGATCTCTTCTGGAAGCTGGTTCCAACTGCGGGTGGCATAATAGCTAAAAGCAGACTCCCTTTGTTTTGTGTGAACCCTTGGCATTTCTAACTGACTCGATCCTAATGATCTGAGTGGTCTGTTAGGTTTATATTCAGTGAGCATATCTCCAATGTATTTAGGTCCTAGGCCATTTAGAGATTTATAAACGAGTAAAAGTACTTTAAAATCAATCCTAAATGTAACTGGAAGCCAGTGTAAGGACCTGAGGACTGGTGTGATATGCTCAAATTTTCTGGTTCTAGTCAGAATCCTGGCAGCAGCGTTCTGGATGAGCTGCAGCTGTCTAATGGTCTTCTTTGGAAGGCCGGTGAGGAGACCATTACAATAATCCACCCTGCTGGTGATAAAGGCATTAACCAGTTTCTCCAAGTCTTGACTGGAAACAAAACATCTAATTCTTGCAATGTTTTTGAGATGATAGTATGCTGATTTAGTTACCGCTTTGACATGACTACTAAAACTAAGGTCTGTCTCCGGAAACACCCCAAGATTTTTGACTTGGTTTTTAGTTGACTGACCCCTAGAGTCAAGGTATGCATTCACCTTGATAATGTAACGTGGCTGACGAGACAAGAGGCGTGCGGATCCATGTGCAGGCTTTTATTAACAGGCATAGTCAAATACAGGCAGGGTCGAGCAATGGCAAACGGGTATGGCAGGGACAAGACAAAAAGTAAACTAGGGCAAGCGAAGGTCAACGATCGGCGAACAGTATCCAGAGGGCAAGGCAGAGAGAGATAATCCAGGGAACACAGGCTAGAATCCAAGGCAAGGGAATAAACAGTCCAAACAGTGAGACAGGGGTAAATACAGGGAACAAGATTAGAAAATAACAAACGTTCTGTAAAGCAGCTAACACTAGGGGAGTGAAAAACGCAGGACAATACAGAAACACGGAATGGCACGGAAGGGGTTAATCCAGGGCTTCGTAGAGTAGCTACTACTAGGAGAGCGGTACACGCATACAATACTCGGCAGAGAGGCAGAGAAAGTCCAAGGCTTATGAAGCGTGTGTGATCAGCAATGCGTGGGATCAGGTGTGCGTGTGATTAGTGCAATGAGTGATTGGTGACAGCTGTGTGCGTGTGATTGGTGAGATGGCTGATGGAAAATGCAGTCCATTGTGATGTGTGGTGTGAAGTCCATGTGGTGAGCGAGTGACCTCTGGTGGAAGGTGAATGGAAGTGCAGACTGGATTCGTGACAGAGCCCCCCCCCAAAGAGCGGCTTCCAGACGCTCCACACAGTCAGTAATCCAGGAGGGAGGTGGAGCGGAGGCGGAACAGGGGGAGGGATGGAGGGCCAGGTCCATGTGGAAGTGGAGTGACTGGGGACCAAGGCAGAGCCAACACAGCAGGAAACCTGGGCGGAGCCGGCGGGATTGGAGCCCACCAGGGCGGACCAGACGGGACTTGAGCCCACCAGGGCGGACCAGACGGGACTTGAGCCCACCAGGGCGGACCAGAAGACCACCAGAGCCAGACAGCAGACCACCATGGCGGAGCAGGAACCCACAGCAGAGCCTGGGACCTAGGGAGGACGGAGACACAAGGAGAAGACAGAACATGCACAGACACAAGGACTGAGGTAGGGGACACAGGAAGTTCATTGAAGGCCTCCATAGCCGTGACAGGACTGAACGAGAGTTCATTGACGGCCTCCATAGCCGTGACAGGACAGAACGTGAGTTCAGGGACAGCCCTTTTGGCTGCGACAGGACAGGACGAGAGTTCATTGACGGCCTCCATAACCGTGACAGGACAGGACGTGAATTCAGGGACAGCCCTTCTGGCTGCGACAGGACAGGATGAGAGTTCATTGACGGCCTCCATAGCCGTGACAGGACAGGACGTGAGTTCAAGGACAGCCCTTCTGGCTGCGACAGGACAGGACGAGAGTTCATTGACGGCCTCCATAGCCGTGACAGGACAGGACGAGAGTTCAGGAACAGCCCTTCTGGCTGCGACAGGACAGGACGAGGATTCGTAGATGGCCTCCATAGCCATGACAGGACAGGACGAGAGTTCAGGAACAGCCCTTCTGGCTGCGACAGGACAGGACGAGGATTCGTAGATGGCCTCCATAGCCATGACAGGACAGGACGAGAGTTCATTGACGGCCTCCATAGCCATGACAGGACAGACCGAGAGTTCAGGAACAGCCCTTCTGGCTGCGACAGGACAGGACGAGGATTCGTAGATGGCCTCCATAGCCATGACAGGACAGGACGAGAGTTCATTGACGGATACCGCTGACACCTCTGGAGGTTCTGCGGCGGTTGCCTCCACCTCTGGAGGTTCTACAGTGGTAAACATGGGACACAGGGAGAGTTCAGTAATGGTCTCTTCGACCGCAACACAACAGAATGAAAGTTCATTGACAGATACCGCTGACACCTCTGGAGGTTCTGCGGTGGTTGCCGCCACCTCTGGAGGTTCTACAGTGGTAAACTCAGGACACAGGGAGAGTTCATTGCTGGGCGCCACCACCTCGGGCAGTTCTGCGGTGGTGTACGCAGCCCAAACGCAACACAAAGCGATTCCCATCCGGGGAAGTGCCTCAGACAGGGGAATATGCAGAAGAACAGGAGGGTTAGAGTGAGTTGGTTTGGGGATACCAGCCGTGCGTGCAGACACCAGCGGTACATCCCTCAAACTAGACATAAAACTGGTAAAATGGAAGACTGACCTTGATGATCTGGGTGTGTCAGCCGTGACGGGCTGTGACTCTGGATGATCAGCCGTGAGGTGACTTGACTTTAGGAGATCAGCTGAGACGTGAAGTGACTCTGGACGAGCAGCGGAGACGTGCTGCTGTGACTCTGGACGAGCAGCGGAGACGTGCTGCTGTGACTCTGGACGAGCAGCGGAGACGTGCTGCTGTGACTCTGGACGAGCAGCGGAGACGTGCTGCTGTGACTCTGGACGAGCAGCGGAGACGTGCTGCTGTGACTCTGGACGAGCAGCGGAGACGTGCTGCTGTGACTCTGGACGAGCAGCGGAGACGTGCTGCTGTGACTCTGGACGAGCAGCGGAGACGTGCTGCTGTGACTCTGGACGAGCAGCGGAGACGTGCTGCTGTGACTCTGGACGAGCAGCGGAGACGTGCTGCTGTGACTCTGGACGAGCAGCGGAGACGTGCTGCTGTGACTCTGGACGAGCAGCGGAGACGTGCTGCTGTGACTCTGGACGAGCAGCGGAGACGTGCTGCTGTGACTCTGGACGAGCAGCGGAGACGTGCTGCTGTGACTCTGGACGAGCAGCGGAGACGTGCTGCTGTGACTCTGGACGAGCAGCTGTGACGAGCTGCTGGGACTCTGGACGAGCAGCTGTGACGAGCTGCTGGGACTCTGGACGAGCAGCTGTGACGAGCTGCTGGGACTCTGGACGAGCAGCTGTGACGAGCTGCTGGGACTCTGGACGAGCAGCTGTGACGAGCTGCTGGGACTCTGGACGAGCAGCTGTGACGTGCTGCTGTGACTCTGGATGATCAGCTGAGATGTGATGTGACTCTGGGTGATCAGCTGAGACGTGACTCGATTGATGACGACCAACTGTGACTTGGCTTGACTCTCTGACATCAAATGTGATGTGACTTGGTTCTTTAAGATCAACTTCGACTTGCCTTGACTCGTGACGATCAACGATGACTTGACTTAGCTCATGAAGATCAGCTGTGACTTGGCTTGACTCGTGATGATTAGCTTTGACTTGAACGGGTGTTGCTGTGGCCGCCATTTTGTGAGCGTGCTCTGGTGCGTCCACCATTACCGTCGTAGACGCGGTGTCGCGCCCCTCTTCCGCGACACCCACAGTAAACGAAGAGCCAGCACACAGCAAAGCATAGTCCATAAAGTCCTTTAGCTTACAATCAAACTTCCCTTCAGGTAAATACGACTTAATGGGCTCAGTTAGTCCGAAGCGAAAAATGTCCTTTAACACGACCTCATCCCAGGGGACCCTATAACATAACTCACAGAACTGAGTGACGTAATCCTCAATAGATGACTTCCCCTGTCTCAGGTCGAGCAGCTGGTCACAAGGGTCCGTACCTGGCCAGGGTTCCGTGGAAAAGCCGCTGGATCCTCGTGGGGCAGAGTATTCTGTAACGTGGCTGACGAGACAAGAGGCGTGCGGATCCATGTGCAGGCTTTTATTAACAGGCATAGTCAAATACAGGCAGGGTCAAGCAATGGCAAACGGGTATGGCAGGGACAAGACAAAGAGTAAACTAGGGCAAGCGAAGGTCAACGATCGGCGAACAGTATCCAGAGGGCAAGGCAGAGAGATAATCCAGGGAACACGGGCTAGAATCCAAGGCAAGGGAATAAACAGTCCAAACAGTGAGACAGGGGTAAATACAGGGAACAAGACTAGAAAATGACAAACGTTCTGTAAAGCAGCTAACACTAGGGGAGTGAAAAACGCAGGACAATACAGAAACACGGAAGGGGTTAATCCAGGGCTTCGTAGAGTAGCTACTACTAGGAGAGCGGTACACGCATACAATACTCGGCAGAGAAAGTCCAAGGCTTATGAAGCGTGTGTGATCAGCAATGCGTGGGATCAGGTGTGCGTGTGATTAGTGCAATGAGTGATTGGTGACAGCTGTGTGCGTGTGATTGGTGAGATGGCTGATGGGAAATGCAGTCCATTGTGATGTGTGGTGTGAAGTCCATGTGGTGAGCGAGTGACCTCTGGTGGAGGGTGAATGGAAGTGCAGACTGGATTCGTGACAGATAACTTCATCTTTGTTTCCAAATGCAATGACTTCAGTTTTCTCCTTATTTAACTGAAGAAAGTTCTGGGACATCCAACAGTTTATTTCATCAATGCATTGGCAGAGGGAGTCAATGGGGCTGTAGTCATTTGGAGATAAGGCTAGGTAAATCTGCGTATCATCAGCATAGCTGTGATATGCAATTTGGTTATTTCTCATTATTTGACTTTGTGGGAGCATATACAGGCTAAACAAGAGCGGTGCAAGAATTGAGCCTTGTGGGACTCCGCATGTCATGGACGTCCACTTAGACTTATGCTCTCCTATACTCACATAATAACATCTCCCTTCTAAGTATGACCTAACCTACAGATATAAGGCATATGTAAAGGAGGCCAGCTAGTAGGTGCTGTGCAGGTAAACCTCACTCCCCTGATCTCAAGAGACGCACCAGCAACCGACGCTAGTGGCTGCAGTCTTTAGCCTCCTTTTTAGTGCGCCTGCCTCACACGCCGGAGAGCCAGGTTTGAGACCCACTCGGAGCAGGCGAGTGAGACCCGTTACACATATAAGAAATATTATTTATTCTGCTTGAATAAATCTGTTTGGATGTTTTATGATCATATTTTGTGTTCTGTGACATTTTAGACCTCAGTCCAATTATCCATCAAACACTGATTTGTGTTTTAAGTTTGTACTTTATCTTTAATAATGGATTCACAGCTAAATTGATCTGAGAGAGTGAAGAGTGTGTCATTGTTCTCTACAGGTTGTTTAATTGTGGCGTCACAGATGAAGGTTGTACTGCTCTGTCTTCAGCTCTGAGATCAAACCCCTCACACCTGAGAGAACTGAATCTGTCGAGGAATAATCTAGGAGATTCAGTGAAGCTGCTTTCTGATGTACTACAGGATCCTCGCTGTAAACTGGAGACACTGTGGTAAGATCATATATGACACACTGTAAAGTATACTATATATAAAGTGCTAAATAAATTACAATTTTGAAAAAAAATTACAAATCCAAAAATGAAACAACAAATTTTAAACACAATGGCAAATCTAAACACAAATGAAGTCGGAAAACACAATGACAAGCCAGACAAAACTGAAAAGGTAGGTATTGCTTGCAAATTGAATACTTATCACTGATTGGACGAGACATCTGTCAGTCTAGATGTATAGAAAGTAAAAAAAAAAAAAAATTGTGTGATCAACTTTGTTTGTTGTTCATGTGTGGACTTCTGTGTTCATTTTAACCTTTTTTTTTTTTGCAATAGCAAAAATCTTTTAAATTGATTACTTGTTTAAATGTAGTGCATATAGACCATCAGACAAAATGACAAAAGAAAGCAGTCTCATACTGTAAGTGGAGAGTAAGGACAGTGGGCTTAGATTTTGACACCAACCCGAGTCTAAATCTGCCTTTTCCTGATCCGATACTTCTCCATCTTGTGTTTATTTTAAACAAAAATTGCATATTCAAAAAACGGAAACGTGTCTGACGGGTATTTAATAGTGGGAATTAAGTGCCTCATGGCTATTTAATAGTTCTGATTGATCAGGCCGGCTGGACATCAGTCATGTGCAGCTTATTCTCAAACCGTGTCTCTCTTCATGGAGCTTCACAGGTTAAACATGGTTAAGGTTAGGAGCAAGTGCAGCAGTGGACTTTAGAGAGAGCCACAAGTAGGGTCCCAGTAAGGCTGCATCCACCTATGATTATGTAACGGGTCCCGGCCAGGGGTCCGCTAGCAGATATATTTTTATAACCCTGGTCGAAGTACACTGGAAATATTGGAAATATGACACAGAAATTAGTGACGCTGGACAACACTTGCTCTTTCTCCATTCAACCGGATTATGTTTATTAATCCAACTTCATTTCAACTCTTTTATCTGAAATCACAAATTATTACTGTTATTTTTGGTTGTTCTGTATTAAGAAACAGGTTATATCCACAATTGGATAACATGCAGTCACAAATACTGCAAAAGTACATTTTCACTTAAATGTATCTCACATATTTCCTCAACATTAACTCATCACAGTTTTATCTTAAACCATAAACACATTTTCTCTCTAAAGCATATTCTCCGTTATCTCTCATTAAATGAGTATTTCTGTATTCAGTATACATTTCATAAGTGTTCACTTTATACAACAGAATAAATTCTACTTGCAGTTAAGTTGAATTATATTTACATTATATGAGTACAAACTTCAATAGTTAACATATTTGTCTCATAACTTTTACACTAAATTTCTATGAACCGAAACTGAGTTAGTCTAATATTACCACGTGCGTCTAATACTACCACGTGCGTTTCACTCAAAGCTACATCTGTAAACTGCTTTTACTCAGTACATTAGCGTTATTTATCACCCGTAATGCATAGTCTTACACACAGAGTTACTTTACACATACATAGTAATAAACTCAGAAATATCCCCGAGCCATTAGGAACACATAAAAGAAAACATTAGTGCGCACATCGGCCGCCATTTCCTCAACTTCACAACGTTGAATATTTACACACTTAACATACCTTTAGCTTCTCAAACACACATCACCGGGGATTCATAGTAGCTTAATAAACATTTGTAGTCACATAAAAGATGTAAAACTAACCTGGAAATATGACACAGAAATTAGTGACGCTGGACAACACTTGCTCTTTCTCCATTCAACCGGATTATGAGCTTGTGTTCCTCCGCGCCTCGCTAAGGGTCCCAGAGTGACGCGGCTGAAAGGTACTGCCACCTTGTGTCCGTTCTATTAAACAGTATGTCATAGCGTGCTTCTCCTTATGTCCATTTGTCTCATCCTCTTCAAGCTGAGATAGGTAAGTATCCTCAAGTTGTTCACTTGTCTGTTCTTCTCCCACTACTTCCACTTCCCTGTCCTCTGCATTCTGTTCATCCTCTTCAGGCAGCGGTAGGTAAGTATCATCAGATGGTTCGCTTGTCTGTGATTCTCTTCCCACTACTTCTATTCCTCTATCTTCTGACTGTTGTTCTTCTTCTTCAAGAAGGTGTATCTCTCGCCTCTCGGGTAAGTATGTGTCCATCGATACAGTTTCCCTCGTAGGTAATGTACTTGAACAGTCTTTCCGAATCATTGTCTGTTTCTGTGGAGTCTGATCAGGTGCTATTGCAGGATATAATTTTGACATTGGACTTTGCTCTCTCCTTGAGATCACTGATCTGTTATGTCCAGCTTGATCATTTTCCCTTCTGATTACAGGTGTTCTCAGCCAATAACCTCCTGTCCACTCATCATCGTCATTATCCGTGTCCGGGGTCTCATCATTGTCAGCAGAGCTTGTCCTCCGTCGCTTCCGTCATCCTTTTTGACCATTTATCCGCATATCCTTTGTGTGTCACTGATTCTGTGTTTTCTATTAATCCAGACAAAAGATCTACGGGCAGACGAGGATGTTGTCCAAACAGCAGGTAATGAGGCGAGTATCCTGTCGACTCGTGGCGTGTGCAGTTATATGCGTGTATCATTTGTGGTAAATGTTCTTTCCATCTCTCTTTTTCTCTGTCTGTCAGTGTCCGTAACATTTGTAACAGTGTACGGTTGAACCGCTCAGCAGGGTTACACTGTGGGTGGTATGGAGATGTTTGTGAGTGTCCGACCCCTGACAGCCGTCCAAGAGTGCGAAACAGATTGTTCTCGAACTCACTATATAGTCGTTGTATATCCGCTCAGCTGCAGTTTGTCCTGATTTGTTTTTGGTGGGGTAAACCTGGGCAAATCTGGTAAAATGGTCTATTACTACCAGAATGTACTCATAGCCTCCTTTGCTTTTTTCTAGATGTAAGTAATCTATGCAAACCAGGTCAAGAGGGGAAGCAGAAGTCAGACCACTCATTGGCGCACGCACATGTGTGGTGGGTTTCTTTTGCTTTATACAGCTGCATTTCCTGGTGACATACTCCTCTATACACCTCTTCATGTGTGGCCAATAGAAACGTTCTCTGGCGAGATGAAGCACACGTTCCGTGCCAACGTGTCCCATGTTGTCATGGAGATGTTTTAGGGCAATCGACCGATACTTGGTAGGTAGGACTAACTGTTTTCTCTCTGATGTTTGCCGCTACAGGACTCCATTCTCCAAATGCAGTTGATTCCACTCATGGAGAAGCTTGCGAGTGAGCCCACTCACTGACTTTCTGACATCATCAGTAAGAACATTATTTTTCTCTTTCTGTTTCATTATGTCCCCTATTCCAGGGTCATCACGTTGAGCTTTTGCCAGCTCTTCGTGACTTATTTCAGGCAAGTTTGAACAAAGCTGTGGTATTACATCAGCAGAGGAGGTGTAGAGTGCAACTATCCACGCTACATCTTTCTTCTGGGCTGCTCTACCCCCTGCCCACGCCGCATGTAGTACTTCCTGGGACAGTTCTCCAGTGCATGTCTCCATATAGCTGTCAATATCAAGTGGAATGCGGGAGAGCGTGTCGGCATCTATATTGCTTTTTCCCGGTCTGTATTTAATATTGAAGTGAAACTCTGATAATTCTCCAACCCAACGATGTCCAACTGCATTGAGTTTCGCAGTGCTCATGACGTAGGTGAGTGGATTGTTATCAGTGTAGATGGTGAAATGTGGAGCATAGAAGAGATAGTCCCTGAATTTCTCACACACCGCCCACTTCAAAGCAAGGAACTCGAGCTTTCCGCTGTGGAGCCGGTAATTCTTCTCCGCCGGTGTCAGAGTTCGTGATCCATATCCGATGACTCGCATCCTTCCATCTTGTCGTTGATAGAGAATTGCGCCGAGTCCTTTCTCCGATGCATCCGTGTGCAAGACGAATGGATACTCGAAGTTAGGGTATGCAAGTACTGGAGGTTTGGTCAGCATATGAACAAGTCTTTCGAAAGTACTCTGATACTCATCTTTCCATGAGATGGGTGTTTTGGACGGAAGTTGTGGACCCTTGGACTTGTGGTGACGTGAAAGAGGTTGTGGCATGGAGGACTTCACTTGTAGCAATTCATACAACGGCTTTGCTATTTTGGTGAAGTCCTGTATGTAGGAACGATAGTAACTCAGGAAGCCGAGAACCCGTCGGAGGTCACCAACTGTTTGGGGTGTTTTGGTTTTTAAAGCCATCACTGCCTCGAGGTCTTTAGGGTCAATTTGAACTCCTTCAGCTGATACCAAGCGTCCAACATAGCGAACCTCCTTCTGGAACATCTCGCACTTCTCTGCTCATAGCTTCACTCCATGGTGCTGCAGTGCTCTGAGGACTTTACGGATCACCTCCACATGGTCACTGAAAGATCTGGAGTAGCACAGAAGATCATCCAGGTACGGGATGCAGTACTCATCTCTCAGAGAGCCTAACATCTCCTCCATGCTCCTTTGAAAAGCTGCAGGTGCGTTAGACAATCCAAATGGAATCCTTACCCATTCGTAAAGGCCCCAGGGGGTGATGAAGGCCATGAGATGATGTGACCCTTCTGCCATGAACCCGTGGTGGTAAGCTTTACCTTGGTCCAGTATACTGAACATGGAGTATCCTCCTAACGTGTCTATCAAATCCCGTATTCGTGGCAGAGGATGCCTGTCGGGTACGGTCTTTTGATTCAGAAGACGATAGTCTATGCAAAGATGAAGCGTACTGTCTTTCTTCCGTACACACACCACTGGTGCAGAATAGGCAGATTTAGATTTCACTATCCAACCCTTCACAAGAAGATCTTGAATGTACTCTTTCACTTCTATGAACAACGGTTTGGGAATGGATGTGTATGCTCTTTGCACAGGGATATCGTCGTTTAGATTGATCACCATCTGTAGGTTTTGGATACAGCCGAGGTCGTTTCCGTCTCTTGCAAAGGCGTTTGACTCCTCATGAAGCATCTTCCTAGCGGCCTCTTGCTGTTCTTCCTCCAGATGGTCAAGGCTTACAGGTGGGTCCCACAGTGGTGAGTCTGAGTTGCTGTCTTGAGTGGTGGTGACCTGACTGATAGTCGCTGCAGGCTGTGACCTGTCCAGGATATCCGCCTCCACCACATTTTCAACACGCTGCAGGATCCCTAAAGCTGTTTTACGTGGTATCATGATGTCATGATTGGTGTTATTACCAATTGGGATGGTGACATAGGGTTTTGTCGGGTTCTGGATTTCAAACAACCCTGGCCCTGTATCCCACTGTCCAGGTGATAAGCTATCCTCATCTGTCTCGAACAACATTAGTCGAGTGGAGGTGTCCATGTTTGGCGGAACCCGACACCTCACCCACGACACTTGACCAGCTGGGAGCACAATATCCTTGATCCCTGTCCTTATGCGTCCATGTTGTGTGACCGGCTTAGCTGTCTGAATAAAGTTGACGAGAGCTTCAGCTGTTTCTTTGGGAACAGATATGGCGTTACTAAGCAAGTTAGCTAGTATTGACACTAGCCTCTCTGGTTTGCCACAAATGAGTACTTCCAAAACGTTAAAGCCAATCAATGGTTTATCCATGGGGTAGCTGCTGATAAGGAATGGAACACTAATGGACAGGTTGGGGTCCAAGTTCCCTGGCAAGTTTACTGTAATAGCTACCCACCCATCATATGGAATGATACTTCCATTTGCCGCAATAACTTTCAGCTCCTCCTCTCCCAAGATCTCAGAGACTGAGTTAATCCTGAGGTCGGGTAAGTACTCTTCTTTCCAGGCACGGCTAACTATACTAACTTGTGACCCAGAGTCGAGCAAGGAGGTGACTGCTAAGCCATTTAGATAGCTCTGAACTAAGGCCCTTTTCCCAATTAAACTAGCAACAGCTCTGGCTTTAGCTGCACGTGGTGACTGAGGAGTAAGCTGAACTGCTTTGTTACAGTGACTTACTGTTCTTGTCGCTACTGAGGTTGGGGGTGACGAACGGTGCAACTTGTCATTACCGACCTCACCTTCTGGTTGGGACTTGCTTCCCGACTCGGCCACTAGATGTCCCTCTCCAGTGCCCGCTTTAAGTTTCCCTGCTTCCTTGGTCATTTTAGACAGCCTGCTGCACGGTGTCCTTCTTCCCCACATGTGAAACAGTGTTTACAGTCATGTTTGTCTAGTTCCACGCAGCTTGGACAACCATAAGGTTTTCCCCATCTTGTTTGTACTCTGTCCTGATACTGACGTCCATGATGAGCCGGTTGCTGTTGATTTTGTTTTTGCATGGCTTCAATCAGCTTGGTGAGTTCCTCTACTTTGGTCGTGAGATCTTTCAGAGGATCTGGCTTTGTTTGATTTGACTTGGACGCCGCACTCTCTGGAGAGAGTTCAAAGCCTCCAACCCGAGCTGTGTGCTTTGTACATTGGTTATGGTTTGTCGGCGTGAAGGACCAAGTCTTTTCATTCTCTCATTTTCCTCACTAGTGATTTTCATCACATGACGCAGAATCATATCATCAGTGATCTCTCTGTTTGCCAACAACGGTTTGAGTTCTCTACGTACGTCGGTGTGCTTGTGCCCAAAGCCTTGGTACACTGTATGTAAGAAAACATCTTGCACTGTCGCTGTAGCGTACTTGATGTCAGTATCAGCTAATCTTGACGTCAATAGAACACGTTGTTTTAGACCTATCACACGATAAAGAAACTGTTGTGGTGTCTCGTTCTCGTCTTGTTTTGTGCACATCAACTCTTGAAATAACTCTGTGCTGTTTTTTTCTCTTAGGTGAATTTGAAGAAACCCCTTGAGTTCTGTCACTGTCATGTCGTCTTTGTTTATCAACATTTCTTTGAATATGCCTGGCTTCATGATTCTTAGCACACCACAAACAATCTCTGAATCGGGGAATCCTTCCTTGATTCCATCATCAATTTGTCATTAATTTGTCACACTGACATTATTGTAGCTGATGTCCGAAGATTGGTCACCGATCTGTCCGCCTTGCACTTTGAACTCTCTCCAAGGCAGGTAGCTGAGTTCCCTTAAGGACACCATGAGGCCTGAGGCTGGGGTAAACTGTGTCTGTGGCGGTACAGTATGTGTTGGTAAGCACTGTATGAGTTTCTTGCTAAACTCTTCATAGCTAGCTAGCACTTTAAGCAAATCAGTGTTAGCTGTGTCAGGTGTACTTAACATTGCTGCTTCCATTGGGTCTGGATCTAGTTCAGCAATATCACTAGGTGACGCAGCACTAGCTACATTGAATGTGTGGTGGCTCTGTTTGTGAGTGTCTGTGGTGTTTTCAGGGGCTGTTTGGATAAGGACTGAACCTTCAATAAAATAAATACAGTCATCAAGCTTATCCCTACCCTGCTCAGTATGTAACTCAGTATCACTTTTCACATTCGACATCGACACATCAACACGACATTTCACCATATCATCAATAGCGTCTTTCAACATCAACAACTGAACCATTCCCTCGTCCTCCATGTCAAGTAACTGCTTACTGTACATGAACGAGTTGATGTGATCGTAACATCCTTCCTGGTCTCCCTCCACCAGCTCTGACTGGTCCTCGCTCGACACTGGCTCCACCGCTCTGGCGACCTGAAGAAGCTCTCCAGCTGACAGAGTGAGTAGGCTTTTCCTAATGTCCCACACTAGGCTTTTCCTCCCACCACTCGACATGATGGCTCCTCGTCTCTCCACGGCTAGCAACACAGTTCAGCGATGATACAGTCAGCTCCGGATCGTAGACCTCCACTCGTTCGCAGTCGCAGTTTCACGGCTGGATAGGGTTAGTCGCTGGTCAGCGTTGTCATCATTCGGCTCCCGCTCCGCTAGGTGGCGCCGAAGATCCCGTACGAGCCCCCAAGAATCTGTAACGGGTCCCGGCCAGGGGTCCGCTAGCAGATATATTTTTATAACCCTGGTCGAAGTACACTGGAAATATTGGAAATATGACACAGAAATTAGTGATGCTGGACAACACTTGCTCTTTCTCCATTCAACCGGATTATGAGCTTGTGTTCCTCCGCGCCTCACTAAGGGTCCCAGAGTGATGCGGCTGAAAGGTACTGCCACCTTGTGTCCGTTCTATTAAACAGCATGTCATAACGTGCTTCTGTGTATTCTCTCAATAGTATTTAATGTGTAATAAAAGGAAAGAAAACAAAATATAATAATCTCAACAAAACCTATTTTTGTGAGTGTCACAATTACAACAAATATAATCACATACAGTGAATATGTTATTGCATGGGGCAGCAGGGTGGCTCATTGGTTAGCTCTGTTCTTACAGCAAAAAGATCCCCGCTTTGAGTCCCTGAGTCAGGAGACTATTCTCACATGTTCTCCTTGTGTCTGTGTGGGTTTCCTCTGAGTGCTCCGGTTTCCCCCACAATCCACAGACATGCAGCAGGTGAATTGGACACCAGAAATGTCCTGTAGGTGTGTGTGTTCGTGAGTTCTGTGATTGACTGGCCATCTGTTCAGGGAGTCCCTCACCTCTGGACTGCAATATACAAACAATATCCCACAGTGCAGGTGATCTCAGATTTTACTATCTTTGGTGATGGAGGAGAAACCTGTAAACAGTTTTGTGTTCTGTGACATTTTAAACCTCAGTCCAATGATCCAACAAACAGTAATTTGAGCCCTGTACTTTAGCTTTAATAATGGATTCACAGCTAAACTGATCTGATCTGATCTGAGAGTGAAGAGTGTGTCATTGTTCTCTACAGGTTGAGTTATTGTGGCGTCACAGATGAAGGTTGTGCTGCTCTGGCTTCAGCTCTGAGATCAAACCCGTCACACCTGAGAGAACTGAGTCTGTCTGGGAATAAACTAAGAGATTCAGTGAAGCTGCTTTCTGATGTACTACAGGATCCTCACTGTAAACTGGAGACACTGTGGTAAGATCATATATGACTCACACATGAAGCACATTTAAGGTAAATATGAAGTGTTCAGCCTCAGCTTTTTAGTATTAAAATAAACAGCACTGCAAAATCATTGGTTCTGATGTACACTGTAGTTTATATGTAGATAGATAGATATCTGCATTTGATACTGAAGCAAGTACATGAATATCATCAAGCGAAAAATCCAACTGAAGATAAACAAAATACAATCTTGGTCAACACAGAACGATTTCAAGTTCTCACAAACAGAAACTGTCTGTATGCATTTCTGTCAACTTCATTCGTTACACAATGAACTAGAGATGCTCCAATCTGTCTTTTTAGCCTCCAATACTGATTCTGACACCTGGGGTTCAGTATTATCTGATACAGATCCTGATCTGATACCAGTGCAGTTTTTTTTTTCTTTTAAATCATTGTAGAATTTCTATATCTCTGTGTGTGGAACTGATAATCACTCTTTCACAATCAACAAAACAGACTAATTCATTATAAAGTGTCACGGAGCAACCCCGTGATCATGAATGAACTGTAGGCACACACACACATACACTACACGCAGCATTAACACAGTCTGTTTGCTGGCACTGATATCATGTATACACGGACCTGTATAATGCCTGTAAGCGTTCGAATGTATTGTGTGTTTAAGATATGTGAGTGTACGATGTGTATTTTGTGCATTATGTGTAGTGGATATATGCACAACGTGTTGGATAACATTAGCCACAATACACACGTTTGATTTAAAGTTTTTTATTTAAGATTAGGTTACACAGTATAAAAATATAACTTACCTGCTTGTTATACACCAGGGACCAAACCTGAATTGTTTTAAAGCCAAAGCATTTAAGCATGGTGGACGTGCCATCATGGGAGAAACCATGTTGGGTTTGACGTCACTGGGGGGGGGGGGGGGGGGGGGGGTCCAATGTACCTGTAAAACAAGGTTTACATTTGTTCATCCATAGGTTGTATTTGTATGTTGTGATTTGTGAAATGTATACTTGAATAGATGCTGTTTTATATGCATAATGTGATCACAAGTGCATATGTAAGGAAGTAAACTTACCTGTGGATTGGTACATCCCTGGAGGTGTGGCCTAGACTATAAAATGGCTGCCGGAGTTGTACATGGGTCTCGTCACTACGCAACTATTATTGTGGTTATGTTCCAACAAAGAGACTTGTAAATACTGTTTTTGTTTTGTTTTTTTGTTTTGCTGTGGGATCTACACTATCTGTACAATAAATTCACCTCCACTGGAATTTCTTGTCGCCGTGGTCTTATTATGCCTCCGACCGCAAGTGCAATTTCTAACAGATGGTGTCAGAAGTACCAGTCAGTGGCCTAAATAAAATGAAATGCCACCCAAGACAAGAGGACAGCAGACGGCAAACATGGATAGTGAGGATGGACAAAGTGCAGCTGCAAGTGGAGCTACAGGAGGAAGTGTTCAACAGTCTACTGAAATCCCTACAACCACAGATAAGGCAGCCCTCGCAGCATTGGTGGGCATGTTCCAGATCTTCTTGCAGTACCAGAAGGAAAGCGATGAGAGGCAAGAGAGAGACTTGACGCAACGAGAACAACAGTTAAAAGTACTTACTCATCAGGTCACGCAAATGCAGATGGACTTGGAGCGGACCAGGTATGTAGCTACATCTGCAGAGCGATCAGCTACTCCGGGACCGGCTCTGGTGCCTCAGCTGCAAGAGGATGACGATATTGAGCAGTACTTAACCACTTTTGAGAGAATGGCAGAAGTCTACTTGTGGCCGAAGGAGGATTGGGCTGTTCATCTGATCCCTTTGCTCACAGGGAAAGCGAGGAGTGCATTTGTCGCTATGTCACCAGCCTCGTCTTTGGACTATGATAGAATCAAAGAGGTGATTCTCAAGAAATATGAAATCAGTCTGGAGACATATCGACTGAGATTCTGCTCACAGGACACACCGGCTGACGAATTCCCAATGGAATTATATGTTCAGCTGAAGGATTAATTTCCCAAATGGGTGTGGCTTGAAACAAGTAGCAAAATGGACTTGATGGAGACGCTGGAACTAGAGCAGTACATACGGGTATTGTTCCTCTTAGGGCAGCACGATTAAATCGAAAGCGATTTCCATGCGCATTTTGTCAGTAAAGTTGGTTCTGTAATCAGCAGTAAATCTCCATCACCTGCTTTCAGATGGAGCAGTATTTACTACATAGAGCTGTAGTTTTTTTGCGTTACCTGTCAGTGAACTATGGCTCTGTGTAGTAAATTCTGCTCTATCTGAAAGCATGTGAAAATACCATATTTAATAACATGTTTTTACTCCAAACTCACTTCATAACATCAGTCGAGTGTTTGAAATAAATCCTTTTGTGAGATGATGTGGCTTCTTACACAGAATACTATGAAATATGTTGCGTGCCTTATTCTAAGCAGTGCATTATAAATATACTTTTATTATAATGAAAATTATAATATTAAGAACTCAGATAAACCATATATTGTCGTAGTCTTGTTTATTAGTCACGTTGAATCAATGAAAGCAGTTCAATCTTCTGTTTATTCAGCTAACGTTATATGCATTTCCTGGGTTTCTTCTTCGGGATGTATTTGGAGTTTCTGCATGAGAGCGCCCTCTGGCCTTCGGATGGAGATTTACTGCTGATCACAGAAACGTGCTTGACTGAAAGATACGCACGACAATCGCAGCTTCTGCCTAATCGAGATTTCGATTTCACTTTCACTGCAGCCCTAGTTCCTCTGGGACATTTCGGTATGCTGGAAGCCTGCAGTCCAACAGAGGTAAGTCTGTGGGGTCAGGAGGTAGTTCGTACTCTCAATTGCAAACCCAGATTGTAAAACCCACCCACCCTAAACCCATACCACCTGTAGTAGCAAGCCAGTCATCAGCAAGAAATGATGTGGTTTGTTATAATTGTGCAGAGCCAGGTCACACTAGTCCACATTGTCCTTTGAAAAAGCCTAAATCAGCTCGACTGTTATATACCAACCCCTACAATAGCACCCAAAGTAGACAAAGAACCTACCGTTTCTGTTTTGTTAAATGGTAGATCTGTAACAGCCCTGGAAGACACAGGTTGTGCATGGACTTTAGTGCAGGCAGAGTATGTTCCAAGAGATGCATGGACTGAGGGTACAGTCGCAGTCTGTTGTGTACATGGAGACAAATCAGAGTTGCCCACTGCTGAGGTGTACATTGAAATTAACAGTCAGCCTTACTTGATGAAAGTAGGGATTGCTACAACCTTACCTTATCCAGTGTTGCTAGGTACTGACATGCCTATACTAGCAGACTTGGTGCAGGAATCTGAGTGGTGTGGCATTGTTACTAGAGCACAGGCCCAAAAGTTAACTCAGCTGTCAAAGCCTCAAGATCTTGCACAAAACACCCTACAGGAAATGCCGTTTTTCATGGATGAAATAATGAATGAATGAATAAATGAGGCATTTCTATAGCGCTTTATTGTGTATTGCTGTACACCCAAAGCGCTAACAGGTGAAACAAAGCCAAGAAAGGAAGACAGACTAGAAAAGCGGAGAAAATGGGTGTCAGATTTAATCAATACCTCAGAGGATTTTGATTTTGAGTTGGAAGAACCAGAACTTGATGAGGCAGGCTTAAGCATATCTAATGAACTAGCAAAGCTGCAGAAAGATGATGCTACGTTGGCAGAATGCTTTGGGAACGTTTGTAAAGATACTGCTGTTGGTTTGTTGTGTGTTGAGATGTTTTTGATAAAGCGAGGTCTCCTTTACATGCACTCTAAAGAAGATGGTACACAGTTGGTACCAAAGCTTTATCGCAAACAAGTGGTAGAACTTGGTCATTCTGTTCCATGGTCAGGGCATTTAGGCATTTTCATAAAAACCTTGATGAGAATTTCAAAGAGGTTCTATTGACCTGGCATGTATAGCAAGGTGAAGAACTATTGTAAAGCTTGTCCTGAATGTCAGTTGTCAGTGGGCAGAACACCCACTGTAGCACCTCTTGTGCAATTCCTGCAGTCAATATACCATTTGAGAGAATAGGAGTGGATGTTGTTGGACTTGTAGAAAGAAGTCAGAAAGGAAAGAGATTTATTCTGGTGATTTGTGATTATGCAACCAGATACCCTGAGGCATATCCCATGAGAGAGGTCACAGCAAATCAAGTTGCAACCGCACTTATTAATTTTTTCTCACATGTGGGTATACCTAAAGAAATATTAACCCTTTTAAACCGGCTGTGTCGGCGCCGACACATCAGACCAAGCTGTATTCATTTTACCATAACTCTTCTACCGTTTGCACTATCAAAATAATTCAAATTGCTCCTGACAGCAGACAACATGCGCTCTTCGGCAATGTATGGCTTATTACGGTAATTTCTTGCGCTCCGTCAACAAATGACGGCAGATTTCCGGGAGAGCGGGAAGGGAGAATTTGAATAGAGAGATAGGGAGCGCGGCGTTTTGGATTGCATAAACAAATGAACAAATGGTCAAGGAGGAGTAAACAGCATAAGAGTCGATTAGGATGATTTTTGATGAGACTTTGGGAGCAGGCTGAGTGAGACTTTTTCACATGTGGTGTGTGCGTCGCTATAATGAGTCGCGCATGTAAATGAATGGGTGCACGCATGTACATGCATGTGTACATGTGTGCGTGTATGAACAAAAATGCCTCCTGAATGAAAACTGTGCAACCCAGTGTCCTAAAAATACTTGTATATATGTATTATAGTTGAATTTTGAAGTAAGATGTGTTGGATTATTTCGATCATGATTTTTCTCTTTTTTTCTAAATAAAAATACAAAAAATATTCCGTTTTTTTATTTTGTCTAATTAAATTATGTTTACAAACTCAAAACACAAGATTAATTGTCAAAAACTGTACTTTTTTGAAAGCCATTTGTTTTCTGAAAAAAATGACACCTTGCACTTGAAAATAGCACATTCTGTTAGAATTTTACAGTCAAATAAACAAAATGTGTGAAAATGACCTATTTTACCCTTAGGTTTTAAAGGGTTAACTGATCAGGGCACTAATTTCATGAGTCATACCCTGCAGCAGGTCTATCAGTTACTGGGTATTAAGAGATTTCGTACTACTCCTTACCACCCCCAGACTGATTTAGAGTGACTTTCTGCCTCGTAGAGAGATTTAATCAGACCCTAAAGAGCATGCTGAACAAGTTTGTATCTGAGACTGGCAAGGACTGGGATAAATGGCTCTTATTTGCTTTCCGTGAAGTTCCCCAAGCATCCACTGGATTTTCACCTTTTGAACTGCTTTTCGCCCATCAGGTTAGAGGTCTACTGGATGTGCTGAAGGACAGTTGGGAAGCCAATGACAAGCTGCGTAAGCAGAACATCCTCTTATACATCCTTAAAATGAGAGAAAGGATGCAACGAGTTACCACCATGGCCCAGGAGAACATGCAACAGTCCCAGCTTAAGCAAAAAGCCTGGTATGACAAGAAAGCAAGAGCAAGAACTTTTCAACCGGGAGAGCTAGTCTTGTTATTACTTCCAACATCAGACAACAAACCTCTAGCAAAATGGCAAGGTCTGTTCCAGGTAAAAAGGAAAGTCGGTTCAGTGACGTATGAGATTGAAATTCCATCGAGACAACAACCTTTGCAGATCTTCCACATTAACATGCTGAAAAAGTAGCATGAATGAGCTTCCCAGCTAGAGTCCATAGCCAATGCTGAAATGGAGCTACTGGTGAGAGCGGGTTAGGAGGAGGATGAAGTGGAGGAGCAGTACTTACCCGTTGATCAGGTCTATTGTTCCTTGGATTTGCAACATCTGAATGCGGAGCAGAGGGGACAACTGCTGGAGAGCATCCCTCACCAACTATTCCTGAGACACCTGGTAAAACAGACCTTGTGCAGCATCACATGTACCTTAAAGACAGTAAACCAATTCACCAACATGCTTATAGAGTGCCAGAGAAACTGTTACCCACAATGAAACAGGAGATTGAGACAATGCTGAAACTGGAAGTCATAGAACCATCATCCAGCAAGTGGAATAATCCCATCGTCCTGGTTCCAAAGAAGGATGGGACACTTAGATTCTGCTTGGACTTCAGAAAACTCAGTGTAGTGAGTAAATTTGACCCAAACCTCATGCCGAGGGTAGACGACTTAATAGAAAAACTTGGTAGGGCTAAGTTTCTTACAACACTGGACTTATGTAAAGGCTATTGGCAAATACCATTGAGCTCAGGGAGCAAGGAGTTAACAGCTTTTAAAACTTCAGAGCACCCGCTATCTTTCAAAGAATGATTGATCAGATTCTCCAACTGAGGAGTTTGCAGCAGCATATCTAGATGACATTATTATCTACAGTAAGACCTGGGAGGAGCATCTACAGCATCTGACAAAGAATAAGGACAAAGGTACTGGAAATAATAAAATCAGCAGGACTTTCCATTTGTCCTGACAAGTGTGCTATGGCCAAAATGGAAACTACTTACCTGGGATATAAACTAGGACATGGAGTTATTCGTCCTCAAGTCGGGAAGATTGAAGCCATCAAGCATGCCGAGCGACCTACTTCAAAGAAGCAGGTACGATCTTACCTGGGCCTAGTTGGATGGTATAGACGTTTCATCCCTCACTTCTCTGCAAGAGCCGTAGCTCTTACTAACCTTAAAAAGAAGGATGAACTCAATAAGAGAGATTGGACTGCAGAGTGTGAGAGTGATTTTAAGGATTTGAAAGATGTGTTGTGCAAAGAACCTGTTTTGCAGAGTCCAAACTTTGATCAGCCATTTACAGTTCAGACTGATGCTTCAGTGTGCAGTCTGGGAGGTGTACTTCTGCAAGGACAATCTGGTGAGTTGCAGCCCATTGCCTATATTAGCAGGAAACTTCTTCCAAGAGACAAGGTACTCAACAGTAGAGAAAGAATGTTTAGCTGTGAAATGGGCTTTGGACTCTCTTAGAGTTAGAGTTAGTTAGAGTTAGAGTTAAGCCCGGTACACACCAAGCCAACGCCGACAAACTAGTGGCGATGAAAGCAGACTGCAGGGTCAGCTCACTTCGGCAGCGTCTGGGTCCAAAGGTGCCTTGACACACCAAGCCGACGCTCGACATCCAATGGCCAAGTAGCACGTCGGTTCTGCGCCTTTCTCGCGCACTGGTTCGCCAGCTGAACAGCCAATCAGAATGATCATATGGCCCGACTGACCGACGAGCTCCGACGCCGATTCAACATATCGAACTGGCTGAAAAAAAGCTGACGAGGACCAACTTCAGCAGATTGCGCAGAACACCCTGAGAAAACTTAGTCAGCCGACGAACAAAAACTGCCCGACGGCCGACCGTTGGCTTGGTGTGTACTGGGCTTTAGAGTTAGAGTTATGCCTTATTGTCCTTTGCAGGAAATTTGTCTTGGACTCAAAGCTGCAGCAATACACACAATAACCACACAAAAACAACAACCAGACTTTGTTAGTTAAAAAACTACTACAGGTAGATACTACCTGTTGGGTAGACAGTTCACCCTGGAGACTCATGTGGGCCTTAGTTTGGTTGCGCCGCATGAAGGACACTAATGCCAATATTACACGCTGTTTTTTAGCTGATTTTCTCTCTAGGACACCACTGGGGGTGTCAAAGGGAAGGGGGAGGAAATGTCACAGAGCAACCCCGTGATCATGAATGAACTGTAGGCACACACACGTACACTGCACGCAGCATTAACACAGTCTTGTTTGCCGGCACTGATATCATGTATACACAGGCCTGTATAATGCCTGTGAGTGTTTGAATGTATTGTGTATTATGTGTTTAAGATATGTGAGGGTACGATGTGTATTTTGTGCATTGTGTAGTGGATATATGCACAACGTGTTGGGTAACATTAGCCGCTACATTGTTCATTAATTTTCATTATAAATAACCACAATACACATATGTTTGATTTATAGTCTTTTATTTAAGATTAGGTTACACAGTAGAGGGCTATATTGCGTTTGGACCCAATACAAATCTCGCAGGAACAGGCGGTTTTACCTTTGCTGCGGGCGGGAGTGGGCGGTCGGAAAATTTCGTGGGAGGCCCGCAGGGAACAGTGGGATTTGGTGTGTAATAAAAATGGAGTCAACACATTAAGTTGAGAAGACAATTAAAGCGGCTGTTTACTTGACCAAAGCAGTCTGGAAACAATTCTCAATTGTCACTGAAAAAAATGTGAAAGAGTTAAACATCGTAAGTTGCAATAAATGTGCACAATAGTGCTTATTCACCTGTCCTGGTGTCTGATGACAACTCGATACACTCTTCAGCTCCCCTCATGACTGTGAACTTGGTCAGTATTTCTACGCCGCCATTATACACACTCATTCACTCTCTACACACACGCACTCGCATAATATTCATCCCCGCACATTCAGTGTGTTCTTTTTTGTTTTCCATGATTGGTCAATGGTTATTGTTGCTTTAAGATTGTGGTTTGATTGTGGTTATTCCTCAAGGCAGTAACTTATTAAGCACATAAACACAAACGCTGCTCTTTAAAATGAAACAAAAGTTTATTTGAGATACTCTAATACATTAAACTAAAACACATGGAACTAAATCAATGAAACACACACTCATACATTTCAGAAGCTTTGGAAGTCTGTTGCCTGGGCTATGGCTGGAGACGTGCTTGAAGTTCTTCTTAGTTTCTTGCTTTGAAGATTTCTGAAAGAGTCACGAAGTTTGACGAAGTGAAAACGGTCAATGAGGCGAAAAATCCAAAGAGTGAGCCAGTGAATTCTTTGTGTCACTTGGTTTTAACCGAGCCGATTTGATCCATCCCTTGACGTGATCTTCCAATCAGACGTTGTAGCAGGGCTTAGCCACGCCCCGTGCAGTTCCTTATCATGCATAAATCACATGCTAGTCTTCCATGTGGAGAAATATCTTTGCAGGTTTTAATAACTTCAATAAAGTTTCGTAATACTAATATTGTACATACTACCAAATTTTAATTCATTTCAACGTTCTGCACTTAAAATAAGCTTCCTTTCAAAACCACACTTCACATAGTTCACACACGTTAATAGCTTTATCTGCTAAAAAGGGTTATAATGCATAGATTAAAATTTTTGGATTCTTCTTAGAATGAGTTGATTCAATGGCTTATCTGTGTCTGTTCGACAGGAATCCTACAGTACACACATGAATTTACTTTCCCTTCAGCCTGAGGTTTATTCATTTCACTTTTGGTGTGAAAGGGCTTTTACGTTTGCCAAAATAAAACTTTTTTTATATTAAGAACAAACAAGCAAGCCCTGCCCAGATTTAAAAAGTAATGCAAAAGTAGCATAATGCATTACTTTCCATAAAAAGTAACTAAGTAATGTAATTAGTTATTTTTTTAGAGAGAACTTTCCCCAACACTGGTAATCCAGAGTCTCTGTGATTTACTGCAGGATGAATATCTCAGAGGTTTAGAGTTGAACAGACAAGAGTCTGAATGTGTTTAGTTTTAACTCAATACTAGAGTGATCAATGAGTGAATGATATAATCATTTCAGTGTTCAGCATTATCATTGATAAAAAGGAAAGACCCTCAAGACCTGTAAAATAACAAGCAATATTTTATATTAGAAATATTAGAAATGGATAGGAATCGGGTGCTTGGATGATTTATACTGTTTGTCTAATCGTTTGGTCAAACCCCTCTGAGCGATTTATCTAAACAAACAAACAAAAAGTATATGATTCTTTCTAAAGTTCATGTGGCCATACATGTATTGTGTACTTGGGTTGAAATATATATAATGGATAGGAATCGAAGATTAATTAATTTTCGCACCTGAATTAAATGTTGTCATTTAAATTTACTTTTCCTTCAGCCTGAGGTTTATTCGTTACACTTTTGGTGTGAAAGGGCTTTTACATTTGCTGTAAATAGAACTTCTTGAATTTAAAAACAATCAAGCCCTGCTCATATTTAAAAAGTAACACGAACTTAACGCATTACTTTCCATAAAAAGTAAATAAGTAACGTAATTAGTTACTTTTTTAGGGAGTAACACTATTGTAATGCATTACTTTTAAAAGTAACTTTCCCCAACACTGTGTATATATATATATATATATATATATATATATATATATATATATATATATATATATATATATATATATATATATATATATATATATATATATATATATATATATATATATATATATGACGGGGTGGAAGAATCACATGACAAGGAGAGGTTAAATAAATACCCCGGAGGGTGGATTTATTCAATATAAGTGCGGTGTGGTAGGTGCAGTGTGGCTGGAGGCTGTGGTGCAGTGCTCTCGGTGTGTGATTCATGCCGTGCGGTGACAATTCCGTGGCTCCTTCTTCAGGGCTGGGTCGGTTGGTCAATCGCTGGCCTCTGCAAAGAGAGAAGAGTGCACACATTAAGCCTTAGTCGGAGTGAAGTCCGATGATATATATATCATCCAAGCACCCGATTCCTATCCATTTCTAATATTCATTTGATTAATATGACTAAATATTATTAAATTGTAAAGAAATTCCAGGACCAGTTCCCTCTTAGGCCTAGTATTTTCATCGGGTCAGTCGTAGAAAAACCTGATTGGTTGATAACTTTTGATGCTTAATCCAGGTGTGAAAAGAATTAATATCTAGCACAAGAGCATGGAGAGATTTGCGAGTGCACATGACAAAGTTTGAGTGTGCACACGCACACTTTGAGCGAGAGGAGAGAGACGTTTTAAGTGCGCACACTCTCTCTGCTAGCGTCCGGTTTTATGCGAGAGCAAAGGAAATCCACGTGTGAGCGGGAGATTCGCGCTCACGCATGATATTAATCTACTTTCGCGCTACAAAATACGCTCTCGACATTTGGCAGTAAAATAACGCCATATATTCATTGTTAAAAACCTTATAAGATTTTCACCTTTAAATTTGTCTTTAAATGCTTTATGTTAAATTTAGATGTTTTATGCTCGTTTTTTTTTTTTTTTTTTGTTCTGTAACATTTTAGACCTCAGTTAATAATGCATTCACAGCTAAACTGATCTGATCTGAGAGTGAAGAGTGTGTCATTGTTCTCTACAGGTTGTATGATTGTGGCGTCACAGATGAAGGTTGTGCTGCTCTGGCTTCAGCTCTGAGATCAAACCCCTCACACCTGAGAGAACTGAGTCTGTCTGGGAATAAACTAAGAGATTCAGTGAAGCTGCTTTCTGATGTACTACAGGATCCTCACTGTAAACTGGAGAAACTGAGGTAAGATCATATATGACTCACACATGAAGCACATTTAAAGTAAATATGAAGTGTTCAGCCTCAGCTTTTTAGTATTAAATAAGCAGCATTGCAAAAGTCATTGGTTCTGATGTTTGCTGTAGTTTATATGTAGATGATATCTGCATTTGTTACAGAAGCAAGTACATGAATACCATCAAGCAAAAAATCCAACTGAAGATAAACAAAATACAATCTTGGTCAACACAGAACGATTTCAAGTTCTCACAAATAGAAACTGTCTGTATGCATTTCTGTCAACTTCAGTCGTTGCACAATGAACTAGAGACAAATCTGTCTTTTTTTTTACCTCCAATACTGATTCTGACACCTGGGGTTCAGTATTATCTGATACAGATCCCGGTCCGACACCAGTGCAGGTTTTTATATAGTGAAAAAAAATTATTTAGTGGGGAACAAATAAATGTGTGGCACTAAATCTGGTAAAATGTTACACGTTGCTGTCTGTATTATCAAATCCATTCATGAAAACTGTATATTTATAAATAAATATATACTATAAAATTAAAAGACATTTCTTTTAAACCTACAGTGCATTTTTTTTAATAAGGCAACAGCATATGATGGATAGGACAAAACAGATACAGATACAGATACAGATACAGATACAGATACAGTGCAGCACAGCTGGATTACAGTATGCACATGCGGTGCGCAGAATAATGCACCAGTCACAGCACACAGTGTTTCACATTAAAAAGTTCAAAGTACAAAGGGAAAGAGATACTGATGTGTTGTGTATTATATCTGTGCAACAGTTTATTTTCTTTTAGCAGATTTAAATTCCAGTTACTCTGCACCTTAAAAACAATTTATAGTCTTTTCTGCTCCTGTGTTTTGTTCTAACAGACACCTGGTAGCAAGTAACATGATTTAGAAACGACAATAAGCTCCAGCGAGACATAAAAACCATAGACATTTATCTACAAATTAAGTATAATAATAACTTTATGGTGCTTTATCATGTTTTTGTGCCTTTTGTGCAGCTTAACAATAACACAGAATAGTATCAGATTTGATAGTTTTTCACATGATTTTCATCCCTCTACAGGTTGTATAATTGTGGCGTCACAGATGAAGGTTGTGCTGCTCTGGCTTCAGCTCTGAGATCAAACCCCTCACACCTGAGAGAACTGGATCTGTCTGGGAATAAACTCAGAGATTCAGTGAAGCTGCTTTCTGAT
Source organism: Acrossocheilus wenchowensis (assembly GCA_029620275.1). Classification (NCBI taxonomy): domain Eukaryota; kingdom Metazoa; phylum Chordata; class Actinopteri; order Cypriniformes; family Cyprinidae; genus Acrossocheilus; species Acrossocheilus wenchowensis. The sequence continues at coordinate 1,393,297 of CM056150.1, read as the reverse complement.
GTACTACAGGATCCTCACTGTAAACTGGAGACACTGAAGTAAGATCTCTCTGATAGTCACACGTCTTTGTCCTCAGTCCACATTATATTTTTGTTTATCATAATTAATAGTATAAACTCCCTCTCTGGTGAATGTGTGCTTCATGCTGACTGAACAATCACTATTTGTTATAAAAATATATATACTGTATATATAAATAAAACATATTTTCATATTTAAAAAAAGTCTCACATTATATATAGCTGGAAAAGTGAGATCATCTTATATTTTCTCTTTCATACATTTATCATTTCATTTATCATTGTAATCCCTGTTCTCTAGGCCAACCATCTCTGACTCTGAACCATCTGGACTGAATCTTCACCTTGTAAATCATCTGCCTTTACCTGACTCTTAAACTTTTTTGCTTTATGATTCTACATTGTATTTTACTTGAATTGGGAACATGTAAACTACATCTGATCAATGCACTGGAGAGCTCACCCTACTGTACTGCAGCTTTTGGAGAACAGTATTTTAGCAAATCATATTCACTGTTGAAGAACATTCAAAGCTCTGCTTGGCTTTAAAACTGAAAAAGGGAAAAAGCTGTTGCAATATATTTTCCTGTCTGATAAGAACACTGAATAATGTGAATGCAAGATATTTCTGTACAGTTGTGTTGTAATGCTTGACGGTTTGTGACATTTGCCATTGCGACTTACCTATGATCAATTTATAAAATGGGATTAACAGGAATAAAGGATATATTGGAATGGGGTGAATGAACAGGCAAAATAACATAGGACTGGTGAGGAGAATATGATTTAATGAACATTACAGAGTAATAAACCAGGAAGCAAACTGGATGCAAACTTCCATTAAATCCCAGAGAAGAAGAACAACTCAATAGAGAAAAAAAGTTGTTGAGCTGTTGTATGTCTCTATGTAAAATGTGAACGGCAGAAGCATGTATTTCTTGAAATCCCGATACCATGACTGGAAACATCCGGTGTCCACACTTTTTGCAAGAACAATAAAGAAATATAATTACAACCATATTCTGAGAACCATTTACACAGACATGATCATGAAACATATGCAAATAAACACTGATTAGACACTCAAGTCTGCATCCTTAACATTAATAGCAGCCTAATCAATGCAAATAGGCATGATATAGTTACTATAGCTATACAGAGACATAAAAAAAAACTTTAAAAATTACTTTATGGCAATTTTAACAACGGAAACAAACAAAAGACAGGCACAGGCTTGCCAACGGCAGGGGCAGGCTAGCTGAAGTGAAGATCCGATCTGTACACTAGTGCATCCCATGCACACACACACACACACAAAGTGAAACGTGATTCCAAGCAGCACTGCACTCCATCCGATTATACCACCACCAGTACTCGAAACCAGCTAGCCTTCCAACCTCGGGGCAAGACAGTGCCTAGAATAGACAACGAAAAACCTATTACATTCAATAAAACAGTAAAAATACTTCAATCAACTTAAACCAAAAGGAACGCAAGGTATCTGAAGAAACAAAGTCTCACAATGTAGTTACAAAAAAAAAAAAAAAACAGAATATATATATATAGAGCAGCAATAACACAGTATTGTATTTAAATTAAACAAAATAAATAAACCAAAACAAGCTGGATAGAATTGTCACTCTGAATGCTCACTGGAATAGTAGCATCTCAGATTCAGAGTTCTCCAAGAGCCGCATGGAAACACTCTTCACAGCACAGGCCGAGTCACAGATGCACACAGCCCAAAGCCCGACGAATCAGGCCTTTCGCAATAGTGGGACAACTCAGAACCGTTACTACATTCGGTTTTCAGTGAGCATCAGCAAACCGGTATACGGCCAATATTCAGCCATAATGAAAAGAATAGAAGAAAACAACGGCTCAGAGAGGAACTTGAAAACTGTAAGAGACAAATTACTGAGATCTCGAGTCACGTCTTTCAGGTTTTTATATTTATATTTTATCTAAACAAAAACCTCACAAAATGATTACTATTATAAAGCAGTTACAGTGAAAAGTAAACAATATGCTCTCTAAGAAGTTGATGCAGCTGTTATAGAGCCAATATTTACCTGATCTTAAAAATGACTTTGATCTGTCAATACAGTCAGGTTGATCATGTTAAATAACCAGTTCATTTAGATGTTACCACATACAGTTCTCCAGTGAAGTGCAGACATGATGCAAGGGTTGTAAATGGCAGCTTCATTGATTACTCTGTAGCCTATCATTTTAAACATAGTCTGAAGTCTCTAGTATATATAAAGATTTTTATAGAAAAATTCCAAAGCACCTTTTATATTTCTCTAAATTGTTTATAAGATAAAATAAATTGTTTTATATAAAAAAAAATTAGTTAAAATCTTGTTTCAGAGATTCCTGGATTCTCGATGAGGTGAGAAGGCTAAGGACAGAGGCACAACCTCAAACTGAAAGTGAGGTAAATAGAAAATTGTATTTAGAAAGAAATGTTAAGTTTCAATCCTCAAATTTGATTGGCCCGTTGGTGGTCCAAGACATTTCACTGTGTGCATTACTCTGTGTTCACTATCTTCCAGATCATGTATGTGGTGCACAGTAGAAGCAGGTTGGGGAATGGATTGATCTGAATTGAGGAGCTTATTTCTTGAAAGCCCTCAATGCTCCTATTTAGTGAGTAGGGAGCAGAAAAAGAAAACCTAGAGTGGAGTATATGTGTTGCTCACATACTAAACACACTCTTTGTCACACACACAGTTTCATAATGAACTGAAAACATTTGTACACTTCTCCTGATAACATAACAGTTCTCTACTATTATGTTTTGCACAGTTGCTTTGGCAAAACATGTCAAACAAACTAAAATCGAAGTGTGTTATTGCTCAGTGCCATTGTCAAATTGCAAAATGAAAGTAGCTGCGTGTAATCAAGGATTTCTCTGATGCACGCAAATATACCAGAATTAATTATCTGTGGAACTATTGGTGGAAATTAAGTTATTGGTGCAATAATAATGTTTGAATTTTCCTTCTTATGGCCAATAATATATCATCTGCTGATATGTCATGCATCTCTACTCACTATTAATTACACTTTTAATGTACTGTTGTAAAAGAGCAACATCAAAATTGCAGTCATGTTGTTGTTTTATCATTGTTCCTATGGACTATTTCAACAAAAATACTGTGGTAAAGTGTCCCAAAAAACAACACAATAATGTTATCCACGTTATATTTCATCTGCAGCAACACTGTGAACTTTTATAATGATATGTTTGGTCATTAACTTTGAAATGCATCATTATGCAACACATGAGCAGAGTTCTCGCATGAAAGACCCGCGATGTGCTTCTTTATTTCTCTCCAATACGTTAGGAAGTCAAATTAAACTAAATGTGGATGATGTTAACTGTGATAAGATGATTGACAGCAGTTTAAACAGTTACATGATGCTCGTAACCAGGCCCGGATTAACACAGTGAAGGTGACCACATCTGAAGTGCCCGCCCTCCCCCTCAAAAATTCAGGAGCACCTTCTGATCAATAACAAAAATTAGCCTTCATATTATAAGGTAATATTTGACTCCTTAAAGTGATTTACAGGTAGGCTATGTCATTGTCAAATAATAATATATATATATATATATATATATATATATGTATATATATATATATATATGTATAAGCTTTTCCAAAATGTGTGTATACACACACACACACACACATATATAGAATAAGAACAGATAGAATAAGAAGAATAAGTTACTAATCAAAAGAAATCAGGGAGAAGTCGTGGCCTAATGGTTAGAGTTGGACTCGTAATCTAAAGGTTGCGAGTTCGAGTCTCGGGCCGGCAGGGATTGTAGGTGGGGGGAGTGACTGTCCAGCGCTCTCTCCACCTCAATACCACGACTGAGGTGCCCTTGAGCAAGGCACTGAACCCCCAACTGCTCCCCGGGCGCCGCAGCATAAATGGCTGCCCACTGCTCCGGGTGTGTGTTCACGGTGTGTGTGTGTTCACTGCTGTGTGTGTGCACTTTGGATGGGTTAAATACAGAGCACAAATTCCGAGTATGGGTCACCATACTTGGCTGTATGTCACTTCACTTTCTTTCTTTTCAAATCAATATTAACAAAAATTGTTTCCACTACAAAGGTGGCACAGAAGAACACAAAAGTGGCATGCATGCAGGTAAATTTACAGACATTTAGAGGCTCAGACTGGCAGTGAGACGGGAGAGAGCAAAACTCTTCAGATCGCATAATTTAGTGGAATATTAATATAATATAAAATCATCATCTGTAATGAAATGAGGCGTGAACATTTCACGAATTTATAATTATATTTCTATGCTGTTTGATGTGCAGTAGACCTCGAAGGTCGTAGTTGGAAACTGCTATCCCCGGCTGGCTGGTTTAGCCCTTGCGTGCACAGTAATGCGCTAATAATTTCTGACTGGCATTTAACTGAACAAATCAAACAAACGTAAACGTGCAAAGGCGGGGCTCATGGGCTGCAGCCCAGTCAACCGCAATGGCAAGTCCATGCTGGCAGAGGAAGTGTGACTTCCGCTTTCATATTTCTCCGGAAGGACGCGTGTTCTTTGATATGTGCTTGACATCTTTGTTTTTAAGCGAATGAAGTGGTTTCGTTGCTGTTTCGTGTTGTCTGTGGTTGATTTCAGCGTTTTTGTAACATAAGAGTAAGATTGTGTGTTTGAGTGAACTCTCAGGATCGTTCAGCTGAATGATTAGTTTGAGTAAGTGTTGGAGATCTCACTCTTCATCATGAATCAAACACAAACACCCCGAGATCAAGAGCTTTCTCCAGGATGCAGGTACTTTACATACAGACTATATTAACCCGAAAAACGGCAAGACCATAAAGAGACATCAGGCAATTCATTTATTGATATTTTGATCGTTTTATTTAACACAAATAGTCTAATACAAATTCGTGATTTTTATTTGTGTTATTATTTTTATTTTGACTTTTATTTTTGATTTGAATGTTTGTATCCCCAGAAACTGATTGAAAACAGAAACCGTTGAACGCGCTTGCCTCGCGACACGTCAGCGCTATAATAGCAAGCTTATGTGCTGTGCGCTCCTTTATGCATTTAAAGAGAGGATTAACCCCTTTGCTGTCACACCCCATTTTCGGCATGGAGACACAAATGACACACCCAAAATAAAAAGGTTGCTGCTCATGAGTCTTTCTGACTAGATACATAATCAACATATGTTCACAAAGCTGACACTTCAAAGTTTACTATTCAAGAATCAGAATTACTCAGACTGTTATGATAATAGAGATATAAGCTCAAACATAAAAACAAAAATAAAAATATTAAGAATATATATATATATATATATTTAAATGTATAAAAAATTGTTGCTGTGGTCAAACACAATGCTTTTAGAAACACAATGAAGTCTATTGAGGTCAGCACAGCCCTGATCACTAACGTGGCAGGCGCACATATCGGTGTCAGCTGCCCCTGCCATGCAAAGATTTTACCCTTACTGACATTTTAGCTACATTTTTTTTTTTTTTTTTTTACATTTCTTGTAATATTGTGGGAAACAATAATGTGTATTTATGAATATATTAACCTACTGTAACATATTTGATACACAAATTTCTAGGGCCTATAAATGATCAAAACTTTGCTGATAAACCTGTTGTACGCAATTTACTTCATGCCCTCTGATTGATAGTTCATGCTTTTTTATCAGGTAAAGTATATTTGCTGTGAAATCTTTCATGATTTTTATAATGTAAATATAAGAATAACTTTTCTATTGTTAGTAATGATTCACGATGAATGTACTGGGCTGAACCAGCTTGTTTTTTTTTTGTTTTGTTTTTTTTTAAATACGCATTTATAATTTTTTAATGTTAAAAAATGCTTAATTTAATTTTTTAATTTTTAAGTAAATGTCGAATATGACACAACATGCTTTTGAGGAAGGTTTATTTGTCTGTCTCTCAATAGTCACTGAATTGCGCATATGAGCCATAAAAATCTGATGTATGAAATACAATAAACACATATGCAAACCATATATTTTATAAATTTTTATACATAAGTTTGCATATGTGTTTTTGTTGAGTATTTTATTTCATAGATGCATATACATATACTGCATGTATATGTTCGTATATACATGCCTGAAGAATGTGTGAACAAAGTCACCAGATCTAAATATTCTTCATAAACACCCTTTCAATGTTTTTTTTGTGTTTTTTTTTTTTGTTAAAAATGTCTTAAGCTAAAAATGTTTTATTTAAAACAATAAGACCATAGAGCCTCCTCGTAAAGGTAGTCGTGGCCTAATGGTTAGGGAGTCAGGCTTGTAACCTAAAGGTTGCTGGTTTGATTCTCACGCCGGTGGGGATTGTGAATGAACAGCACTCTCTCCACCTTTGATACCATGACTAAGGTGCCCTTGAGCAAGGCACCGAACCCCTAATTGCTCCCTGGGTGCTGGAGCAATGCTGCCCACTGCTCCGGGTGTGTGTTCACTACTCACTGCTGTGTGTGTGCACTTGGATGGGTTAAATGCAGAGCACCATTTCGACAATACGTCACGATTTAACTTAAAGTGACTTTTTAATGTTTTATTTATTTATTATAACCACAAGACAGCACATATCCTGGTGTAAGGTAAACATTACTCATTAATAACTGACACATTTAATAATCCCTATGATATGTTCAGTTTGTCAAAACAGAAAACAAAAAGATGTTTTGCTCTGTACATTTACCTCTGTAGCTCATGTAATAATGTGGTATTTTAATTTTCCAGCCATGAAGTCCTCAACACGTTCAGATCAAATCTGCTGAAGAAGTTTGAGCGTCTGTATGAGGGAACAGCGACGCAGGGAAACCCAACACTCCTGAATGAGATCTACACAGAGCTCTACATCACAGAGAGTGAGAGTGGAGAGATCAGTAATGAGCATGAGGTGAGACAGATTGAGACACGATCCAGGAGAGCAGCAACAGAGGACACAGCCATCAAATGCAGTGACATCTTTACACCTTTACCTGGACAAGACAAAGCCATCAGAACTGTGCTGACAAAGGGAGTCGCTGGCATTGGAAAAACAGTCTCTGTGCAGAAGTTTATCCTGGACTGGGCTGAAGGGAAAGAGAATCAGGACGTCCAGCTCATATTTCCACTGCCTTTCAGAGAAATCAATCTGATGAAGGACAAAACACTCAGTCTTTCAGATCTTCTTCATGTGTTTTTCCCTGAAACTAAAGAAATGGAAATATCCAGTGATGAATATAAAGTGTTGTTAATCTTTGATGGTCTGGATGAGTGTCGTCTGTCTCTGGACTTTAAGAGTGAAGTGAAACTGTGTAATATATCTGAATCAGCCTCAGTGGATGTGCTGCTGATGAACCTGATTGAGGGGAATCTGCTTCCCTCTGCTCTCATCTGGATCACCTCCAGACCAGCAGCAGCTGATCTCGTCCCCTCTGAGTGTGTCCATCGAGTGACAGAGGTACGAGGCTTCAATGAGCCACAGAAGCAGGAATACTTCAGGAAGAGAATCAGTGATCAGAGTCTGGCCAATACAATCATCTCACACCTGAAGTCATCAAGGAGCCTCTACATCATGTGCCACATCCCAGTGTTCTGCTGGATCTCAGCCGCTGTTCTGGAGAAGATGTTGAGTCCAGCAGAGAGTGGAGAGATTCCCAAGACTCTCACTCAAATGTACACACACTTCCTGATCCTTCAGACCAACATCAAACGTGAGAAGGACTATGAGAAGAAGCTGACAGATGAAGACATGATCCTCAAACTGGGGAAAGTGGCTTTTGAGCAGCTTGTGAAAGGAAACCTGATCTTCTACGAGGAAGACCTGAGAGAGTGTGGCATTGATGTGACAGAAGCATCAGTGTACTCAGGATTGTGCACTCAGATCTTCAGAGAGGAGTTGGGCTTGTATCAGGGGAAAGTCTTCTGCTTTGTTCATCTGAGCATTCAGGAACATCTAGCAGCTCTATATGTGCACCTCTCCTGGACAAACCACAACAGAAATGTGATTTACCAAATCACCAAACAGAGATTGTGGTCTAAAGTGAAGAAACAGTTTCAACTCAGTTCATCAGAACATATTTCATTATCTGAGCTGCATCGGAGAGCTGTAGTGGAGGCTCTACGGAGTAAATATGGACATCTGGATCTTTTCCTGCGGTTCCTTCTGGGTTTGTCAGTGGAGTCTCATCAGATTCTCCTACAACGAATAATGACGCTGAAAAGAAGCAGCTCTGACAGCAATGAGAAAACAGTTGAGTACATCAAGAAGAAGATCAGGACCATTGACTCTCCAGAGAAATCCATCAATCTGTTCCACTGTCTGAATGAACTGGGTGATCGTTCACTAGTGGAGCAAATACAACAGTATCTGAAATCTGGAAATTTAAGTGAAGCCAAACTCTCTTCATTTCAGTGGTCAGCTGTAGTTTTTGTGTTGTTGACATCAGAAGAGGATCTGAATGTGTTTCGTCTTAATAAATTTGTTAAAGGAAAGAATAATCCTGAAAATATGAAAGTTCTTCAGAAGCTGCTGCCTGTGATTAAAGAATCCAGATCAGTTCAGTAAGTATCAATGAGAACAATCACTTCACTGTTAAAACATTAAGAAAATCAAAGTTAAAAGCTCATAAATCTTAAGTGCTGTTGCTATTATTGGTCTGCATGTTGATGTGTTTTCAGTACAGTGACACTGTAAAAGATTTCTTCAGGCATTTAAACAAAGTCAGAGAAGTTGCACATAAATAATTCAGGTTTTCCATTTAAAAATGTTAAAATTATCAAAGAAGGAATTTAAATATTTCTCATCTGGCGTAAAAGACCGAGCAGAAATCCAGAGCAACCAAACAAGTGGAGAAGCAGCTCATATATACAGCAGCTCAAATCTCCTAAAATCTGATGAATCAGTTAATGGAGCAAAACAGCAGCATACTTGAACACACACTTTTGAAGACAACAATTAAATCTACAAGGTACACTCTAAACAATGCTGGGTTAAAAACAACACAACTTGGGTTATTCAGCGCTGGGTATATATTGGACAGAACACATGCTGGATTGTTTAATTTATTGTTTAAAAATTATTATATTGCTGGCTTAAAATAGGCTGGAAATTAAAAATCACACACAGAATTACTATAGGCAACCGCAATAATCAAAAGATGAACATTTATTATTAAGCAAAAACACCCATGGACAAAATACAAGACAAACTGAATTTATTTGGGTGAATAGTTTACAATATTACATACATTCGTTTAACAAACATTTTAGAAATAAAAAAGGCATAGAAGTAGCATTTTAACCGAAATAGTGCTAATTCTCGCGCCGGTGTGTCGCCAAAATCTGAGCCGATGAAGGGCTGCTATTCACGGGGGAACTGCAAATCAAATTAAATTACACTCAGTATTATAACGAATAAAATCCATTTATGTTCTGCAAGGCAAAGGCGTTTCCAGCGCGAAACGACCCCAGCTGACTGACATCTTGTTCTTATGTTGCGTTGCCTAAAACGCATGAAAGACTTTATAAATGAAACAAAATGTATGTAAACCTTTATTTCCCCAAAAGAGTGCACCAAATCGGTGGCGGCGCTGAGAACCGCTCTCTCCTGTGGACTTAAAGATAAGCCCGGGCTCTCAGCAGCTGCGTTGTTGAGATGTTTCACCGGAGACGAGCTCAACCCAGCAGTTAGGTAGAAGAAAATGACCCCCGTTAAAATGACCCAACAGACTAAACCCAGCAATTTTTAGAGTGTAGTTATTAATTATAATTGTTTTTGTTTTGTTTTTGAGTTTTGACATTTTACAGAAGGGCATCTTGACAAGAACTAGACTCAAACTTATATTAAAACACAATAACTATCTGCCAGTTCACAGTCCAGCATGTGGATTATTTTTAAACATGTTAAACCAGTTAGAAGTTGAATTACATCAATTTCATTTTTACTTAATTACAATACAATTACAATTTTACACAATTAATAGATAAATGTTGATTTAATCCAGTCTTAACATTTTTTTGTGTGTGTAAATTTGTCCATGAAACTTCACTCTAAAAATGACTGGGTTAAAAATAACTCAACTGGCAACTCAGCGCTGGGTAAATATTGGGCAGTTTACACATTTTAACGCAGCAGGCTGGTTTGTTGAGAAAACCCAAGATATAGTCATTTTTACCATCTATGTGTTTGCTATTCTGGGTTATTATTGCTGGGTTATTCTCATAATTCCACCTATGCTTAACAAGACAATCATTGATTAATAAATGATGAAGAATACAGGTTTAGACTGTTAAAATAATTGTTAATGCCAACTGACATTCACAAATGTGTTAAAATTTATACCAATGACAAGCAGTATGCAATTAAGACATGTTTAACTATTTAAAAACACAGTGATATGACATTGACAATTACATTTTTTATTTTATTTTTTAAAAAGACAGAGAGTGCTAAATCATTTAAAGATGTCCTAAAATTTATATGAAGTATATAAATAGTCAACTACAGTTTTGATAAAGTCATTTTTAGTGTTTTATAGTATGTACACAGTAAAACTTGACAAATATAAAACTAAACAGAAGAAGAAAAAAGGGTTAAAAGTTACCCTTCAGCAAACAAGGATGCACGAAGAAAATGAATTGCAGACGATTCCTTGCCCTCCATTTAAAAGATGACGTGCTGCAAGAACTCCCAGTTAGACACGCACTGCTTAGGGTAGTTAAAGGGCAAGTTCACCCAAAAAATGAAAATTCTGTCAATAATTACTCACCCTCATGTCGTTCCAAACCTGTAAGACAAATTAAAATATATTTTTTTCACATCCCTTTAACGTCAAACACGTAGAAAGCTTTGAAGCAAAGATCTACAGCTGAGAGCAGTGTGCTCCGCTCTAGAGCCGGTCTATGGAAGGATATTACAGACAGTTTTCAAAAGGAATTGCAAATTGTTTTACACCTGGACGCATAAATTGTGTCAATCCAAACACAACTGCAAATCTTGCAAATCACAGTGACTGCCGAAACTCAAATGGAAAAGCAAAGTCCATTTCCAACTGTATTTTCCATGTCAAGTCAAGTCACCTTTATTTATATAGCGCTTTTAACAATACAGATTGTGTCAAAGCACTTAACAGTATCAAATTGGAGGAGAGAGTGTAAGTAATGTATAATGATAAGATTAAACACTCAATTTTCAGTTAAAGGCATTTCATTATTGAATTCAGAGATGTCATCGTCTAGCTCAGTTTAGTTTAAATAGTATCTGTGCAATCAAATCGGCGATAATCGCTAGAAATTAAGTGTCCCCAAACCACCATGTGTTATGAGTTACGATCTGTCATATTTAGAACGGCCATCTGAGGTCAACTGTGTGTCATGTAACATCACTAATGTTGGCCTGTAGAAGTTTAAGAATATTGTTGCTGTGAAAAAAAGGTTATAATTCTGCTAGTTGAAAATAATTAGTAATGAAAACATTATATAAACTTACCTTAAAACAGTTGAAAGCAGTGGTTTTGCCCCTTTGTCCTTTCAAGATCACAGTTTGGGGAGCGATTTAAACATCTTTGGCGCGAAGGTCGATAAATAACCAACAACAAAACAACCAGCAGCTTTAACTCCACAACTGGAAAACTGAAACCCAACAGTGTTTAAAATGTGATAAAATGACCCAACAGACTCAGCCCGGCATTTTTAAGAGTGTTGGATAATTTGACATTAAGAAGTACATGTGCACGTGACCGTAGCCAGGCTTTGAAAATGAGTGAGGTCTGGGGTTAAGAACTGTGCTATAATAACCCATATACAACTCATTATATACACTAACACTTTAAAAGAGACAGAGATGTAGATGTTTGTGAAAGACGTTTTCTCTGTTTTGTTGGGATGAACACTGTTAAATCATACCATAATTATTGCATCAAAATGTGTTAATATTTTACTGTAGGTTAGGGGTGGATAATTAGATCAGTTGTTTATTAATCATGCAACAATACATACAGTTATAGTTTTCATTAATAATCATTGCTGTATAGGTGATAACTTTGTCTAGTGCTCTTATGAATGTTTTTAGCATGACATTGTGAAAATGTAACTACTATACTGATTGAAATAGCATAGATTTCTTCATGGATAGTGTTTGCGTATTTCATTTCATTCTGTAACCTACTTGTTCTACAGATCTGTGTACTAGTGTTAAATGCTACTGTGTTTGACAGCGTTGATGATGTTTCTGACAGATAATATCATGATATATTTTTGTGTTTCCCTTACCAAATGTGCTATGCTGTCAGTAATAACCTGTCCATGGGCTTCTTTGATTACCGTCAGTTCAAGTACAGCTGTTGTGCTGAATTCTGCACCCTGCCAGGTTATGCACCCACTAGTACTGGTAGGTTTAATAATCTGCAACTTCCCACTTTATTAACTTTCTAAAGTGTCAAAAAAAAGTGGAAAAGACAAGTCCAAAAACATGTATAATAGCTGGACCCTGGCCCTCGCTCACAACTCTCTCAAGTCTCGTTCACTCCGCCAGAGTCTCGCAGCGATCATTTCATACCACGGACGCTAAGCATTCTTGCAAACTGTCTAAACTGAATTATACATGCAGACACTCACATGAGGAGCTTTAAACAGCAGATTACTCATTTAAAGAACTTTTTTGTTTTGTTTTTTTTTTTGAACATGAGAAATTTACCGAGGTCCGGACCTCAGTGACCTCATAGCTGGCTATGTGCAGTTTTTTTTCTCATGGTATGAATTAATTTGAATTATATTGGAATTGCATGTTGTTGTTCATTGCAGCAAGTTGTTTGATTGTTTTTTGATAGTGTTTCACATGATTTTCATCTCTCTACAGGTTGAGTGATTGTGGCGTCACAGATGAAGGTTGTGCTGCTCTGGCTTCAGCTCTGAGATTAAACCCCTCACACCTGAGAGAATTGAATCTGTCTGAAAATAAACTAAGAGATTCAGTGAAGCTGCTTTCTGATGTACTACAGGATCCTCACTGTAAACTGGAGACACTGTGGTAAGATCATATATGACTCTCACATGAAGCACATTTAAAGTAAATATGAAGTGTTCAACCTCAGCTTTTTAGTATTAAAATAAACAGCATTGCAAAAGTCATTGGTTCTGATGTTCACAGTAGTTTATATATAGATGATATCTGCATTTGTTACAGAAGCAAGTACATGAATATCATCAAGTGAAAAATCCAACTGAAGATAAACAAAATACAATCTTGGTCAACACAGAACGATTTCAAGTTCTCACAAACAGAAACTGTCTGTATGCATTTCTGTCAACTTCAGTCGTTGCACAATGAACTAGAGACAAATCTGTCTTTTTCTTTCTTTTAAATGAAAGAAATGTAGAATTTCTGTATGTCTGTGTGGAACTGATAATCACTCGTTCACAATCAACAAAATACAGACTAATTCTTTATAAAGAAAAATAAAATAAAAAATCTATATATAATAAACTAGGCTAGTAGATAATTCATGTAGCAAATTGACATGTAGCAAAGGGAATTATTTATAATTAATTATAACGGGTTATAATTAATAATAAATATTTAGATTAGATCTTAGAATTAACTGTAGCAGAATTGACATTACAATTATTTGATCTGTCCGTCCACCAAGCAGACAATATAATTATTTATCAATTCTAGGAAGATTACTTTGCTGGGCAAGTAACAATAACCTTCCTACTTATACAGTGCTAGCAGTAGTTTAGCATGTAGCGAGGAGCAACATTCAGTGACTTTGAATTGTGAGCGGAGCACAGAGACAATCAATTGTGAATATAAGGGGTTTAATAAATGAAACTATAACTAACATACAAACAAACTAAGCAAAACATATATATATATGAAGGAAAGTAAGGAAAAGAGAGAGAAGAGCAAAGAATGGCAGTATTTCACATCAATTAACCACAACCTAAATGAGAATCATCAGAGACATAATTCACCTTATAAGGGGCTCAAACTTAAACACGCATCTAATTAGTTGTAAATGGTTACTTGCACTGGTTTGTTGCTGAATAAGAGTCTTGATGCGGTAGACGAGGTTCTCGATGAGTTCTTTAGGAGTGAGTTGAAGAAGTCCGCAGCAAGTCCACAAAGTTACTTTGAAGGTAAACCCTGCCAGAAGGTTAAACTCAAGAGGAGAATTTTGGAGTGTGTTTGTCTCAAGAAGAAGAGTTTTTGAGCGTCGATTAGTCTGCGTTCGGAACTTTTAATGGTTCATTGCCGCACCCATTTTGTGGGTGGAGTGGCCAATCAGAGGCATGCATTTTGACCAGGAGATACTTCCTTTGTCTCCGTTTATGTTCCATTTGCATTTTATTGCTGATCTGGACCGCTAGTGCAGCTTTTAATTCAAAACATAGTAAGAATCGTTTGATGCATTTCACGATCACATAGTGTACATCATTGTGTGAGAAATAAAGAGAAGATCATTTTGATACCAAGAAAGCAACCTCCAGACGATACTAAAGCAGAGATACACTCATACACTTGGATATAGGCATTTAACGTCTAACTAATTCAAGTAAAGGGTTTTAACTAAGTTAATATAATAGGGGAATATACATACAACACATGCATATAGCAGATACATTTATAACTGCTTAATTATGGCCTAAATAAAGACAATGTCTTTAGGTGTGTGTGTGAGGTGTATTGGAAATTGTGGAGACAGACAACTGGTCTGGTGCCTGGCATGAGGCTCATTCCCTCCTCTGTGGAATGTGTTTGAAGCTTGATAGGGACACCCCAGAGGCGACCTGTTTTAGCATCCTTTTGATAGTGAAAAAGACCATCTGCAATTTAGCACCCATATAAATGTAAACGGTGAGGCCAGGTCAGTAATTTATATGCAAATGTCAAAAGGCAAAAAGGGTTTTTTTAAAACAAAGTGTAATCAGCCATCACTGATCCTACACAGACGTTACATTCAGCAGCTAATGTTATTCTAAAAAAATCAGTGCACAATAATTTTATAAATCCAAATATATAGTGAAAAAACATTATTTATTGGGGAACAAATAAATGTGTTGCACTAAATCTGGTAAAATGTTACACGTTGCTATCTGTATTATCAAATCCATTCTTGAAAACAATGTATTTATAAATAAATATATACTATAAAATTAAAAGACATTTCTTTTAAATGTATAGCACTTTTTTTTTTTTTAAATAAGGCAACAACATATGATGGATATGACAAAACAGATACAGTGCGGCACAAATGGATTACAGTATGCACATGCGGTGCACAGAATAATGCACTAGAAACAACACGGAGTCACAGCACACAGTGGCTACGTTTACATGCAACCAAATAATCCGTTTGTAATCGGATTGACGGCTCAATCGGACTGAAAAGGCTTCATGTAAACACCTTAATCTATCCGATTGAGCTCGATCGGAATGAAATTTCGATCGGATTGAAGGGGGTGGTTTATTCCTTTTCTAATCCGATTGAGCATGCATGTAAACACTCGATCGGATTGAAAACCGAAACTGAAAGGACTGCGCATGTGCAATGACATAGAAATAGCGTAAGGACATATGACGCGCAGAACAAGAGGGTCATTCTTTTGCATAAAATGTTGTATAAATGCGTGTCCTGTCATTATAAAACTCTCCTTTCACTCAGCAACTGTGAAGTGGAGCAGGACAAACTCCCACCAGTCCTTGTTTCGGACTCTCATCCACAGGCAACCCGTTTTGTGCACGGGGAGGGTCATTTTTCTGCATGATAAATATGAGCAGCACGGCACTGCGGTTTATACGTATATTTGTCCAGAAATAGAAAAAATATTAATTCTGCTGTTAAAAACAAATAAAGAAACAGAGAGTAGTTATTATGTGCAAACAGTGTAACAAACTCTATATTTGTGCAGTGTGCGCATGTCCAAAAAAAAATAATTACGATTTGAAGCTTGTGACATATAAACGCTCACATCAACCCAATCACTTTATTTAAATCGGAATGAATTCAGTCCGATTGAACCAAAAATTGTGCATGTAAACATAGCCAGTGTTTCACATTAAAAAGTTCAAAGCACAGAGGGAAGAGATACTGATGTGTTGTTTATTATATCTGTGCAACAGTTCATTTTCTTTTAACAGATTTAAATTTCAGTTACTGTGCACCTTAAAAACAATTTATAATCTTTTCTGCTCCTGTTTTTTGTTCTAACAGACACCTGGTAGCAAGTAACATGATTTAGAAATGACAGTAAACTCCAGCGAGATAGTCATTTCATGCAAAACCATAGACATTTATCTTTCAAATTAAGTATAATAAAAACTTTATGGTGCTTTATAATGTTTTTGTGCCTTTTGTGCAGCTTAACAGTAAGACAGAATAGTATCAGATTTGGATCGGTCTCGTCTGACTGATACCTGATCCGGCAGATAATGGCAGTATCGGAGCCGATAACCGATATGAGGATCGAAATCAGTGTTTCCTTAGAATGAACCACAGTTGTTTATGGATGGAGCCCTCATTAAAGTTGTCACAAAAGCACATTTCTGCACACTTTTAAAGCAGAGTACACAACTAATTCATTAATTGTTTTAGATCTATGAATTAGTTGTGCGCTCTGCTTTAAAAGTGTGCAGAAACGTGCTTTTGATTGTTTCATGGAAACAGTGACAGTTTCAAACCATATTTTTGAGACTGTGTTTGGTACGCTGCAGTTTTAAGGAGAAAATACTCAGCAATGGTGTTGACGGATGAATTTGTCATGGTTTGTTCATTAAGCATACAGTGCATCCAGAAAGTATTCACAGCGCTTCACTTTTTCCACTTTTTTTTATGTTACAGCCTTATTCCAAAATGTATTAAATTCATTATTTTCCTCAAAATTCTACAACTAGATCCAGTCCACCTGTGCTAAATTCAGTTGATTGGACATGATTTGGAAAGGCACACACCTGTCTATATAAAGTATACTTATCTACATGTGATTTTTTTTTACAATTTTTTTTTTTATAAATTTCCAAAGATTTCAAACAAACTTCTTTCATGTTGTCATTATGGGGTATTGTTTGTAGAATTTTGAGGAAAATAATGAATTTAAACACCAGATAGACCTGTAAACAATGTTAAAAACATTAAAAGATATTCAACACAGGGGTCTTTAAATGCTGTATGTTAAATTTAGATTTTTTTTTTATGATCATGTTTTGTGTTCTGTGACATTTTAGACATTTTAGACCTGAAGAGTGTGTCATTGTTCTCTACAGGTTGAGTGATTGTGGCATCACAGATGAAGGTTGTGCTGCTCTGGCTTCAGCTCTGAGATCAAACCCCTCACACCTGAGAGAACTGAATCTGACATGGAATAAACTAAGAGATTCAGTGAAGCTGCTTTCTGATGTACTACAGGATCCTCACTGTAAACTGGAGAAACTGAGGTAAGATCATATATGACTCTCACATGAAGCACATTTAAAGTAAATATGAAGTGTTCAGCCTCAGCTTTTTAGTATTAAATAAACAGCATTACAAAAGTCATTGGTTCTGATATTCACTGTAGTTTATATGTAGATGATATCTGCATTTGTTACAGAAGCAAGTACATGAATATCATCAAGTGAAAAATCCAACTGAAGATAAACAAAATACAATCTTGGTCAACACAGAACGATTTCAAGTTCTCACAAACAGAAACTGTCTGTATGCATTTCTGTCAACTTCAGTCGTTGCACTATGAAATAGAGACAAATCCATCTTTTTTTGGCTCCAAAACTGATTCTGACACCTGGGGTTCAGTATTATCTGATACAGATCCCGATCCCATACCAGTGCAGTTTTTCTTTCTTTTAAATGAAAGAAATGTAGAATTTCTTTATCTCTGTGTGTGGAACTGATAATCACTCTTTCACAATCAACTAAATACAGACTAATTCATTATAAAGAAAAATAGCATAAAAAACAAATATGAAAAATATGTATATTCATAATCTATCAAAAAAATATCTATTATAAACTAGGTTAGTGGATAATTTAGCAGCTAATGTTATTCTAGAAAAATCAGTGCACAATAATTTTATAAATCCAAATATTAGTGGAAAAAAAACATTGTTTAGTGGGGAACAAATAAAATTGCAGCACTAAAGCAGGTAAAATGTTACGCGTTGGTATCTGAATTGTTACAAAATGCATTCATGAAAAACAACACATTTATATATAAATATATACTATAAAATTAAAAGACATTTCTTTTAAATGTATAGCACTTTTTTTTTTTAAATAAGGCAACAACATATGTGTCACGCCCCTGGACTTTTATTTGTGTTGTCATTCCCCATGTGTGACCTAGTTTCTGCCATTTTCCCATTATGAGTTAATCACCTTCATTGTGTTCACCTGTCTGCCTCTCGTTATCCCCACTATATCAGTTGCTGTCCTTTTGAGTTCAAGCTGTCGGTTATTGTTGATGTTACCCTGTCTGTGTACCTCCTCATATTAAGTTCCATTAAATCTCTCATTCCCGTTGAAACCTTCGTCTCCGCTCATCTTGTGTGTCCACCGCTCACAACCGTGACAATATGATGGATAGGACAAAACAGATACAGTGCGGCACAAATGCACTAGAATAATGCACTAGAAACAACACGGAGTCACAGCACACAGTGTTTCACATTAAAAAGTTCAAAGCACAAAGGGAAGAGATACTGATGTGTTGTGTATTAAATCTGTGCAACAGTTTATTTTCATTTCATGCAAAAACCATAGACATTTATCTACAAATTAAGTATAATAAAAACTTTATGGTGCTTTATAATGTTTTTGTGCCTTTTGTGCAGCTTAACAGTAAGACAGAATAGTATCAGATTTGGATCGGTCTCGTCTGACTGATACCTGATCCGGCAGATAATGGCAGATCGGAGCCGATAACCGATATGAGGATCGAAATCAGTGTTTCCTTAGAATGAACCACAGTTTTTTATGGATGGAGCCCTCATTAAAGTTGTCACAAAAGCACATTTCTGCACACTTTTAAAGCAGAGTACACAACTAATTCATTAATTGTTTTAGATCTATGAATTAGTTGTGCACTCTGCTTTAAAAGTGTGCAGAAACGTGCTTTTGATTGTTTCATGGAAACAGTGACAGTTTCAAACCATATTTTTGAGACTGTGTTTGGTACACTGCAGTTTTAAGGAGAAAATACTCAGCAATGTTGTTGACGGATGAATTTGTCTCCTGGTTTGTTCATTAAGCATACAGTGCATCCAGAAAGTATTCACAGCGCTTCACTTTTTCCACATTTTGTTATGTAACAGCCTTATTCCGAAATGGATTAAATTCATTATTTTCCTCAAAATTCTACAAACAATACCCCATAATGACAACGTGAAAGAAGTTTGTTTGAAGTCTTTGCAAATTTATTAAAAAATAAAAAACAAAACAAAACAAAAAAACACATGTACATAAGTATTCACAGCCTTTGCCACGACACTCAAACTGAGCTCAGGTGCAGCTGTCTCCACTGATCCTCCTCGACATGTTTCTACAACTAGATTGGAGTCCACCTGTGCTAAACTCAGTTGATTGGACATGCTTTGGAAAGGCACACACCTGTCTATATAAAGTTTACTTATGTACATGTGATTTTTAAAATTATTTTAAATAAATTTCCAAAGATTTCAAACAAACTTCTTTCATGTTGTCATTTATGGGGTATTGTTTCTAGAATTTTGAGGAAAATAATGAATTTAAACCCCAAATAGACCTGTAAACAATGTTAAAAACATTAAAAGATATTCAACACAGGGGTCTTTAAATGCTGTATGTTAAATTTAGATTTTTTATGATCATGTTTTGTGTTCTGTGACATTTTAGACCTGAAGAGTGTGTCATTGTTCTCTACAGGTTGAGTGGTTGTGGCGTCACAGATGAAGGTTGTGCTGCTCTGGCTTTAGCTCTGAGATCAAACCCCTCACACCTGAGAGAACTGAATCTGTCTGATAATAAACTAAGAGATTCAGTGAAGCTGCTTTCTGATGTACTACAGGATCCTCACTGTAAACTGGAGAAACTGGGGTAAGATCATATATGACTCTCACATGAAGCACATTTAAAGTAAATATGAAGTGTTCAGCCTCAGCTTTTTAGTATTAAAATAAACAGCATTGCAAAAGTCATTGGTTCTGATGTTCACAGTAGTTTATATATAGATGATATCTGCATTTGTTACAGAAGCAAGTACATGAATATCATCAAGTGAAAAATCCAACTGAAGATAAACAAAATACAATCTTGGTCAACACAGAACGATTTCAAGTTCTCACAAACAGAAACTGTCTGTATGCATTTCTGTCAACTTCAGTCGTTGCACAATGAACTAGAGACAAATCTGTATTTTTCTTTCTTTTAAATGAAAGAAATGTAGAATTTCTGTATGTCTGTGTGGAACTGATAATCACTCGTTCACAATCAACAAAATACAGACTAATTCTTTATAAAGAAAAATAAAATAAAAATCTATATATAATAAACTAGGCTAGTAGATAATTCATGTAGCAAATTGACATGTAGCAAAGGGAATTATTTATAATTAATTATAACGGGTTATAATTAATAATAAATATTTAGATTAGATCTTAGAATTAACTGTAGCAGAATTGACATTACAATTATTTGATCTGTCCGTCCACCAAGCAGACAATATAATTATTAATCAATTCTAGGAAGATTACTTTGCTGGGCAAGTAACAATAACCTTCCTACTTATACAGTGCTAGCAGTAGTTTAGCATGTAGCGAGGAGCAACATTCAGTGACTTTGAATTGTGAGCGGAGCACAGAGACAATCAATTGTGAATATAAGGGATTTAATAAATGAAACTATAACTAACATACAAACAAACTAAGCAAAACATATATATATATATATGAAGGAAAGTAAGGAAAAGAGAGAGAAGAGCAAAGAATGGCAGTATTTCACATCAATTAACCACAACCTAAATGAGAATCATCAGAGACATAATTCACCTTATAAGGGGCTCAAACTTAAACACGCATCTAATTAGTTGTAAATGGTTACTTGCACTGGTTTGTTGCTGAATAAGAGTCTTGATGTGGTAGACGAGGTTCTCGATGAGTTCTTTAGGAGTGAGTTGAAGAAGTCCGCAGCAAGTCCACAAAGTTACTTTGAAGGTAAACCCTGCCAGAAGGTTAAACTCAAGAGGAGAGTTTTGGAGTGTGTTTGTCTCAAGAAGAAGAGTTTTTGAGCGTCGATTAGTCTGCGTTCGGAACTTTTAATGGTTCATTGCCGCACCCATTTTGTGGGTGGAGTGGCCAATCAGAGGCATGCATTTTGACCAGGAGATACTTCCTTAAAAGGGTTTTAACTAAGTTAATATAATAGGGGAATATTATTATTTTTTTTTAAATAAGGCAACAACATATGATGGATATGACAAAACAGATACAGTGCGGCACAAATGGATTACAGTATGCACATGCGGTGCACAGAATAATGCACTAGAAACAACACGGAGTCACAGCACACAGTGGCTACGTTTACATGCAACCAAATAATCCGTTTGTAATCGGATTGACGGCTCAATCGGACTGAAAAGGCTTCATGTAAACACCTTAATCTATCCGATTGAGCTCGATCGGAATGAAATTTCGATCGGATTGAAGGGGGTGGTTTATTCCTTTTCTAATCCGATTGAGCATGCATGTAAACACTCGATCGGATTGAAAACCGAAACTGAAAGGACTGCGCATGTGCAATGACATAGAAATAGCGTAAGGACATATGACGCGCAGAACAAGAGGGTCATTCTTTTGAATAAAATGTTGTATAAATGCGTGTCCTGTCATTATAAAACTCTCCTTTCACTCAGCAACTGTGAAGTGGAGCAGGACAAACTCCCACCAGTCCTTGTTTCGGACTCTCATCCACAGGCAACCCGTTTTGTGCACGGGGAGGGTCATTTTTCTGCATGATAAATATGAGCAGCACGGCACTGCGGTTTATACGTATATTTGTCCAGAAATAGAAAAATATTAATTCTGCTGTTAAAAACAAATAAAGAAACAGAGAGTAGTTATTATGTGCAAACAGTGTAACAAACTCTATATTTGTGCAGTGTGCGCATGTCCAAAAAAAAACAATTACGATTTGAAGCTTGTGACATATAAACGCTCACATCAACCCAATCACTTTATTTAAATCGGAATGAATTCAGTCCGATTGAACCAAAAATTGTGCATGTAAACATAGCCAGTGTTTCACATTAAAAAGTTCAAAGCACAAAGGGAAGAGATACTGATGTGTTGTGTATTATATCTGTGCAACAGTTCATTTTCTTTTAACAGATTTAAATTTCAGTTACTGTGCACTTTAAAAACAATTTATAGTCTTTCCTGCTCCTGTTTTTTGTTCTAACAGACACCTGGTAGCAAGTAACATGATTTAGAAACGACAGTAAACTCCAGCGAGATAAAGTCATTTCATGCAAAACCATAGATATTTATCTACAAATTAAGTATAATAAAAACTTTATGGTGCTTTATAATGTTTTTGTGCCTTTTGTGCAGCTTAACAGTAAGACAGAATAGTATCAGATTTGGATCGGTCTCGTCTGACTGATACCTGATCCGGCAGATAATGGCAGTATCGGAGCCGATAACCGATATGAGGATTTTTATGATCATGTTTTGTGTTCTGTGACATTTTAGACATTTTAGACCTGAAGAGTGTGTCATTGTTCTCTACAGGTTGAGTGATTGTGACGTCACAGATGAAGGTTGTGCTGCTCTGGCTTCAGCTCTGAGATCAAACCCCTCACACCTGAGAGAACTGAATCTGTCTGGGAATAAACTAAGAGATTCTAGTAGGAACTTATTATCTGATCTGAGGAACGATCCACATTATAAACTGGAGAGATTATACTTTTGTGAGTGTTTGTTTATTTAAAGTTTCTAAATTGAGTAACAGACCTCCTGTGTGTGTGATTGGAGAATATGAGATAATAATTCAGCTCCACTTTAGTCTCTGTACTTTAAACGGTTTAATTCTGTGATGTGACTGATTTATGAATATATTAATTTTAATCTCTTACAGCGTCTCTAAGTGACAGTAGTTGTTGATCATGTGCTGTTATTAATCTATGGTCAGTTGTTCATTCATATCTCTGGCTGTAATATGAATATACTGTGTGTTTTCTGAGCTGGATCTGCTGATGTGATGTGACAGCAGTAATGTCTCAGACTCATATCTGACTGTCTGTGTGTTTTATTGTAGGACTCTCAGTATTTATCCGTCAGTCCAGTTTGGTCAGGATCAGCTGATGGTGAATAAGGAGCCGCTGCAGAGACGTGACAGTCACACAATCAACAGAGACTGCGTGATGGAGACACAAAAACTTAGAGATGTTCATTTTCAGTTCATTTTCCTGACCGACTCCTAACACTCGTTAACCAATCATCGACCGTTAACCGACAAAATTAAAATGTTAAATTAGATTTCATTCAATTGGTATGGATGGTTTATGTGACCCAAACATTTGTATTTGTGCAGAATGAGAGATGTACAGGTGCTGGTCATATAATTAGAATGTCATCAAAAAGTTGATTTATTTCACTAATTCCATTCAAAAAGTGAAACTTGTATATTATATTCATTCATTACACACAAACTGATATATTTCAAATGTTTATTTCTTTTAATGTTGATGATTAGAGCTTACAGCTCATGAAAGTCAAAAATCAGTATCTCAAAATATTAGAATATTTACATTTGAGTTTGAATTAATGACCATCCCTACAGTATAAATTCCGGGTATCTCTTGTTCTTTGAAACCACAATAATGGAGAAGACTGCTGATTTGGCAATGATCCAGAAGACGAACATTGACGCCCTCCATAAAGAGGGTTAATCACAGAGGGTCATTACTGAAAGGTGTGGCTGTTTACAGAGTGTTGTATCAAAGCATATTAAATGCAAAGTTGACTGGAAGGAAGAATTTGGATAGGAAAAGGTGCACAAGCAACAGTGATGACCGCAAGCTTGAGAATACTGTCAAGCAAAGCCGATTCAAACACTTGTGAGAGCTTCACAAGGAGTGGACTGAAGCTGGAGTCAGTGCATCAAGAGTCACCACGCTCAGACGTCTTCAGGAAAAGGGCTACCAAGCCACTTCTGAACCAGAGACAACGTCAGAAGCGTCTTACCTGGGCTGTGGAGAAAAAGAACTGAACTGTTGCTCAGTGGTCCAAAGTCCTCTTTTCAGGTGAAAGTAAATTTTACATTTCATTTGGAAATCAAGGTCCCAGAGTCTGAAGGAAGAGTGGAGAGGCACAGAATCCATGTTGCTTGAAGTCCAGTGTGAAGTTTCCACAGTCTGTGATGATTTGGGCTGCCATGTCATCTGCTGGTGTTGGTCCACTGTGTTTTCTGAAGTCCAGAGTCAACGCAGCCATCTACCAGGAAATTTTAGAGCACTTCATGCTTCCTTCTGTTGACAAGCTTTATGGAGATGCTGATTTCATTTTCCAGCAGGACTTGGCACCTGTCCACACTGCCAAAGGTACCAAAAGCTGGTTCAATGACCATAGTGTTACTGTGCTTGATTGGCCAGCAAACTCACCTGACCTTATCCCCATATAAAATCTATGGGGTATTGTCAAGAGGAAGATGAGAGACACCAGACCCAACAATGCAGAAGAGCTGAAGGCCACAATCAGAGCAACCTGGGCTCTCATAACACCTGAGCAGTGCCACAGACTGATCGACTCCATGCCACGCCGCATTGCTGCAGTAATTCAGGCAAAAGGAGCCCCAACTAAGTATTGAGGGCTGTACATGTTCATACTTTTCATTTTCATACTTTTCAGTTGGCCAAGATTTCTAAAAATCCTTTCTTTGTATTGGTCTTAAGTAATATTCTAATATTTTGAGATACTGATTTTTGACTTTCATGAGCTGTAAGCTCTAATCATCAAAATGAAAAGAAATAAACATTTGAAATATATCAGTCTGTGTGTAATGAATGAATATAATATACAAGTTTCAATTTTTGAATGGAATTAGTGAAATAAATCAACATTTTGATGATATTCTAATTATATGACCAGCACCTGTACGTTTCTCTTGAAATAAATTTGTTTTTCTAGATGTTTGTTGTTTATAACTAATAATTTATAGCTGCTTATATTTTCTGATTTATATTTTGCTCTGTTCTGAATACCGTAAAAGTTAAAGGATTTGTTGCCTTTTTTTTCTTTTCTCTCTGTGCAATTTTGTCTGATATGTTTATAGCAGATGGTTTTTATTTCTTTCTTTAATCATGCAGCAAATGTTTTAAAAATAGCTTGGGGGGGGGGGACTTTTAAAATTACTTTATTGCATTCCTTTACTAAATGATTTTAAGAACCTTTTCACTGTAATTTATGAGTAGCTTAATGTAAAACATTGTCATGAATTCACTGTACTCTCATTTTCGCTGTACCTGTAAAAGACAAATTCATTGTTTTATACAGATAGCAGAAAAAGGGTTTAGGTTGACAGAAATACTCATCTGATGTAATCTAGAGATGACAGACTGAAGATGTGTGATATGAGATCA
Source organism: Acrossocheilus wenchowensis (assembly GCA_029620275.1). Lineage (NCBI taxonomy): Eukaryota > Metazoa > Chordata > Actinopteri > Cypriniformes > Cyprinidae > Acrossocheilus > Acrossocheilus wenchowensis. The sequence goes on along the minus strand of CM056150.1, from coordinate 1,367,631 downwards.
TAGCCTTTTATCGTCAAACTGATTCAAAAGGTCTGACAAACTTTATAGAGACTTTAAAGAGTCATTACACACAAACACTGGCAGATTATAGAATATTTCGTTTCCCAACAGTGATTGGCCACTTCAGAAACAGACTTGATTCCAGATGCATTTTTTCTCATTACACAATTAATTATTATTGCCTGTAATGCCTATTGCCTTTTTGCTGTAAACATGAGAAATAATTTGATATTGTTAGTCATATTTCTAGATGAACACTTACTAGACTGAAGCAGCTTGTTTTAGTAAAATCAGTGCATCTCAAATCTGATCATCAGGATCTTCTGAGGAGCGTTTATTTCTTCATCTCTCAATCAGGATTGCATTATATGTTTGGATCATTTCAGTCTCATCTTAATAAGACATATTGGAGATAAAGAGTGACCGCTGATATTTAGATCATTTTATGTCAGTATCTGCTCTACTGTTATAAAGATCTCATTTATTTACATTACAAATGTAGTGCGGTTCGGTAGCTCAGTGCGCTCATTACTGGAATCATTACTGTTGTTAGCGCGTGTTCAAAACCCGTGCCAAACAGACTGGGGGTAGTCGTGGCCTAATGGTTAGGGAGTCGGGCTTGTAACCTGAAGGTTGCTGGTTCGATTCCCACACCTGCAGGAATTGAAGGTGGGGATTGTGAATGAACAGCACTCTGTCCACCTTCGATACCATGACTAAGGTGCTCTTGAGCAAGGCACCGAACCCCTAATTGCTCCCTGGGTGCTGGAGCAATGCTGCCCACTGCTCCGGGTGTGTGTTCACTACTCACTGCTGTGTGTGTGCACTTGGATGGGTTAAATGCAGAGCACCATTTCGAGTATGGGTCACCATACTTGACAATACGTCACGACTTAACTTAACAAGCATCAGAATTTCATCATAGAAATATCAGCATCTGCAGCAAATTAATACTTTTGCTCAGTTTGAGTCTCTTAAAGGGGTCATATAATGCCATTTTTGTACAAGCTAATTTGATTCTTTAGGGTCTAAATTGAAAGTTTGTAATATACTTTAATTAAAAATTCTCATTAGTATTGTAAGAAAACACTCATTTTACCTGCTCAAAAACAGCTCTGTTTTCAGCACACCGTTTTAGTGCGTGTGTTTTTAAATGCTAGTGAGCTTTGCTCGCCCCGCCCCTCTGTTCTGTGGGGCGTTTTTGACACAACACACGTGGAGTGTTGCCTTGACAACAGTTGAGGGTATATTTTGAAGAATGGCAGTAAATATGTGATCAGATAACATAACTTATTCTGGCATAATATTGAAAAACATCAATTAGAGTATTTATAGTCTTGGATCATATGCATTTGCAGGATGTAAAAAGTATTTTGCAGGTATTGTGTTACCATTAATTTTCATGCAGTTATAACTGTTTTTTATTTATTTAAATTTTTTACATTACTTCTTAACAGACACCGTTATAAACCATCTACAAAAGTAAGCTTAGTGTAGTGTTATCCTGTTAACTTTAATACCTGCGTACACAGTTTGTAATAACACAATAACCATAACGTTTTGTTCATTATAAACGTGGGATTATTAATTATATTGAGAACGTCGTAAACAGAAAACATGCATGTACCCTGAATGTAAACATTAGCCACATACATCGTGAAGCGTGCTAGCGATTTGCAAAGATTAATATAAAGGTTAATTAAACGTTACACTCACTTCTTCTGGAGGTTCAGCAGGAACACGAATAGTTGGTACCGATCCTTTTTTCAGGAGCAGCTTCTTAGCAAAACCAGCTTTATACTGACCTTCATTTATACCCTTACAAAAAAATCCTGCTGGACCTACACACCACATACCTGCACATTCCTACAGGATCCCACAGGATTTTTGTGACCATTTTCCTGTAGGACTCCTGCAGGAATCCTACAGAAACCTACAGGAAACATGCAGGACTTCCTGCAGGAAATCTAATTTGCATTAGTGTTCAATTCCTATAGGACATCTGCAGAAATCCTAATTAACTATTATGTACATTCATGTTGGACTGCTGAAGGGATATTCCTGTATAACAACACACTTTTTAAAAGCAATGTTGTGTCTCAAATTTAAATATCAACAAAAAAATAAAAAAAGACTTCAGAAAATGTTAATTATGAATTATTTATTAGTCAAAAGAGCTTAAGATAAAATGAGATAAGTGTGAATAAAATGAACACTCTGAACAGAACGTGGCCCATCATTCTTCAGAAACCAATAACTCTGGACTCTGGAAAAAAAAAAAGAGAGAGACATTTTTGCCTTAACTTTTAATAAGTTAATAAAATATGCATAAATATAATTACATTCATATGTAACAGTGAATTTGCCCTCACCTCTTATGTGCTTCACCACTCAGTGTTGTAGCGTAACAGTGTCCTTCTTATGATGCCTGAGAAATATGAGTATACACTACATATATAAATACTGAAATATAAGGTACTGTAATTATAAGAACTGTAAATGATCATCTTTCAGATTAGTTGACATGTGAAACAAAATGTTTAATGAATAACACTTAAAATATTAAAAATATATTAGAAAGTAAAACCTGCTAAGGAGTTTATGTTCATCATTCAATTTTTCTCGTAAAGCAGCCCGAAGAAACTTTCGTGGAGTTGCTGGAAATTTCTTCTAAACAGTGTCTGAAAGAGAAATGTATATAAACTTCAGTGTCAGACATTTGTTATGAGAGCATATATACTTAAAAACCTTTAACACCTTTTACCTATAATAAGTTCCACTTTTGTGGGGTCCAGAGGGGGCTTGGCTTGTGATTCCTTGTTGGCATTTCCAATTTTTCCAGAAAGGCTGTGGGATGCTAACATGCTCCTTCCAAAAACAGCCACGGCTAAATCCTTAATCATGGCTGACCATGATGTGCCCCCTCTACCACATGCTTGGAATGTATCCTTTGCCATGTTTAGTTTTTTGTGGATTTCAACCTGTGCAATACACATTAAATAATAAATTGAATTGGCCATATTTTTTAATCTGCCTTTTACAAAATCCTTATGTTTTCCTAAATCTCACACACAAAGAATAGACTTATTATATGGTGTGAAAAAAAAAAAATAAATAGTATTTTCACATGGTCCAGTCCAGAAGAACTAAGATGTGAAGAGTTGGCTGGTTGAAGGGCAGCGCTGCAAGCTGCACTTGTTAGGGAGGTTTGCACAGCATGCTTGTTTACACTGCTGCTAGGCAGCAACTCCGCAAATCTGTTAATAATCTCTAAATAAAAAAAGCAATGTTTAAATGAACTCATTTATTCATATAGCAAAAAAATCTAGAACCATGTATATCAATAGCCTACCATTTTGCAGCTTAAAGTTCAGGGCCTTTAGTTGCTGATTCTCTGCTCTCAAGGCCTTGATTTCATTTCTCAGGTCATTTAATGTGTAATTTTCTTTGTTTTTTTTCATCTATTTCTTTAAGCAACAATGTGTCATTTTGTGTTTTTTCCACCTAAGTTGAGAGACAAAGTCACAGAACAACAAAAACACATGCATTGTCACTTAACCCTTATACAGTCTTCGTATGGAGTGAAAACAGTATCAAAACCTCCAACAAATGCACACGAGAGATCCACATGCGCGTACACGAATCCACACATGCGCGCGAGAGATCCATACACATGACGATCCATACACATACGTATTGTGTATTTTTAGAAGATTATAACGGCGCATGCAGGCAAGGATGACACACACACACGCTTAACGTGACTGCTTCGTTTTTTTTTACTCACATGTGTCAGAGAGGTCACAACGGAACGTTTCCGGAAACACACGTAACAACGTGCATCATAGGAAATGTAGTTAAATAACAGCGTTAACAAAATACACAACATTTCCTCCCCTCTTACTCTTTGAGGTATAACACAAAGATTACAAATTAAACTGTGCCAACTTAAATCATGAATTTATAAAATTCGGTTTCTCTTTCAACATATCTATAAACGGAGACATTTTTTTTTTTTTTCCCTTCTTTTCAACTTAGAACATTGAGTCTTTCATGTTGAATTCTTATATAAAATAACATAACTATTCCACTGGGAATGACGGTAGACTACCTCAGACCCTAGCTTACCCTTAGGGGATTATTCTGCCCCGAAGCAATAAGGGTAGCCCCTAACTAAGTGTAATCCAATAAACGCTGAGGCGGACGCCGCTCCCTTACTGGATACCGGCGACCTATTAAGTTTTCATTTTCTGTCAGAACAACTGGTGACGATGGTTCCTCAACACATGGAAAATTTGAGGTCATGATAGGCTCAGTGGTGGAGACTACTGAAGTTGGTGAAATGTCATCTATTTGCTCGGTGACATCAGTGAAATCAGGACGATCTGTGACTGTGATGGCTCCACCCAGCAACTGATCAGTGTGTCTCCTCCAGGAAAGATTGTCAGAAGTCTTGACCTTATACGACACTGGGCCTGTCTGGGCCTCCACAGTAGCCGGAACCCATTTCGGACCATAGCCATAGTTTCGGGCCAGCACTGGTGAGCCTGTTGAAAAGGTTCTGTCCTTGGCTCGCAGGTTCCTTCACTGTACCTGACTCTTTTGTTGCCGCAAGACAGTTTCTTTGAGTGTTGCTGGCTTAAGCAGCTCAAAGCTTGTTCTGAGCTCTCTGTTGAACAACAAATACGCTGGCGACACTTTGGTAGTCGCGTGCGGAGTACTGCGATAGCACAGCAAGAAGCTATGAAGGCGTTGATGAAAAGTGCCCTGTCCGAGGGAAGCTTTCAAGGCATGTTTCATGGTTTGGACAAACCTTTCTGCTAACCCATTTGTTGCAGGATGGTAGGGTGATGACGTGATATGTTGTACACCATTTGCTACTAAAAATGTGGCCATCTCATGGGATGTAAATTGGGGGCCATTATCTGAGACAATCTGCACTGGTGATCCAAATCTACTGAAAATTTCTCCCAGTTTCTCAATTGTCTTCTCAGCTGAAGTAGATCTCATAATGGCCACCTCAGGCCACTTACTGTGTGCATCCATGACCACCAACAGCATTTTCTCCTCGACTGGGCCTGCAAAATCAACATGAATGTGATGCTATGGTTTTTCAGGATACTCCCACGGGTGCAGCGGTGCAAGTTGTGGTACATTTCGTATACGCTGACATGAGGTACACGTCCTTGCTTTTTCCTCAATTTGGCCATCCACTCCTGGCCACCAGAAGTAGCTCCTGGCAATCTCCTTCATACGGACCATTCCACAGTGTCCGACATGTAGCTGTTTAAGCACTGGCTTACGCAAAGCCGGGGGAATAATCACTCTCCTTCCCCACAATAAGCAGCCTGACTGCACTGAAAGTTCATGACGTCGAGAGACGTATGGTTTTAGCTCCAGGTCATCGCTCTCCCGTTTGCCTGTCATGACCATATCCATGACTTTTGACAGGACAGGGTCATTTCGTGTGCCCTTGCGTACTTGCACAGCTGTTACTGGGGCCCTTTCCACCTGGCTGAAGTAAAAAATTCCAGCCACCTGTGTCTCCTTTACCTTGTCCGCAAGAGGCAATCTGGACAGACCGTCCGCATTCCCATGCAATTCCGACTTCCGGTACTTGATGTCATAGGTGTGAGCAGATAACAACAAAGCCCACCTTTGCATCCTACTGGCAGCAAGAGAGGGAATGCCATGGTGTGGGCCAAAAATTGCAGTGAGTGGGCGATGATCGGTCAGCAGCGTGAACTTCCTTCCGAAAATATACTGATAAAACTTACGCACTCCAAACACAATGCTCAATGCTTCTCGCTCAATCTGAGCATAGTTTGCTTCTGCTTTGCTCAGACTGCTGGAAGCAAATGCGATTGGCCTCTCTTGACCATTAGGCATGATGTGGGACAAGACAGCTCCCACACCATATGGGGAAGCATCGCAGGCCAGCTGGATAGGAAGAGCAGGGTCAAAATGAGTGAGAGCATTTGACCTTAAAAGTGTCTCCTTAGCTCTTATGAATGACTCCTGGCATTCAGAGGTCCACTTCCAATTATTCTCATGACACAACAATTTGTGCAGAGGTTTCAGTAGCGTAGCGATATTTGGGATGAAACGTCCATAATAATTAAGTAAGCCGAGGAAAGACCGCAACTGGCTGACATTTTTGGGCACTGGAGCATCCACGATGGCCTTAACTTTGGATGGTGACGTATGCAGACCAGAGGCATCAATGACATGGCCTAGGTACTCAACTGAAAACTGGAAAAATTCACATTTATCCTTGCGCACTCTCAATCCGTATTCTTTTAGTCTCTCAAGGGTAGCATCCAGGTGCTGTAAGTGCGACTCGTCATCCGTGCCAGTCACTAGAATGTCATCTAGATAACACACGACTCCTGGAAGCCCTGCAAGGATCTGATCCATCGCTCGCTGAAAAATGGATGGAGCCGAGGTAATTCCGAACGGTAAGCGTTTGTAACGAAATAGGCCTTTGTGTGTATTGATGGTGAGAAGTTCTCTGGACTGTTCCTCCACATGCATCTGTAGGTATGCTTGGTTGAGATCGATTTTGCTGAATTTTTGTCCTCCTGTCAGTCCAGCAAAAATGTCATTAATGTGAGGCAAGGGGTATTGTTCTGCTGACAACACTGGATTTACAGTGACTTTAAAATCGCCGCAGATCCTTATGCCTCCATCCTTCTTTATAACTGGAACAATGGGTGTTGCCCACTTACTCATACTGACTGGTTCCAGCACACCATTCTCCACAAGTTCAGCTAAGCTCGCCTCTACTTTAGGTTTGAGTGAATATGGCAGGGCCCGGGACTTTAAGAACTTTGGCTGGCTTCCTGGCTCCACAGTCAATTTCACTTTGATTCCTTCCATGCTGCCTAGCTCCTGTTTGAAAACTTCAGTGTGTTTTTGAAGAACACCATCAAGATCCAGTGTTTTAGGTGTCATCATATGTATGGCCGGCCAGTCCACCTTGAGTTGCTCCAGCCAGGAACGACCCATCAACGAGGGGTAATCACCCACGACCACATACAATGGCAGTTTTTTTGTTTGTCCATTCAGTTCAACTGCTACTTGGGTGAGTCCTTTCATGGTCACTGATTCCCCGGTATAAGTTTTAAGGACCACATTAGGTGGTTTGAGTGGCAAGTGGCTCAGTATTTCGTTGTATATCGCATCCGACACCAGCGACACAGCTGCACCAGTGTCGATCTCCATTTTCACTGGTTGTCCTTCCAGCAGTGCTGTGACCTTATAAGCCTTGGTTCCACCTGCGACAGTGAGCACATGCAAGAGAAATTCCTCATCAGATGTTTCCGTACCCTCTTTGTTTTCCTGCCCGACTACAAATATGCGTTTCTTTTGTTTTCTTCTGAATATTGGTCTCTGCTGCATTTTTTTCTTTTCTGTTTTATTTCTACAAGCACGCTCAATGTGTCCCTTTTTCTTACAGCTGTGGCATTCCATATCCTTAAACCAGCATGAAACAAGTGAGTGTCCAGTCTTACCACAACGGAAACATGGGCCTTTATTTTCAGTTTGTTTTTCAGTCTCCATCTTGTACACTTTATTGTTTGAGCTCAATTGCTGGGCTTCCTTAGCAGCCAATTCCATAGACACACTCAGCTCAATTGCTCTTTGTAATGTCAGGTTGCTCTCGGTTAACAACCTTTTCTGTATGCCCTCGCAGCGGAGTCCGCATACCAATCTGTCCCGAAGTGTATCGTTGAGCACATCACCAAATTCACAGTGTTCAGCTAATTTTTTTAGCACTGCCACAAACACTGTCACCGTTTCCCCTTCTAGCTGATTTCGTCTGTGGAACCGAAATCGCTCTGCAATTACTAAGGGCTTTGGGGAGAAATGTGCTTGAAGAGTGCCCACTATTTGATCATAAGTTTTCACTCCAGGTTTTTCTGGTTGCAGGAGGTTACGTAGTAGTGTATATGTCTTTGGACCCATCACACTTAAAAATGTGGGTACAACTTTCTCTTCCTCAATGGCATTCGCTGCTACAAAGTACTCAAATCTTTCTGTGTAAGAGCTCCACTGTTCACTGCTTTCATCAAAAGGACCTATATTTCCAAAAACTGATGCCATTTTTGCCGTTCTCTGTCATTTAACGATCAATTCGGTCACTTATCTGAATCGTCGTCTTTCCTCCCCCTTTTTGAGTTCAGACGTGGATTAGCAGCAGACTCGTATTACTTCGCTTTTTTCAGCGATCTCGCCGTCAAGCCGCTTCATTTCCGCATCTTTACAACACACGCGGAATAACGAGATCCTCGTCGCCACTTTATTGTGTATTTTTAGAAGATTATAACGGCGCATGCAGGCAAGGATGACACACACACGCTTAACGTGACTGCTTCGTTTTTTTTTTTACTCACATGTGTCAGAGAGGTCACAACGGAACATTTCCGGAAACACACGTAACAACGTGCATCATAGGAAATGTAGTTAAATAACAGCGTTAACAAAATACACAACAATACGGATCCACACATGCGCGCGAGAGATCCATACACACATATACGAATCCAAAATGCACGCGAGAGATCCACATGAGCATACACAAACCCACAAATGCACGCGCGAGAGATCCATACACACACACACACACGAATCCACACATGCGCGCGAGAGATCCATACACACACGAATCCACACATGCGCGCGAGAGATCCATACACACACACACACGAATCCACACATGCGCGCGAGAGATCCATACACACACACACACACACACACACACACACACGAATCCACACATGCGCGCGAGAGATCCATACACATACGGATCCACACATGCGCGCGAGAGATCCATACACACGAATCCACAATGCACGCGAGAGATCCACATGCGCATACACAAACCCACAAATGCACGCGCGAGAGATCCATACACATGACGATCCATACACATACGGATCCACACATGCGCGCGAGAGATCCATACACACACACACGCGAATCCACACATGCGCGCGAGAGATCCATACACACACAAGCGCGAGAGATCCATACACACACACACACACGAATCCACACATGCGCGCGAGAGATCCATACACACACACACACACACACACACACACACACACACACACACACACACACGAATCCACACATGCGCGCGAGAGATCCATACACACACGAATCCACACATGCGCGCGAGAGATCCATACACACACATACACACGAATCCACACAAGCACGAGAGATCCGCACACACGCACACACAAATAGCAAGTCCTTTGCGGTAGTGTTCTGCCTTAAGAATGTCCGTGAATATGCAGTTTTTTATTTGTGGATTCTTTTGAGACTGTTATTCCGCAGCTTAAACTCACAAATGCACACAAGGCCTATCTGTACCGAGTGTGTCTCACTCGTCCTTACAAGTGAAGCTGCGGGCTCTTTGATCGCCCCCTGGTGGCTGGCTGCAGTACAGGTCATAAACCCCGCCCTCTCCATGTAAACGAATGGGACTTCAGTCAAAATAAAAAAAAATAAATTACACTTCCAATACAATTTTCCGAAATATGGTTTTAGTCATTGTTCGTTTTTGTGACAAGTTTGATTTTAGCTAGTAATTTGATACTATAAAAATGGGGCATGTCGTTATGGTTGATTGGGTCTGCGGGAGTTTGATTCCCTGGCTCCACCTCACGACTCTACTGCGCAGACTCTGGCTCCAAACGAATCGCGTTGTCCTTTTTTTTTTTTTTTTACTTGTTTATGATCTGTACACATTACCTTCAAAGATGTCATGTGGAGTCTTCGCGCCTTCCTCAGGAGGGCACTTAAAGGAACACTCCACTTTTTTTGGAAATAGGCTCATTCTCCAACTCCCTCAGAGTTAATAAGTTGAGTTTTACCGTTTTTGAATCCATTCAGCCGATCTCCGGGTCTGGCGATGCAACTTTTAGCATAGCTTAGCATAGATCATTGAATCTGATTAGACCAGTAGCATCGCGTTCAAAAATGACCAAAGAGTTTCGATAGTTTTCCTATTTAAAACTCGACTTTTCTGTAGTTATATCGTGTACTAAGACCGGCGGAAAATGAAAAGTTGCGATTTTCTAGGCCGATATTAGTAGGAACTATACTCCCAGTCCTGCGTAATAATCAAGGAACTTTGCTGCCGTAACATGGCCGCAGCAGGCGCAGTGATATTACGCAGCGCCTGAAAGTAGTCCCCAGCTATATTATAACTAGTTACCTAGCTGGGGACTACTTTCAGGCGCTGCGTAATATCACTGCGCCTGCTGCAGCCATGGTACAGCAGCAAAGTTCCTTGATTATTACGCCGGAATGAGAGTATAGTTCTTAATCATATCAGCCTAGAAAATCGCAACTTTTTTTGGAAATTTAATGAACTTCAAGTGGACAAAGTGTAAAATGTTTAATTTAAGGGGCTTTTGCATCTTCAAATTCTAGGCTTCTTTTATGCTCAGTTATTAAATAAAGTCTCTGGAAAAGTACATAAAAACAATGACAACAAGAACAGAAGCTGTTATCAAGGTCAAAGGAGACCATACAAAATTTTATTTTGTGTTGTTGTCATGTCTGAATAAAGATGTAATTGTTTCAGTTTGTTATTTGCCTACTACAGGACCATACCATTTTTAGTTTTAAACAAGTTTTTGACAGACAGGTGATCTTATAGACATATATAAAACAGTATTTAATTACAAGCAGTGCAATTACTAAAAACAACCATTTGAGCCTGAGGAATCATGACAGTCTTTTTTAATAACAGACATATTCAGTACAGTTATCTCATTAACAACAACAGCATTGTACACTGCCCAGCCCAAAACAAACCAAACCAAAAAAAAAAAAAGTCAGTGTTTGGATTTGAGTGAATATTACATTTCTAGCTTCTTGACAGATTGCACATACTTTTGTATTGCATTGTGAGGACAATGCTTGCTGTGGGAATGATAATGCAGTCTTCTTTTTACCACAATGAATGTAACAGGGGAACTGAATGAAACATAGAATGATTAACGTTACCTGGAGTAATTCAATGTTAGTTTAAAAGGATAGTTCACCCAAAAATGAAAATTCTGTCATTAATTACTCACTCAGAGAGCTCTCGGATTTCAACAAAAATATCATAATTTGTCTTCCAAAGATCTTACGGGTTTGGAACGACATCAGGGTGAGTAATTAATGGCAGAATTCTCATTTTGGGATGAACTATCCCTTTAAACTAACATTTTATTACTCCAGGTAACGTTAATCATTCTATGTTTCATTCAGTTCCACTGTTACATTCATTGCAGGGCGGGGTTTATGACCTGTACTGCAGCCAGCCACCGGGGGGCGATCAAAGAGCCCGCAGCTTCACTTGTAAGGACGAGTGAGACACACTCGGTACAGATAGGCCTGTGTGCATTTGTGAGTTTAAGCTGCGGAATAACAGTCTCAAAAGAATCCACAAATAGAAAACCGCATATTCACGGACATTCTTAAGGCAGAACACTACCGCAAAGGACTTGCTATTTGTTGTGTATACTGTGAGCAAAGAAGCAATGCACATATCGCCTTTGTCTTGATTGTGTGTGTATGGATCTCTCGCGCGCATGTGTGGATCGCTGTGTGTATGGATCTCTCGCGCACGCGTGTGTGGATCGCTGTGTGTATGGATCTCTCGCGCGTGTGTGTATGTGTATGGATCTCTCGCGCGCGCGTGTGTGGATCGCTGTGTGTGTATATAGATCTCTCGCGCGTGTATTTGTGGGTTCGTGTATGCATGTGGATCTCTTGCGTGCATTGTGGATTCGTGTGTGTGTGTGTGTGTGTGTGTGTGTGTGTGTGTGTGTGTATAGATCTCTCGCGCGCATGTGTGGATTCGTGTACGCGCATGTGGATCTCTCGTGTGCATTTGTAGGAGGTTTTGATACTGTTTTCACTCCATATCGGGGTGTTTTTGACCCGCAAATGGCATTTGCTAAAATTTTTAAAAAATGTTATCTTTGTCCAAATGTCATGAGACTTTGTAAAATGGTCAACGCTTTCTAGATCTACAAATAAAAAAAAAAAATTGGAATGATATCTTGATTTTATGTTAGTGTGAAAAAAAAGTCACACTCATGTCTCTAGAGACAAAATTGAATTTTGCTACAAAATAATAGTTTTTTTTTTTTAAATGCAATTTTCCTGTTTATTAATGTTTTTACTCATTTGTGCAGTTTTCGGAGGATTTATGATAATTTTTTTTTAATTGATATAAATTAATAAATAAATATGTTTTGGAAAATTTTGGCTTGCAAAATAAATGTGCCACTCACAAACTGCAGAAACTCATTTAAAAAATATCATAAATCCTCTGAAAACTGGAGTAAAAACATTAATAAACAGGAAAATTTTGTAAATTTGTTACAAAATTCAATTTTGTCTCTAGAGACCCCAAAGACCATGAATGTATATCTCAAAACGAAGACCGCATTAAACAATGTTGATATAATTTATCAGGAAGTTAGATTTTACTTTTTTAAATCTCTTGATCTGGACTTGATCTGGACTTGATGACGGGGTGTTTTCTGGACTGAATATTATTTTCCTTTTTATTGCTCTCTTTTCAGGCAGCTTGCACTCCTCTTTTTGCCTTCGCTCTGATTCCATCCGATTTAGATGCTTCAGTAGCTTGTCCTTATTTTCTGTACAGGAAAGGAAATTCATTATTTCAAATGAATAGTTCAACCAGAAAAAAAATTAAATATGCATGCATTCACTCATTCACCAATCTCACCATTCATCTTGAGAATAAGTGCAGGAGAGCTTTCATCTTCATACTTTACATCAACAACATCCCCCTCATGAACTACAGATTGAAGAATGTCTTTTCTCTTTACAATGTCCAGAGAGGCTTCAATTTCTGTCCATTCAATTAATGCCCACATTTTGTCTATAATGACAAAAAAGGACTACAATTTAAAACAGATAGATAGATAGATAGATAGATAGATAGATAGATAGATAGATAGATAGATGATAGATATTCAAAGAGATTTAAGCATTTCAATAGCAACTCAAAACCGTTTTAACTTCATTGTTGCTATATGTTTCCATGGTAACATATTACACTTAACGTTAACTGTGTTAAGAAATCTTGTGGTTAGGTCAGCATTTTATCGTTGTGTTCACTACACCATTGTTCTAAGGTGTCTTTTTACTTTCAAGTATTTTAATTAATGAAAAATTAAGTTTTACTTACCCGATTCACCAGTAGACGGCGCAGCTGCTCCGGAATTCACAGCGTATGACGCGCTTCCTCGAGTGTGTGCGCGAGCAACAAAATAACGGAAATGTACTACATAGCAACAAAGTAACCGCGCTTTAAGACCAGCAACACAACTGACTTTTTACTGTAAGTACAACGCTTATTTATTTATCTGTTTATTTTAATGAAAATATCTATATTTAAAGGTGTTATAACCTATTGTTACATTACATTTAGTTCCTGATCTCTGTCCCCAAAAAAAAAAAAACATTAACAACAGCAAAACCATAAATTTTACATCCTGCAGGAATCTTATCATTTCTGTAGGATGTTACACAATCCTACAGCGCGTCAGTGGACATACCTGAAGGAATCATAGAAGTACATAAGAAATCCAGCAGGAGTGTTACATTCCTGCAGGACATAGGACAGTTATACAGGAACAATCCTACAGGACTCCTGCAGGAATGTGCCCTGTCCTGTAGGATTTTTATTCAGTCCTACAGGATTCCTGCACATAAAACCAAAATCCTACAGGATTCCTGCAGGATTTTTTTTGTAAGGGTAAAGCAGTCTGGTGAAAAATGATTCGCGGTTCGGACTTAGGAACATCAAAATGACTGCTGTGTTCATTATTGCACCCGAGAACAGAACACCACAATCGCTTAGACGCCATTCTGCTCATAGACAGCTCCAGCGTATATCAACAATGACGCGCGGACTATGATTGACAGCTCGCTCACGAGCAAGGGCGGGTCTGTGTTGAAACACTGCTGTCAATCAACCATCGTGGGAGGGGCGTCCGACCGTGTAGGCGTCACACGGTCGAACGGCTTGATTTGAGACAGGGTAAAACAAATAAGGAGATTAAAAAAAAAACACTGGATGGATTTTTATCATTTTATGATGGTTGTGTACAGGCACTGCTAACACACATTTCAGTACAATCAACTTGTAAAAGTGCATGTACCATTATATGACCCCTTTAATAAAATTGCTGTTTTTCCTCCATATTCAGACTATATGAGCCTTAAAAGCCTTATGAATCAAATATGACATGCAACAAAATTATACATGCAAACTTTTAAGTTCTTTAAAAATGCTTTCCTAAAGGTTCAATTAACTGTTTCATTTAAAAAATGTAGATATTTCTGACTCTTATATTAGACTTTACAGGGTTATAGAAGAATGATTAACCTGGCAACAGAGGAAAGAGTTTAAGTACAAATAATACTGTATCTCTGACTTTATTCTCTTTATCTCTTGATATCCGAACCCCTGAAATATTCCCTAAACCTGATGCGATAACAAACAGAAGCGGTTTGACTGCTTGTGTCTCTGTCCACTCAGTGTTTGACATGAGAGAGTGTTTCTGAGTCTCTTCTCCAGGAGTGATGCTGATTTCTCAGCTGCTGAACAGAGGTCTGTCAAACACTGAATTACTGAATTAACAAAACACGCTTCACGCTGAGACTTCATCCCCAAAGAACCCTTTAGATGAGCAACTGCAAACCAATGTACAGCCAGCTGGGAACAAAAGAAGTCGCTGTAATTGACTCAATTCAGATTGCTGTTAGAAAATGTATTGGCAAATAAATCAAGAATGATGTTCTGAGCTCATTCTAACTTTCAGCACATATACTTTCACCTCAGATACACTACTGTAAATCTCACAGTTAATCTAGTCTTTGAAGCATATTTAATGAGAAATACCCTGTCTATAATATTTGCATCTCATTAGGCTTCGGTTAATAAAACATCAAGAGTAATTTGACATTTTTTAGAAACATTTTTAAAATGTTCAACATTTGAAAAAAAAAAAAGATTTGCATCTTTTTACATTTGTAGTTTTAATCTGTGTAGATATTTTGTTTAGTCAAAGTAATGCCTTAAAATGATGATATTAATATTTATAACGTTTAAATCATATATCATAAGTATAAACATTAAGGAAAATTTGAGATTACGATGTTTTTTTTCTAGAGATGGATGAGAAAAAAGCACATACAGTATGCAGCGTGATTTATTTTACTATTTAAAAACAAAATGTTTGATATTTGAAAAAAAAAAAAAAAATGACAGGTTAAAGAAGCAGTATGGCTGCTGATTTGCACCTTTTTAAATAGGTATTTAGTTTTAATGTCTGTATTATATTTAATTAAAAACGATGGTGTATAAATCCAGCCCCACGAGCTCTCTCCTAGATGGGAGTCCTCTGAACCTGACCTTCTTCAGTTGTGTTTTGTGTTTCTTCCAGTTCTGTGTCTTGTATGACAGATTACCTTGTTTTGCATCTTCATTAAAGACTGTTTCTAACTGGCTGCCTTTGCACTTGGATCCTTTATATCATCCTTGACAATAACAGCTAATTTTTATCAGTTCTTTTGTCTTTGGGTGGTTATCTTTCTCACAGATTTCTGCTCGTTCTAAATGCAGATGCAGATGAAGTAGCACGTAAAGATTACATTCATATGAATGCATTAGTGAGAGCGATTGCGTGTGTGAATTCATTCTACCTGGCAGTGACTCTCTACTAGTAGTGAAGCTGCCACCACACTTTCTTGTTCTGAAGATGTCACTTTTTGCATCGTAATTCATCCATCCTAATTCTACCTTTCTCATAGTCTCTTGAGCATGTGTGTGTGTGTGTGTGTGTGTGTGTAAATATATATATATATATATATATATATATGTATATACAGGTGCATCTCAATAAATTAGAATGTCGTGGAAAAGTTCATTTATTTCAGTAATTCAACTCAAATTGTGAAACTCGTGTATTAAATAAATTCAATGCACACAGACTGAAATAGTTTAAGTTCTTTTAATTGTGATGATTTTGGCTCACATTTAACAAAAACCCACCAATTCACGATCTCAACAAATAAGAATATGGTGACATGCCAATCAGCTAATCAACTCAAAACACCTGCAAAGGTTTCCTGAGCCTTCAAAATGGTTTCTCAGTTTGGTTCACTAGGCTACACAATCATGGGGAAGACTGCTGATCTGACAGTTGTCCAGAAGACAATCATTGACACCCTTCACAAGGAGGGTAAGCCACAAACATTCATTGCCAAAGAAGCTGGCTGTTCACAGAGTGCTGTATCCAAGCATGTTAACAGAAAGTTGAGTGGAAGGAAAAAGCGTGGAAAAAAAAAGATGCACAACGAACCGAGAGAACCGCAGCCTTATGAGGATTGTCAAGCAAAATCGATTCAAGAATTTGGGTGAACTTCACAAGGAATGAACTGAGGCTGGGGTCGAGGCATCAAGAGCCACCACACACAGACGTGTCAAGGAATTTGGCCACAGTTGTCGAATTCCTCTTGTTAAGCCACTCCTGAACCACAGACAACTTCAGAGGCATCTTACCTGGGCTAAGGAGAAGAAGAACTGGACTGTTGCCAAGTGGTCCAAAGTCCTCTTTTCAGATGAGAGCAAGTTTTGTATTTCATTTTGAAACCAAGGTTCTTGAGTTCGTTCAGAATCAGCTACATACAGCAGGTTGGCTGACTCGATTTCCTCCTCATACATTCCCGTAGCGTCAGTGTATTTCTCCATTGAAGCCCAGCGTCCATTGACTTCAATGGGGCTGCTTTGAACAGTTTTTTTCAGTGCTTCTAAACTAGACGGTCATTGAATAAATGCTGCGATTATGTCCCGCCCCCGGACGCTCAGCGTCTCTGGGGGTGAATGGAGGAGTGGGATGGCCTGGACTCCGGGCTTCTCCGTGATGATTGGAGGGTCTGTCGAAAGACTGCATCTCAGTTTGATTGACAGCGATTTTGTTCTATAAAAAGTCGCTGACGCTGAAGCTATTCAAGCTCAGTCCCATAGCGGCTTTGCACTTGGTTCTTATCAATCATTATATATATATATATTTTTTATTCATTCAAGGCAATACGACATGAGCAAGAGTGCTGTTTTTGTTTTGTTTGTGTTCGAATCCAAATCCGCGTTGTCTTGGGAGAATCACTGATTCACTGAGCCATTTGATTCGCTCCTGAAGGATTCAGCCGTTTTGAAAGAAATGTTTGAATGACTCAGTGATTCAATCACAAACTTCTGCCACCTGCTGGCCGTTTTTACGTTTCCCGTCTAAAAGTAGGCATATTACATTATTTTCCTACATATTTCTATATTCAGAATTTAGTATTTAAAACATTAATCTCATAACATTATTTATGCAATTATAAATACAGTCTAAATGAATAAATGCCACATCTAAATGTCACTTCATGCAGCTTCTGTGCAGTGCTAAGATGAGTTTTGTTAAGATCATTTCATGGATAACAATAGCCAGTCATTCATTCACATTAATTAAGTATTCAGAGAATAATATTGTCTGTTTTGACTTACATCTATTTATTTATTAAATTTTGATTCATTTTGTAGAATTGAATTATAAATTAAGCTGGTATAGTATCATAAGACATTTTTATGGTATCCTGACAACCCTATTATAGGCCTACACCACATTCCTTGTTTCAGTTTAATCTAATTCCCACATTTCCTCCTTCGAGTTTAATATCTTTTTTTTTTAGATTGTTCATTCATTCATTCATTCATACAGTAGACTAGGCTAGCGTCACTGTAAAAGACGCCTAGTTGGTACGACAGGGTCACAGAGCATTTTCTTGAAAAGGAACGTAGGGCAGAATTTACATATAAATAAATGGACAATTTTTATGATGTAGGTCGAAAATGAGCTTCCCCTCTTTGAAAGACCAGTAGCCGCCACTGATATACAGTAAATGAACATACTTTCCAGAAGGCCAACAATTCACTAAAAATGTTTTTTTTATTGGTCTCATGAAGTATTCTAATTTGTTGAGATGTGAATTGGTGGGTTTTTTGTTAAATGTGAGCCAAAACCATCACAATTAAAAGAACCAAAGACTTAAACTACTTCAGTCTGTGTGCACTGAATTTATTTAATACACGAGTTTCACAATTTGAGTTGAATTACTGAAATAAATGAACTTTTCCACAACATTCTAATTTATTGAGATGCACTTGTATATATATATATATATATATATATATATATATTGTGACGAGCGTCCCGATATCTCATCAGCATCGCCCTGGAAACGGAGGCAGAACACCTGCACTCCCTCATCACCGGCTGATCGGTCCCAGCTGCAGCTCGTCAGCCGCAGGCCTTATAAGCCTAGCAGATCTTGTCATTGGAGAGTTCGTCCTCCAGAAAGACTGCCACTAACCGCTCTCTCTGATCTCTTTAGGCCCTAGATAGCAGCGTGTGACCGAGCAGCCGACATTGAGCACGAGCACGAGCACGAGCACGAGCACGAGCACGAGCACGAGCACGAGCACGAGCACGAGCACGAGCACGAGCACGAACACGAACACGAGCACCCTGCACAAGGACTGAGGAAGAGACCGATTGCACCAGCGCACTCCTACACCTGTTTGCTTCACTTTAACTTTGAGGAAATAAATCCACCCTCCGGGGCATTTATTTGAACGGTCCTTGTCGTGTGATTCTTCACCCCGTGATTTTATATATATATATATATATGCATGCATTTGGGTGTTTCAGACAAGTTTTATACGCATCCTTTATATATATATATATATATATATATATAAATAATTCAAAGTGACATTAGTTACATAGTTACAGAATCATACATTTATTCATTTTTATGGACCCTTATCACAGCCTGTGAAGAAAAGAGACTATGAGACTGTTTCCAAAATCACTTCTCATATCGACAAATCATGTGAATGAATGCAAGCGGAGTCGGTCTCTGGGGTTTCAATGTGTGGGGTGTGAGAGCATGTCAGGGAAGCGTGCAGAGTAATAATAATTATTGATTACTAATTTGAATCAATAAATTATAACAAAAACAAAACCTTAAAAATGAAAGGAAGTAGGTTTTTGTGATTCCCATCATTTTAAACCAGTAAACTCCTGGGAAGTCCAAGGATCCAGTGAGCAAATTCAAACAGTGTTCAAAACAGCACTAATGCAGAGAAAACACTGCCAATTTCATGAGAGATTGAGGAGAGAATAGTGACTTGGGCTACGTCCAGATGTCATTAAATTATTTTCAGGATGTATTTGGCTTAAAAGCAAGAGCATTTTATAATAGATGCTGGCTGAAGGTTTTAGATTTGACTGTGGTCAGTGGTTTAGTGATTCTGAATGAATCCGTGTTAGTACAGGCTGTTTAGTGGTCTTTGGCGTCTCCTTATGGTCCTGTTTGGTATCGCAGCTTCATTGTATTTTGAATTATGGAAATTAAATTATTATTTAATTAGTATTGTTTAATAAATAATTAATTAAACGTTTTCAATACAAATAAGCACAAGTCAAGCTGCAATACCAAACAGGACTGCAAGGAGTCGCCAAAGACCACTAAACCGCCTCTACTTATACTTCTTTTTTTTTCCACTTCAAGCACTGTATATATAGGCTATAATCACTAATTTAACAGTTAATCTGCATTGTCTCACCTTTTCTTGTTCCAGTGTCTCAATTGTTTCCTCTGTCGCAAGTACTCAATTAGATCATCCATCCTGTGTAGACAAATGTCAGTTTTCATTCTATAAGGCTTCATTCAACTGACAAGTTCGATTGCCAGTATTTACTGTTTACTGAGTGTTTAGCAGTTGATGATTAACAAACATGACAGAAAGCACATCATCAAAACTTATCCCTCAATGAACGACAACTAGGCCAATCGCCTTTCATGAAACCGACGCAAACGTTTATTATATGTTACAGATTAACTTACAATAACTTTAAACAATGTTCAGCTGTTCTTATGAAGGCATACTTACTTTCAGAACAGTTGATCCGGTCTTCATGACATGAACATAACTCCTCGCTTGTTGCCCGCCTGTGCACATTGCGCATGTATGAAATGAAAGTTTAATGATTTTTTATGTTTTTTGTGCATTTATTTAAAGATCACATGTACCATTTTTTTTGTCACTGGTGTTCCCTTACTTTGGAAATATTTAGCTTTATATGAAATATTATTTCTCGATTTTTTTCACCACACATAGTCAAAGTTTCAGGAAAATAATGATAATGCGGCAAATAAGGAGATTATGTTTTATTTATTTTAATCAGGTTTGTTAAAAGCGTGATTGAATGATGTTAGTACATTTGCGCAACATGTATTTGCTATAATAATGAAAATATTTGAAAAACAGTTATAAACAAGTAATGATGTAATCCTTATCTCTTAACTCTTGAGAGTTGCATAATTCAGTGGATGTAAAATTAATATCATGCTACATGTCTGCTGCAAATGATCAAACCACATGTTGTCAATCATGGTATACTCACTAAATGAAGTTCAGTCAGGACCACTCTGGCAGTAAAACATAGTTTATTGATTACACACAATATTTGGTTTGGCGGTATGGTTCTGTAAGGGGTTCAGCAAAACAAATGTGACCCTGGACGACAAAACCAGTCTTAAGTGTCAATTTTTTGAAATTGAGATTTATATGTCATCTGAAAGCTGAATAAATAAGTTTTCTATTGATGTATGGTTTGTTAGGATCGGACAATATTTGGCTGAGATACAACTATTTGAAAATCTGGAATCTGAGGGTGCCAAAAAATCTAAATATTGAAAAAATCACCTTTAAAGTTGTCCAAATGAAGTTCTTAGCAATGAATATTACTAATCAAAAATTCAGTTTTGATACAATTACGGTAAGAAATGTACAAAATATCTTCATGGAACATGATCTTTACTTAATATTCTAATGATTTTTGGCATAAAAGAAAAATCGATAATTTTGACCCATAAGACTTAAGACTGGTTTTGTGGTCCAGGGTCACATATAAAAATATAAGCTGCCAAGTCATCAAGTGACAATGAGAATGAACCCCCCAACCATACCGTTAATTGACAGTGTAAGGAGATTCCTGTAGTATACTCAGGACCTGTTGGTACTGAAAAGATGAAGTAACAAGCATGTAAGGAAAGCAGCACATTCTTGTGAATAAATAGCTTTAAGGGCCGCGTGCCTCTTCGAATGGCGAAGGGGTGCTCTTCCTACAAGCAGCAGAGAAGAGCAGCATGCCCTTTTAAAGGGTTAGTTCGCCCATTTAAGACATGAAGTTGTATGCAATCCTTACCAGCACTATAGTGCATACACACTAACCCACCCTTTAGTCACCTCCCTGGTCAGAGTTCTGGCCGCTGGAAGTTTTTCAAGATAGTACTCCCGGTTAGTTTCCGGGGCCTCAAAACTGTGCGTTTTTACGTGAAAAAATGATTTGCGTTTCAAAGCTTGATTAATTTACATCACAAAAAACACGCCTGACAAAATTCATACCTCAGTTTTAATCAGCACTATTTTCTTTCCATTTCTATCAATCCGCGCTGCTGTCAACGTCAACAGTGCGCACGTTCAGATCAGCTGTTCCATAGTGTTTACACAATCGAATGACAACGACATAAAAAGTAGAAGATGAACAATGGTGCGAACTTGTAAATTCCCAGGCTGTGACCATAAGAATGTGCCGGGATCACCGTTCAGATTCCATCGTTTTCCAGTTTCGGATATAGCTACGAGACAGCTTTGGCTGGTTGCCATTGGCTACTCTGCGGGAGCTAAAATATCCAGAATCAAGGATTTCCGTGTGTGCAGTGCTCACTTCAGCGAAGACGATTACATCCCCAACCAAGGAGGAAAAAGAAAAAAAATGATTTTAAAGAGTTTTGCTGTACCAGTACCACGGGTAAGCTCTATTTACTAACTTTATGATCCAATGTCTAAACTGTACGGTAAACAAGCTGATGTTTAGACTCCAGTGGAAATCACGTGAAAAGAAGTCTAATATAAAAAACAGTATATAGGGATATATGTACAATTGGGTTCCGTCTGACATTGTGCTAAAATTGGTTTCGTCATCAGAAGTTTCGTAGTCGGACATGTTGTCAGCGAGTCGCGCTATCAACAGCTGATCTGAACGTGCGCACTGTTGACGTTGACAGCAGCGCGGATTGATAGTGTGACACGTGTCCCGAGCCGTCATCAGCGTCGCCCTGGCAACAAACGGTGCACACCTGCACCCCACATCAACGGCAGACCGGTCACACCTGGAGCTCATCAGAAGCCACTCTTTATAAGCCACACTTCACGCACACTCTGGTGAGTTCCAAAGAAGCCTCCAACCTAATGTTGTTCTCTCTCCTCTCTGCACAGAAGACAGTGTGTGACCGGTCCCGCCATACCACGGAGCACTGCACCGATCCACCACTTCAAGACGCACGGAAGGATTGAGTCGGAACACTGCACGGAGCACCACATCACGAACTCACCTCATTGCACTAATAAATCCACGCTCCGGGGTTTTTCTTGACTAGAAACAGTCGCATTGTCGTGTGTGATTCGGTGAGGACGGTGAGGAATCGCCGACGATTCACCTTTTTTTTTTCCCACGTGGACTAATTGAGTTTTTTTTTTTCTTTTTGTTCTGTTCTGTCTAGGCGGCCGCTCCTCCCCCCTCTCCAGCATGGAAGAACTCCTCAAACATCTCACGGAGGTGAGCATCCGCCAGCAACAAATAATGGAGCACGTGGCCTCCCGACAAGGCGAGACAGAGCGGGAACTCGCCGAGCTCCGTTTCGCCGCCGCCCAGCGTCTCCCGCTCCCCGATCCCCGAGTGCGGGCGACCCAGCTCCTCCCAAAAATGACTGTCCACGACAACCCCGAACACTTCCTACAAATGTTCGAGGCCGTCGCGCTCTGGGAAGATTGGCCGCAGGAGGAGTGGGCTCGAATCATCGCTCCCCTTTTAACCGGCGAGGCACAGCGAGCTTACTTCGCGTTACCCCCGGAGAAGGCTGACTCATATGAAGACTTAAAGAAGGAGATCTTAGCCCGAGTGGGGCTGTCCCCGATCTGTGCGGCCCAACTCTTCCAGGACTGGGAGTACAAGCCCCGCCGACCGGCCCGCGCCCAGGCGGCCGAACTCTCGCGACTGGCCCGACATTGGCTCCTCGTCGGGAATCCCACGGCCAGTCAAGTGGCTGAGAGGGTCGTCGTGGACAAGCTTCTCCGTGCGTTACCCCGTCCCCTCCGGCAAGCCGCTGGGATGCGCCACCCCCTTACCATCGGGGAAGTCGTCGAGGCCATCGAACTGGCGGATGCCACCCTTCATCGAGAGGCGGGGGAGCGAGTGCCGCCTTTTCCCCGGAGGGTGGTCCAGGAGCGACGCACGCCGGAGGGCACCCCGCGACCGGTAAACAGGCCAGCAGCTCCCGGCCCCCAGGATGAGCCCATGCCCACCGATCCCCCTCGCTCTCCGAACAGGGCTTGGCTGACAGGCTGCACCCTGCACCAGGAACCGCCCTCTTCCGGCCCACAGACGGAAGTCCGGATCAACGGACGTCCGTTCGCCGCCCTCCTGGACTCTGGCAGCACTGTAAGCCTTGTCCATCCGGCCGTCCTGCCCCCGCGGGCCGAGTCCAAGGCCCTCCTGTCCGTAACCTGCGTCCATGGGGACACGCGGCAGGTGCCCGCTCGGCGGATCAACATATCGGCGGCCCATGGAACCTGGCCCGTGGAAGTCGGGATCGTTAAGGAGCTGCCCATCCCGGTCCTCCTCGGGAGAGACTGGCCGGGTTTCGACCGTTCCCTCGCCGCCAGTCAACCTGTCAGCCCGGCCGGGAGCCGCCGTCACCGGAAACCCAGACGCCGTCTCCGCCGTCACCCCGTGTTGCTGGCCTCTGACAGCGCCCGAGACGGTGAGTCCCCCTCTCAAAATACTAACCTGTACTATGATGTGTTCCAACAGGTATCGGGAGGGGGGTCATTCGCAAAGGAGCAACACGGGGATGACCGTCTCAAGCATTGTTGGACGCAAGTGCGGGTGATCGAGGGGAAGGAGGTCCTGCCAGCGCCACACCCGATCCCCCACTTTCGCATCCAAAATGGCCTGCTTTACTGTGTCGCGCAGCGCAGGGGGGAGGAAAAGTCACTGTTGGTGGTCCCAAAATGCAAGACGGAGGTTGTGATGGAGCTAGCCCACGCCCACCCGATGGCTGGCCACCTCGGAGTACAGAACACCACCCAACGGATCAGGGACCGTTTCCATTGGCCAGGCCTGGAGGCCGATGTGAGACGGTTCTGTCAAGCCTGTCCGACCTGCCAGCGGACCTCTCCGAGGACTCCTCCCCCCAGCCCGCTGATTCCACTACCCATCATCGAGGTGCCCTTCGAGCGCATCGGGATGGATCTGGTAGGGCCGCTGCCGAAGTCCGCCCGAGGCCACGAGCACATCCTGGTGATTGTCGACTATGCCACCCGGTACCCGGAAGCGATCCCTCTCCGTAAGGCCACTTCCAAGGCCGTCGCCCAGGAGCTGTTCCTCTTGAGTAGCCGAGTCGGCATCCCAGCAGAGATACTGACTGACCAAGGCACGCCATTCATGTCCCGGCTAATGGCGGATCTCTGTCGACTCCTAAAGGTCAAGCAACTCCGGACCACGGTGTATCACCCACAGACGGACGGTTTAGTAGAAAGATTCAACCAAACCCTCAAACAGATGCTCCGCCGCGTGGCGGCCGAGGACAAGCGCGATTGGGACAGGATGTTGCCCTACGTGCTTTTCGGGATCCGGGAAGTCCCCCAGGCCTCCACTGGTTTTACCCCCTTCGAGCTGTTATTCGGTCGCCAACCTCGAGGGCTCCTGGACATCGCGAGGGAGGCGTGGGAGCAACAGCCGGCCCCTTTCCGCTCCACTATTGAACATGTGCGCGACATGAGGGAGAGGATAGACAGAGTGATGCCGTTAGTCCGGGAACACCTCACCAAGGCCCAACAAGCTCAGCAACGTCTCTACAACCGGGCAGCCCAACCACGGGAGTTCCAGCCCGGGGATCATGTAATGGTCTTGATACCAACCGCCGCCTGCAAGTTCCTGGCCACCTGGCAGGGGCCGTACACAGTCACCGAACGAGTTGGGCCAGTCACCTACCGGGTTCGCCAGCCCGGACGCCGACGGGAGGAACAACTCTACCATGTGAACCTCTTGAAACGGTGGGTCGGAAACCGGGCTCAGCTGTCGGCCCTTGCCACCTCGGACCCCGTGGTTGTTGACGTCAACCCCCATCTCTCGGCTGCCCAGAAGACGGAGCTTCAACATCTGGTCAGTCAGTTCTCCGATGTGTTCTCACCACTGCCCGGGCGGACCAACGTCCTCCATCACGACATCCGCGTCCCGACGGGGACCATCGTGAGGCAGCGGCCCTACCGTGTCCCAGAGGCTTGGCGACACGCAATTGAGGACGAGATACAGGAGATGTTGAAGTTAGGGGTAATTGAACCATCCCGGAGCCCTTGGTCCAGCCCTATCGTTATGGTCCCAAAACCGGATGGCACCCTCCGCTTCTGCAATGACTTTCGACGCCTGAACGAGGTATCAGAATTTGACGGCTACCCCCATGCCCCGCATGGATGAACTGATTGACCGCCTGGGGAGAGCCCGGTTCATCTCCACTCTCGACCTCACCAAGGGATACTGGCAGGTTCCACTGACCGAAAGTGCTAAGCCCAAGACCGCCTTCTCGACCCCCAGTGGCCACTGGCAGTACCGGGTTCTCCCCTTCGGCCTACACGGGGCCCCCGCCACGTTCCAACATTTGATGGATGTCCTTCTACGGCCCCACCAGGCCTACGCGGGCGGCCTATCTGGATGACGTCATCATCCACGCGGAGAGCTGGGAGGAACACCTAGAACGGTTGCGGAGGGTGCTCATGGAACTTCGTCGGGCTGGACTGACTGCCAACCCCCGGAAGTGTCATCTTGCCCTGTTCGACGCCAAGTACCTGGGTTTCCAAGTGGGAAGGGGCGTCGTCCGACCCCAGGAGAAGAAGGTGGCGGCTATCCTCTCAACACCGGTTCCGACGACCAAAACCCAGGTACGGGCCTTTTTGGGGTTGGCAGGGTATTACCGCTGTTTTATCCCTAACTTCTCCTCCTTAGCTGCTCCCCTGACAGACCTGATACGGAAGGGGCAGCCTGAGAAGATCATTTGGAGCCAGGAGGCGGATCGAGCGTTCAAGCGAGTGAAGGAGGCACTCACGACCGAGCCCATCCTACGGGCTCCAGATTTCGGCTGCCCCTTCCTGCTACAGACGGACGCGTCCGACACCGGGTTGGGAGCCGTCCTCTCCCAGGTGGTAGACGGCGAGGAACACCCGGTGGTCTACATCAGCCGGAAGCTGACCCCCGCTGAACGTCGCTACGCCACGGTCGAGAGGGAAGCGTTGGCCGTTAAGTGGGCAGTCCTGGAGCTCCGATA
Source organism: Acrossocheilus wenchowensis (assembly GCA_029620275.1). Lineage (NCBI taxonomy): Eukaryota > Metazoa > Chordata > Actinopteri > Cypriniformes > Cyprinidae > Acrossocheilus > Acrossocheilus wenchowensis. The sequence continues at coordinate 1,341,084 of CM056150.1, read as the reverse complement.
TTACCTCCTTGGCCGAAAATTCACCCTCCTCACAGACCACGCTCCCCTCCAATGGATGGCCCGGGCTAAAGATACGAACGCCCGAGTGACGCGGTGGTTCCTGGCGCTCCAGGACTTCCACTTCAACGTACAACATCGGGCGGGAACGGCCAACGCCAATGCGGACGGACTCTCCCGTGGCTGGGCAGCTTTCGCAGGTCTGTCAGGGTTCACCTCCCACCCACCCCCATCTTCCCCGTTGTGTAGGAACACCAGGACAACGCTTGGGGGGGGGAGTGTGACACGTGTCCCGAGCCGTCATCAGCGTCGCCCTGGCAACAAACGGTGCACACCTGCACCCCACATCAACGGCAAACCGGTCACACCTGGAGCTCATCAGAAGCCACTCTTTATAAGCCACACTTCACGCACACTCTGGTGAGTTCCAAAGAAGCCTCCAACCTAATGTTGTTCTCTCTCCTCTCTGCACAGAAGACAGTGTGTGACCGGTCCCGCCATACCACGGAGCACTGCACCGATCCACCACTTCAAGACGCACGGAAGGATTGAGTCGGAACACTGCACGGAGCACCACATCACGAACTCACCTCATTGCACTAATAAATCCACCCTCCGGGGTTTTTCTTGACTAGAAACAGTCGCATTGTCGTGTGTGATTCCTCACCCCCGCCACAATAGAAATGAAAAGAAAATAGTGCCGATTAAAACTGAGGTATGAATTTTGTCAGGCGTGTTTTTTGTGATGTAAATTAATCAAGCTTTGAAACGCAAATAATTTTTTCACGTAAAAACGCACAGTTTTGAGGCCCCGGAAACTAACCGGGAGTACTATCTTGAAAAACTTCCAGCGGCCAGAACTCTGACCAGGGAGGTGACTAAAGGGTGGGTCAGTGTGTATGCACTATACTGCTGGTAACGATTGCATACAACTTCATGTCTTAAATGGGCGAACTAACCCTTTAAAAGCAGCAGCAAGGGATGCTATTCTGTAACAACAGCAGAGAAGAGCAGCAAGCCCCTTATGAAACAGCAGAGGGGTGACCTTCCTAATGCGCATCTGGGAAGATCAGCAAGCCCCTCGTAATGTCGACGTTTAGTAGTGTAAACACAACATTCTTCAGCAGAATGAATAATAATAACAAGCGAGTAGCTGTTAAGTCGAACTCATTGCTTTTTGGCCAAGAAAAATATCTTTAACATCGCGTCTAACGTAACGTAGGCTGATGAAGACCAGCGTCCCATAGCTTTGAGAATGGTAACTGGAACTTTGGAAGCCGCGGTCGTCGCTGCTCCGATGCGGAATGAGTGATTGGTGTAAACGGCAGGATTTAAACCACAAAGGCGGCATACGATGCGGAGCTGAGAAGAGAACCATTGTTTAGTCACGGATATCCCTTCTCAGTGGTAAAAAGTGGCTGAAGAGGATGTGCTTTATGACGAAGATAAAAAAAAAACGGGTCATGGCTGCTACTGGGCAAAAAAACGTAGATGTAGCGCCTTTGCGATCTCGATCGGATTTTGAGTGTTTCGGTTTAATGGAAAAGTGATTTGAATCCATCGATAAGTCATGGATAGTTAGATCGTACGGAGGATCGAACGACTTCTTGGCGGTGGTGTATTCTCCGCATCGGAGAAACTCGTAGAACGCTGTAAGGAAGACTGCTTCTAGTCATTTTTTTTTAGTCAAATTCTTACATTTAACCAGTCAGTTAGAATAATAAGACATTTATTACCAACAAACAAAATCACTATCAACAAAAATCCATCTTTGAAATGCAGAGAAAACACAGAAGCTGCAACTGAAGTGGCATTTAGATGTATTTTCACAGTGTTGTAATGCAGCTCAGAGGGACATGGAATGCTTTCATCTGCAGTTACAAATGCATAAATGATGTTTAGATATTTTAAACATATTTTGAAATTATTTAAAAATGAAAAGAAGGGCTACTTTAAATGTGAAATTGAAACCATCAGCAGGTGTCAGCAAGTCACTGTTGAGTGAGTCACTGCGATTGAACAGAGTCATTTAAAAGGTTGATTCATTCAGGAACGAAACACCATGTTGCTCAGAAAAAAAAAAACAGTGTAGTGGCTGTGTTTGGAATGATTTTTGTTGGCGAAATTGAGCAAAAACAGGAAATATGGTGTCTAAAACGTAAGCCTCTTAATATTAGCTTTATTGTTTATTGAAGTGTTGTATAAAATCAATCCATGTACAGGGCTGTACAGTGCAACAATTTCAGCATTTGCGACTGAAAACTACTGCGTGTGAAAAAATATTTAGTGTGCTACTGATCCAATCAGCATATTTGTGTTTGTGCTGAAGGGAGCTTCAAAGGTTTCTACGTGTTTTTGCAATGTTGAGTAATGCATTACAGATATATCTAGCAAATCCTTTCATAAAGAAAGTGTAGAGAGAGTGTAAATCACAGATTCGTTGTGCAGTGTAGATAGCTTCGGTGATTTATAATGGAACTGTTACGGGGCTGACGAGACGTGAGATGTGCGGATCCATCTGCAGACTTTTATTGACAAGAGACGTGGTAATAACAGGCAGGGTCAAACAGTGACAAACAGGTATAACATGGGCGAGACAAAGAGTAAACAGAGACAAGCATGGGTCGACGATCGGCAAACAGTATCCAAAGGGGCGAGACAGGAGAGGTAATCCAAAACGTCAGCGATAGTCCAGGCAGGGGAAAACACAATCCGACAAAGGCAAGGCGAGGCAAGGCAAGGCAAGGCAAGGCAAGGCAAGGCAAGGCAAGACTAGGAAAACTAACAGGGCTCTGTAGGGCAGCGATAATGCATACAATACTCGGCGACGAGGGAGAGAAAGTCCAGGGTTTAAATAAAGTGTTTGATTGGTTACAGCTGTGTGCGTGTGATCAGGTGAGCGTGTGATTGGTGAGATGGCTGATGGGAAACGCAGTCCATTGTGATGTGTGATGAGTCAATATGATGAGCGAGTGACTGGTGGTGAATGAACAGAAGTGCAGACCAGATTCATGACAAACCCCCCCCCCCCCCCCCCCCCCCCCAAAAAAAAGAGTGGCTTCCAGACGTTCCACACAGTCTATAATCCAGGAGGGAGGTGGAGCGGAGGCGGAAGAGGGGGAGGGATGGAGGGCCAGGTCCCTGTGGAAGCGGAGTGTCCGGGGACCAAGGCAGAGCAGGAAGCCAGGGCAGAGTGGACGGGACTGGAGCCCACCAGGGCGGAGCAGAAGACCACCAGAGCCAGATAGTGGACCATCACAGCGGAGCAGATGGAACAGGTGGAGCAGAAGACCACCACAGTGGAGCAGAGAGCAGGAGCCCACCACGACGGATCAGAAACCCACAGCAGAGCCTGGGACCTAGGGAGAACGGAGACATAAAAAAGGGAGAGTACATGCATGGACCCAAGGACCGAGGCAGGGAACACAGAAAGTTCAATGAAGGCCTCCATAGCTGTGACAGGACAGAACAAGAGTTCATTGACGGCCTCCATAGCCGTGACAGGACAGAACGAGAGTTCATTGACGGCCTCCATAACTGTGACAGGACAGAACAAGAGTTCACTGACGGCCTCCATAGCCGTGACAGGACAGAACGAGAGTTCACTGACGGCCTCCATAACCGTGACAGGACAGAACGAGAGTTCATTGACGGCCTCCATAACTGTGACAGGACAGAACGAGAGTTCATTGACGGCCTCCATAACTGTGACAGGACAGAACGAGAGTTCATTGACAGCCTCCATAGCCGTGACAGGACAGAACGAGAGTTCATTGACAGCCTCCATAGCCGTGACAGGACAGAACGAGAGTTCATTGACGGCCTCCATAACTGTGACAGGACAGAACGAGAGTTCATTGACAGCCTCCATAACTGTGACAGGACAGAACGAGAGTTCATTGACAGCCTCCATAGCCGTGACAGGACAGAACGAGACTTCAGGACAGAACGAGAGAAGCTACAGCGGGCACCACCACCTCGGGCAGTTCTGCGGTGGTGTACGCAGCCCAAACGCAACACAAAGCGATTCCCATCCGGGGAAGTGCCTCAGACAGGGGAATATGCATAAGAACAGGAGGGTTAGAGTGAGTTGGTTTGGGGATACCAGCAGTGCGTGTAGACACCAGCGGTACATCCCTCAAACTAGACATCAAACTGGTATAGTGGAAGACTGACCTTGATGATCTGGGTGTGTCAGCCTAGACGTGACGTGACTCTGGACGAGCAGCTGTGAGCAGCTGTGATGTGCTGTGACTCTGGACGGACAGCTGTGATGTGCTGTGACTCTGGACGGACAGCTGTGACATGAAGTGACTCTGGATGATCAGTTGAGACGTGACTCGGTTGATGACGACGAATTGTGACATGATTTGACTCTCTGACATTAACTATGACTTGACTTAGCTCATGAAGATCAGCTTTGACTTGTCTTGACTCATGAAAATCAGCTTTGACTTGGCTTGATTTGTGACTATCAACGGTGACTTGACTTAGCTCATGAAGATCAGCTTTGACTTGGCTTGATTTATGACTATCAACGGTGACTTGACTTAGCTTGTGAAGATCAGCTTTGACTTGTCTTGACTCGTGAAGATCAGCTTTGACTTGACTTGATTCGTGACGATCAACGGTGACTTGACTTAGCTCATGAAGATCAGCTTTGACTTGGTTTGACTCATGAAGATCAACTGTGACTTGACTGGGCTCTTTAACATCAACTGTGACTTGATTTGACTCCTTGACATTAACTGTGACTTGACTTAGCTCATGAAGATCAGCTCTGACTTGGCTTGACTTCTGAAGATCAGCTAGAACATGACAGGGTGTTGATGTGGCCGCCATTTTGTGAACGGGCTCCACTGTCACCACCATTTTGTGAGCGTGCTCCTGCGCGGTTGCGATCATACAATTGAGTGCGAACGATGAACCTACAGTCAATAGAGCATAGTCCATAAAATCACTTAAAGACGAACGGGGACCCTCACGAATTAGTCGCGATTTGAGCGGCTGGTTAATGCCCTCACAAAAGAAGTCTATGAGTACACAGTCTGGCAGATCAGAAAAATAGGCTACATCTAAATACTCATGTATAGGGCTGGGCGATATATCTCATGCAATATGCATGCGCATCTCGTGTGTAAAGTCGGTTCCTTGATTAGCGGTAAATCTCCATCACCTGTTTTCAAATAGAGCGGCATTTAATACACGAAGCCGTAGATCACTGACAAGCTACGCAATATCGCATTCATTATCGCAGATGAATCGCCTTCGATAATGAACGCGATATTGCCTAGCTTGTAAGTGAACTACGGCTCTCTGTATTAAATGCCGCTCCATCTGAAAACAGGTGATGGAGATTTACCGCTAATCAAAGAACCGGCTTTACTGACAAGATGCGCATGCATATCGCATGCGATATATCGCCCAGCCCTACTCTTGTATATAATCCTCGAGCGATCGCACTCCCTGCTCGAGGGTTAATAACAGTCTCGCAGTGTCCATACCTGGCCAATATCCACATGAAAAGTCACTGGATCCTTGTGTGGCCGAGTATTCTGTTACGGGGCTGACGAGACGTGAGACGTGCGGATCCATCTGCAGACTTTTATTGACAAGAGACGTGGTCATAACAGGCAGGGTCAAACAGTGGCAAACAGGTATAACATGGGCGAGACAAAGAGTAAACAGAGACAAGCGTGGGTCGACGATCGGCGAACAGTATCCAAAGGGTGAGACAGGAGAGGTAATCCAAAACGTCAGCGATAGTCCAGGCAAGGGAAAACACAATCCGACAAAGGTGAGGCGAGGCAAGACAAGGCAAGACTAGGAAAACTAACGGGGCTCTGTAGGGCAGCGATAATGCATACAATACTCGGCGACGAGGGAGAGAAAGTCCAGGGTTTGAATAGAGTGTGTGATTGGTTACAGCTGTGTGCGTGTGATCAGGTGAGCATGTGATTGGTGAGATGGCTGATGGGAAACGCAGTCCATTGTGATGTGTGATGTGAAAGTCAATATGATGAGCGAGTGACCTCTGGTGGTGAATGAACGGAAGTGCAGACCAGATTCATGACAGGAACGTTGTGAGATCGCGATGAACTAAGATGAGTGATAGCTTTTAATGATTTTTAAGGGAGTTTGTAAATTAGATATTTATTTAAAACAACAGTTAAATAAACAAGAAGTTGATATTACTTACATTGTCTGACTATAACACTATTGCCTGATTTTGCTCTAATTCGTCATCAGAAATAGTTTGAAACAAGTCACAGCTGAGCCGCTGCACATCTCCATTCAAACACAGCAGTGTTTCGTTTATGAATGAACGTGCATTTTTAAACGAATCTAGTGAGTCAATGATTTAATTTCCCATTCACAAAGATTTATTCCTGAATGAATCAGCCATTCGAATGAATCAAATTAATTAATGATTCAGTAATTAAATCAGTGGCTTGCCAGCACCTACTGGCTAATTATATTTTTAGTTATTTAATATTTCTATATTAAAAATTTTTGTTTAAAACATTAATCTCAACATGAATTTATGAATTTGATTGCACTCATGCCACCTCCGAGCCTCATTAAACATATGAAAATACACCAACAAGCCACTTTTGTGTTTTTCTGTGCCACTTCTGTAGTACAAATTAATTTTGTTAATACTGAAATCATTTGATTGGTAACAGCTCAAATGTCTAACTATTGAAATTGATTAATTGTAAGAATTTGCTCAAAAGATGATGAAAAAAATGGCTTTATAATGGTAAAAATGCCCTTAAAAGTTAAAATCAATTTAAACGTATTGGAAAAGATCAATTTCTGTCTCTGCTGTGAACTGACCACAGAATATGAAGAATATCAAAAACTTCAGGAGTCATCTGTCCACGGTTGTCAGCAGAATAACACACTCACCAAATTATAGTCTTATTATCATTATCGATAAAATCCCAGTAAATATCGAGATATCTTTTTTTTTGTCAGTATCTCTTAACTTCCTATAACTTCCTATTGTTTACACAGCTTGAAAGCACACCTTTCAGCCAATCAGTATAGCATATTCAGCTTTTATAGAGATGGTTATAGCAGAATTTAACTGATTTTTTATAGTGTTGTGCTTCTATACCGGTTAAAAGATCCAAAAATTCATAATTCACATCTTAATCATCCATAAGTGCTTCGTAAATAGCGAATGCATAATTACCTCTTATCTGGATAGATGTTGTTAGAAGTCCTGGATGCTTTCCAGCCAGTGACCGTCCTAGCTCAGTCAAGTTCGGACCACTTGAGGCTCGGTTAAGATATATTCAGGTTCAGATAACAAGTTATTATTAATTAATCACTCAGAGACTTGTTTAGAAAAGTTAACGAATCACCAAAACATTGGTTTCGTTTTATTATAAAAAAAAACCCAAATAACTCATAAGCAAATAACAAAAATAACAGCGAGTAGTCTTCACCACGAAATGTCGGCCCCGACAAATAGTCTAACAAGCATTTATATAGTTCTCTCTGTCACTGCTTGTGACTGCCTCCCCCCCCCCCCCCCCCCCCCCCCCCCCCAGGCAGGAGGCATAACCTTTTGTGTCAGAGCCTGCACAAAATAATGTCAAAAGTTCAAAAGGAGAAAAAAAAAAATACAGCATATTTAAATAGCGAAAGTGTCTGGTTCTATTTTAAACTATAGGAGAAAATTGTGACACCTGCTATAGCATAAACAATACAGAAGCCTATATGTCTAAACCACAATGTAACACCTCTAGCAGGTGTTAAGAGCATCTTATGCCACGGTTAGCTAGAAATTCCATCTTGCACCGAGATGCAAAATGCATCCTCTTGCTTTCAACCGTTATGTTACAAAAATAAGCATAGCAAATACATAGCAGTTAGATCTACAAAGTTATCATCATCTGCCATTTCAACACAGGATACACTTTTACAGCTTTCAGTACTCATATTTTTATAACAGGAACCTGGAGTTTCACTGTCTCTAAGTCATTTGTTAACTTTTGTAATTAAGCTGAGAAATCACATAATTCAATCATCTCTCTTATCAATTTCATTATTCTCTTATTCGTTGATTCTTGTTTCCTCATCAGTCTCAGAATTGCCTTCATTTTGAAGATGATCTTCTGGTCTTCTCGCTCTCTCTTGAGCCCGTCTGCGACGTTCCTTCTTCTCCTGTTTCTTGACCTCCCTACTCCAGTTTCTTTGTATCCCTTGAACTAAAAAAATCATCAAAATCAACTTCTATTTTATCTGATCTCTTTTTCACGGTCTTGTTAGAGGGTTGGTCAGGAAATCTCACATCAGATGAATCAGGATCTGATTTCACAATAGTCATGATAAACTCTATTTCATGATGACCTTTAGTTATTTGAACTGAATCATTGCAATTAAAACAATCTGTATTTTATTTACTTTCTTTTATAGGTTGGAACAAACATGGTAGAGAACCTTAACCGGGCAGAGTCCACAAAACACCATCCTTTTGTCGTGGCGATGGGAAATGGTCAGCAAATATCCCAGGCATTTGTCATAATCAGTGGACAGTCTCTAAAGCAGAGCACACTGCTCGCAGCTGTGGATCTTTGTTTCAAAGCTTTTTATATTTTTTCATTTATACTTTTTATATATACTATATATTTCTTCGCACATCCTTGTTTAGGGAAGAGTAACACTGTAACATTTTTAACACTGCATCCAGTCTTCCTTTCTGGTAACTGGTAACCTCTAGGTCATTGTTAAACATTAAAAATAATCCCATAACAAATTCCAAACAAATGTAAGGGGTTATATGTATGACTTTCTGTCTGTCTTTCTTAAAACTGTAATTGACTATTTATATATTTTATATAAATTTTAGGACCTCTTTAAATGATTTTGCGTTCTCTGTCATATTAAATTTTAATCGTCAATGTCTTTTTAAATAGTTAAACATGTCAAAATGTAGTCACATTTTTTGCATTTGGTGAACATTTCAAAAATTTAAAATGACATGTTATGCGGTTTGTCACTGGTACAAATTTGAACATATATGAATGTAAATGTTGGTTGGCATTAAAATGAATTTTAACAGTATAAACCTGTATTCTGTATGTAACCCAGCATGTGTTCTGTACAATATTTACCCAGCGCTGGGTTGCCAGTTGGGTTATTTTCAAACTGTTTAGCACCATGGTATTTATGCAGCATGGCAAAGTGTGTTGTCCTGCATGAAAATCCTTTTATTTCCGAGAGCACTATTCTTCATTTTATACCACAGCAGAATATGGTGTTATGAACTCCACATATCTTGCAGAAGTCATTTTTACACCCTAAAATGACCTTACATCTCACTGCCCAATATTCCAACCCAAATCTTCACCCACCGCCTCCTTACTGATGTTGCAGTCTCATTGGAATAGGATGGCCATTCATCAACTATCAGAATTCCATTGATCTGGACCATCCATTGTACTGCAGCATTCGTAAGTGAATAAAACTATTTAAAAACAAGTCTTCATGTGTTTCTACAGCCACCGTGCAGGTTTTTCTTTGTGAGATTTGGTTAGCAGTGACTGAAACGCAGCTTTACACACAAATGCCCGTCTGCATGAAGATGATCTCGAGACTCCAGTAGCTTCAAACACCTGTTTTCTGCTCAGCAGTGGCTTTTTTACAGCTGGTATTACAATACAGTTCATTTGTTTGACAAAAACCTTCCTTAATAAATCTTTATCTGACCAAGATCTTCTGTGCTCTAAGTCACTCACAAATCTTTTGACAGTTCAATAATTTATATTTGCTTTTCGCAAAATATTGTTTTTTTGATGCCTTTTGCAAGACATTGCATTGTTTCATACTTTTCATCTTCAGAAAGATCTTTCTTCCTCACCATATTTCATGAGATCTGTGACTTGCTTAATAATGTGGAACAACCTCTTTAAGTAGGGTTTCCATTTACTTAAGAAGGACTGGCAAACTATTGAACAAACCTGTCTGAGATTGACACCAGTTAACTAAAAAGATATGAAAAACAACACAAACAAAAATTTGACTCTTTATTGTACCGAAATCCTACTGATATATCACTTGCATAATAATTTGGAACGCAGTGTAGTTTTTACAATTCCCTAACAATAACATCGGTCATACCAGTGACTTCAACTTAAAGCTTCATATGAAATCATGAGATAAATGAGAAAATTTCTGACAACTGAAAAGAAACAGTGGACTTAAAAAGGGGCCTTTTTTCATAGATCTTCGGGAAATAGAAAGAAGGAAGTCAAGCAATGGCATTAGTGTGATTTCTATTTCAAAATAAACGAGTTTTGTTTAACGGTAACACCAGTGACACCACCACTTTCTTTGAATATTTTATCATATTTATTCAGCATTTAGTTTTTTAATGTAACTTAAATCATAAATTTGATAGTTATGAATACATTCTTGTATTTTAAGTGGTAGGAAAAACCTGTTTTTGACCTCAAAATAAAGCACTTTCCCACTGTACATGGCTGTGGGGACGACAGTTTTGTGGTGCTTGAAATTCTTTATAATTAATTAAAAACAAATATTGCCACATTGATGGCTCAAGAAGAGCAAATCGTTCAAATAACACATTGCTTCATTTCAAAATACTAAAAAATTGTAACCTTAAAGTGTAATATTTCTGTAAATGCAAGGGACAGAAAAGTGGACATTTCCATAGAATGACCCAGCTGGGTATGGACAGGGTTTCTCCCTCCCAATTAACCAATATTAACTATGGTATTGTCATATTATTAATATTAATAAATATGATTGTAGCCTATGTATTGTATTGCTACCTTAAATAGCCTATACATCAGCACAATTTAGAAGTTACACACATCTGAGGTACTTTTTTGAAACATTAAAAAATGGTCAAGTGTGTTTGCTTTTTGAATACGAATACAAAGTTCTTTGTTTTTACTTTTGTAGCTATTTAGTCAGCTCCCGACGTGATGTCATTTACTGTTGTAACGAGGAGTCAGTGGCGTTAGGATCCATGTGCAGCTTTATTAACACAATGCAAGTCAAACAGACAGAGTTCATCTTATAAAGATGAGGGAGATGAGAAACACCTGTGCCAGTAATCAGCCACAGGTACGGGGTATATGGTATAGGTGCGGGGTTAGGTGACGGTTCCCTCTGGTGGTGATCGGAGGGAGCCACAGAGGCGGAGTTCATGACAACTGTAGGCTTCGCGCAAATTCAAAGCGGCGCTCGCGCTCTTTTAAACTCGTAATAAATTAGTGAATGATCGGTACAGAAACAACGCTGATAGACAGAACAAGTTTATATTTAGAATACATTGCAGTCATTCTAAAATAAATGATGACAACTCACACACCTGCATTAGGAGCTGTGCCTATTTAGCCTTTTGCTTCGGCACCTGAAGGATGCATTCGTTACGGCAAACATTCAGAAGGCGGGACCCGCTTTGAAACGGCAACATTAACTGGTTTAATTGCAGATGAGTGACAATTCATCAATATCCAATGAACAATGAGGCTAGTATTTTGCTGTCCATGGACTGCCGTATAGGGGATATAGGGGATGTTACGGTTTTGGAGGCCCTTTAGGGGGGCTTTGATCTCCTCGTGAAGCCAGTCTCTCAGGAACTCTCGCAATGCAAATGTCATGCCGCAAAACAATAAACTCTCTAATCAGATGAGAAGATCTGGGAGAAAGACCATTTGCTCATCGATCCCTTCACCCATCCTTCCCCCCTGGGCACATGATCCTAGCCATTAAAAGTTGACAAAGAAATGTCAAGAACTCGAGTTGCTATATCTTCAGAATTCATGAGCATAAACTTTTCATGTTTGGTATCAATTTTACAGTCTTGGTGCGATTGGAAATGGGATCTCAGTCCCATATCAATAGAACAGACCAAAAATAAAGATCTCAAACCTGAGAGAAATTCTGTTCTCCTGATATGGGTTGTGCTCCTGATAAGGTCTTCTGCCAGATGTTGTTTTTATACCACAGGTTAGATAGGGCCTTCAGGTCATTTCATGCCCCAGCAAAAGGTCCTGTGAAGCTTTTATTATGCTAAATTTATGATTGTTTTGGTTTGATTGGAGTATTTAAAGAGGTTTGGCAAAACATTCAAGGAAGCATCTGTAAACAGAACTTCCCGCACGATTGCCGTGTGTCTCTCTCTATTTGCCAGGTATGCTGACTCTTTGAAATTATTTCAAACATTACTTTTCTTATTTTATGTTTTTATGTTTATGCTGATCGGTTGTGTGTCTAAATTCTAGATACGTTCTTTTTCCAATTGATGTATTCGTTTTACTAATTGAATTTGTTCTTTTAACTCTTTCACCGCCAGCGTTTTTTAAAAAAGTTGCCAGCCACCGCCAGCGTTTTTGATGATTTTCACCTAGATTTGACGGCCCTCAGAATATTTTCTGCTACGAATATAAGAAAATATTATATATCAAAATAAAGAACCAAGTCTCTGCTTTTAAACAAAAAAAACTATTTTATTCTATCTTCATGTGTTCATGTTTTATGACCATTTGAACACAGGTGGGTACCATCAAAAATACAACATTTTGGACAAAAAACTGAGAAAAATGCATTTTTATCAAAGTAGTGCATTTTCATGCAAAATACATTCAGATGTCATATTCTTTCACCTGTAAATAATTATATGAATAATTTAAATTGCATTCAATAAACAGACACACACACACACACACACACACACACACACAAACATATGGATTATACACACACACAGGCTACATACATACATATACTGTACATGCACACACACACGTCCACACACACACACACACAAACATATACATACATGATTATACACACACACACACAGGCTACATACATACATATACTGTACATGCAGACAGACAGACAGACAGACAGACAGATAGATAGATAGATAGATAGATAGATAGATAGATAGATAGATAGATAGATAGATAGATAGATAGATAGATAGATAGATAGATAGATGATAGATAGATAGATAGATAGAACACACACACACACACACACACACACACACCCCTATTCAGACCGACGGATCGGTTATAACTACAGATGTTTCTGTGTCTCTCTCTCTCTCACGGACTACATCGTCCCGATCAGATTCAAAATGGTCAAAGCATGATCTACATAGGCTATGATCTATATATGATCTACATTTTCTCTGACCCTCCATGTATGCCGATCGTCTTCTATTCGCACCCTAAAGACCCGGAAGTCCCGTAACTCATTCAGGACATGCGCTAGACCTTTCCTTACCGTAATACACCTAGAACACGGAAAGCCGTAAAAACTCGTCAATGGCGGGGAAGCGTTGCCTCTTAATTGACGAGATATCTCGTCAATGGCGTTGAAAGAGTTAATTGATGTTTTATTATGCCTGGCAAAATAAATGTTATTTCTTGATTTATTCCAGACTCTGCTGAATCATTATGACTATTAGACTGTGAGGAGGCTTTTGTTACTGCAAATCTATGGCCAGGATAGGTCAAACTGAAGGCTCATGAATGAACGGAGCAGTAGGCACGTCATCGGAGACCTCAGATTTCTGTCTATCGCTAATGTTAGCAAGTTGTATGGGAAAAGACTAAATAAATTATACTATTTGTCATAAGCAAGCAGTTGGCGGCCGACAATTAGGTATTAGACTACCTACACCCTCTGACTAACATCAGACTGGCGAATTTGTGATCGTGAGACCGGCGCCTTCGGCCGATGCTATAGGCTCAAAAGAGACATTAGGTCCCCAGTGAACGGATAATTGAAAATATAGCAAGTCCAGAATAATCAGATACCCAAATTGTAACACGATGGGCGTTATGATCAGCTTTTAAATTATCATCATGATTTGTATTTAATAAGTATTTGAAATTGGAGTCAGATGTAAACGAGAAAAGAGTCAGAATTAAATTAGAAACCAACAGTTTAATAAATCCAGTGATTTTTTCCAGAAGCGCAAGGGAAGACATACACGCAGAACTCCTTCGACCAGACCGCTGGATTCCGCTGTTTGGGCTAGCGGGTGGATTCTTACAGTCCCTTCTCAAAGCCCGAGGCCCGAGGCAATCGCCTGCTCTGCCTATAGCTAGCGCCGGCCCTGATCCCTGGTGAACATCTACACTGGGATGCCTGGAAGACGGCCCCTTCCATTGTTGCTGGGGCTACCTCTGGACCGCTGGAGAACACCTGTGCCTCACGGTCACATTTCAACAACAACATCGTGGTGAAGCTGGACTTGTTTCACGGGAGTGCACCTCTGAGCATCACTCTCAGTTTAGCACTTTCTGCAACTCCTCTCTGCAGCCTTCTCTGTGGTGGATCAGGAGGACCTAAGGAGGCTCCAGGACGCCTACCGGTTCTGTGGTATCCATCCAGCCAATCTCACCAAACAGCACATACGGGAGCACTGCAGGACCAAAATACCACAACCCACAGAGCTGCTGGACAGAGTAGAAAAAGTCCTGAAGCATTTTCACCTGGCCATGGACCCCAACAATGTCCCACTCTTTAAGTCATCCATGCTGAAGACGTGATGCATACAGAGAGTGCACATTCTCCGCGGTTGTCTCCGTGACCCTGAAATCACAGAGGGCATAATGTACCGGTATGGTGGAACTCTACAGCTCAATCACATATATCCTGAAGCTTGTGGATCAAGACTATGCAGACATGGTCCATCAGTCTGCCACAGATCCCAATAGCTTGCTGCACCCCACAACCAAGCTGCACATATCCCGCTATGTAAAAACCAGTTCTTGTTTGAACACAAGCCAGGAAAAACTTCTGGAGACTCAGCAGCTGTGGCACTCTGTAACAGAGGGGAGTGAGACTGCTAATGTTCCTGTGATCACCATTGAGCCGGCTATTGTGAACCCACCTCCACCTGTCCACACCTCTGACACAAGACTCCATCACAAAGATTGAGGAGAGCATCTTGGAGAGGCAACAGCAACAGCATCAGCCAGAGCAGAAGAGAAGGCAGACAAAGGCATGTCTTGCTTGTGGACAGCCCAAGTCTCGATATGAGACTGATGGATCCTCCATCCACTTTTTCCACCAGCAAGGACCTGTGTGCTATTTCTATTGTTCCAAGAAGATATATCAAAGTTATGCTGCTGAGGGACTCTCTAACCCCAAAATGCCTTTTGAAGAATTTGCAACGACAGAATTCTTCCAGAGAGAACTGGAGGCCACAAAAAAATGGGTGGAGGAGAAGATGCAGAAAAGAGGAAAAGGCCAGACACCCAGCAAGCAGGCCGCTGGTGCAGATTCTGCCACATGGTCATTAAACAGCGACCAAACAGCCCACACATCTGTACGGGTTTCCCTGGAGTGCAGCTCGTGTGGAGGAGAAAATTCTACCATTGAGCCACCAATGCTGTTGATGGAGCTCTGCAGCCACCTGCTGGAATAAAGCTGCGCTGCAGACACTGCAGACACTGCAAACAAGGCACAGGTCACCCAAAAATTAATATTCTGTCATGGTTCACTCACCCTCATGTTGTTCCAAAGCAATAAGCCTTTTATTAATCTTTAACCAAAAACCAAAGTCTTATGGGTTGAAATGACATGAGGGTGAGTAAATTATGACGGAATGATTTTTTAGGTAAGCTATCCATTTAATTCTCCTCCAAAAATTATTTTATGTTTTTATGAGTTGAAAAGAAATTGCTATATATAAAATTATTAAATCATTATAAATCTGTTTTTGATCTCTGGTGGACTATTTCATCCGCATGTGCATTTAGTCTAAATGTAGGCTGCTGTAAGATTGGAAATGCATATTCTTCCCCTGAAATACATTTTGAAGTATATTTTGTTGAGTGAAATACAAACTAAATATATTTTAATTTAAAAAATGTATTTCATTGAGCTTCACTGTTTACAACATATATTTAGCATATATTTAAAATATATTTTAGTCATTTTTTGAAAAGCTGGAAAGTGAATAAAATGCGTACTACGTCTCCATTTTGCTGGAAGAATCTGCCTTCCTGAAAATAAATGATGTGTAAATAACCCTGCAGGGATCAAGTTGCTGATTGTTTTGCTCACAGAAGGTTTTATCGCATTGTATTTTATGAATATAGCTGGCTGTGAGAATTTAGTGATGTGATGGTTGGTTCTGGTGTGTTTTCTAGACGTTGGCATTGCTGATGATGACCTGAAGGTGTGGACGGCTGTGGTCAGCGCTCTGCTTCATATTCATGCGGACGCTGGAGGAGAGGCCTGCAGCTGCTGGATGAGTCTGTCAGAGAGACGCCACACACCGAACACAGACTGTGAGTCCTTCCTTCAACACACACCGCTGACATATAGCTGCACTTTATCATCTGCAGTGCTTCATGAGTCACTGAACACAGGACAAACTAGAGCCGGAGGTCATAGACATGAAGCAGAACAGAGCCGTTCTGAAATCTGAATTTGATTTGTTCTAGATCTAGAGTGTGTGTATATAAACTATCATAAATAAACCATATAATGGCTTGGTGGTTCCTAAGTAATGGGTTTATCAGTGAATGGTGCCATCTGGTGGATCTCTATAGAACTGTGTCATTACAGCACACCTTGGAGCACAAAACCAGTCATAACAAGTAACACGGGTATATTTGTAGCAATGGCCAACAATACATTTTTCTTTTATGCCAAAAATCATTAGGATATTAAGGAGCCCTTGTTATGGATTTTTGTAAATGAGCTTTCATGCAGTGTGTAACACAGCTCTAAGTGAATGAAAACATGCTGCAAAGTTTTAAATCTGAAAGTGCACCTTGTATGAAGTTTTTGTTTTTCAAAAGAAAGAGTCGACTCAGAGTCATGAAAACGAGTCATTCTTAAAACGAATCTTAAGCTGTTTCAAGTTGAAGTCATGAAACATTAGCATATTTATGCCCACCCACTTGTTGCGCACGCAGACCCGGGAGAACTTGAACCTTGCCTCCCTCAAACACTGTAGCGGATTCCTTTGGAGAAGACGCTGTGCTCTGCACTGAGTACAGTTAGGGTATGTCGAAAAACTCCCAACTCATTTTCTCCTCCAATTTTAAAATCATCCCGCATCGCTGCAGAAGCACCGACCCAGTGTTTACAAAGTGAACGTGCAAGGAGGGTCGAACACCCTTTACAAAAAAAATTAAAAATGAGGTAAAACAATGATGTAGGACGATTTTGATCCATTGATTACCACTGAAGTCCACTATATGGAGAAAAATACTGGAACGTTTTCCTCAAAAAACTTAAAGGTGGGGTATGTATGTTTTCAAAAACGAGTCGGGCCGAGTACCAAAACAAACTTGTAGCCAATCAGCAGTAAGGGGCGTGTGTACTCATGATGTGGAGGAGAGAGCAGTGCACATGATGGACTTCAGCCGAGCCGAGTGATGACAGAAAGAGAGATGGAGGATATAAAACAAAAGTGGAAAACATCTGCGGAACAAAAGAAGGCTTACGATAAGGCAAGACGTAGGACCCGTGTAAATATCGGATCAGCTTTCCAGCGCTGGAGAGAACTCAAGGAGCGGGAAGACCTGCGATCGGACGCCGAGGTTGCTTTGTTTCTTCTCGATAGTTGAGTAACATTGTGTCTACACCGGACACAGCTAAAGTCTGTCTACACTGGACGCGATAAAGCGACCATTGAAAATCATTTGAAATTTGTGTCAACACGTCATAAATAGAACGCAGCAGCAGTGTTCTGTCGGGGATTTGTCGTGCCGCGCAGCATCCAGCGTAGACAGCATCACTGATTATAATGACTTCTACAGTATTTTGTCGCGTCTGGTGTAGACACGGTGTATCATTGGTTTTGCTTTGTTTCACACGCCTGTGTGGGGCGGAGTTATTAAAATAGGGGCGAGACCATTTTGGGGTAGGGGCATGTTTGTTTTGGTGAATTGAAATATCAACATTGGCTTCCAGAAATGACTTACCCCACCTTTAATTTCTTTGCGACTGAAGAAAGAGAGACCTGAACATCTTGGATGACATGGGGGTGAGTAAATTATCAGGACATTTTTATTCTGAAAGTGGAGTAATTCTTTTAAAAACTGTTGCTGTCATGTACTCTGTACTGTAGCATGCGAGATATGTATTTAGTTGTGTGTGTTGTGTTCGCTCCGCACAGCTTGTAGGTCTCTGGTTAAGCAGCTAACAGCAATATCTGTTCGCTCGCAAATGTGTCGATGGAACAGTGAATGTTTGTCGTTGTTATTACTTGGAGTTCTGATAAAGAATACAGCAATACGTGTACAAACTGCAGTGCTTTATCAATATGTTTCTGCATTGGGCTAATGTGACGGTCTTGCCTGGGTGGTCTGCACAATGGAGACAGTGTGTGTAAATAGGGTTTCACTGATTCAGTACGAGAATAAACCATTTCCACAGCAATGCTTCATTAACTCTTCTCTGTTTAATTTAAAACAGTTCTCTTTTTTAATTCTGTCACTTAAGTTCTTTTTTAACTTTGTGATCGTATAGTGTTTCAGTTGTAAATATAAAGTTTGAATACAGATGACAAACTTTCAATTAATTATGAATCACAAATCAATGAATGAAGATCCTCAATGAAATACAGAGCAATACAATTAAACTCACAGTGACAGGAAACATCCCCACCTAGCGGAGAACTTAAGCAACTAATTTAGAATCAACAATTTAACAAACATTTAACACATTTAACAACATACCTGCACAATGGAGACAGTGTGTGTAAATAGGGTTTCACTGATTCAGTACGAGAATAAACCATTTCTACATAAAACACGAGACAACACACAAATTGATTACAATTGGGTCTCGTAATACAAACGCATTATAACTCAATATTGAGCAACACACTCGACGCCAAACACCACTTAACAGAGTCCCAACATATTCATTGAAAGATACAGTCACAAAAAGCAAATATTTGTGTGCTTTGGATACTATAAATGGTAATTCTCAAACCGTGAAAAACTTACCCACAGCAATGCTTCGTTAACTCTGCTGTGGGCGGTCCCTACTCCACACGCTAAATTACATCATGCAACATGTAGATGGCGCTGTTCCCATTTATGCAATAATTTAACACCTTTCCACTCTGTTACATGCACCCCCATTAAATTATGCTAAACTGGGGAAGCGTCTGTACAGTAGTAAAATTTAACAACGCAAGAACCAGAAGAAAACAAGAAAATGACTGTGATTGTCCTTGACATATTTCAGCATAAATATCAATTACAAAATTCCTCCATAAGAGGTATGCAAGAATGGACCTGTACCAAAATCCAGACTAAACATAGACTAAAGAGATGCCCAAAACACCCCTCTTTACATACACAATTCAAGGATTGGAAAATCTGGCTACTTAAAAGAAAAAGCTCAAAAAGACGATATCCTTCTTATAATTCACCCATGCAAAAGGTTTTTCACCCCATCAAAAAGAGAAATCAAAGATGGTGACGAATCATGCACAAACTGATTATTCATCTCACAGATCAATCTTTGTGGAGGTTTAATGGTCCTACCAGCCCTAGTCATTACTGTGTCTGTTCGAATGTGTTCTGGCTGAGTGCAAACTACAGGGTTAACTGTATCCGGAACAGGATTATTGTCTACTTGTGAAGGTGGAAAAACTGGCATAGCCAAGGAGTGCTGTGTAGACGTCTGGTCTAATTCATTGCCAGGAACTAGTCCTTCATCCAACAAATGTGGAATGTCACTTCCCACGTCACTTCCCTGCTCAAAGGATATTGAGCTGTTACAGGTATCAGAGTCTGCCTTTGAACTGGAATTCTGAACAACCAAAGAACCCTGAACTCCAGACAAAGCCACTGAGACAGTGTCATTTCAGGGCAGTTGGGCTGATCAGACTGCATAACCCAGTGAGCTGTTCTCGTATCACTGTCGGGATGATCAGGCAAGTCTGAGGTCGAATCAACTGAATGAGACTGAGATGGTAAAGCTGTTCCATCATCTTTGTACAAAAAGTTAACAGGGAGCAAGAGATTCCTGTGCACAGTCTTTTCTCTACCTGTTTCCTTGTCTCTTATCCGATAGACATTAATGGGTGATCTCACCGACATAACTTCGTAGAGGTTGGACTCCCACTTGTCTGCAATTTTCCGTTTGCCACGCTCACCATGGCTTGCCAGAAGGACTCTATCACCAACAGTCAAAGGTGCTCCCTTCATTTTCCGATTGTAGATCCTTGCATGCCGAGGTTGCTCAGTAGAAATGTGCTTCTGTGCAATATTCGCAGCTTCGCCGAGGTCACTTTTAAGCCTGGATACAAAATCTGAATACTTCATAACAGTCTCTTCCCTGAGAACATGTTGGAACATCACATCGATGGGAAGACATGGGACTCTCCCGAACATCAAATAGAA
This sequence comes from Acrossocheilus wenchowensis, assembly GCA_029620275.1. NCBI lineage: Eukaryota > Metazoa > Chordata > Actinopteri > Cypriniformes > Cyprinidae > Acrossocheilus > Acrossocheilus wenchowensis. The sequence goes on along the minus strand of CM056150.1, from coordinate 1,320,700 downwards.
AGGCTCAAAGCCTGTGGTCTCGTGAACGGTGCAGTTATAACAGAATCTGCAAAGACTGTGGCCACTTGGCTTTGGACTGGGGAGGTAAGGATCTTTTCATGTTCCCTAAGGTTCTGTTGAAGCGTTCAGTTATTCCGTTTCCCATAGGGTGGTAAGGAGTGGTATGTGATTTCTTAATACCTGCCATATCCAGCAACTCCTTCATCAATTTGCTCTCAAAACTCGGACCTTGATCCGAATACACATGCCTAGGAAATCCGTAAACACCGTTCCATAAATGATGAGCAACTTGCTTCGCGGACTGGTTCTTACAGGGGAAAGCGTAGGCTAATTTGGTGAAATGGTCTGTTGCTACTAGAACATCCACACTCCTGTTATCACCTTGCTCTGCTGTCCAGAAATCAATACAGATGAGTTCCATCGGCTCAGAGGTGTGTATGTTCTCAAGAGGAGCACAATCTTTCGGTTCAGGAGTCTTGCCTACAATACATCGCATACAGTTCCTCACATAATTTGCTATGTCACATTCCATGCCTGTCCAAAAAAACCTTTGTCTGGCCAATGAAAGTGTCCTGGAGCGACCTTGATGACCAGCAGCATCATGAAAACCATGAAGCACTTGTTGTTTCAGAGCATCTGGGACAATGAATTGATACAACTTTTTGTTCATGTGACAGTCTCTTTTGACTTTGAAAAGCATGCCATCTTTGACGGTAAGTTTATTCCAGTGCTTAAGAAGCTTTAGCGCAGTTCGAGGCTCATTTGCACGTTCACGCTTGTCAGGACGTCGGTGTCGTGGTACGTAAAAGAGTGCTCTATTCACAGCGGTATCCTGTTCTTTTGCGGCTGAAAGTGTGCTTACATTGAGTGCAGTAGTCTGGTCCACATCAGGGATGTGTGGCATGGTTTCCATGCCCATCATTTGTCCTACACCACCAGAACAATGTGCGTCTAATACTGCAGCTACATCCTGTGAACTCAAAGCACCTGCCGTCATCTGACCTTGTCTGCTAACTCCAGTCTCATCAGAAGGATCATCAACAGGACTTAGTACTTGACAGTTAGTGGTAAGTCGGAAAGAATCTTGAACGACTTGATCCACAACTCCATTAACTTGATTGAGCAAAGAGTGGTAAGGTTCTGTTACAAGTCGATGGCTTACACTAGACTGGACAAAAGGTTCCCTGCTCAACGCGTCGGCGACAATGTTCTTGGAGCCGGGTACGTATTTCAGATCAAAGCTGAAGGATGCTAATTTAGCAATCCAGCGTTGCTCACAGGCATCGAGCCATGGCTTGGTGAGTATGTAGGTGAGGGGATTATTGTCCGTCCAAGCTGTAAAATGACGGCCCTTCAACCAATAATGGAACTTCTCACATATCGCCCACTTAAGTGTGAGGAACTCTAGCCTGTGAGCTGGGTAATTCATCTGAGAACGAGACAGTGTCTTGCTAGCAAATGCGACTGGTCTGACCATAGCACTACCCTCAGGGATTTGGGACAGAACAGCTCCCAGACCATCAAACGAGGCATCTACAGTACAGCTAGTATGAAATCACAGTCAAAGTCAGGGTGTGCTAGTGTTACGCTTGTGAGAAGGTCCTCCTTTAACCCTCTGGGGTCGACAAATGCATATACGCGTTTTGAGGCAGATTTTCCTGATAAGGCCGAAATGAGCTTGAATTACTCTGCCATTTTTGATCATACAGATAAGAGCAATACACCATTCAAATCTGTAAGGGGTATACTTTTATTTGTATACACTCATAATAACAACTAAGCTTTGTGCTTTTGAAGAATAAAGAAAACAAACAGGGTGTGCTCTCTGTCTTCTCCGTCTCCGCGAACTGTTTTTAGAAACGCGTCACTAAAATGAACTGTAACTCAGCAAATTCTCAACACTGAGACATGGGAGTTATATCTATAGAAAGCTTGAAGTGTCTACTTTGAAATGAAGCAAGTCTTATCGAAAACAAACATTCTGTGATGAAGTAATCCGTATGAAACCAACACAATGTTCAGTCTGTCATCTCTAATGTGGTCCCGCCCCTGTGCAGCTCGCACAGTTCATATGTAAATAGCCACGTGGGACATGTGCACGTGCAAATGCCCAACACAAAAAAAGAAGACGCGCCGAGTAAAAGCAGGATTTCCCTCGAAAGAAGAACACGATTTCATCCAGCAGAGGAGATCAATCTGATGAGTAAGTAATGCTTCTTTTTTGCATTAGTTAACGTTTTATTGTGACATAAACTTGAACAGATTTAGTAACAGTTAGTCGGGTTTTTCCCAAACGACAACATGATGAATGCTACGTGTCTAAGAATGTTTAGACCATGTTTATTATTAATACTCTGTTCACAAATAGATTTTAATAGCGTGCTAAACAATAATAATTAGTTTCTCATATATAAAATATCATTTTTTATAGTACAAAGTACATCCTTTTATTGTACAAAGCATGCTTGAGTCTGTGGCTACAGAATCATATCATAGGCTACTATAAAATCATACATACTACACTATATGACTACAAAATCATAGTTGGGTTTTTCCCAAACTATAATTCCTGACTACAATGTTTGAAATCGTGTAAAACATTTTTTAATATGAGGGGCAATTCACTGTCTTTAAATTTCTTATGGCACGGTGATGTTTTCATGCTCTATATAAAACAATAAAAGTAATATGAGTGTACACTGTAACATGATGAATGCTACGAGTCTAAGTATGTTTAGTACGTTTATTATTAATAGCCTACTCTGTTCAGAAATAGATTTTAATAACGTGCTAAACAATAATAATTAGTTTCTCAGATATAAGATTTCTTTCTCTGTTTTTATGATAGTACAAAGCATGTGTGAGTCTATGGCTACAAAACCTATATATATATATATATATATATATATATATATATATATATATATATATATATATATGTATATATATTTATATATATATATATATATATACATATATATATATATATATATATATATATATATATAAATATATATACACATACAGATGTTCCTGATATTAACATGCTCACAAATGTTTTTTTGATTGTTTGTATTTTATTGAATCAGATACCAGCACCAGATGAATCCTGATGTCTCTTCAAACTGTTTTCCTCTGAGAGCGCTGAACCAACATCAGATGTTCAACTACACTGACATTCTATGTTAAAACAAGCTCCTTTTCTACTGATTATGTTTTTTTCTTCTTGAATCCATGGAAAGAAGTAGAAACACTTAAATAACACATGCAAATATCAGGTATGATTTACTTGTTTCACTTGTTGAACAGAATCTGTTGCAGGAATGACTCAAAGTCTGTTCACGTCTCTGTGGATAGATCATTGTGCACAATAATGCGTCTTTGACCTTCATTTACCTTTTTTTCAATCTCCTCACATTCTCTCTTACTTGCCTCACAGTCACAGTCACACTGATGGGCCATTAGGGGAGGGCCCTTTGTCTCTCAGGTGAGAATCACTTAATATTCATGGCCATTGCCACTCCCTCGCATATAGACCCTCGATTAGATTAGATTAGATTAGATTAGATTAGATTAGATTAGATTAGATTAGATTCAACTTTATTGTCATTACACAAGTACAGGTACAGGGAAACGAAATGCAGTTTAGGTCTAACCAGAAGTGCAATAGCAGCAAGTGCAGTATATACAATGGTTGAATAAGTGCAGGACAAGGATATGTACTGAATATATGTATATATATATATAGAAAGATGGTTATTAATATAAACAGAATTTACAGGTGAATATGTATAGTGAATAAATATACAGATGGCTATTACTATAAACAGAATTTACAGGTGATATGTACTATCAATATAATATATATACAGATGACTATTACTATAAACAAGGTGTAAAAGTGCAGTGGAAGTGATTGCATATTACAATTAGACATACGGTGCAAAATGTTAATGTAAACATTGATAATGTAAACAACAGTCGGCGGTGCAAATGAGCATAGTCCAATTTAGGTATGGTAGTGCAAGATACAAAAGTAAACAGTTGTTACTGTAATAAAAATTTACATTCAGTAGTGCAAATAAGGCAGATGTGAGGTAGGAGAGAAGAGTTAATAATATATGAGGAAGTGGATCAACGGGGGTTAGAGTTCAGTAAAGAGACAGCTCTGGGGAAGAAACTGTTCTTTAGTCTGCTGGTCCTGGTCCGGAGGCACCTGAAACGCCTACCGGAGGGCAGGAGAGAAAACAGTCTGTGGGCTGGGTGAGAGGAGTCCTTAAGGATGCTGCGAGCTCGATGCAGACAGCGTTTCCTCTGGATGTGTTCGATGGCAGGTAGTGGAGTCCCTGTGATGTGCTGGGCAGTTTTCACCACCCGCTGCAGTGCCTTGCGCTCCACAACAGAGCAGCTCCCATACCATACTGTGACACAGTTGGTCAGGATGCTTTCTATTGCGCAGCGATAGAAGTTCACCAGGATAGCAGAGGAGAGCTGATTCTTCCTCAGTGTCCTCAGAAAGAAGAGGCGCTGGTGAGCCTTCTTGACCAGGCTGGAGGTGTTGGTTTTCCACAACATGTCCGCCGAGATGTGGATCCCCAGGAACTTGAAACTGGAGACACGCTCAACAGCCATTCCATTGATGTGGATGGTGTCGTGTGTGCCTCTTGACTCCTTCCTGAAGTCCACGATGAGCTCCTTCATTTTGGTGGTGTTGAGGAGCAGGTTATTTTCAGTGCACCATGTGGCCAGGTGCTGGATCTCCTCCCTATAGGCAGTCTCATCATTGTTACTGATGAGGCCAATCACCGTGGTGTCGTCTGCAAACTTGACGATGGAATTAGATCCATACACAGGCTTGCAGTCGGAGGTGAAGAGGGAGTAGAGAAACGGGCTTAGCACACAGCCCTGTGGTACACCAGTGTTAAGTGTGATGGATGTGGAGCAGGTGAATCCTGATCGAACATTCTGGGGTCTGTTGGTCAGGAAGTCCAAAATCCAGTTACACATTGAGGTATTGATGCCCAGGTCTCCAAGTTTGGCTATTAACTTGGTTGGGATGACAGTGTTGAATGCTGAGCTGAAGTCAACAAACAGCATACGTGCATAAGTATTCTTATTGTCCAGGTGAGTGAGCACAGAGGGCAGTACCATGGAAATTGCGTCCTCTGTGCTCCTATTGCTACGGTAGGCAAACTGGTGTGAGTCCAATGTGGATGGTAGGGAGTCTTTTAGGTGTTCCAGGACCAGCCGCTCAAAGCACTTCATGACGATGGGTGTGAGTGCTACAGGGCGGTAGTCATTAGGGCACCTCTAGACTAGAGTGTTTTGGCACTGGCACAATGGAAGTGCATTTGAAGCATGTTGGTACGGCTGCTTGGGCAAGAGACAGGTTGAAAATGACTGTAAAAACCCCAGCGAGCTGCTCCGCACATGCCCTGAGAACATGACCAGGGATGTTGTCTGGTCCAGCAGCCTTGTGCGCGCTGATCCGGCTCAGTGCCTTGCAGACATCTGTGGAGGAGAGTATGATTGGTGGGTGGTCAGCTGAGGGATTGAGCTTGGTGGCAGCTTCTCTGTTGTCTCTTTCAAAGCGAGCATAAAAGTAATTTAGCTCGTTCAGGAAGTTGACATCAGTGGCTGCGGGGGTGGAGTGGGTGGGTTTGTAGTCACTGATGGCCTGAATGCCCTGCCACATGCGTCGAGGGTCAGAGTTGTAAAAGTGTCCCTCTATCTTTAGCTTGTAGCAGTGCTTGGCCTTTTTGATGCCCCTCTTCAGGTTTGCTCTGGATGTGCTGTAGGCTTGTGCATCTCCTGATCTGAAGGCATTGTTGCGTGACTTCAACAGGAGTCGCACTTCCTTGTTCATCCAAGGCTTCTGATTTGGATATGTGGTGATCTGTTTCTGGGTTGTAACACTGTCAATGGTGATATTGATATGATCCAATACAGAGGAGGTGTAAGAGTCAATGTCTGTGTGAGCGCCACTGGTGGCTTGAGAAGCAAACATACTCCAGTCTGTGTGTAGAAACCTTTCCTGGAGTGTGGAATCTGCCCCTGCAGGCCACACCTTGATGGTCTTCACTGATGGCTTCACACGGTTGATGAGGGGTGCATATTTGGGGGTGAGGAACAAAGAAAGGTGATCTGACTGTCCCAGGTGGGGGAGGGGTGTCGCAGCGTAAGCTCCAGCCATGTTTGTGTAAACATGGTCTAAGGTTTTGTTTCCTCTGGTGTGACAGGAAACATGCTGGTGAAACTTGGGTAGCACTGACTTTAAGTTTGAGTGATTAAAGTCACCTGCAACAATAAAAGCCGCTTCCGGGTGATCAGTCTGTTGTTTACTGATGGCTGCGTGAAGTTCTTTCATAGCAAGCTTGGCATCAGCATCCGGGGGAATATAGGCTGCAGTTATAATGGTGGAAGTGAACTCCCGCGGTAGATAAAACGGTCTACATTTAACCATGAGAAACTCAAGGTTAGCTGAACAATGACTCTCAACAATAGCAGAGTTTGTGCACCAAGCTTTGTTAATGTAAATGCACAATCCACCACCTCTGGTCTTACCGGAGCCATCTAATGTTCTATCCACCCGGAGTGTGTGGCGTCCCGCTAGCTCAATAGCGGTGTCCGGTATTCCACTGTTTAACCAGGTTTCCGTGAAGATTAGGACGTTACAGTTCAAAAGTTTCTTGCTGTGTGTGATGCTGAGTCGAATCTCCTCCATTTTGTTCACTAGCGACCATACATTGGCAAGGAAAATGCTGGGTAAAGAGAGCCGGTGTGGTGTTAGCCTTAGCTTAGCTCTTAGTCCTCCGCGCTTCCCCCGCCTTTGTTTACGATCTCGACGCCGCCTGCGAGCACTTCCGCCCGGCCGGGTAGGGTGCATAGCCTCGGGTGTCCTAGCGATCTCAGGAAGGAGTCGAAGATTGTCCATAAAAGTGTCGGAAATTCGCAAACCGATATCCAAAAGCTCACAACGGGTGTACGATGTAAAGGCACAACTGTTCTGCAGGAACAGGCCCGAGATGAGTAAGAAAAATACCGCAAAATTGCAAAATCTGGAGAGACCCAGAGCCTCGCGATGTACTCGCGCCGCCATCTTGGGTAGATCACAAAACATGTCTTGAAAATTTTAAATCAATATATTGTTTTCTGTGAATGAGTAAGCAGAATGATTTTCACATAATTTTGAAGTAAATATTCTAGCCTACAAGACTGATTACTCAAAAGTCTTGTTCAGAACTATTTAGTGTGGGATTTAAGGCCTTATTTCAGCTACATTTTTTCCCCCAAAACTTACTAACCACGCATAATATTTTTTTTCTAAAAAATGCAAACATGTAGATCAATCTTGGTCACATATTATTGTAGCACAGTTTGTGCTGAATACAAAAAAAATTACATGTTGGTCAATAGCATGTTTTAAGTAGCTGAAATAGGCACGAATATCAGGGCATGTCAAAACATCTCAAGGGCCCCAAAATGACCTCAGACCCCAGAGGGTTAAAGTGTCAAACGCTTTCTGGCTATTTGTCATTCCAGTCTGTTGGCGAAAGTTTAACACACACAGCCTTTGAGTTGAGCTTCCTCCTTCTGCCTCTAGAGCCCATAGTGTCATTCTTTGAGATCAGATCAAATAACGGTTTGGCTTTAACAGAGCATCTCTCTATAAAATGTTGGTAATATAATACCATACCTAAGAACGATCTGATTTTCTTGTGACATGGAGTGACGCCATCAAAGTCCATCAAATCCACTGCTTGAACATCTGTAATGGCTTTTATTTTCCCTGGATCGGTCTTAACACCATCCTCACAAATGACATGTCCAAGAAACTTAACTGATTTTCTCAAGAAGTGGCATTTTTTAGGGGAAAGCTTGAGATTGTGGGCCTTGAGTCTTGAAAACACCATCTCCAGCCTTTCAAGTGCAACCTGCTCATTGGGAGCAAAAACCATGAGATCATCAAGGTAGCACAGCAAACTTGTGAAGTTCTCGTCACCAAAGATTGACATCATCATACGCATGAATGTAGTGGGACTATTGCAGAGACCCTGAGGCATCCTGTTATATTCATGTAACCCAAATGGCAACGAGAAATAAATATTTTTTATCGTCCTCGTGTAACGGAACATTATAGAGGCCTGAGGTAAGGTCCATAGTCAAGAAGAAAGCATTTCCTCCTAGAGCAGCTAAAGCATCAGCCTGGTGTGGCAGAGGATGGGCATCTTTCACAGTTCTGGTGTTGAACCACCGAAAATCTGTACAGATCCTCAAATCACCTGTTCTTTTTCCACACCAGGACGAGAGGGGACGTCTATTCACTGTTTGATTTTCTGATTATGCCCTTCTCTTCCATTTCATCCAGCGCTACTCTCAGTTTCTCATAATGACTTGGAGGTACACGACGGTAGGGCAGACGAAAGGGTTTTTTATCCACTAGGTGGATCCGATGTACAAAATCTTTGGCCTCACCACAATCCATTTTATTCCTTGAAAATATGGACTCATATTTCTTGACAAGATGGAGCAATTTCATTTTCCATGTTGAAGACACTTCGCATGCTGTCAGATCCAAGTCTGTCAATCCCAAGTCATTCAAGATCTGCATTAACTCGTCCTCAGATTCCTGGGAACCATCCTCATGTCAAAAGTATTGAACTTGAGACTTAATATAGTCACTCTCTGGGAGATCTTCAACAGCGATGCACAGAGAAACATCCGCAATCTTTGCATTTCTTCTTAAGGTCAACACACTGTTTGTAGGGTTTATAACCTTCACAGGTATCCAGCCATCGCCCCATAAAGGTGTGATGACTCGACCAACCATGATCTGCTTAGGGCTGCATTTGGACTGGGTGGGCTCCATCAGCACTGTACTACCCACAGACATCGTAGTGTTGCCAGTAAGTTTCCCCCATACAAGGTGTTCACTCTGGGGTGTCACACAGTGCTTGAGTTTAACAGTACCAACTTTCTCAGGTACGTGGTCGCCTCTCCATCTCTGTGTGTTGGACAGCAAGGAAATGAACTCTAAACACTCGTTTTGTCCATTACTGCTTGGTAATGAGATCAATTTCCAGTAGTCATCTGTATTTTTTAGGAGAGTCAGCAGGCTTTTTATGGCGTTGCTGCCCAAGATCATCTCATCAGTCTGGCCTGGAACGATCAGCACAGGTATTATCATTTTACATCCATAGACACAGACAGGCAGATCATACATCGCTGTTGGTGTGACTTGATGACCACCACATCCAATAATTACAACATCATCAGCAGAACATTTTCTCAACGTTAAAGTGCTCGCCAGCAAACTAGCTTCAGCTGTCTCGCTGAGAGTGCAGGCCATTGAGCCACTGTCGAGTAATGCAGTGAAAGATGGGCCATTTTCCACAGATACAGTAGTGTAAAATAACGAATCAGCTCTGGGGACTCTTTGTATTCCTTGAAAGACAGCGGTTTTTGTCAGGCGAGACATTCGGTTTATACTGTTCATATGCAGACTCGTAATCTTGTGTGTCGAAGATGGGAGGATTATCAATATGGTCTGTACTAACCTCCTGTACTAAGGTTGGCGTCTAAGATGAGAATGAGGTTTGTTAGAATTGGTTAACAGGACTTTTTCAAGCATGTCAATGACCTTTTCAAGGGCAGAGAAATCTGTGCTTTTCTGTTGCTGTTCGCACACCGAAGGAGCAGGCACTAGGACTGTATTAACATCTATCTTGTTAACTGAAACTCTTTCACTTTGACTGCGACGCACTGTACTGGTGGCTTTGAACGAAAAGTCAGATTGATAGTCATTAAGCACAGCCTGTGGGCTGACCATTTGTCAATTGATTTGGATCTGAAGGTTAAGGCTAAGTCTTTATTCGGGCAGTGTCTGATAAACACATGGACTATTTCAACACTGGGCTTGTCAAGTGTTTTACCTTGCTCTCACAGGCATTCAGAGGCGACATCCGGCGCTTTGTTGAGTCTCAGCCAGTAGTCGTATGGATTCTCATCCTCCTCAGGTAAGGTAGTGTAAAAATCAGCAAGTGGAACAGGTGAATAATGACTACAACTGAAATGTTTGTGCAGCAGGCTGTAGACAGAATTCGGGCAGACAGTGGCGGTGGAGTCACAGTTCCTGATCCAGAATTTGACTACATCTTTTGCTTTACCACGCAAGTGTACAAGGATTTCCTCCACATGTTCATCAGCACTCATGTTGCTCCTTTTACCAAATGTCCTCATCAGATCTTCCCATTCCATCTCCACTGTGAGTTTAATACAATTAAACTCACAGTGACAGGAAACATCCCCACCTAGCGGAGAACTTAAGCAACTAATTTAGAATCAACAATTTAACAAACATTTAACACATTTAACAACATACCTGCACAATGGAGACAGTGTGTGTAAATAGGGTTTCACTGATTCAGTACGAGAATAAACCATTTCTACATAAAACACAAGACAACACACAAATTGATTACAATTGGGTCTCGTAATACAAACGCATTATAACTCAATATTGAGCAACACATTCGACGCCAAACACCACTTAACAGAGTCCCAACATATTCATTGAAAGATACAGTCACAATAAAGCAAATATTTGTGTGCTTTGGACACTTATAAATGGTAATTCTCAGATCGTGAAAAACGTGCAACTTACCCACAGCAATGCTTCGTTAACTCTGCTGTGGGCGGTCCCTACTCCACACGCTAAATTACATCATGCAACACGTAGATGGCGCTGTTCCCATTTATGCAATAATTTAACACCTTTCCACTCCGTTACACTAACTCATATATATCATGGCTGCTTGTGTATTTACCGTGGGCTCAGTAATGGTGATGCTGTTCGGTTATTGACATGCGCTGCACGCAGTTGACCAATCACAACAGACCGGGTCATCGGACCAATCACAGCAGATTAGCGTCATGCAAAGGAGGGGTTTGGAAAAATGAATCATTGAGTGAATCGTTCGGGAGTCGTTGAGCAAAAAAGGGAAAAACAAATGCATATTAAAAGACAATGAAAGTGTTTTTTGACCTTGCATGCATGTCAACCTTTTGCTGGGGATTCCCAAAACCAAAATATGAACCTTTCATAACCCATAATAGGGGCACTTTATTAACGGTAACAGTATTGACATGCTTGTGTTTGAACTGTTGGAATCCTGGTTGAGAGATGATAGATGTGTTCGACTTCATGCAGCACTGCACAGACCGATCGGCGAGAGTAATTCATGCAGCACTGCACAGACCGATCGGCGAGAGTAAGCCGTTTGCAGTCGGACTCTTTCTGCTCCCGGTAGTGATGCTCTCACGGTGTTTGCATTCTCTATCACAGATGAACTGAATAACATGCAATATTTGCCAAATGCACAGATTTTTCAGAAACGTTTTCGTGAGCAACAGAATTTATATAAATTCTAGTTCAAATTCTAGAGGAGGGGGGGGGGGGGGGGATACTGATCAAGTTTTGAAGGCAATATAGTGCAAACATTTTAATATCTGGTTTGGTGTCTGCTTTGATATGCGTGGTTATAGGCTACATGCATGTGGAGAATGCATGTGACACAAAGGAAATAAAGGACGGCTTTTGTATAATATACCAAAACAAGTTGGTTTAGTTCGAGTTAGTTATGGCAACATAAAGGAATATACAGTAATATCTCATCTGAAAACTGGTCATTCTGCCCTCAACAAATCACTTCAGATAATAGGAAACAAGATTCTGGTCAGTGCAATAAATGTGGACTTCCAGAAACTGTACTAATCAATTGTATGGTGTATGAAAGGGAAAGAATTCAGTCAAAGAATTACTTAATTTCTGTTGGAATAAACTCTTTAACTTTGCAGAATATACTAAACAGTAAAAGATTATGAAACTCATTTAATTTTTTTGAAAGCAACAAAGTTATATAAGAGAATATAGAATGGTAGTGGTTTTCTCTCTCTCCTGATATCAATGCCTCTCAGTAGGTGGCGGGTTTTGCACCAAAGATGGTTTGAACCGCCATTAAACTCGAAGAAGAAGAAGAAGAATGCATGTGACGTCACAGGCAGAGGACTTTCACTTTCACTTTTCTCCGGAAGGACGCGTGCTCTTTCATATGTGTTTGATATGTTTGTTTTTAAGCGAATGAAGTGGTTTCGTTGCTGTTTCGTGTTGTCTGTGGTTGATTTCAGTGTTTGTGTTAACATAAGACTTAGATTGTGCATTTGAGTGAACTATCAGGATCGTTCAGCTGAATGATTAGTTTGAGTAAGTGTTGGAGATCTCACTCTTCTGTCTTCAGCTTCCTTACTTAACTACACTTTTTAATTATCTGTACTTTACTTTAGTATTGCTTTTTTTCTGGAAACTTATGACTTTAACTTCACTACATTTTAAAGACAAATATCGTACTTTTCACTCCACTACATTCTGTCTTTACTATGTAGTAGCTTTTAAAGTCAAAGGGGATTTTTTTTTCTTTTCTTCTCTAAAGCGTGACACTTTTGTTAGACATTATCCACCTTATTTCTCCTGTAAGAGTGCATGCGTCCATTTGTAAATTTAATGTGTCTGGCGCTTCCAGCTATGTTTAGCTGAACAAAACAGCTTGTTTTGCTGCTTGATAATACAAATTGGCGTGTCTTACCATATTATTGTAATGTATTATCTTAATTATTTAATTATTATTATTATTATTATTTTTGTGCAAACAGTATTACCGTTTACTGCACTTTGTTATTCTCTTTACTTCCCTACAGCAGCTAATGAACCGGAAGTCTCGTGCATTCATAGAAAACGCGTTGAAAAATAAGCTGGATAAGTAATCAGTCTTGTAGGGTTTGTGAAGTGATTTCCCTGCATTTTTTGAACACTGACCAGATGCAAATGTCATATTTATTTACAACAATTCAGTAATTAGAAGTTAATATTGTGGTAGGCTATATATTAGACATGATATTGTCTGATTTTGCTAAATTGTGTAAATTAAAATATTACCTATAAAGCCACAGAAGAACTGCTGTGATCTTCTAATAAAACAAAATAGATGTTTGACTTGAAGCAGCACTGCAGACCATTCTGTGTAAGACATCAAAGTACTGCGGGAGCGATTAGACAACATTTTTAAAATGTTTGTTTTGATGCCAAATAAATCTTACTATTTTGCTTTTTTTGTTAAAGCAGTGTTACTCTTGTAAAGTTATACAGCTACAGTTGTGTTGCTGGGTTTTAAAGCAGATTTTTTTTTTTCTTATCAGTCTGTGTTTACAGTAATTTCACTGTCTACTCGGTTCAAATGTGGATGAATGGCTTTACATAGATGTGTAAACACTGCCAGAGCTGAGATCACTACCATCCTGCTTTTGTGGGGTGGGTCGGGCTGTTTATTTTTTTGTTGTTGTCAACTCACTTATTTCATTTCTATAGTTTTTTAACATTCTAAAAACTCTTAAATATACTACAAGCTACTCAGTGTATTCAGCAGGTGTAATGTATTGTAAGTTGCTTCAGAGGCATAAGGTATTGCAAGTATTATACAACAATAAAACAGCGTGTTGATATAAAAAAGGAAATGTACTTTTGGTACTTAAGTACTTTTAAAAGCAAGTGTTTCTGTACTTTTACTTAAGTAAAAATCTGTCTTTACTACCAGCAGTATCTGTGCTTTCACTCAATAATGGAGTTGTGTCTCTGTTCAGCTTCATCATGAATCAAACACAAACACCCCGAGATCAAGAGCTTTCTTCAGGATGCAGGTACTTTACATACATACTATATTAACCCTAATAACAAGACCATAAAGAGACATCAGAAAATTCATTTATTGCTATTTTTGATCTTATTAGAACACAAATAATACAAATTTGTGATTTTTTTTTTTAAAACATATTTTTTATTTTTGCAATGTGTGTTACAACATTTTAGATACATTTTTAAAAACATTTGTTGTAATATTGTTAAACAATAATGTATTAATATATTAGCCTACTGTATCATATTTTATACACAAATTTACAGGGCCTATAAATTATTAACATGATCAAAACTTTGCTGATAAACCTGTTGTATACTTCATGACCTCTGATTGATAGTTCATGCTTTTATCAAGTAAATTATTTTTACTGTGAAATCTTTCATGATTTTTATAATGTAAATGTAAGAAGAACTTTTATATTAGTAATTTGTTTATTTGTCTATCTCTCAATAATGAATAATGATTCAATGATTGACAATAAATTATCATTTAAGAGTTTAAACTGATTTTGTGAAATAGGCTACAGAGTGTATAGAGTCTATAGACCACAGAGTAAAACATATCTTGATTTATAGCCCTAAAAGGGGACGAATCCCCTGAGATACACACATTTACAGAGAGATTATGAAAAATTAAAAAAAAAAAATGAATTAATAACATTTCAATGTAAACATAATAAGCTAATGTTTAACAACAACTTTTTAAACATGTAAGTTGCCTGCAATTATTGTAAATATGTGAAATACATCAACTTTTATTTGAGGGTGAGTATTTTCCCACAACAGGTGGCCATGTTTTAAATGCTGTATGTGAGAGAAACAAATAATGAATGAACAAAGTCACCAGATCTAAATATTCACAACAAACATCCTTTCAACATTTCTTTTTAAAGCTAAAAATTAGAATTTTATTTAAAACAATAAGACCATATCGCCTCCTTATAAAGTGATTTTAATGTTTGATTTTTAAAAGTTCTTTATTAAAATGAATGTCATCATTAAATCTGTTCATCAGAAGAGATCAGAGCCAGAGCTGTGTGTCATATTTATATTGTGTTTTTGTTTTATATTTGGCATTCATGTTAATATGGTATTCATATTACTTATTATGGCAGAGAGTCTATGAAAGAACTTTGGTTTATAATTTCTGTATCAACAAAGTAACCATGAAAAGATCATATATTTTTTTAAATCACGTTAATATTAATACAGTAATTGAAAGGATTGTTTGTTATAGTTCAGTTGATCAGAAGAGATCAGAAGCAGAGTCCAGCTGTGTGTTTATGAAGAGTGACGAGTCTATAGATCATCCACAACATCTCAGGTACAATATTTCATTAACAGACAGAATTGTAATATTTGTTATGGTGTTTTATCATGCGATTATTTCATCTGATATTTTATAATTTGCTCACACTCTCTCTGTTATAGTTCAGTTCATCAGAAGAAATCAGAAGCAGAGCCCAGCTGTGTGTCTATGAGGAGTGATGATTCTATGCATCATCCACTTCATTTTAAGAGTGATGACACAAGGTTTAACCTCAAGTATTACATTTTATTTGTAAAAAATATGATTATAGTAAGATATTTTAAGTCAAACTCTCGTAATTTTACAGCACTATAATAAATAAATATGAGCATAAGTCGAAATTCAGTAAATGTAATGACAACGAGTAGATATAGAGCACAGAGTACAATTATTTATTTACATTAATTTAAATGGTATTTATTTTTTACAGTTCTGACCTTAAGCAGGTGCATTTTTAATAAAGTCAAAACTGTTATTAAGGTAATGAGAAAAATGTCACCAATGTCAGAGTGTTTGATTCTTGATTCAAGGTCAATCCTGCAACACAGATCAGTAACAAAACCCGTCTGTAAGAAATATGACCAGCCTGTGAATCAACCACAAGACACGTATCCTGGTGTAAGGTAAACATTACTCATTTACATCATTAATAACTGACACATTTCATAAACCCTGTGATATGTTCAGTGTCTAATAACACAGAAAACAAAAAAGACGTTTTTCTCTGTACATTTACCTCTGTAGCTCATGTAATAATGTGGTATTTTAATTTTCCAGCCATGAAGTCCTCAACACGTTCAGATCAAATCTGATGAAGAAGTTTGAGCGTCTGTATGAGGGAACAGCGATGCAGGGAAACCCAACACTCCTGAATGAGATCTACACAGAGCTCTACATCACAGAGAGTGAGAGTGGAGAGATCAGTAATGAGCATGAGGTGAGACAGATTGAGACACGATCCAGGAGAGCAGCAACAGAGGACACAGCCATCAAATGCAGTGACATCTTTACACCTTTACCTGGACAAGACAAAGCCATCAGAACTGTGCTGACAAAGGGAGTCGCTGGCATTGGAAAAACAGTCTCTGTGCAGAAGTTCATCCTGGACTGGGCTGAAGGGAAAGAGAATCAGGACGTCCAGCTCATATTTCCACTGCCTTTCAGAGAAATCAACCTGATGAAGGACAAAACACTCAGTCTTTCAGATCTTCTTCATGTGTTTTTCCCTGAAACTAAAGAATTGGAAATATCCAGTGATGAATATAAAGTGTTGTTCATCTTTGATGGTCTGGATGAGTGTCGTCTGTCTCTGGACTTTAAGAGTAAAGTGAAACTGTGTAATATATCTAAATCAGCCTCAGTGGATGTGCTGCTGATGAACCTGATTGTGGGGAATCTGCTTCCCTCTGCTCTCATCTGGATCACCTCCAGACCAGCAGCAGCTGATCTCGTCCCCTCTGAGTGTGTCCATCGAGTGACAGAGGTACGAGGCTTCAATGAGCCACAGAAGCAGGAATACTTCAGGAAGAGAATTAGTGATCAGAGTCTGGCCGATACAATCATCTCACACCTGAAGTCATCAAGGAGCCTCTACATCATGTGCCACATCCCGGTGTTCTGCTGGATCTCAGCCGCTGTTCTGGAGAAGATGTTGAGTCCAGCAGAGAGTGGAGAGATTCCCAAGACTCTCACTCAAATGTACACACGCTTCCTGATCCTTCAGACTGATATCAAACGTGAGAAGGACTATGAGAAGAAGGTGAGAGATGAAGACATGATCCTCAAACTGGGGAAAGTGGCTTTTGAGCAGCTTGTGAAAGGAAACCTGATCTTCTATGAGGAAGACCTGAGAGAGTGTGGCATTGATGTGAGAGAAGCATCAGTGTACTCAGGATTGTGCACTCAGATCTTCAGAGAGGAGTTGGGCTTGTATCAGGGGAAAGTCTTCTGCTTTGTTCATCTGAGCATTCAGGAACATCTAGCAGCTCTATATGTGCACCTCTCCTGGACAAACCACAACAGAAATGTGTTTGAGCCAATCACCAAACAGAGTTTACGGTCTAAAGTGAAGAAACAGTTTCAACTTAGTTCAGAACATATTCAACTCAATTCATCAGAACATGTTTCATTATCTGAGCTGCATCAGAGAGCTGTGGATGAGGCTCTACAGAGTAAAAATGGACATCTGGATCTTTTCCTGCGGTTCCTTCTGGGTTTGTCAGTGGAGTCTCTTCAGTTTCTCCTACAACGAATAATGATGATGAAAAGAAGTAGATCTGGCAGCAATGAGAAAACAGTTGAGTACATCAAGAAGAAGATCAGGACCATTGACTCTCCAGAGAAATCCATCAATCTGTTCCACTGTCTGAATGAACTGGGTGATCGTTCACTAGTGGAGGAAATACAACAATATCTTAAATCTGGAACAATAAGTGAAGCCAAACTCTCTTCATCTCAGTGGTCAGCTGTAGTTTTTGTGTTATTGGCATCAGAAGAGGAACTGAATGAGTTTCATTTGAATAATTTTTTAAAGAAAAGAATAAGCTTGAAAATATGAAAGTTCTTCTGAAGTTGCTGCCTGTGATTAAAGAATCCAGATCAGTTCAGTAAGTATCAATGAGAACAATCACTTCACTGTTAAAACATTAAGAAAATCAAAGTTCATAAATCTCCAGTGCTGTAGCTATTATTTTAGTGGTCAGGATTTTGATGTGTTTTAAATACAGTGACACTGTAAAATATTTCTTCAGGCATTAAAACAAAGTCAGAAAGGTTGCATATAAATTAGTGCCGTCAATCGATTAAAAAATGTAATCGCGTTAATCACAGTCATGGACTGTGATTAATCATGATTAATCACAAATTTTAAATACTAGGATTTACCTGTACATGTGTTGAAAAATAAATCCATGACAAACTAGTTTAAGGAAACACACTTCCACCAGGTATGAGACATAATCCTTATTATTCTTTTATCATTATTCTTTTGTTTTTATTCAGCCATTATCAGCCTTTAAACTAGCTTCAATCCCAGTATTTACCCAACTATTATCAAAAGTATTTCTAAATAAATACAACAAAACATTCTTGCGACCTTACGTGAAGTAATGACAAAATGCATTATAAAGAAGAATTGGACCTGTTCTGCAGCTGCATTAGAGCTAACATTAGCATCATGCTTCATAAGACAATTTATGAGATTAATAGTACACTTTTCCTCAGAACTCACTTCAAACCACCATCGAGTGTTTGTAATAACTTCCTTTTACGTTCACATGTGGAATTTGGTCGTTTACTGTTGTTAAAATATGCTATTTATAGCCGTTTATATAGCTGCACAAATTAGTATTTCAGATTCACACATTCATCTCAAGAAAATCACATACAGACCATATCTATCGTAATCATGTGTTTATTATCTTATATAATCTATAGTGGCTGTTGTCATGTTTATTTCTGCTGTGTAAAAGCCTTAACATGTATGCTCTGCTGAAACTCACGTTGTTTGATGTTACAACCGCCTCTCCGTTCTTAAGTCGCCAGGGATACATTCCAAGTATAAAACACATTAGTAAAAGGATCTATTTTAATTTTTATTTCTCTATATACACTTTGGGCGGTCACGGTACATTAAAAAAGTAGCACAAAAAAAAACACAACCCACGGCTCTGTCATTTTTTCCCACGACTTTATTTTCAAAATAAACCACTTGTGCCTTTACCCTGGCAACACTGGTCCGCTGTACCCTCATCACACAATGATAGATAACCTTTCGAACTGCGATGACGGGAAGAAGTTGGGGTAAAACCTTATCAAACGATTAATCTGCACTAAAAAAATATTAACGTGTTAAATTTTTTGGATTAATCGCATGCATTAACGCGTTAACATTGACACCCCTAATATAAATAATTCAGGTTTTTAAATTAAAAATGTTAAAACTAATATTAAGAAGGAATTTAAATATTTCTCATCTGGCATGAAAGACCAAGCAGAAATCGAGAGCAACCAAACAAGTGGCGAAGCAGCTTATATATACAGCAGCTCAAATCTCCTAAAATCTGATGAATCAGTTAATGGAGCAAATCAGCAGCATACTTGAACACACTTTTGAAGACAAAAACTGAAATCTACAAGGTAGTTATTAATTATAATTTTTTGAGTTTTGACATTTTACAGAAGGGAATCTGGAATGACAAGAGCTAAACTCAAACTTCTCAAAACCTTCTGCCAGTTCACAGTCCAGCATGTTGATTATTTTTAAACATGCTAAACCAGTTAGAAGTTACATTAATTTAACTTTTGCTCAATTACAATACAATTGCATACAATTAAAAATGTACTCTATTAATAGATAAATGATGATTTAATCCAGTCTTTACATTTTCATTTGTGTAAATTTGCCCATGAAACTTGGATAATTTGACATTAAGAAATGCATATGCAGTTTTTTTTGTTTTTTGTTTTTCCCTCATGGTATGAATTAATTTAATTATATTGGAATTGCAAGTTGCTGTTCATTGCAGCAAGTTGTTTGATTGCTTTTTTATTAGCTGCTTGATAGTGTTTCTCTCTACAGGTTGTGGTATTGTGGTGTCACAGATGAAGGTTGTGCTGCTCTGGCTTCAGCTCTGAGATCAAACCCTCTCACCTGAGAGAACTTAATCTATCTGGGAATAAACTAGGAGATTATAGTATTAATTTGCTCTCTGCTGGACTGGAGGAACCTCACTGTAAACTGGAGAAACTGTGGTAAAATCATATATAACACACACATTCTATGTAGTGAATAGTGTCATAAATTAAGACTGATTTGCATAAGAAATATTATTTATCCTGCTTGAATGAGACTTTGAATGTTTTATGATCGTTCTGTGTTCTGTGACATTTTAGACCTCAGTCCAGTGGTCCATCAAAGATATTGATTTGTGCTTTAAGTTTGTACTTTATCTTTAATAATGGATTCACAGTTAAACTGATCTGATCTGAGAGAGTGAATAGTGTGTCATTGTTCTCTACAGGTTGTGGGATTGTGGCATCACATATAAAGGTTGTGCTGCTCTGGCTTCAGCTCTGAGATCAAACCCCTCACACCTGAGAGAATTGGATTTGTCATGGAATAAACTAGGAGATTCAGTGAAGCTTCTTTCTGATGTACTACAGGCTCCTCACTGTAAACTGGAGAAACTGTGGTAAGATCCTATATGACACACTGTAAAGTATACTATATGTGAAGTGCAAAATAAATTACAATTTTAAAAACAAAATTACAAATCCAAGAACAAAACAATAAATTTGAAACTCAATGGCAAATCTAAACAGAAAACAAGTCAGACAAAACGGAAAAGGTAGGTATTGTTTGAAAATGTAATACTTATCACTGATTGGACGATACATCTGTCAATAAAGATGCACAGAAAGTATAAAAAATTGTGTGACCAAGAAAAGAAAACTTTGTTTCTTGTACAGGTGGACTTTTGTGTTCACTTTAACCTTTTTTGCAATAGCAAAAACCTTTTAAATGGATTATCTGTTTACACGTAGTGCACAAAGCCCATCAGAAAACATTACAAAAGAAACCAGTCACATACTGTAAGTGGGAGAGTAAGGACAGTGGGCTTAGCTTTTGACACCAACCCGAGTACAAACTCAGAGAAAAATTAAATGTTCAAAAAAATGGAAATAAAGTGTCTGATAGGTATTTAAAAGTGGTAATATAGTGCCTAATGGTTATTTAATAGGCCTTCTAATTGATCAGGCAGGCTGGAGATCAGTCATGTGCAGCTGATACACCATTTTCAAAACCGTGGCTCTCTTCATGGAGCTTCGCAGGTTAAACATGGTTAGTGTTAGGAGCAGGTATAGGAGTGGGCTTTAGGGAGAGCCACAAGTAGGGTCCCAATGAGGCTGCATCTACTTATGATTATAATTTTTAGTTTTTATAGCGAAAAGGTCCCCGCTTTGAGTCCCTGAGTCAGGAAGCCTTTCTCACATGTTCTCCTCATGTCTGTGTGGGTTTCCTCTGAGTGCTCCGGATTCCCCCACAATCCATAAACATGCAGCAGGTGAATTGGACACTATAAATTTACCGCAGGTGTGAATGTTTGTGTGTGTGTTTGTGACTCCTGTTATGGACTGGCCGTATGTTCAGGGAGTCCCTCACCTGTGACCCGAGATGCTGGGATAGACTCCAGCCCCCCGCAAACCTACAGTGTCACGGTTCTGTCCTGACACCCTGTTTGTCTTGTCTCTGTTTCTCGTGTCTGTTGTCTTGTGTCAGTACATGGATTTGTTGTTGTTTTTGACAGCCATGTGCTCCTCTACCCCCTCATCCTTGTTTCCTCTTTACCACACCCCCTTGTTAGCCCTTGTCTAGTCCTTGTTGGTCTAAATGTTCTCACCTGTTCCTCGTGTGTTTTCCTCCTATTTATAGTTCCCCTTGCCCTCTTGTTTTTACCGGTTCGTGGTCATTCTCACCCTCATTGTCTTTGTGTCTGTCTGTGGATGTGGCCAAGTATGTGTTGCCTGGTTGGTCTTGTGCCCTAGTCTTGTCCCTTGTAATTCCATTTTCTTTTCTTGCTGCTTGTTTTTTCAATTTTGTCTGTTTTTGTCTTTTTGCTTTTATTTTAGTATTTATCTAGTTGTAGTAGTCCTGATCTTTTATTTGCATTTTTGGTTTATTTTTAAGTTATTTGTGGTTCTTAAGGTAGTAATTATTTCCGATTTATTTTGTTACTTTTTATTAGTTCTTTTGTTTATCCCCCTGCTTCCCTTGGAGTAATTTGTGTTCCTGTGGAGCCCTGAATGAATGAGGCATTCTGCGGTCAACAAGTATCTGAGCACAGCTCTATGGTGCCTTCTCCATCTGCCTGGTCTTGCTGCTTCCTCTGCTGCTATTCTGCCAGTTTATGTCCATGGCTGTTCTAGTGGTCTTCCCTTGCTATTTCATCTCTGTTAACTGTGTTCCTGCTATTGAATCACCTGCTCAATTCACTACCCTCTTGTATCTGTCTGTTTTGTAAATAAACCCTTGTCACTCATTCTGCGATCGGGTCCTCCTTCCAGATCCCTGACATGCAGAGGATAAAACAGATTGGAAAGTGGATGTATGTAATTACATAATGTCTTGTAATGTAGGGGTGTAATGATCCCATCGATACATCGATTAAATGTCTAACGATACGATGCATCGGTGCCACACGTAAAATATTGATATCTGTAGTATAAATAGGAACCTTATTTTGACACTGTCCACATTTTCACCGATGTCCATCTATGCATTACCGCCAACGCTTGCATTCTCGTTCAAACTCAATGTCATAAAGAGAGAACTCAAAATCCAATTGCAAGTGAAGTACAGTTTATTGACAACAAGCAGTGAAAATAAAGCAAGGCAAATGGTCAGAAGCTGTAATGCAGATGAGAAGATTTCAGAAGCCCGGAGACTGCGAGGCACTGAACCAATCCGTCACTGAGAGAATAATCCAACCACAGGTCGGTAGAATCCAAAAAGGTAATCCAAGGCAGGAAGCAAAACCGGGAACAACAGAGACACTGGAGAAAATGACAGGCATGAGCAAACAATAATCTGACAACATGCACAGCAAACGATATATTTCATACAGTACATGGATACTATACAGATATAGGCAGCGGATAATTGCCACAGCCATAGCACCCTGCAGCCCAAGACCGGTTGCCCACGAAGCTAAGCAGGGCTGAGCCTGGTCAGTACCTGAATGGGAGACCTCCTGGGAAAACTAGGTTGCTGTTGGAAGAGGTGTTAGTGAGACCAGCAGGGGGTGCTCACCCTGTGGTCTGTGTGGTTACTAACGCCCCACTATAGTGACAGGGACACTATACTGGCAAAAAGCACCGTCTTTCGGATGAGACGTTAAACCGAGGTCCTGACTTTCTGTGGTCACTAAAAATCCCAGGACACTCATCGTAAAAGAGTAGGGGTGTAACCCCGGTGTCCTGGCCCAATTGCCTCCACTGGCCTCTGTCTATCATGGCTTCCTAATAATCCCCATCCACTTGATTGGCTCTATCTCTCTCTCTCCTCTCCACCTGTAGCTGGTGTGTGGTGAGCACACTGGCGCCGTTGTCCTGTGGCTGCCGTCGCATCATCCAAGTGGATGCTACACACTGGTGGTGGTTGAGAAGAGACCCCCCCACATGATTGTAAAGCGCTTTGGGTGTATAGCAATACACAATAAAGCGCTATATAAATGCTTCATTCATTCATTCATAATGCACTACAGGTGCAGCCACGCCGATTAGCTCGTCAGCAGCGTGGTTGCCGGAGCAACCCTGACAAGCAATCAGGCCGGTGACAACAACACGCAGACCCATGAACTGTGGCAGTACCCCTCCCCCTAAAAGTGTGTCCTGGCGCAAGTTCCCCATCTACGAGTCGCGGTGGTGGGTTAACTGGGGCAGGCGGATTAATGGTAGAATGAAAAACTGGCTTTAATATGGAAGACGGGATGAATTCTCCTGTACGCTAGAGGAAATTTTAGGCAAACTGCTAATAATCTTGGTGACAGTAAATGGGCCAATAAATTTAGGAGCAAGCTTATTACAGACGGTACAGAGAGGAATATTCTTAGATGAAAGCCACACTTGTTGACCAATGACGTAGACAGGAGGCTTTGACCGGTGGCGATCGGCCTGGGCCTTGGTGCGTGACCCCACCTGGAGGATAGACTCTCTGGCCTTCCTCCAGGTGCGGCAGCACCTCTGGACAAGGGCGTGGGCAGAGGGGACCACGACTTCGAATTCCATACTCTGAAAAATAGGTGGCTGGTAACCTAAACTACACTGAAACCGGAGATAGGCCCGTAGACAAAACTGGTAAAGAACTGTGTGCGTACTCCACCCATGAAAGTTGCTGATTCCAAGAGAAAGCTTTCTGAGACACCAAACACCGCAACAAACATTCTAAATCTTGGTTGGCCCTCTCCGTCTGACCATTACTCTGGGGATGAAAATCAGAAGAAAAACTTAACAGTCGCCCCCAACAAATGACAAAATTCCTTCCAAAATTTGGAAATGAACTGAGGCCCCTGTCAGAAACCACATCCATCAGGAGGCCATGAATGCGAAAAACGTGATCAATGACAGCAACCGCTGTTTCTCTGGCTGAGGGTATTTTGGGCAGAGGGATAAAATGAGTTGCCTTCGAGAACCGGTCCACCACGGTCAAAACTACTGTGTTACACTGGGAGGGCGGGAGTCCTGTAACAAAATCTAACGAAATATGGGACCAGGGTTCATTGGAAGTCTTAGAAATGGCACAGACTGAGCAGGCCAAAACAAAAAGTCATATGTCCTGGGCCATAGATTGCCACCAGAACCGTTGTTTAATGTGAAAAATAGTACGACTAACCCCCGGATGACAAGCGATCTTAGAACAATGACCCCAACGGATGACATCGGTCCGTAAACAAGCAACTCGGTGGGCATCCTGGCAGAGGCGTTACCCCTTGTAAGGCCGTACGGACCTTCGTTTCGATCTCCCAAGTCACCGTATAAACCACGATTTTCTGTGGCAAGATGAGCTCGGGAGACAACGGGCGCTCAGATTGGTCAAAAACGTGGGACAACGCATCAGGTTTAATGTTTTTAGAACCTGGACGATAAGGAATGGAAAAATGAAAGGCAGGAAGCAAAACCAGGAACAACAGAGACACTGGAGAAAATGACAGGTATGAGCAAACAACGATCTGACAACATGCAAAGCAAATGCGAGACAGATATAGGCACCGGATAATGCACTACAGGTGCAGCCAAAAGACGCTCGGGATAGTTGACGGAATTGTCGAGTGCTTGTGAGAAGTTTTCAGCGCGCCGTGACACACGCACACATCCAAAGTGCACGCATACAGACAGACGCATCGACAGCTAATGCTTGAGCTCTCTTCTACTTTTTTGTGCATGGATGAACAAATACAGACCAAATTATATCAACGTGTGCCTTGGCGAATATCCTAGTAAACACAGTCGGTTAGGCCTATATCTTAATGTAAACGGTTGAGAAAGAAAACGCATGTGTGTCAATATAATGGATCCGTGCTTTCGTTCTTAAAGTGAAAGGAGACTTCTGTTAACCCTCTGGGGTCGACAAACGCGTATACGCGTTTTGACGCAGATTTTCCTGATAAGGCCGAAATGAGCTTGAATTACTCTGCCATTTTTGATCGTACAGATAAGAGCAATACACCATTCGAATCTGTAAGGGGTCTACTTTTATTTGTATACACTCATAATAACAACTAAACTTTGTGCTTTTGAAGAATAAAGAAAACAAACAGGGAGCGCTCTCTGTCTTCTCCGTCTCCGTGAACTGATTTTAGAAACACGTCACTAAAATGAACTGTAACTCAGCAAATACTTCACACAGAGACATGATAAATATATCTATAGAAAGCTTGAAGTGTCTACTTTGAAATGAATCAAGTCTTATCGAAAACAAACATTCTGTGATGAAGTAATCCGTATGAAACCAACACGATGTTCAGTTTGTCCCGTCTGACTCATTATCTCTAATGAGTTCCCGCCCTCGCGCTGCTCGCGCAGTTCATATGTAAATAGCCACGTGGGGCGTGCGTGCGTGCAAACGCCAAAAACAAACAAAGAGCTGAGATCCTCATCGCGCTACTGTTCATTTCTGGAAGGCGCGCAGAGTGAAAGCAGGATTTCCCTCGAAAGAAGAACATGATTTCATCCAGCAGAGGAGCTCAATCTGATGAGTAAGTAATGTTTCTTTTTTGCGTTAGTTAACGTTTTAACGTTTTTAACGTTCACAAATAGATTTTAATAGGGTGCTAAACAATAATAATTAGTTTCTCAGATATAAAATATCATTTTTTATAGTACAAAGTACATCATTTTATTGTACAAAGCATGCTTGAGTCTGTGGCTTCAGAATCATGTCATAGGCTACTATAAAGTCATACATACTAGACTATATGACTACAAAATCATAGTTGGGTTTTTCTCAAACTATAATTCCTGACTACAATGTTTGAAATCGTGTAAAACATTTTTAATATGAGGGGCAATTCACTGTATTTAAGTTTCTTATGGCGCGATGATGTTTTCATGCTCTATATAAAACAATAAAAGTAATATGAGTGTGCACTGTAACATGATGAATGCTACGAGTCTAAGTATGTTTAGTACATGTTTATTATTAATAGCCTACTCTGTTCAGAAATAGATTTTAATAACGTGCTAAACAATAATAATTAGTTTCTCAGATATAAGATTTCTTTCTCTTTTTTATGAAAGTACAAAGCATGTGTGAGTCTATGGCTACAAAACATATACATACATATATATATATATATATATATATATATACACAGATGTCCTGATATTAACATGCTCACAAATGTTTTTTGTTTGTATTGTATTGAATCAGATACCAGCACCAGATGTATCCTGATGTCTCTTCAAACTGTTTTCCTCTGAGAGCGCAGTACCAACATCAGATGTTCAACTACACTGATATTCTGTGTTAGAACAAGCTCCTTTTCTACTGATTATGTTTTTTTTTTCTTGAATCCATGGAAAGAAGTAGAAACACTTAAATAAAACACGTAAATATCAGGTATGATTTACTTGTTTCACTTGTTAGACAGAATCTGTTGCAGGAATGACTCAAAGTCAGTTCACATCTCTTTGGTTAGATCAGTGTGCACAATAATGTGTCTTTGACCTTCATTATGTATGTTTTGATTATACTGTGTTGTAAATAAAACACAAATAATTTAAAAAAAAACCTTTTTTTCAATGTCCTCACATTCTCTCTTACCTGCCTCACAGTCACAGTCACACTGATGGGCCATTAGAGGCCATTAGGGGAGGGCCCTTTGTCTCTCAGGTGAGACTCACTTAATATTCATGGCCATTGCCACTCCCTCGCATATAGACCCTCGATCACAAAACATGTCTTGAAAATTTTAAATCAATATATTGTTTTCTGTGAATGAGTAAGCAGAATGATTTTCACATAATTTTGAAGTAAATATTCTAGCCTACAAGACTGATTACTCAAAAGTCTTGTTCAGGACTATTTAGTGTGGGTTTTAAGGCCTTATTTCAGCTACAGTTTACAAAACTTACTAACCATGCATAATATTTTTTTTCTAAAAAATGCAAACATGTACATCCATCTTGGTCACATATTATTGTAGCACAGTTTGTGCTGAATACAAAAAAAATTACATGTTGGTCAATAGTATGTTTTAAGTAGCTGAAATAAGCATAAATATCAGGGCATGTCAAAACATCTCAAGGGCCCCAAAATGACCTCAGACCCCAGAGGGTTAAAGAAAAAAAAATCTCACTGATTTTGACTGAATAACTTTTATAAGGATTAATCTATATGTAATCTATACAGTGAAGACTATGCAGTGTTATTTAAAATTTGATTATTACACTTAAAATTTCTTTTAGATCTACCTGAAAAACCTGAAAAGCACTATTTATTTAATTTGTGTCTGTTGTATTGTATTTATTTTCTGCTATTGCTTGTAATTTGGTTATCTGTAGAAAAGGTTTTTAGCCCTGAGCCCATAGCAGCCAAAAAGAGTATTAAATAAAGTTTTAAAAGCTTTATTTTTGTATTTTTTTCTGCATTAATGTATTTTTTCCTACAACTGATGTACTTTGTTTGTTTTGTTTCCTAATGAGGACTTACATTATTTTACACATTGCATATTTTAGCACAGAAGCCTGAAAGACTCTCTTGACTGTTGTCATATATCTAGCATCAGCGTTAGTTCTGGCAGGTCACATTAGTCAAGCTTGCATTGTGCGACACCTATCACAAGAATCATATATAAGGTCCTTCAGTATTATCACCAGCTTTACATTGCTCAATAGCTACAGTCATGGCTAAAAATATTGGCACCCTTGGTAAATATGATCAAAGAAGGCTGTGAAAATGAATCTGCATTGTTAATCCTTTTTATATTTTATTTTAAACATTCACAAAAATCTAACCTTTCATTGGATAATAAGAATTTAAAATGGGGGGAAATATCATTATGAAATAAATGTTTTTTTCTCAAATACACGTTGGACACAATTATTGGCACCCCTAGAAATTCTTACGAGTAAAATATCTCTGAAGTATATTCCCATTCATATTCACAATTTGAGCACTCCAGGGTGATTATGAACATGAAATTATCCAGCCATGGCTTCCTGTTTCACAGAAATATAAATAGGATGGAAAACAAAGCCCAAATTCCCTTAATCATCCATCACAATGAGAAAAGCCAAAGAATATATTTCTGATGTGCAGCAAAAGATAATTGAGCTTCACAAATTAGTGAAGTGGCTTTAAGAAAAGAGCTAGAGCAGTGAAAATTCTCATTTCCACCATCAGGGAAATAATTAAGAATTCCCAATCAACATAAAATGTTACGAAACTGCCTGGAAGAGGACGTGTGTCTATATCGTCCTAATACACGGTGAGAAGGAGAGTTTCTCCTTCAAAACTGTGTATTTGAGAAAAACATTTATTTCATAAAGAAATTTTCCCCCATTTGCAGTTGTTTTAGTTCAATGAAAGGTTAGATTTTTGTGATTTAAAAAAAAAAAAAAAAAAAAAAAAAGATCAAAAGAATTAACAATGCAGATTAATTTTCACAGCCTTCTTTGATCATATTTACCAAGGGTGCCAACAATTCTGACCATGTCTGTAGGTCTATAATATAATAATATAATAATATTGATATATCATTCAATATTTTCCTGTATTGAATCGTATCGAAATCATATCGTATAATTTCTTGAAGTATCGGCAAATATCATATCGCTGGGTATGAGAATCAATATCGTATCATGACGAACCATCACATTTTACTATCCTTGGTGATGGAAGAGAAACCTGTAAACACACGCACGCACGCACACACACACACACACACACACGCACCTGTAAACACACACACAATCACTCCTCCATACATACTAATACAGATCTGTCAATAATAAAACAGATTTAGCATAAAAACCTAGATATACAGTAGTGCAATAAAGAAATTCTTGAATGAGACTTTGGATGTTTTATGATCATGTTTTGTGTTCTGTGACATTTTAGACCTCAGTCCAATGATCCATCAAACATTGATTTGTGCTTTAAGTTTGTTCTTTAATATAATGTAATTTTAATAATGGATTCACAGCTAAACTGATCTGATCTGATCTGAGTGAAGAGCGTGTCATTGTTCTCTACAGGTTGAGTGATTGTGGCATCACAGATGAAGGTTGTGCTGCTCTGGCTTCAGCTCTGAGATCAAACCCCTCACACCTGAGAGATCTGAATCTGTCTGTGAATAAACTAAGAGATTCAGTGAAGCTGCTTTCTGATGTACTACAGGATCCTCGCTGTAAACTGGAGAAACTGAGGTAAGATCATATATGACACACACATGAAGCCAAGGGCGTAGTTTTGGTTTGAACATTGGGGGAGTTGAAGTGGACCCTGGGTCAGGCTCCCTCTTAAGGTTTATTTATTTGTTTGTTTGCTTAAATGTTTATTTTTGTAAAATGGTGTTTTGTGATATCCACCACACATGCAAAGTTGGTTGATAGCGTAACTGCAATAAAGTAATAGGCTAGTTAACAATGACTTGTTTATATATGATATATAATGTATTTTATATTATTTAGACACTTAGGCTATAGTTTGACAGAATGTTCTAATTCAACACGCCGTGGGAAGTCAATCTACCTTAACATTTTCTTATATTGATATTGTTTATTTCTTACTCCTTAACAGTTCATGAGGCTCTTAATGATTTAATCTATGCCATCACTGGAATATCTGAAGGCAGGTTTTTCCATTGCTCATCATTAGAACCCATTGGCTCTCGACTTGTACTTTCTCTTATGAAAAAGTATAGTTCTTAACTGTAGCA
Source organism: Acrossocheilus wenchowensis (assembly GCA_029620275.1). Lineage (NCBI taxonomy): Eukaryota > Metazoa > Chordata > Actinopteri > Cypriniformes > Cyprinidae > Acrossocheilus > Acrossocheilus wenchowensis. The sequence goes on along the minus strand of CM056150.1, from coordinate 1,290,705 downwards.
TCTGTTATAATAAGGCTAGCCTATTAATCATTACCAGGCCAATAATGACTTTTTTATTAATCTATATTGCATTTGTTATGAGAAACAACAGTCTTTAGAAACAATAGCTACAACATGCCACAGTTGTAATATAAATCTTTAGGGAAAAATCTATTCCCTTAACAGATTATCTATTATAAATTCTACAAGTTAGACAAAATTTACCACAATAAATAAGCCTACAGTAAAACGTGATAAATTATAGTAAAGGTGGTCATGAGTAGTTTAAAAATATTTTAATATTATGTTAGTGCAGGTGCAAGATTGTTTTCTCCTTTTTTCATCAGTCTTTTTAGTTTGTGCCTTTTTTTAGATAATGTTCGACTTACTCCATAGCATTTTAAAGTGGCAGTTTCTCAATAGAATTCAAATAGATCACATATTTTACCATCAGCTTCGCGATAGGAATGGCTCGCGCAAATCTTCTCCCACTTCTCGAGCGCGCTGGTGAACGCGCACAGAGTATAGGGTGATTCGGCGCGCCGCGCTCGTGCACAATTAAAAGAGCCGCGCTTCAGTCATGTTGTGCTGATAAGCGCTCCGTTCGGTTCTTACATGAAGTTAGCGCTTATAAAAGCGCAGAAGGCGCGATTCAGATAATTAATAAATGGCCTGATTCTAAGTTTCCATTAACCATGGTATAAATATTGGGGGGGTTGTACTTGCTAGTTTTGGTTATTGGGGGGGTTACCTCCCCCCCCATCCCCCCCATCCCCCCCACAAACTACGCCCCTGCATGAAGCACATTTAAAATAAATATGAAGTGTTCAGCCTCAGCTTTTTAGTATTAAAATAAACAGCAATGCAAAAGTTATTGGTTTCGATGTTCACTGCAGTTTATATGTAGATGATATCTGCATTTGTCACAGAAGCAAGTACATAAATACCATCAAACGAAAAACAGAAACTGTCTGTATGCATCTCTGTCAACTTAATTCACTGCACAGTGATCTAGGGCTGCTCCAATTGCATCAAGGCTTTTTTTGCTTCTAATACTGATTCTGACACCTGTGGTTCAGTATTGGCCGATACAGATCCCGATCCGAGACCAGTGTAGTTTTTTTTTTTTTTTTTTTTTTTTTTTTAAATCAATGTAGAATTTCTTTATCTCTGTGTGTGGAACTGATAATCAAATTAATACAGACTAATTCATAATAAAGAAAAAAAAGCAGCTAATGTTATTCTAGAAAAATCAGTGCACATTAATTTTAAAAATCCAGATATTTAGTGAAAAAAAAAACATTATTTACTGGGGAACAAATAAAAGTGTAGTACTAAATCTGGTAAAATGTTATACATTGCTATCTTTATTGTTATGAAATGTATTCAAACAAACAAAACAAAACAAACAAACAAACAAAAAAAATATATATATGCTATAAAATGAAAAGACATTTCTTTTAAATGCACAGCGCATTTGTTTAATAAGGCAACAACATATGTTAGATAGGACAAAACAAATATAATGTGGCACAAAGTGCTTACAGTATGAACATCCATGCGCAGAGTGATGCACTTGAAACAACAGGGAATCACAGCACACAGCGCTTCGCATTAAAGGGGACTGTAAGGGAGCCAGTGGTGTGTCAACTGCAGAAAAAAAAAGGGCTCAAGGATGTTCCAAAGAACATATACCACTGTTCCAAATGCACCGGCGGATGGAGGTGTAAAAATAAGGTGACGTGACAATGGAGTCAAAAATGATTCAGTGTTTATTCCCAGGAGTGCAAAAAATGAAGGTTTCCTTCTAGTGCGACAAATATATTTACAATGAAAATTCAAAAACATAAAACACAACTGATCAAACAACCAATTGGCTATGTCAAACGAATTGACCCAAAAGACAGCGACTCCAAAATCAACTCCCCACTCACTCTACGAGTGCCCTAACAAATCTGAGAGGCCATCTTAAAAAGACAAAGCCCCTCCTACTTGGACTAAACCATTTAGTAATTAAAGGTAATAAAGAAAAATTTAAGAAAACAAATAAATTTACTTTAACAATAACAAAGAGGTAAATTGTTATAATGACAAAAACCACAAAAATTTGGAACAAAACAAAATCAATTAATTATTACTGCTTAACAATGTTCAACCCAGAATTAAGCAGATCACCAACATCCCCCTTCCTACATGAGTACAATGAAACATACCATGTATTGGCAGGAATTGGATCTTCAAAATGGTGAGCATTTACTGTGACCGGGTTTGCTTGTTTGACATGGGAAACTGTTCCAATACGTAAGTACTATTGTTTATAATATGTCATTTGTTATACAGGAACAATAAACATTTGAGATGATCACCGGTCTCGCTTTACTTCTTAACACAACACAATACATAAATCAACATAAAAGGTATGAACAGTGATGGGCAGTAGCGTCGCTACAAGTAGTGACGCTAGTAGTTTAACTACATTTCTCAGTAGCGTGGCGGTAGCGTCACTGCTTTCTGAATCAAATAGCTTTTCAGTAGCTAAGCTCTTTTTTTGATCAGGTAGCGCGGTAGCGTCAACAAAAGCTAACGTTACATTTTCCAAAGAAAGCAGTCTGAAACTCAAACTCAAATCAGAAATATAACAGCTACGGATCACTGATCCTGGATCAGTAAGTGACGCCTCCGCCACTAAAGCTCGTAACGCCATTGGCTCCTCAAACTGTCAGTCAAACCTCATTATTCCTCCCGCCTCTCTCGTCAATGAAGTGCGGCGCGCAGTTTAGAGCATCTCAGCTTGTTTGCAGTCTGAAGGTAATAAATGAACTGTTGATTGAATGAGTACAGCGGTTTCTTTACTCAAAAAACTATTTATAAAGGCTAATGCTTTTTGTTTGTTTGTTTGCTTTTGAGGAGCGCAGAAGATCTCTCTAGTATTTGTTGTCAAGTCACAGCGAAATAGCTCGTGCGAAGCGCTGAATCTTTCATAATATGATACTTTGGCCAAATAACAGAAAAAAAAAACTGAACGCCCACATAATGACAGAAAACTGAGGGAAACGGGACACGAGTCAGGAAAAAAAAAAAAATAAATAAAAGAAAAACATTCGCTGGTCAAAAGCTTCGTATTTGAATTTGAATGACACATGCAACGATGCATATAAACATATCTGTAGGCCTAAACATCTGGTAACACTATACAATACGATTTCATTAACATACATTTGTTACAGTATTTATTCATCTTTGTTAATGTTAGTTAATGAAAATACAGTCGTTCATTGGTAGTTCATGTTAGTTCACAGTGCATTAAAAAATGTTAACAAACAACTTTGGATTTTAATAATCCGTTAGTAAATGTTGATAAATGCTGCAGAAGTATTGTTCATTCTTAGTTCATGTTAACTACACTAATTAACTAATGTTAACTACTGAACCTTATTGTGAAGTGTTACTATTTATATAAATGTATCTGTACACAATAAAGCCACAATACTACCAATAGGAGGTTTCCGGCCGACAGCAAAAATTTATTTTGCCTGTGTCACAATTTGAGGACAATCCGGCCCTGTATTTGATACTGATTATGTTGCCAAATTGGTTTGGAACAGCTGTTGAATAAACAATTAAACTGATGCCTGTCTATCAGCTTGACTGACAGTTTTATTGATCACTGAGAGAGCATTGACTTGGTATGATGTTGGTTCAATAGATTTTTTTTTTTTTTTTTTTTTTAAATAGCTTGGATGTAGTAAACTACTTTTGCCCTGTTGCCGTAGCTTAGCTTGCTACATTTCCCAGGGCTGTAGCTTTAGTGTAGTTAAGCTTCATTTAAAGAAGAGTAACTGTTAGCTTAGCTCACTACATTTTCCAAGTAGCTTGCCCAACACTGGGTATGAATCATTAAATGTCAAACTTAGAAAGAAATTACATAAGGACAGGAACAACATTACATAACACACGATCAATGACCAACATATCTGTGTTAACTGGTGTTTAATTTGCGCAAAACAGAGAGTATACATGTATGCATGTATGTTCACAGTCCCGTGTCAAAGTAAGAGTCGTTTTCATTATAACAGTCTCTAGTCACAGAGCCTCACTGTGACAGGGACCTATTATGCAAAAATCACTTTTATAAGGTGATTGAACACAGTTGTGTGGCCGCAGTGTGTGAACACAACCAGCCAATAGTAGTAAAATTCCACCCACTCATTTTTTATAATCCCAATAAATCATAAACAGTCTCTCAGAACAAGTGATTCCAGATTTCTCCCTATGTACACGTCATCGTAGGGAAAGTGTCCCACCCTTTTATGACGGCTCTCTGCCCTATTAGCATAAACACAGCCCCGAGTGAAAAGCAGCAGTCTGCCATTACTTTTTCTTGCTGTAGCTGCTGGAGATACAATAGCTACGTTTACATGGACCCTAATAATCCGATCGTAATAGACAAGAAGCACAATCAGAATAAAAAAAATCACATGTAACCACATCAATCGGATTGAATTGACCGGATCTGATTAAAATTTTGATCGGGGTGGTTTATTCCTTTTGTAATCCGAGCAAGAGAACATGTAAACATGCGCATGTCAAAAGATTAAATCCGATCAGAAGCTTGTGACATATAAACGCGCATATCAACCCGATCACTTTATTTAGTGTTCATGTAAACACTATGTTCGGATTCGTCAATCAGAATTAATTAATTCCGATGGAAGCAAAAAGTATCCATGTATACGTAGCTAATGTCAGCGCCAAAGAGGCATTACAAGTGTTGTGTTTTGGGATGCACCAACAAACATAGGAGTCCCCATAGTCTCCCTCCATCTGAGCCGCTGAGGACACTGGTTAAGTTTCATTTTTCGAAGGAAATGTCCCCGAAAAAAATTGGTGAAGTCACCTATATGTTTAGGGATTAATACCAACACTTTGTGCGCAAGCGTCAGCTCCAGACAAAGTAAGTATCATGCATTTGTTTTTCCAAATTGCCTTTCTAAAAGAGCTTCTTGGCACTCTGTAAGGCTAATTGTTAAAGATATCATCGTCTCTGCCTGTTTTTACTGATGCTGCCTTCAAGTGCTACCAGAATGATCGTGAATAGGAATGTGGTAGTTAAAATTTGCATATGAAAGCAATGAGAAAGTCGACTGCTTAAATTTGCTGAGCTCATAATCACAAGTGGAACTTGTCCCCATCTGTGTAATTTATATACGTGTATTTATTATGCACAGAACAATCAGATGATTGAATTTTAACCTGAATGTGTTTTCTGTAAAGATAAGAGGCTTGTACTAATAGTCGAATGTTTATTTGCAAAATGCCGGAGCATAAGTTCCTGAAGCTCTGCCCTCTTCTGAAAAGGGGTCTGGGAGCACTAGCTCATTTGCATTTAAAGGGACAAACACAAAAACGGTGTGTTTTGGCTCATACCCTAAAAGTGGCAATTTTAACAAGCTATAAAAAATTATCTTTGGGGTATTTTGAGCTAAAACTTCACATACACACATAATAGGTCACCTTTAAAAAGTTCAAAGCACAAAGGGTAGAGATATTGATTTGTAGTGTATTATGTCTGTGCAACAGTTTATTTTCTTTTAACAGATTTAAATTTCAGTTACTGTGCACCTTAAAAACAATTTATAGTCTTTTCTGCTCCTGTGTTTTGTTCTAACAGACACCTGGTAGCAAGTAACATGATTTAGAAACGACAGTAAACTCCAGTGAGATAAAGTTGTGACAGTCATCAGACATTTTTTTAAAAAGTATAATAATAATAACACTGAATGATCTAGGAGAGAGTTTCATCGTCTTAACTGTGGTAACCGAACGCGACCAGGGTTTTAATGCTGAATGATGACAGACAGCCACAGCTGAGAAAAAAGATTATGTGAACTTGAATTCAATGACATAAATACTCATCTGTACCTCACACTAAGCTATCATATGGCTTCAGAACACTTGAAATGTAGTGCATGGAAATTTTATTGTGCTTTTAGTGTTTTTGTGCCTTTTGTGCAGCTTAACAGTCACACAGAATAGTATGAGCACAATATCGGATTTGGATCGGCCCTGTCTGACTGATATCTGGCAAGAAAATGCCAGTATCTGAGCCAATTCCCAGTATTGGCACGGCACGGCACAACTCGGTTCAGCTATCAACGAGAGGAATGTCTGTACTTCATCAACAGACCACAAAACCATTTTTTGGTTGTTAAACAGTTATCACAAAAACATATTTTGCACACTTTTAAAGATCCGTTATATCACTATGGAACAATATCTCACATTCAGCTCTGTGTGTCTGTTCAGTCCTGAAGCACATGACAGTTTCAAACAGCAGCATTGAGCATCAACATGCAGAAATCTCATTCTATCAGCAGCAGTATGTGGTGATGCTTGTCATTATATCTCCTCTCCTGCTCTGAGACCAGAGTCAATAACAAACTACACACACTTCAACTACAATTCACATTGTGTCATTGTTCTCTACAGGTTGAGTGATTGTGGCGTCACAGATGAAGGTTGTGCTGCTCTGGCTTCAGCTCTGAGATCAAACCCCTCACACCTGAGAGAACTGAGTCTGTCTGAGAATAAATTAAGAGGTTCTAGTGTAAAGTTACTCTCTGATCTGAAGAACGATCCACATTATAAACTGGAGAAATTATCCTATTGTGAGTGTTTGTTTATTTAAAGTTTTTAAATTGAGTAACAGACCTCCTGTGTGTGTGATTGGAGAATATGAGATAATAATTCAGCTCCACTTTAGTCTCTGTACTATAAACTGTTTAATTCTGTGATGTGACTGATTTATGAATATTTTAATATCTTACAGCGTCTCTAAGTGATAGTAGTTGTTGATCATGTGCTGTTATTATCTATGATCAGTTGTTCATTCATATCTCTGGCTGTAATATGAATATACTGTGTGTTTTCTGAGCTGGATCTGCTGATGTGATGTGACAGCAGTAATGTCTCAGACTCATATCTGACTGTCTGTGTGTTTTATTGTAGGACTCTCAGTATTTATCCATCAGTCCAGTTTGGTCAGGATCAGCTGATGGTGAATAAGGAGCCGCTAATCAACAGAGACTGTATGGTGGGGCCCACAAAAAATTTAGGGATTTTTATTTCGGTTAATTTTCTTGACCGACTCGACGCACGTTAACCAATCATTGACTTTTAACCGACAAAATTAAAATGTTAAATTAGATTTTAATTAAATTGGAATGGATAAGTTTATGTGACCCAAACATTTGTATCTGTGCAGAATGAGAGATGTAGGTACGTATCTGTTCAAATAAATTAGCTCTTTTTTTCTAGACGTTTATGTTGTTTATAACAAATATATATATTATTTTAATTATTATTTTTTTATATATATTTTTATATTTTTATTTTTTATTTTGCTCTGTTCTGAAAACAGTAAAATTTAAAGGATTTGCTGATGATTTTTGTTTTTCTTTCAACACAATTTTGACTGATATGTGTATAGCAGATGTTTTAAATTATTTTATTTTTTTTTATCCATGCAGCAAATGTTTTAAAAATAGCTTGGGAAAAAACAAAAACAAACAAACAAAAAAAAACTTAAATTACTTTAATGCATTTCTTCACTAGATGCTTTTTAAGAACATTTTGATTATAACATTGTCATGAATTCTCTGTACTCCCATTTGTAAAAGACAAATTCATTGTTTTATACAGATATCAGAAAATTGGTTTGACGCTAAATAAACTATAGTAAATGGCACCGCATTTGTACACACTGATTTGATTATGTAGTGAGGAGCTGCGCCTTCACTCCTGCGGGGGGCCTACACACACACACACACACACACACACACACACACACACACACACACACACACACACACACACACAATGGTTCTTCAGCGGTTCTTCATTGGTTCCTTTTGGTGGTTGAGGTGCTACAGTATATATAATGTTCATGTTTAGATTTTTATTTATGTATATGTTAAATTTTATAGTAATATAGAACTAAAAGGTTTTTTTGAGCAACTGGGATGGTGCCCTACACAAACTGCGTACTCTATAGAGAGCGGTGGTACTGTAGGGAGTGAAATTATTTCCTTAATGAAAATAACTCCTCGTGAAGCCAAAACTTAGGAACTCTTACAATGCAAATGTCAGGCCACAAAACAAACTCTTCAATCAGGCTTTGATCTCTTTGTGAAGCCAAACACCCAGAAACCCTTACAATGCAAATGTCATGCTGCAAGACAATAAACTCTCTAATCAGACAAGAAGATCTGAGAGAAAGACCATTTGATCATTGGTCCACTCACCCATCCTTCCCCCCTGGACTCATGGTACTGGTCACTGAAAGAACTCAAGTTGCTACTCTTACATAAATATTCACTATATCTTAAGAATTAATGATCTTAACCCTTTCATGTTTGGTATCATTTTAAAGGTCTCGGTGCGATGGGTAAACTGGTCTCAATTTCACAGAAGTCACTTATATTATGGAAAATATTGGAAACTTAAGTTAACTCTGTGCTTCTGTTGTGGGGGCGGTCTCCTTTCAAAACCTGATAAACATTGCTCTACAGCTGTGACCATTTGGGGCACGAGAACAGCTCCTAGAGAGGTTTCTCATCCCCCATACACAGATCTAATCTGTTTTGGGGCAGAGAATAAATGTTTATGGGCCTTTTGTTCTGGTAGTATTTAAGGGAAAGTTGCAAATCAGTCGGGGCAATTTGTAGCCAGATCAGCCCGTAGTGTGGAGGATATTCAATATGTTCCATACTATGTATCTTCTTCTTGAAGCCAGGTAAACATTTTATTCTTAGATTCATCTTTGAACAACTGATGTTATGTATTTTCTTACTTTTGAATTGGCTTCTTATTGTTTTATTATGTAATTGGCACAATATGTTTACCTGAATAATAATAAATTGTTATCTTTGATTTATTCTGATCTCTTCTGAAATCATTTTTTCAAGTAGATTAATGTGTAGGGGTATTTCCGCAAATCTATGTTCAGGACAGATCACACCAAAGCACTAATGGATGAACCATGGGGGGCACCATGAAGGAGACTCTGGATTTCTGACTGTCGCTGGCTTAACACGGTGTAGCTCTCGTGGTTATAGGGAAAAATACACTTTTTGTTATGAGCATGCAGGCGCAGCTCACTTAAAGGTATTATAACCGCTCTGCACCCTCTGAGTAAGTTCAGAACTGACGAGTTTGTGTCGTGGATTCACTAAAAAATCGGCCGAAGTGTAATTTCTATGCGATACCTAGTCCCTAATGAACGAAGAACTGAAAGTATGGGATTTTCAGAATAATCAAATATCTAAATTAATGTACAATCGATATCTGTGATCAGTTTAATTATAAATATTGTCTAAATTTAATGATCACTTGAAATTGGAGTCAGATCAAGCACGGAGTTAGACTAAAATTGAAACTAGATCCTGATAAATTCAGAAGTGCAAGTAAAAGACCGAACATGCATTAAACCTTCGACCAGGCCGCTGGATTCCGTTGTTTGGACTAGCGGGTGGATCCTTACAGTACTGAATAATTTAATTATATTGGAATTGCAAGTTGAGTTTCACTTTATTTTGGTGGTCCCTTTAACACATTCTATTGACTATAAGTAATGTTGCACCTACATTTCTACTGACTCTCATTGGAGTGTTAGTAGTGTATTAGTTGACTGGTAGGATTAGGGTTTGATTAAGTTGACATGTTCTTGCAAAGTTACTTATAGTCAGTAGAATATCTGTTGGGAGACCAACACAATAAGGAGTTAGTAGATATGAAGCAGACAGTCTACTAATACTCTTATGAGAGTTTATTGACATGTAGTTGCAACATTACTTAGTGTCAACAGAATGTTCAAAAGGGACCATCAAAATAAAGTGTTACCGCAAGTTGTTGTTCAAGCATCAAGTTGTTTGACTGCTTTTTTGATAGCTGTTTGATAGTGTTTCATGTGTATGATATTCATCAGGGCCATGCACAGACATTGAGGGGCAGTGGCCCCTTGTTAATACAAATTATCCAGTTGTTACAAATATACAATTAAAAGAGAAGACAGCACGCTCTGTAATAATTTCAGACTTTATTGTAGATGTTTTGATAAGAGTGGGCTCTCCCTCACTCTCTGATCCTGCTTCTGCCTCATCTTCAATGGAAGTAGGGGAGAGTGGGGTAAGTTGACCCACCGCCTGTATCTTGGCAACTGTACACTTTTACTGTCATGTGACTATATGTATTTTGGAACCACCCATCATTTCTGCCAGATGTTGCTTTATGACGAACAATTTGAAAATTATTCAGATTTAAATGACAATTACAAAATATAATCACATTTCCATAAGGATGTTACATTTTTCACTAAATTAAATTTAGCCATCTTTAAAGACCTAGGAGAGGGTATGGTCATGGTGAAACTTCCAAACATTTGGTATCTCTAAAAAGCCCTGAATGTGCTCTGCACAGGACAGGACATCCAGGCTTAAAACTGTGACTTGTGTGGTCTCAGAGAAATTCACTAAAATATAATGTCCACTACAGAGGCAAAAACTCCATAGCTGGGTCTCAGGAGGATATGATGATTGACCTGCTGGTTTGCTGGAGCTTTGAATTCATGTTTGCAATGTTGAACTGCCTTTAGCAGTCTTATTTTTTTGTGAAGGCGTTTTTTTTTCTTTTTTTTCTTTTTTTTTTCTGTCTACAAAGTGTGCCAACAACAGCAAATTTTGTGTTATTTATATTAGGTCTGATCGGGTACAATGATTTGATTATACATTCTAATACAATCTAGTTATCACTTTTAGAAGGATGAGAGAAAATCATTAGAAATACAAAAACAAACTACTTGTAATGCATCTACCTGTTAATGAAGGAGCATCTCCACTCTCCAGAGAGCAGCACACAGATTGTGATTGATGCTGCGGAGCGGGCGGGAAAACACGGAGCTGAATCAGTGGATTTTTAACAGAGCGGTAACAGAATGCTTTGAGCTGCGGGAGTGGGGTTGGTGAGAGGGGCACCTCAGCCAATGAGGGCAAAGGGACAGTGTTTCTAGCCACCGAGCCACGCCCCTGTGCACCCTGAGAGATTTCCATCTCTCTACAGGTTAAGACATTGTGGCGTCACAGATGAAAGTTGTGCTGCTCTGGCTTCAGCTCTGAGATCAAACCCCTCACACCTGAGGGGCTTCCAGATCCTGTTTTCCATTCTGCTGAGAGGTTTGAATAGTCTTGGCTCATTTGAACATTCGTCAATGTAAGTCTATGGGATTTTTATGATTTTTAATCTTCAGTTTTATTAACACCATAAGTCTGATCAGTTAGAAAATATATAGCACACCCGGCGAGATCAGTCTGAAGATCTGGGATGAGTTTGGAGTCTGTAGAATATTTCTCAAGCCAACTTAATAAATGAGATGTAATGGGGAACACGTGGCTCCTGTGAAGCAGATGTCCTCCTGTAGGTGTTTATTAGAGGAGCAAGTGACTGTTTCTTCAGACAGATCCGTCCTTATATCAGGGTGATTGAGTGATTGTGGCGTCACAGATGAAGGTTGTGCTGCTCTGGCTTCAGCTCTGAGATCAAACCCCTCACACCTGAGAGAACTGAGTCTGTCTGGGAATAAACTAAGAGGTTCTAGTAGGAAGTTACTCTCTGATCTGAAGGACGATCCACATTACAAACTGGAGACATTAGACTATTGTGAGTGTTTGTTTATTTAAAGTTTCTAAATTGAGTAACAGAGCTCCTGTGTGTGTGATTGGAGAATATAAGATAATAATTCAGCTCCACTTTAGTCTCTGTACTATAAACGGTTTAATTCTGTGATGACTGATTTATGAATATATGAATATTTTAATCTCTTACAGTGTCTCTAAGTGATAGTAGTTGTTGATCATGTGCTGTGACTGTGACTGCTTACATCCAAAAGTGCACTGATGATGTGACAGTCACCAAGACCATCACCACATGCGCCAACCAGAAGCCATGGATGACAGCAGAGGTTCGTGGGCTGCTAAAGACCAGAGATGAAGCTTTCAGATCAGGAGATAAAGCAGCCCTCAAAACAGCAAGAGCCAATCTGTCCCGCAGCATCAAAAATGCAAAACGGTCATATGCTCAAAAAATCAACAATCACTTCACAGACAGCAGTGACACACAGAGCCTGTGGCAAGCTATTCAGACCATCACAGACTACAAGCCCCCGCCACAGGCCTGTGATGACGACACATCCCTCCCAGATACACTCAACCACTTTTACTCATGGTTGAAATGCAGAATGACACACCTGCACAAAAACTGCCCACACCTCCCAACGACCAGGCGCTCTGTCTGTCTCCAGCCGACGTAAGGAAGTCCCTATCTAGGATTAACCCACGCAAGGCTGCGGGTCCTGACAACATACCTGGCCGTGTACTGAAAGACTGTGCTGTACAGCTGACAGATGTCCTAACAGATATCTTCAACACCTCGCTGAGCCAGGCAGTCGTCCCCACATGTCTCAAATCCACAACAATCATACCGGTACCAAAAAAATCACCTGTGTCCTGTCTAAATGACTACCGTCCCATAGCACTGACTCCAATCATAATGAAGTGCTTTGAGAGGTTAGTCATGCACAACATCAAAACCGGCCTCCCCAACACACTCGACCTGCTCCAGTTTGCATACCGTCCAAACCGTTCCACGGACGATGCAATTTCCTCCACTCTCCACCTGGCTCTTACCCACCTAGAAAACAAAGACTCTTATGTTAGAATGCTGTTCATTGACTTCAGCTCAGCATTCAACACAATAATCCCACAACAGCTCATAAATAAACTCAACCTGCTGGGCCTTAACAATTCCCTCTGCAATTGGATCCTGGACTTTCTAACCGGAAGACCTCAGTCAGTCCGTGTTGGCCACAACACCTCGAGCACTACCACACTGAACACAGGTGCCCCACAAGGCTGTGTGCTCAGCCCGCTGCTCTTCACGCTGCTGACCCACGACTGCACTGCCAAGTCCAGCTCCAACTACATCATCAAGTTCGCTGATGACACAACAGTGGTAGGTCTCATCAGCAACAACGATGAAACGCACTACAGAGAGGAAGTGGCACAGCTGGCTGAATGGTGTGGCACTAACAACCTGTCCCTCAATGTGAGTAAGACAAAGGAGGTTGTGATGGACTTCAGGAGAAACTCTGTTGATCACCCCCCACTGACCATCGACAGCTCAACTGTGGAGAGAGTCAGCAGCACTAAATTCCTGGGGGTGCACATCACAGAGGATCTCACCTGGTCCACCAACACCATGTCACTCTCCAAGAAGGCACAACAGCGCCTACACTTTCTCCGCCGGCTGAAAAGAGCAAGTCTCCCTTCACCCATCCTCACCACCTTCTACAGGGGCACCATTGAGAGTGTGGTGACCAGCTGCATCACTGTCTGGTACGGGAACTGTACTGCAGCAGACCGCAAGACCCTCCAGCGGACAGTGAACACAGCGGCAAGGATCATCGGTGCCCCTCTCCCCTCCATCCTGAACATTTTCCTCACACGATGCTCCAGCAAAGCAAATAGCATCGTGAAGGACTCAACACATCCCTCCCACAGTCTCTTCCAGCTCCTACCATCAGGAAGACGGTACCGGAGCATCAGAGCCCGCTCTCCCAGACTGCTCAATAGCTTTTTCCCTAGTCACTAGTCACTTTTCACACACACTACTGTGTGTACACAAATCCCACAAAAAGAACGCAGTAATATATGTATGTTTACATGCTCATGCACTACAAATCCTCCTGCACTGTTCCCCAGCCAGCTGCTTGAACTCAATGTTTCTCCTTGCACATGTACAGTATTTATCTGAAGCATTCGTATAGTTTGTATTTTTTAGTTTGTATAGGTACTTTTTATAGATAGTATATTTATAGTCAAAATCTATCAGTAGGATAGTTGTGTATAGGTTTATATTGTTTTACTCCATTGTTGTATGCCTGTATTTATGTAGCACCGTGGTCCTGTGAGGCACGACATTTCGTTCCACTGTATGCCCCCGCTAGCGGAATGACAATAAAGCTCAACTTGACTTGACTTGACTGTTATTAATCTATGATCAGTTGTTCATTCATATCTCTGGCTGTAATATGAATATACTGTGTGTTTTCTGAGCTGGATCTGCTGATGTGATGTGACAGCAGTAATGTCTCAGACTCATATCTGACTGTCTGTGTGTTTTATTGTAGGACTCTCAGTATTTATCCGTCAGTGCAGTTTCCTCAGGATCAGCTGATGGTGAATAAGGAGCCGCTACAGAGACGTCACAGTCACACAATCAACAGAGACTGCATGATGGAGCCACAAAAACTTAGAGATGTTCATTTCGGTTCATTTTCCTGACCGACTCCTAACACTTGTTAACCAATCATCGACCGTTAACTTTCAAAATTAGAACGTTAAATTAGATTTAAATTAAATTGGAATGGATACGTTTGTGATCCATCAAAATATCCATTAAAAGTGAACTCTTTACAGCTTCTTATCTGTGTGAACCAAAATGACAGAGTATTTTAAGTCGTTTCCTCTGTAATAAAGAAAATATCCAAGTGATCGCCGGAGTCTCTCTTGGGAAACATTTGTATTCGTGCAGAATGAGATGTAGGTACATTTCTCTTTAAATATATATATGTATATATATATATATATATGTTTTTCTAGATGTTTACGGTCAGGTCCATAAATATTGGGACATTGACACAATTCTAACATTTTTGGCTCTATACACCACCACAATGAATTTCAAATGAAACGAACTAGATGTGCTTTAACTGCAGACTGTCAGCTTTATTTTGAGGGTACATCCAAATCAGGTGAACGGTGTAGGAATTACAACAGTTTGCATATGTGCCTCCCACTTGTTAAGGGACCAAAAGTAATGGGACAGAATAATAATCATAAATCAAACTTTCACTTTTTAATACTTGGTTGCAAATCCTTTGCAGTCAATTACAGCCTGAAGTCTGGAACGCATAGACATCACCAGACGCTGGTTTCATCCCTGGTGATGCTCTGCCAGGCTTCTACTGCAACCGTCTTCAGTTCCTGCTTGTTCTTGAGGCATTTTCCCTTCAGTTTTGTCTTCAGCAAGTGAAATGCATGCTCAGTCGGATTCAGGTCAGGTGATTGACTTGGCCATTGCATAACAGTCCACTTCTTTCCCTTCAAAAACTCTTTGGTTGCTTTTGCAGTATGCTTTGGGTCATTGTCCATCTGCACTGTGAAGCTCCGTCCAATGAGTTCTGAAGCATTTGGCTGAATATGAGCAGATAATATTGCCCGAAACACTTCAGAATTCATCCTGCTGCTTTTGTCAGCAGTCACATCATCAATAAATACAAGAGAACCAGTTCCACTGGCAGCCATACATGCCCACGCCATCACATGGGTGTTACGGAAGGACTCGGACACAAAGGTAAAATGGTGAAATAAAGATGTGTTTATTTATAGCAGGTGAGGCACACTAATGGTGGATTGGGGAGTATCAGATGAGGTCTTTGGCTGGTTTGTGGAAAGGGTGATGGAATGACGGATGATCTTCTTTTCTACAGCGTAACACGAAGATAAGACTGGGGAATCCACTCACTTCACTGAAGGACAATCTATGATGCACGGAGACACTAGGAGGAAGGAACACAGGAGGTAAGGCGATGCTTTTCTTGGAAGGATATATTCTTGGTCTTGAGAGATAGCGATGTCGGTGGCCGTGTAGTCATGAACGAGATCGGACAGTGAAGTGAGTGTGAGAGGAGCTTTTGTAGTGAGGGATGATGATGTGATTGGATGCAAGTGTGCGTGATCAGAACTCTGGTGAGGTGGATCGCTGTGATTGGTGGAGTGAAGGGCCTGACTGAGCTGTGACAGTAGGCTTGTTTGAGATGAGCAAAATCTGCGCAGAACCGATCACCGGTGATCACCGCGAGATGCATGCCAGTTAGAAAAGTGTCCGAGTTACGTCCGCCTTGCTCTGATGTCATGCTGACGTGTGCCAAAAAACTCTCGCGACAGCGAGGCGGATGTGTCGGATTGAGCAGTCGCGCACAGTTGCTCTCCACCGACTGCGCTGATCAAAAGAATGATGGGAAACGACTGACTGACGACACAGCTTAATGCTCATTGGTTCAGACAGCCATGATGCAGCGTTCTCTTCTAAAATGTTTTATTTTTTTTAATCTGATTTCATGCTGTTATGTATTTAAATTGTGTATGAATATCCCAAACACTATGACAGCGCGATCTCTTTGTGTGATTGTTGTCATATTTT
The DNA here is from genome assembly GCA_029620275.1 of Acrossocheilus wenchowensis. Lineage (NCBI taxonomy): Eukaryota > Metazoa > Chordata > Actinopteri > Cypriniformes > Cyprinidae > Acrossocheilus > Acrossocheilus wenchowensis. The sequence goes on along the minus strand of CM056150.1, from coordinate 1,274,412 downwards.
CTATAAAAATCTAAAATACATGTTTGAATTAAAATAAAAATGGATGATAAATACGCCTTTCATATGGAATTAAATAGCAAGCACTTTGAGTGTCTTTTTCATCATATTTATTCATATAAAAGCAACAGAACTGAAATTATATCATGTTTATCAGCAGCACAGCATATGAGTGAGAATGACGCGATATCTGCCTTGATGTCGTTTGATCTGGTTCTACTTCGAGAGCTCAGAACTGTCTGTCTTGGCTGCGCTTATTTAACTCCTCCCCTCACTGCAGCCGCCTACTCTCGCCTACATTTCAGGCGAGGCGAGGCGCATCTCAAACAAGCCTAGTGGGTGAGGGACAAAAAAAAAAAACAGTCCCGTGTAGACCTCTACTTCACATTTCCACTTTATTGAGCGAGCGTGTCAACCGTCCCTTTGCGCCACCTGGTGGTGATTTCGCGAACGACTTTCACATCTGAGTGATTTGTATTTGTTAGACTACCTATATATATATATATATATTTTCTATATGTTTTGAAAATATATTTGAAAAATATAAATATATTTTTTATAAAGCATTTAAAATATATTTTGGCATTTATATTTTTTCTATCCAAATTAAATAAATAAGCAAGGAACATACTTTATACTGTAAAAAATAAAATAAAATAAATGCTATATAAAATTATTAAATAATTAGAGGGGTCCAAACTCAGTCCTGGAGGGCCGTTGTACTGCAGAGTAGAGCCCTGCACGGGCCTCAAATTTAGGCCTTAGCCCGGCCCTGGCCCGAGATGCTCAGGCCTTAGCCCGGCCCATGTCCGACAGCTTAACAGAATTACCGGCCCGAGTCCGACCCGAGCCTGTCTTTTTTCCCCCCTTCTCCCAAAACGGCTCATGTTTCAGCTATTAAAATAGTTCAGTTTGTATGTAATGGCAAAGTGATTATATTTCGTCTTTTTCCTTTTTTAATTTTTTTTTAAGTTAATTTTGAAAAAGGTTTGGAGCATTTTTTTTTTTTGTTCGTTAAACAATTTCTTTCTTTCTTTCTTAAAGTAACGACCAAGCAGCCAGCGGCAGACCGACAGGCTGATCATAGCATGTTTGATCAATTTAGCCTTCTCAAATCATCACGACTTGCCTAAAATAAAATCTATAGATATAATAAAACAGTTCAAGCATATAACAATGTTTAAAGGTTAAACCTAGATAAATGTGCGCTGCATCCAGTAGTTTGTGCAGAGAACGGAAGCTAAAGCGCAGGACATGGAGGCACCAGCGCAATCAGTTGCATTTTTTTTTTCAATGCAAACAACTTAAAATAGGCCGTAATTTTTGCTCATAAAGGTAAGAGTAATACATCATTCGGAACTGTGTGCACTCACAATATCAACAAAACGTCGTGCTTTTAAGAAAACGATCTGCTTTCCGCTGTCTCGTCTTGAACAGGAGCGCTTCACAAAAAAGAACCGAAAGTCAGCGAATACATGCTTCACAGACATGATAAATATATCTATAGAAAGCTTTAAATTACTACTTAACGAAATAAATCAAATCGAAAACAAAAACTCATTCATTAATCATAATCCGAGAAGATGCACTTCTCTCTAAAGGCGCGTCTAATGAGGAAATGAATCCACACTGATGCAACACTGACACAGAAATGATGGCGCGATCGCTGCTGCGGGACACTAAACACCATTGAGCCGCTCTTCACAGTTGCGGCACAGTCTCGTGTTGTTTCCACCAGCACGGCCATTTTTTTTTTCATCACTAATTGATAATAATAATAATTCCTTACATTTATATAGGCTAGCGCTTTTCTAAGCACTTGGCTTAGATTGATGGATGTCTAAAATATAAAAATAAGGAGAAAACTAAAACAGGCCCGAGGTCCGGCCCTCATCTGAACTATGACGTGAAAATTGGCCCGAAGCCCAGCCCTAGGGACATAAAAAAGTCGGGCCCGGGCTGAAATGCAGGGCTCTACTGCAGAGTTTAGCTCCAATCCTAATCAAACACACCTGAACCAGATAATCAAGGTCTTACTAGGCATACTAGAATCCTTCTGGCAGGTGTGTTGAGGCAAGTTGGAGGTAAACTCTGCAGGACATCGGCCCTCCAGGACCGTTAGGATACCCCTGGTTTACAACATATATTTAAAATATATTTTAGCCATTTTTTTTAAAAATAATAAAATGCGTACTATGTCTCCGTTTTACTGGAAGAATCTGTTTTCCTGAAAAGAAATGACATGTAAATAATCCTGCAGGGATTGAGTTGCTGATTGTTTTGCTCACAGAAGGTTTTATGGCATTGTATTTTATGAATATAGCTGGCTGTGAGAGTTTAGTGATGTGATGGTTGGTTCTGGTGTGTTTTCTAGATGCTGGCGTTGCTGATGATGACCTGAAGGTGTGGACGGCTGTGGTCAGCGCTCTGCTTCATATTCATGCGGACGCTGGAGACTGGAGGAGAGGCCTGCAGCTGCTGGATGAGTCTGTCAGAGAGACGCCACACACCGAACACAGACTGTGAGTCCTTCCTTCAACACACACTGCTGACATATAGCTGCACTTTATCATCTGCAGTGCTTCATGGGTCACTGAATACAGGACAAACTAGAGCCGGAGGTGATAGAAATGATGCAGAATAGAGCCGTGCCTTTGATTTATTCTAGATCTAGTGTGTGTGTATATATAAACTATCATAGATAAACCATATAATGGCTTGTTGGTTCCTAAATAATGGGTTTATCAGTGAATGGCGCCATCTGGTGGATCTCTATAGATCTGCGTCATTACAGCACAACTTGGAGCACAAAACCAGTCATAACAAGTAGCACTGTTATATTTGTAGCAATAGCCAACAATACATTTTTCTTTTATGCCAAAAATCATTAGGTTTTTAAAGTGCCCCTATTATGGATTTTTGAAAATGAGCTTTCATGCAGTGTGTAACAGATGAATGAAAACATCCTGCAAAGTTTTAAATCTAAAAGTGCACCGTGTATAAAGTTAGTGTTTTTCAAAAGAAAGAATCGACTCCGAGTCATGAAAACAAGTCATTTTTAAAACGAATCTTAAGCTGTTTCAAGTTGATGTCAACATGAAACATTAGCATATTTATGCCCGCCCACTTGTTGCGCACACAGACCTGGGAAAACTTGAACCTCGCCTCCCTCAAACACTGTAGTGCAGGGGTCCAAGTACTGCTCATTGCAGAGCCAAATGGGAGGAGCTGGAGCTCTAGCTCCCCCTCGCTGGAGGTAATGGGTGGAGTTTGACCTACTCCAGCTCCACCTCTGTGAAACTAATGGGTTGAGTAATGTTTAGCAATAGGGTAAGGGTAGGGTTAGGGTGTGGTTGGGGTGTCTACCTCCACCCATTACCTCCAGCGAGGGGGAGCTAGAGCTAGAGCTAGAGCTCCAGCTCCTCCCATTTGGCTCTGCAGCAAGCACCTTCTTGGCATCGGCCCAAAAAAAAAAAAAAAAAATCGCCACTAGATGGCAGGCCAGAACATAGTCAAAGGATATTTTAAGAAATTAATTGATGAAAAAGGCAGAGGTGGGACCAAGTCATTGTTTTGCAAGTCACAAGTAAGTCTCGAGTCTTTGCATTCAAGTCCAAAGTCAAGTCCTGAGTCAAGATAGGCAAGTCCAAGTCGAGTTGCAAGTCCTCAACTTTTAGCTTCAAGTCTTAAACAAGGCATTAGTGCTCTTTGCCCAAATTAGTGTCTCAGTATTAATTACCACATCAAATTTATAGTAATTTATATTGGGACGTCGGGTAGAATATGTTTTACATAGGCTAGTTTAATTTCATGTGAGATGGGTGCCCTTAGTAAAACTACTCAAGTTCAATTTAGGGATTGTGCCAAAATACAAGCAGTGGAAAAAAACAAAACCAAAAAAAAAATATTTTATTAGTAACAGAATAGCAAAGACAACAGAATTTCATAGAAATAACAGTTGCAATATTTTGCATGTGTGCATAAGAAGAATATATGCTTCTAGGTGTTATATCTAAGCCAATAAGCCATTATTTGGATCCTCAATGAAACAGATTTAAAAACGAGAGCAGAAACGCAGAAAGAACTGCTTTGAAACAACTAGAAGAAATAACTGCTACTATACTTTACAAGTGAGAGGAAACATGCAATATGGATGCAGACAAACTCATGAAGACAGTCATTCAAAAATGATGTGCTAGCATCCTTTATAACTAAGAGTAACAAAGACAAAATGTTGTACGTTAACTGTTAAGTTTATAATATGCATAGTTGATCGCTAAATTTAGGGGCTATGTGTGCTATATACAGACTGATTTACAGTTATATTATGGGCTGTTGGCATGAATTGTCCTCGTGATGGAGCGGTAGTGGAGTGAGTGAAAACCACGACACCTCCGACTTTTAAAAAACCCGCTCCTTGCTCTAGTCAAAATCACACCACTCCACTCACATACTCTGATTGGGAGTAACCGTTGCTGTCATGTACTCTGTACTGTAACATGCAAGATACGTATTTAGTTGTGTGTTGTGTTCGCTCCGTGCAGCTAACAGCAATATCTGTTCTCTCGCAATTGTCTAGAAATGTGTAGATGAATAGTGAATGTTTGTCGTTGTTATTACTTGGAGTTCTGATAAAGAATAGAGCAATACGTTGGTGTACAAACTGCAGTGCTTTATCAATGTGTTTCGGCATTGGGCTAACACATATATATCAAGGCTGTTTGGGTGTTGACCACCGAGCTGTGGGCTCAGTAATGGTGATGGTGTTCTGTTATTGACATGTACTGCACGCAGTCGACCAATCACAACAGACCGGGTCATCGGACCAATCACCGCAGATTAGCGTCATGCAAAGGAGTAGTTTGGAAAAATGAATCGTTGAACGAATCGTTTGGGAGTCATTGAGGAAAAAAGGTAAAAACAAATACATATTATAAAACAATGAAAGTGTTTTTTGACCTTGTGTGCATGTCAACCTGTTGCTGGTGATTCCCAAAACCAAAATATGAACCTTTCATAACCCATAATAGGGGCACTTTAATAACGGTAACAGTATTGACATTGCATGATGTCCCCCACCCAGTCAAACCTCATAAATCATCAAAAATAGAAGATAGAAGAGAGAGAGAAACATGCTTGTGTTTGAAGTGTTGGAATCCTGGTTGAGAGATGATAGGTGTATTCGACTTCATGCAGCGCTGCGCAGACCGATCGGCGAGAGTAAACCGCTTGCAGTCGGACTCTTTTTGCTCCCGGTAGTGATGCTCTCGCGGTGCTTGCATTCTCTATCACAGATGAAGTGAATAACATGCAATATTTGTCAAATGCACAGACGTTTCAGAAACGTTTCCATGCGCAACAGAAACAAGAATAAAGTTCAAACATATAAAAACATACTATTTATATACCAATAAAGTGAAAGTATATTTGCTTTTATAAGTGTTTTTTTTTTATTAAATGTGACTCAATATAACATTGCGACTACAGTAAAAAAGCTTTGGTCACACTTTATATTAGGTGGCATTAACTACTATGTACTTGCATCAAAAAATAAGCACAATGTACTTATTGTGGTCATATTGTATTGCAAAACACTTTTGCTGCTATTGAGGTGGGATACAGGTAAGGTTAGGGACAGGTTTGGTGGTATGGGTAGGTTTAAGGGTGGGTTAAGGTGGAAAGGATGGGTCAACAGTGTAATTATAAATGTAATTACAGAAATTAATTACAGGTGTAACAACATATAGGTATTTTTAAAAATATAAGTACAATGTAAAAACATGTATGTACACAATAAGTGCATTGTACCAAATGATTAATTTAATTGTAAGTTACACAGTAGTTAAGGCCAACTAATATAAAGTGGGACCAAAGCTTTTAATGCTCTAAAAACACAGATTTGTGAGCAGTACTGGAATTGAACATGTTAGAAACACACGTCATTGTTGTCATGTGGTGAATTTGGCCAATCGTGAAGCAGCTGTGTCTCCTGCAGTCGCTCTGGAGAAACTGCGGCGGCTGAGTCGTAGCAGGGCGTAAGCAGCGCGCATTGTTTTCGGCGCCCATGTTAACAGATTACAGCATTCACACTGCACGCAGAGGCGGCGCGGCGGCGCGGCAGCACGTAGCAGGAGCAGAGCGGAAGCGGTAGTGCCCGATAGTTTCGGCGCCGAGTCTATTTTTGCTGCACCGCTTATGCTGAATTAAAGTCACAGTGCATTTTTCTTGATCAAAATTGACCTGATTAACATGAAAAATGACATGTCATTTTTATTTATATAGCACCTTTAAACAACATTAAATGCTGACCAAGGTGCTTCACAGTAACAAGGCACAATGATAAAACAAATACAAGGTATCAAAATTCAAAGAACAACATAAAACCTAGTAAAAAAACAAGAATAAGAAATTTCATCACTAAGACCAACATATCCAACAACTATGAATAGGCCTGTGGAGGCTATCCTATAAGCCTCGGCATGGATGGCATGGTGTTCTCAACTCGTAGCAGAAAAAAATCCTAAGTCCAGGCATTAGCTCTCTTTGGGTGGTGTTCCCGTTTATTATAAAAGCAGAAAATATATTTTTCATAAAATGGTACTTCATCCAGTGTTAATAAAGTGCTGTTGTGCTGTCTGATAAAGTGGGTGCTCACGGCTACGGTAAGAACCGTGTGTTCCCCACCATCCACACCTTTCCCTAACTAATTACCACACCTGTAAATATACCTAACTCTCAGTGATGTGCCAGCCCCAGTGCAATACTCCCCCAAGTGGCTAAAATAAGTAATAACTAAATTAACCCATCTAAAAAGTGAATATAAATGGCTCCTACACCCCGGCCCCATAATTGGGAATATTTACTTTAATCACTATTACCCAAATTACTTAGTTTAAACTAAAGGAGCCATTTGTGCAAAACTAATCTAAGTGAAATCTTCTTCTCTTGAACCCAGGACCTCTGTAGTCAGGTCATCTAGTCAGGACCTCATCTATGACACTTCAGCTTCCATCAAAAGGCAGATCTTCATTACAGGCCAATCCAGCTGACCCGTTTTTGTCTTCAGCTGAACTGAACGGACAAAGCCTTTCTTGTCAGGGTACGTCTGCGTAATTTTTCCCATCAGCCAGGACCCTCGTGGGGCAACAGGATCCATTATGACCACAATGTCTAAAATAATGTTTTATTTTATTAAAATAAAAACAATTGGCCCTTTATAGTTTTATTTCACTAAGATTTGATCAAATAATAGATATAAGCAACAATCAAATATTTGATAACTCTATCTTATCACCCAAACTGACGTGTCTTACGGTTTGTGATGACATCAGAATCAGAATCAGAATGAGCTTTATCGGCCAGGTATGTTTGCACATACGAGGAATTGTTATAGTGACAGAAGCTCCACAGTGCGACAGAAAGACAGCAACAGGACAGGACACAGATAATAAAAGAATAATATACAAATAGGCAATGTACAAAATAGCAAAAACGCAATATATAATATAGACAAATATGTATGTACAGTTATGATATGTGCAAAATTGAAATGAAAAAATAAGCATGTGTTAAGGTGCATGTTACGTATGTGTAAAATATGTGCAAAGTTCGATATTACTGTTAAAAACGGTTTAAAAGGTCATTTTTAGCTTTCATATAGGATTCACAACCACACTCAGTTGCTTTTTGTGCAACATAGACCCGCCCCCGGGGCAGATGAAAATAGAATGCATGAAAGACTTTTCTTTTAAGATATTATAATGACAGACTAAAAACTTTAGATTGATTAAAACAACTGAGGTTATGCATTTCTCTTGAATATGTATACAGTAACCAGTGAGTACATGAAACGTTATTGTATAAATACACATCCTTGTAAATTCAGCATGATTCTATCATATTAATCAATAAAAAAGAACAAACGGTTTGTTGGAAATAAAAAAAAATAATAATAGAAATAAAAATAATGCCGCATTTCTAAGTTAGAAGACTAAAGCATTAACCTAAAGCATTTTTCTTTCAAACTCTCTCACGCACGCACACGGCTTTCCCACAAACTCCCAACAACATACATAAGTTTTGTTTTATCATCTAGAAACCCTATAACGGAGTTATGTTTTGGATTATTACAACTATAGATGCTGAAAGAGGTCATTAACCTGTTTAACCTGTTTAAAATGTGAACAATATCACTTAAGATTAGTTTGACAAACAAGGGTACGATCATAAAACAAGCCCGGATCCAATTTGAAGCATTCTAACAACAAGTACAACCATTGCAGCAAATGTATTCAATCAATCAATCAATCAATCAATCAATCAAACTTTATTACAGACTCAAGATCCAGATTTAAAAAAGACAGTAGACAACATACACAACCCACAGCATCTATCACAGACATAAAGAGTTACAAAATACAGCAATACCGGTGTCTCCACAACTTTGACTCATACCGTGTAGTACTAACCCCTGTATTTGATAAACCCACAATAAATCGCATTCTTAGAAGCATTAAGCCGACAGATAAAACTATACATAAGATTTGTAACAGTGTTTTAAAAGCGATTACTCTCGCACTCACAAACATTTCACTTGCACTATGACATCTAGGCCTACGTAGTAAGATTCTCCTTGCGTCATTATAAGCTACTTGCGGCTTCTGTAAACTAGATGCTCTGTTACACCGCAAATGAGTATAAAGTGTTGTACGGTATGCTTTGAAAAGCGACACCTTTACCTCATCTGAACAGAAACTAAACTTACGTAAAGTATATTCGCATGCATATACATCATACGGCGTAGCTTTTCAATATCCTCATCATCTGTCACGCGTTCAGTGATAAAATGTCCAAGGCATTTTACTTTCGCACACACAGTGAGACTCTTGTTAGACAACTTAAAAACTGGAAAATTTATATTATAGCACCGCAGTAAGATAAAACTCTGGACGTGTGATTGGCCAACTTATCAGATGTTTGACGTATTATTACAAGTCCCTGCTTGCCTAGTTTATGATGAAACTAGAAAATATAGGCGTGAGCTAACAGGTGTTAAAAATACCGGTCACGTTCAATTAGATGAAGACATGCAGAGGTAGCGAACACAATGAACTTGGGCGGTCGTGAAGCAAACAGTCTAACACAACACACATTCTCCAGAATGGTGCTGATGCTGGGTTCATAATTTCACGATGAAGACCGACTGGGTATTCAGACACCTGCAGCAGGACTTTTTCTTAAGATTTGATTTCGAGAACACAAAACCGAATCCTAAAGCTATTTCACGAAATAACACAACAACGGGTGCACCATTTCAACATATACACGTCAAGTCTGTTTTACCATAAGTATATCGTATTCTTTTTATATATACATATATTTGTTTAGGCTAAATACGTTTTAACAATTATTTTGTTTTACAAAGATGTTAAATTGAACACGTGTAACTAATACCTCATTCAAATGTCGCGGTCTTTCAGGCCAACAAACTACAATACCCAGCATACACCTCAGACTACAAACATGGCCGTCGGGGATGCATATACCAAAATGGTCATACGCGACAGATCTCTAAATCGTCGGACTTCTAATTATTCGCACACTCAGATAACCTATATAAAAAGACACACATGTCCACACTTTTTGTGAAGAATATTAAGTTCTGTGTTGTGATGTTACAAACAATTTTATTTATTTATTTATTTTTTACGATCTGCGTTACTGATGCAAAGGGCGATTCTTTTTTGCGAAAACGATTCATTCCCACAGTTCGGTTCAACGAACCGAATCATCATTTCCTTACGTCATCTCGCAGCGTTGTCAGTATGCATTTCTTTTCTAACAACTCGGGGTCATTTTATATCAGTGAAACATTAAATTAACTGTGTGAACTCATATTGGTGATTATTGTCTTTTGTTCATTTAAGTTAAAGATTTCTATGAGTTTGTAAATAATTACGATAGGGTTACAGGCTTCGGGTAGTTGGGTGCGTGTAAGCGGTGAAAACTTAATGTGACGGACGAGAGCGTTACTCAAACAGTCCACCGCGTCATCTTTTAATAAAATATTCCAACGAATGTCGCGAACGCAAGTTATGTAACAGTGTTCATTAAAACGTTGAAATGAATATAAGCGTACAAATATTCGTAATGACAATAAGTACGATATACCCTAAAAACACAACAGACTGATCCCTGCTAAGTACGTCTAAAATTCTGAGATATCTTGACGTTATCCGTGCTACTGCGCTAGTTGTGAGATATAAACCGCAAAGTTTTTTCGTAGCGTTACACTTTGAAACCAGAACAATTTTATATGTTTCCATGACTTTGTTTGCCCTTTCTGTTTGAATTTGTTTACCGTGGTTTCGCCATCCTTATTTTCCCACCTAATTGTAATTGTCAGGCCTTACTCTTATGGCGTTATACGCTTTGTCTCCTAGTTTTTTGCTCTCATGTTAGCGGGCCACTTTGTTGATTTACGTCAACGTTTCCGCGAATTTGCTTGATTTAATAAAATATTACGTCTTCATTCGAGACATTTATCCTAGTTTATATCAGATATACAAGATCGTTTCTTATTAAATATTATTAAATTGATAACAACAAACAAAAAAAGTATCTTAGGCGTGACCGGCGTTTATGGCTTTCCTGATGACAACCCCGCCCCTGTGCACCACGCAACAAGTTGAGGGTGGGTCCGAATGCTAAAACCGACGACGACCGACCCCGATAAACTCAGTTACGACATCGCTACCAGTTTGAAAGTGCAGACGGCGAGCTACTGTAAGATCTTGTCAAGCGTTATCCACATGGATCGACAGAATCAGCTTCAAGAAACCAAATCGCCTGAGCCTGAGTCACTCTGCAATTTTTCTACTAATAATGCTTTGGCGGATCTGAACCATGCGGATGAGCAACTGGACTGCGACTGCGGTACGGGGAAAACGTGTTTTGTAAAAGACGTCGTAGACCCCACGTTTAAACTACATTACGGAGGACAAATGATCGACCTGATGCGTAAGATCATCGCGGCGGAGTGCGATTCAAATCACGATTGTACGGAAGATACCAAACGCGAAACAAACCTCAAGAACGAAATGAAAATTGTAAGAAGCCTGAAATATCCATGGCCTGATTTGACTAGCATGTTTCTTACCGGCAGGGAGCCGGTCTGTCTAATTACCAGAAAAATCTTGGATGCGATGTCTGAATGTGAGGATGAGATGGACATTAACGAGGTTCTCTGTCTGTGTACGTCCGTGACTGATCTATGCGTGTTGTTGGCTGCAAAAAATTGTGATTCTATGACGTGCAAAATTGTTGAATCGCTGGTTGATTTTATATTTGAGCAAAACATGTTTGTCTGCAGAGATTTCCTTTTCTGGCTAGACCACCGGTTTAATGTCGTTACTACTGTTTGTTTGTAAATTTGATCATTTTCTTCACTCAATGTATGATTGTATACTCATGAATATATTGTTGAAATAAAAGGTTGACTCAACTAACTCGTTATTCTGTTCTCTGACGTCATAAAAACATCTTTATTTAAAATATTTAAATGTAACGATTTACAGGTACAGATAGCAAGTTTTTTTGTTGTTTATCAGTTTAATAATATTTAATAAGAAACGATCTTGTATATCTGATATAAACTAGGATGATATACTAATATAACATAAATGTCTCGAATGAAGACGTAATATTTTATTAAATCAAGCAAATTCGCGGAAACGTTGACGTAAATCAACAAAGTGGCCCGCTAACATGAGAGCAAAAAACTAGGAGACAAAGCGTATAACGCCATAAGAGTAAGGCCTGACAATTACAATTAGGTGGGAAAATAAGGATGGCGAAACCACGGTAAACAAATTCAAACAGAAAGGGCAAACAAAGTCATGGAAACATATAAAATTGTTCTGGTTTCAAAGTGTAACGCTACGAAAAAATTTTGCGGTTTATATCTCACAACTAGCGCAGTAGCACGGATAACGTCAAGATATCTCAGAATTTTAGACGTACTTAGCAGGGATCAGTCTGTTGTGTTTTAAGGGTATATCGTACTTATTGTCATTACGAATATTTGTACGCTTATATTCATTTCAACGTTTTAATGAACACTGTTACATAACTTGCGTTCGCGACATTCGTTGGAATATTTTATTAAAAGATGAGGCGGTGGACTGTTTGAGTAACGCTCTCGTCCGTCACATTAAGTTTTCACCGCTTACACGCACCCAACTACCCGAAGCCTGTAACCCTATCGTAATTATTTACAAACTCATAGAAATCTTTAACTTAAATGAACAAAAGACAATAATCACCAATACGAGTTCACACAGTTAATTTAATGTTTCACTGATATAAAATGGCCCCGAGTTGTTAGAAAAGAAATGTATACTGATAACGCTGCGAGATGACGTAAGGAAACGATGATTCGGTTCGTTGAACTGAACTGTGGGAATGAATCGTTTTCGCAAAAAAGAATCGCCCTTTGCATCAGTAACGCAGATCGTAAAAAATAAATAAATAAATAAAATTGTTTGTAACATCACAACACAGAACTTAATATTCTTCACAAAAAGTGTGGACGTGTGTCTTTTTATATAGGTTATCTGAGTGTGCGAATAATTAGAAGTCCGAAGATTTAGAGATCTGTCGCGTATGACCATTTTGGTATATGCATCCCCGACAGCCATGTTTGTAGTCTGAGGTGTATGCTGGGTATTGTAGTTTGTTGGCCTGAAAGACCGCGACATTTGAATGAGGTATTAGTTACACGTGTTCAATTTAACATCTTTGTAAAACAAAAATAATTGTTAAAACGTATTTAGCCTAAACAAATATATGTATTGTGACGGGGTGGAAGAATCACGCGACAAGGAGAGCTCAAAATAAATGCCCCGGAGGGTGGATTTATTATAAACAAGCAAAGGTGCAAATTGAAAGGTGGCAGGCTGGCGTGTAGTGGTGCTCTTATTCGTGCTTTCTCTGGGTGTGGTGAAGACAGCGTGCAGCTCTCGTCAGAGTGGGGCTCGGTCACTCGCTGGCCTCTGGGAGAAAGGAAAGAGACAGTACACATTAGTCCAAAGCCTGAGAGAAGTCTCTCTATCGTGCAGCCTCACGCGGCTTATCTGGCCGCGGGCTGACGAGTTGCAGGTGTGGCCGATTCCGTCTTGATGAGCAGGTGCAGGTGTTCCGAATCTGTCTCCAGGGCAACGCTGATGATACCTCGGGACACTCGTCACACTCCCCCCCCCCCTAAGCGTTGTCCTGGTCCTGGTGGAAACAAAAGGCAGCAATAAGGGGGAAATTGGGGGTGGGTGGGGAGTGACCCCTGACAGACCTGCATAGGCTGACCACAGCCGAGAAAGTCCATTGGCGTTAGAGTTGGAGGCTCCAGCCCGGTGACGGATGGTGAAACAGAAGTCCTGGAGCGCGAGGAACCACCGCGTCACCCTGGCGTTGGTATCCTTGGCTCGGGCCATCCACTGGAGGGGGGCATGGTCCGTCAACAGGGTGAACCTTCGGCCTAGCAGGTAGTACCTCAGCTCCAGGACTGCCCACTTGATGGCTAGAGCCTCTTTCTCGACTGTCGCGAAGTTCTTCTCGGCCTTCGTCAGCTTCCTGCTGATGTATAAGACAGGGTGTTCCTCACCATCCTGTACCTGGGACAGGACGGCTCCCAACCCTGCCTCGGATGCGTCCGTCTGCAGCAGAAAGGGACAGCCGAAGTCGGGGGCTCTCAGCACCGGTTCTTCCGTGAGTGCCAGCTTGATGTGCTGGAAGGCCTCTTCAGTTGCAGGAGTCCAGTGAACGTTTTCAGGCTGTCCCTTTCTGGTCAGGTCTGTTAAGGGGGCAGTTATGGAGGAGAAGTTGGGGATGAAGCAGCGGTAGTATCCGGCCAACCCCAGGAACGCTCGCACTTGGGTCTTTGTCCTGGGCTGCGGGGCATCCCGTACGCCTCCACCTTCTTCTCCTGGGGCTTGATAAGGCCCCGACCGACCCGGAATCCCAGATATTTGGCCTCCGCGAGCGCTAGGTGGCACTTCCTGGGGTTGGCGGTGAGTCCAGCCTTGCGCAACTCCGTGAGCACCCTCCGCAGACGGTCCAGATGGTCCTCCCAACGCTCCGAGTGGATGACGACATCATCCAGGTATGCAGCGGTGTACTGCTGGTGAGGCCGGAGGATGACGTCCATCAGCCACTGGAAGGTCGCTGGAGCCCCGTGAAGGCCGAAGGGAAGGGTCCGGTACTGCCAGTGGCCAGAAGGGGTCGAGAAGGCCGTCTTTGGTTTGGCGTCTTTGGAGAGGGGGACCTGCCAGTACCCCTTGGTCAGGTCGAGGGTGGAAATGTACCGGGCCCTTCCCAGGCGATCTAGTAATTCATCCACCCGGGGCATTGGGTAGCCGTCGAATTCCGAGACTTCGTTGAGGCGCCGGAAGTCGTTGCAGAAGCGGAGGGCGCCATCCGGCTTTGGGACCAGGACGATGGGGCTGGACCACGGGCTGCGCGATGGTTCAATCACCCCCAACTTCAGCATTTCTTGGATTTCCTCCTCAATAGCCTGCCGACGAGCCTCTGAAATCCGATAGGGCCGTTGCTTCACGACTACTCCCGGTGGTGTCCGTATGTCGTGTTGTACGACTTGGGTTTTCCCGGGGACAGAGGAGAACACATCCGAGAACTGACCGATCAGGTGCTGCAGCTCAGCCTTCTGGGTCGTTGACAGGTCCGGGTTGATGTCCACAACGATGGGCCTCATGGCGGTTAGTGCGGCAGTTTGTTCTCGGGTTCCCACCCACTTCTTCAACAAGTTAATGTGGTATAGTTGATGGGGGCTCCGCCTCCCCGGTTGCCGCACCTTATAAGTTACCGGCCCGATCTTCTCTACCACGGTGTAAGGTCCCTGCCAGGTGGCCAGAAACTTGCAGGCGGAGGTGGGGACCAACACCATGACCTGGTCGCCAATCTGGAACTCCCGGGGCTGAGCTGCGCGGTTGTAATGCTGTGCTTGGGCCTGTTGGGCTTTGGCCAGGTGTTCCCGGACTAATGGCATGACGCGGTC
This sequence comes from Acrossocheilus wenchowensis, assembly GCA_029620275.1. Lineage (NCBI taxonomy): Eukaryota > Metazoa > Chordata > Actinopteri > Cypriniformes > Cyprinidae > Acrossocheilus > Acrossocheilus wenchowensis. The sequence goes on along the minus strand of CM056150.1, from coordinate 1,259,348 downwards.
GATACGGTGCCTCATCTCGTGGACGTGCTCGACCAGGGACCGGTGTGGGGTGGGCTGTTGTTGTTCCCATGCCTCCTTTGCGACGTCGAGCAGCCCACGAGGTTGCCTTCCGAAGAGGAGCTCGAACGGTGTAAAGCCGGTGGAAGCCTGGGGGACCTCCCGTATACCAAACAGGACGTATGGCAGCATCTGGTCCCAGTCCCTCTTGTCTTCCGCTGCCACTCGCTGGAGCATTTGCTTGAGGGTCTGGTTAACCCTCTGGGGTCGACAAACGCGTATACGCGTTTTGAGGCAGATTTTCCTGATAAGGCCGAAATGAGCTTGAATTACTCTGCCATTTTTGATCGTACAGATAAGAGCAATACACCACTCGAATCTGTAAGGGGTCTACTTTTATTTGTATACACTCATAATAACAACTAAACTTTGTGCTTTTGAAGAATAAAGAAAACAAACAGGGAGCGCTCTCTGTCTTCTCCGTCTCCGCGAACTGATTTTAGAAACACGTCACTAAAATGAACTGTAACTCAGCAAATACTTCACACAGAGACATGGGAGTTATATCTATAGAAAGCTGGAAAACTTTGAAATGAAGCAAGTCTTATCGAAAACAAACATTCTGTGATGAAGTAATCCATGTGAAACCAACACGATGTTCAATCTTTCCCGTCAGACTCATTATCTCTAATGAGTTCACGCCCTCGCGCAGTTCATATGTAAATAACCACGTGGGGCGTGAGCGAGTGTAAACGCCCAAAACAAACAAAGAGTGAGGAGCATTTATCGCGGCTACTGTTAGTTTCTGGAAGACGCGCCGAGTAAAAGCAGGATTTCCCTCGAAAGAAGAACACGATTTCATCCAGCAGAGGAGATGAGTAAGTAATGTTTCTTTTTTGCAATAGTTAACGTTTTATTGTGACATAAACTTGAACAGAATTACTAACAGTTAGTTGCGTTTTTCCCAAACTACAACATGATGAATGTTACGCGTCTAAGAATGTTTAGACCATGTTTATTATTAATACTCTGTTCACAAATAGATTTTAATAGGGTGCTAAACAATAATAACTAGTTTCTCAGATATAAAATATCATTTTTTTATAGTACAAAGTACATCATTTTATTGTACAAAGCATGCTTGAGTCTGTGGCTTCAGAATCATGTCATAGGCTACTATAAAATCATACATACTAGACTATATGACTACAAAATCATAGTTGGGTTTTTCCCAAACTATAATTCCTGACTACAATGTTTGAAATAGTGTAAAACATTTTTAATATGAGGGGCAATTCACTGTATTTAAATTTCTTACGGCGCGATGATGTTTTCATGCTCTATATAAAACAATAAAAGTAATATGAGTGTACACTGTAACATGATGAATGCTACGAGTCTAAGTATGTTTAGTACATGTTTATTATTAATAGCCTACTCTGTTCAGAAATAGATTTTAATAACATGCTAAACAATAATAATTAGTTTCTCAGATATAAGATTTCTTTCTCTTTTTTATGATAGTACAAAGCATGTGTGAGTCTATGGCTACAAAACATATACATATAGATTTTCCTGATATTAACATGCTCACAAATGTTTTTTTGTTTGTGTTTTATTGAATCAGATACCAGCACCAGATGAATCCTGATTTCTCTTCAAACTGTTTTCCTCTGAGAGCGCTGAACCAACATCAGATGTTCAACTACGCTGATATTCTGTTAAAACAAGCTCCTTTTCTACTGATTATGTTTTTTTCTTCTTGAATCCATGGAAAGAAGTAGAAACACTTAAATAACACGCGTAAGTATCAGGTATGATTTACTTGTTTCACTTGTTGAACAGAATCTGTTGTCTGTTCACATCTCTGTGGTTAGATCAGTGTGCACAATAATGTGTCTTTGACCTTCATTATGTATGTTTTGATTATACTGTGTTGTAAATAAAATACAAATAATTTAAAAAACCCTTTTTTTCAATGTCCTCACATTCTCACTTACCTGCCTCACAGTCACAGTCACACTGATGGGCCATTAGAGGCCGTTAGGGGAGGGCCCTTTGTCTCTCAGGTGAGACTCACTTAATATTCATGGCCATTACCACTCCCTCGCATACAGACCCTCGATCACAAAACATGTCTTGAAAATTTTAAATCAATATATTGTTTTTTGTGAATGAGTAAGCAGAATGATTTTCACATAATTTTGAAGTAAATATTCTAGCCTACAAGACTGATTACTCAAAAGTCTTGTGCAGGACTATTTAGTGTGGGTTTTAAGGCCTTATTTCAGCTACATTTTTTTTCCCAAAACGTACTAACCACGCATAATATTTTTTTTCTAAAAAATGCAAACATGTACATCCATCTTGGTCACATATTATTGTAGCACAATTTGTGCTGAATACAAAAAAAAATACATTTTGGTCAATAGTATGTTTTAAGTAGCTGAAATAAGCACAAATATCAGGGCATGTCAAAACATCTCAAGGGCCCCAAAATGACCTCGGACCCCAGAGGGTTAAAGCGTTCAACGAGGCCGTCTGTTTGGGGGTGGTACACGGTGGTCCTCAGTTGCTTTACCCGGAGCAGGCGGCATAGGTCAGCCATTAGCCGGGACATAAACGGTGTTCCCTGATCGGTCAAGATCTCCGTCGGGATGCCGACCCGGCTGAACAGCAGGAAAAGCTCGTGGGCGATGGCTTTGGCTGTGGCTTTCCGGAGTGGGATGGCTTCAGGGTACCGGGTAGCGTAGTCTACCACGACGAGGATGTGTTCATGTCCCCGGGCCGACTTGGGCAACGGGCCTACCAGATCCATCCCGATCCGCTCGAAGGGTACCTCAATAATGGGCAGCGGAATGAGCGGCGAGGGGGGAGGGTGGTTTGGCGAGGTCTTCTGGCACTCCGGACAGGCTTGGCAGAACCGCCGTACTTCCGCCTCTAGGCCAGGCCAATGGAACCGGTCCTTAATCCGGCTGATGGTGTTTCCTGCCCCGAGATGTCCCGCCGTGGGGTGGGCGTGCGCCAGGTGCAGGACCATCTCCGTCTTTGAGCGAGGGACCACCAATAGTTTTTTCTCCTCCCCCCTTCGCTAGGCGACACAGTAGAGTAGGCCGTTCTCTACGATAAAATGGGGGAGAGGATGGGGCCTCGGCCGGACTTCCTCTCCGTTGAGGACGCAGACCTGGTTCCAACAGTTTTTTAAGCAGTCATCCTCCCGCTGGGCCCGGCCAAAGGAGCCCCCTCCCGTCACCTGCTGGAACACATCATAGAAGAGGTTAGAGTTTTGGGAGGGGGACTCACCATCTCTCCCGCTGTCGGAGGCCAAGAGAACGGGGCGGCTGCCAGGCTTCCTGGATTGGCGCCGTCCACGGCGACCCCCATTGTGGCAGGCAGGTTGTGTCGCGGCACGGAGCAGGGCCTCAAATCCTGGCCAGTCTCGTCCCAGCAGCACCGCTACGGGCAGGTCCTTCACTAGGCCGACCTCCAACGGCCAGGTGCCTGGGGCCGCGGTGATGGTGACGCGTTGGACGGGCACCTCCAATGTATCTCCATGGAAGCACGTAAGGGGTAGGACGGTTTTTGCTCCATGAGGCGGGGGCAAGATCTTGGTCTGGACGAGACTGACCGCGCTTCCAGAATCGAGAATGGCCTGGTATGGTCGGCCGTTGACCCTGACCGTGGCCGACGGGGCTCCTCGCGGGAGTTCTCGGTGAAGGACACAGCCTGCCCACCAGGTCCGGTTCTTTGGCGACGATGGCGTCATTGGCATGGATTCGTCCTGTATTTTGGGGGCCGCCGAGCCCTCTACTGGTCGGGAGGTACCCTCCGGCGGGCGTTGCTCCAGAGCCACCCTCCGGGGGAACGGCGGTACTCTCTCCCCTGCTTCGCGTCGATGGGCCGCCTCGGCCAGCTCGATCGCCTCGACAAGTTCGGACGTCGTGATGGGGTTTTTCATGCCGACGGCCTGGCGGAGGGGACGTGGAAGGGCTCGGAGGAGGCGATCGATGATGACGCGTTCCGTTACCTGGGCAGCGGTGGTTGGTAGATCCAATCGTGGAAGGCTTGGGCCGCACACACTGGGGACAGCCCCACCCGGGCCAGGATCTCTTTTTTCACGGCCTCGTAATTTTCGGTCACGGACGTGGGGAGACTAAAAAAAGTCCTCTGGGGCTCACCAGTTAACAGGGGTGCCAGTGCGCGGGTCCACTCTTCTGGATCCCATCCTTCCATCGTGGCGGTATTTTCAAACATTTGCAAGAACGCTTCCACATCGTCATGGGCCGTCATTTTGGGTAACAACTGGGCGGCCTGAACGCGTGGGTCCGGTAACGGAACGCTCTGGCGGGCGACCGTGCGAAGAGCGGCGATTTCCTGGTCAGCCTGGCCCTGTCGGGCCGCCAGATGTTCCACGATTTGCTGTTGGCGCAGGCTGACTGCGGTTAGCTGCTGGAGTAATTCTTCCATCCTTAGGGGAGGAGTACTCGCCGATCTGAAAGTGCAAAGAGAAAAAAAAGTGGGGTTGAGACGTGTAGATGACTTGTCGGTGAAACTTCCGTTCATGCCCGCATTCTCCACCACTGTGACGGGGTGGAAGAATCACGCGACAAGGAGAGCTCAAAATAAATGCCCCGGAGGGTGGATTTATTATAAACAAGCAAAGGTGCAAAGTGAAAGGTGGCAGGCTGGCGTGTAGTGGTGCTCTTATTCGTGCTTTCTCTGGGTGCGGTGAAGACGGCGTGCAGCTCTCGTCAGAGCGGGGCTCGGTCACTCGCTGGCCTCTGGGAGAAAGGAAAGAGACAGTACACATTAGTCCAAAGCCTGAGAGAAGTCGGCTTATCTGGCCGCGGGCTGACGAGTTGCAGGTGTGGCCGATCCCGTCTTGATGAGCAGGTGCAGGTGTTCCGAATCCGTCTCCAGGGCAACGCTGATGATACCTCGGGACGCTCGTCACAGTATATATAAAAAGAATACGATATACTTATGGTAAAACAGACTTGACGTGTATATGTTGAAATGGTGCACCCGTTGTTGTGTTATTTTGTGAAATAGCTTTAGGATTCGGTTTTGTGTTCTCGAAATCAAATCTTAAGAAAAAGTCCTGCTGCAGGTGTCTGAATACCCAGTCGGTCTTCATCGTGAAATTATGAACCCAGCATCAGCACCATTCTGGAGAACGTGTGTTGTGTTAGACTGTTTGCTTCACGACCGCCCAAGTTCGTTGTGTTCGCTACCTCTGCATGTCTTCATCTAATTGAACGTGACCGGTATTTTTAACACCTGTTAGCTCACGCCTATATTTTCTAGTTTCATCATAAACTAGGCAAGCAGGGACTTGTAATAATACGTCAAACATCTGATAAGTTGGCCAATCACACGTCCAGAGTTTTATCTTACTGCGGTGCTATAATATAAATTTTCCAGTTTTTAAGTTGTCTAACAAGAGTCTCACTGTGTGTGCGAAAGTAAAATGCCTTGGACATTTTATCACTGAACGCGTGACAGATGATGAGGATATTGAAAAGCTACGCCGTATGATGTATATGCAGGCGAATATACTTTACGTAAGTTTAGTTTCTGTTCAGATGAGGTAAAGGTGTCGCTTTTCAAAGCATACCGTACATATGACGCTGGTTGCTTTAATTGTGTGATCATTTAAAACACACTTAGCTTAACCAGCGAAGCCAAGTGAAAAAGAGTTGTGGGTAGATCTTGTCACTGGTCACTGACCTCATTTCAAGCCCAGGGGGTAGTCGTGGCCTAATGGTTAGGGAGTCGGGCTTGTAACCTGAAGGTTGCTGGTTCGATTCCTGCACCTGCAGGGGATTGTGAATGTGCAGCACTCTCTCCACCTTCGATACCATGACTAAGGTGCCCTTGAGCAAGGCACCGAACCCCTAATTGCTCCCCGGGTGCTGGAGTAAGGCTGCCCACTGCTCCGGGTGTGTGTTCACTACTCACTGCTGTGTGTGTGTACTTGGATGGGTTAAATGCAGAGCACCATTTCGAGTATGGGTCACCATACTTGACAATACGTCACGACTTAACTTAACACTTTATACTCATTTGCGGTGTAACAGAGCATCTAGTTTACAGAAGCCGCAAGTAGCTTATAATGACGCAAGGAGAATCTTACTACGTAGGCCTAGATGTCATAGTGCAAGTGAAATGTTTGTGAGTGCGAGAGTAATCGCTTTTAAAACACTGTTACAAATCTTATGTATAGTTTTATCTGTCGGCTTAATGCTTCTAAGAATGCGATTTATTGTGGGTTTATCAAATACAGGGGTTAGTACTACACGGTATGAGTCAAAGTTGTGGAGACACCGGTATTGCTGTATTTTGTAACTCTTTATGTCTGTGATAGATGCTGTGGGTTGTGTATGTTGTCTACTGTCTTTTTTAAATCTGGATCTTGAGTCTGTAATAAAGTTTGATTGATTGATTGATTGAATACATTTGCTGCAATGGTTGCACTTGTTGTTAGAATGCTTCAAATTGGATCCGGGCTTGTTTTATGATCGTACCCTTGTTTGTCAAACTAATCTTAAGTGATATTGTTCACATTTTAAACAGGTTAAACAGGTTAATGACCTCTTTCAGCATCTATAGTTGTAATAATCCAAAACATAGGGTTTCTAGATGATAAAACAAAACTTATGTATGTTGTTGGGAGTTTGTGGGAAAGCTGTGTGCGTGCGTGAGAGAGTTTGAAAGAAAAATGCTTTATGTTAATGCTTTAGTCTTCTAACTTAGAAATGCGGCATTATTTTTATTTCTTTTTTTTTTTTTTATTTCCAACAAACCGTTTGTTCTTTTTTATTGATTAATATGATAGAATCATGCTGAATTTACAAGGATGTGTATTTATACAATAACGTTTCATGTACTCACTGGTTACTGTATACATATTCAAGAGAAATGCATAACCTCAGTTGTTTTAATCAATCTAAAGTTTTTAGTCTGTCATTATAATATCTTAAAAGAAAAGTCTTTCATGCATTCTATTTTCATCTGCCCCGGGGGCGGGTCTATGTTACACAAAAAGCAACTGAGTGTGTTTGTGAATCCTATATGAAAGCTAAAAATTACCTTTTAAACCGTTTTTAACAGTAATATCGAACTTTACACATATTTTACACATACGTAACATGCACCTTAACACATGCTTATTTTTTCATTTCAATTTTGCACATATCATAACTGTACATACATATTTGTCTATATTATATATTGCGTTTTTGCTATTTTGTACATTGCCTATTTGTATATTATTCTTTTATTATCTGTGTCCTGTCCTGTTGCTGTCTTTCTGTCGCACTGTGGAGCTTCTGTCACTATAACAATTCCTCGTATGTGCAAACATACCTGGCCGATAAAGCTCATTCTGATTCTGATTCTGATGTCATCACAAACCGTAAGACACGTCAGTTTGGGTGATAAGATAGAGTTATCAAATATTTGATTGTTGCTTATATCTATTATTTGATCAAATCTTAGTGAAATAAAACTATAAAGGGCCAATTGTTTTTATTTTAATAAAATAAAACATTATAGTGTGAAAAAATAAATGTTGCATTTAAACAGCATGGTTAATAATACCATTTTTAAAGTGAGAAAGAAAGTCTAATCTGTTGTAAAGATGAGACATTTGTTGCACCTTGTTTAAGACACTCTTTTGTTGTAAACAACCTTACAACCGCTAATTTTAGTCTATTTTAGATCTAATTCATAAAGAAAAAAAAAACCTCTGTAAGCGCATTGCATTCATCAGAGGATCATTTGACAACTTCTGATCCTCGTCACGGTTTTAGGTGTGAAAGATTTAAAATCTACAACGCCTTAACTTATTTGTTAAAACAAAAGTTACATCATTGTTTAATCATACTGTGTCCCATCATCTTGTAGATATACCCTGTGTGATGCTAAAAGTTTTTATTTGTAAAACTGTATTTATACGACATCGTAAAAGTTGAAATGTTTAACTGCAGGGGTTGTTTTAGTGTGTGTGTGTGTGTGTGTGTGTGTGTGTTTGTTTGTTTTTTCATGTGAGTGTTTGTGCTTTAAACTATTTTTAGCAGTAATATTGAACTTTGCACATATTTTACACATACTTAACACATCTGTATGGGTAAGATATTTGTGACAAACCGTCAGACACATCAGGCAGGGTTGATGAGATGGACTTATTGAATATTTACATGTTTCTTATATCAGTTATTTGATCAAATCTTAGTCAAATAAACCTATATAGACCGGTTGTTTTTATTTTAATAAAATAAAACATTATAGTGTGAAAAAATAAATGTTGCATTTAAACAGCATGGTTAATAATACCATTTTTAAAGTGAGAAAGTCAGTCTAATCTGTTGTAAAGATGAGACATTTGTTGCACCTTGTTTAAGACACTCTTTTGTTGTAAACAACCTTACAACAGCTAATTTTAGTCTATTTTAGTTCTAATTCCTAAAGAAAATCTCTGTAACCGCCTTGCATTCATCAGAGGTTCATTTGACTGCTTCTAACCCTTGCTTTATTTGTTAAAACAAAAGTCATATCGTTGTTTAATCGTACTGCTTTTCATCATTTTGTAGAGATACCCTGTGTGATTCTAAAAGTTCACAAGTTTGTAAAAGGTTTCGTATGAGACATCATACAAGTCTAAATGTTTAACTGTATAGGGTTGCTCTAGTGTGTGTGTGTGTGTGTGTGTGTGTGTGTGTGTGTTTGTTTGTTTTTTATGCGAATGTTTGTGTTTTATTATACTATTTTTAACAGTAATATTGAACTTTACACATGTTTTACACATACTTAACATCTTAACACGTCTGTATCGGTAAGATATTTGTGACAAACCGTCAGACACATCAGGCAGGGTTGATAAAATGGACTTATTGAATATTTGCATGTTTCTTATATCAGTTATTTGATAAATTCTTAGTCAAATACATCTATATAGACCAGTTGTTTTTATTTTAATAAAAATAAAACATTATACTGTGGAAAAAATGCTGCATTTAAACACCACGGTTAATAATACCATTTTTAAAGTGAGAAAGAAAGTCTAATCTATTGTAAAGATTCTGTGAGGTATTTGTAGCACCTTGTTTAGGAATTACTTTTGTTGCAAACAACCTTGTGACAATTAATTTTTAGTCTGATTTAGCTCCAATTCATAAAGAAAATCTCTGTAACCGTCTCTGTAACCGTCTCAAATCCTTGCTTAAGAGCATCATGGTTTAGGTTTGAGAGATATAAAAACTACAAATCTTAACTCATTTGTTGAAACAATAGTTATATTGTTGTTTAATCATGCTGCTTTTCATCATCTTGTAGAGATACCCTGTGTGATTCTAAAAGTTCACAAGTTTGTAAAAGGTTTGTATGAGACATCATAAAAGTTTAAATGTAGGGGACTGTTTATGTATGTTTGTGTTTATGTTTGAGTGTTTTCTTGTAAAGTACCTAACGTTCGCTTCTGATGCTTTTTTGCTTTAGAAGATGGTAAGATGAGTCAACTCTATATTATTTAACTTTTAATGTTAAGCTATTGTTTTAACTAACGTGTCAGATGCTTTGTTTGTTTTAAATAAACAAACACGTACACTTCTACTTCTTTTTATTTAACTTAAAACGTTTTTAAACTAGTTAGAGTTCGTTACAACAACACTAGCAAGTCGTTGCTCATTTTACGTATATGTTTGATGTTTTTTGTTGATATGTGTGCGTGAAAAACTCCAATAAAAACTACCCTTTGTCCCGTTTAACACAGTTTCACAATTTAAAGTTTAAACACATAACTGTCTTCAATGGCCCACACACACAAAAAAAAAACACATTTCCCAAAACATTCATAAATACCTTAGGATCACTGGACAGTAAAAACAGATGCTCATTTAGATGGGTGGGGGTGGACAAAACAGGTGTCCAGTTTGGGTGGGTGGGAGGGGTGGGGGGTCTTATCTTTATGAGGAGCAATAAATCAAACTTTCTGACACATAGCACCCTGGGATCTCTCTGAGCTCACTGTAATTGACTCAATACAGATTGCTGTTAGAAAATTTTAAAACTGATAAATCAAGAATGATGTTCTGAGCTCATTCTAACTTTCAGCACATATACTTTCACCTCAGATGCGCTACTGTAAATCTCACAGTTAATCTAGTATTTGAAGCATATTTAATGAGACAAACCCTGTATATTTGCATCTCATTAGGCTTTGATAATAAGATAACAAACATCAAGGGAAATTTGATATGAAAACTGTAATTAAAATTTCTTTTTTTTTCTGGGGATGAATGTGAACTAAAAAAAAAAAAGTTGCATTTTATTTATTTTATCATTTAGAAAGAAATGTTTTGTAGTTATTTTTAATCTGTGTATATACTATATTTAGCTAAAACAATGCCTTAAAATGGTGAAATTAAACGTTTAATATGTGTAACATCATATTGTTAGTATATACAGTTGGAGGGAAATCTGAGATAAAGATTGTGATTTTTTTTTCTAGGGAAGGATATTGAACTGAAGGGGAAAAATGAATATGGTACATTTTTATTTATTTTATTATTTAAAAACAGTTATTAAAATGTTGGACAGGAATTGCATGTTGAAGAACAATTAATGCTGATTTGCACCTTTTTAAATGTATAGTTTAATCAATGTATATATTTACATTTAGTTAAAAATAATGCCTCACAATGTTATTAGTCATATTAATTTAATGTGATTTGTGTTATGTGTTTCATTAGAACTATATGATAATTGTCATTATTATTTTACAGTTCTGATGAAACACAGGGCAACACAAATCACAGTAATATGATAATTAGTATCTTCAGTTAAGTTGCAGTAATAGTCTATGTTGCGTTCTTAGTGCTGATAACTCTGTCTGGATTGCAGAACTGTATTTTAATATTAGAAACAGTTCTAATAGTATTAGTTAGATACCAGATATATCAGATTATGTTTAAGCTATCACTCTGGATAATTGATTTTTAGAATATAGATCACGGTTCTCACGATTCTGAAAACAAAACATTAGACAACCAAACAAAATAATATGTAGGCTAATTTACTTGAGTTTTCTGATAAAATGTTTTATTTAATGTTATAAATGAGTCTATGTATAAATATCTAAAATGTTATAAATGATATAAATGAAAGACTTTGTCCTGAGTTTTTGAACGAATCTCTTGAATGATTCAGACATCAAATACGTTTTAACAGTCACTGGTCGCCACGCGCTGGAATAATGTAACATATACAATCTATATTTGAAGCGTAACATTAGTTCAAAGGTCAGTTACTCATTTGATCGCGTCTGCTGCAACATCAGAGTCTATCCGGACTATAAACTTTTATCCCAATACTTTCGTTTTATTAATGTTTGCTGATCTATATTGCCTTCAAAAATACTGTTCGATTTTAATATAGGCAGTATAGTGAAAACATTTAAATATCTGCTTTGATGTGCGAGGAATGTGCTTTGATGTGACTCGCTGCAAGTGACTTCCGCTTTCATATTTCTCCTGAAGGACGTGTGTTCTTTGATATGTGTTTGATATCTTTGTTTTTAAGCGAATGAAGTGGTTTCGTTGCTGTTTCGTGTTGTCTGTGGTTGATTTCAGCGTTTGTGTAACATAAGACTAAGATTGTGTATTTGAGTGAACTCTCAGGATCGTTCAGCTGAATGATTAGTTTGAGTAAGTGTTGGAGATCTCACTCTTCATCATGAATCACACACAAACACCCCGAGATCAAGAGCTTTCTCCAGGATGCAGGTACTTTACATACAGACTATATTAACAACATAATGAATTCTATAAATTCATTTATTGCTATTTTGATCTTATTAGAACACAAATAATACAAATCCGTGATTTTAATTAAATTAATTAATAATAAAAAAAAATTGCATAACTTTTATTTTTAAAACATTTGTTTTAATATTCTGTACAATAATGTCTATTTATTAATATATTAGCTTACTGTATCATATTTTAACAAATTTCTAGGGCCTATAAATGATTAACCTGATCAAAACTTTGATCCTGTTATGCAATCAACCTGTTACGCAGTTTAAACCTGTTTTATGTGATTTACTTCATGCTCTCTGATTGAGAGTTCAAGACAAGTAAAGTATTTTTGCTGTGAAATCTTTAAGTAAAAATAACTTTTATGTTGTTAGTAATAATTCAAGATGAACATGTACTGGGATGAAGCAAATTGGGTTTTCTTGATTATATTTTTTCTAATGTAAAAAAAAAAAAAAGTTTAATGTTTATTTTTTTCTTGTTAAAAAGTAAATGTCTAATATGACACAGACTTTATTTGTATCTCAATATCAATAATATCAATAATCACTGAACTGCAATGGATTGCACATATGAACCATAAAAACCTGATGTAAGACATACGATACTAAACAAAAACACAAATTACATTTATTTTGTAAATTTTTATACATAAGTTTATACAAGGCCTATGTGCCCAGGTGTTAAAAGTGCATTTTAGTTCATATTCACGGTGTCTCAAAATAGCACAGTTGAGTACACTTAGATGATCTTAAGTTGACCTTAAGAAGTACTAAAGGATCATTTTTAGTATATTAAGTACAAAATTAGTGCGCGAAAATAAGTACTTTAAGTACATTATGGAAGTGTACTTGTTTTTCACCTGTGTGTTTTTGTTGATGATCTTATTTCATAGACAAAGATACATATGTATACGTCTGTGTACATATACACATGCCTGGGGGAAAAAAAATTCCATTTATTGTTGAGCAAAAACTAAATTCAGTATTGCTACCTTGATGATGAAATGACTGACAATAAATTATCATTCGAGAGTTTGAAGTATTGAACTGATTTTCTGTAATTAGGCTACATAAACATATCTTGATTTATAGCCCTGAAGGGGTGACGAATCCCCTGAGATACAAACATTTACAGAGAGATTATGAAAAATTAAAAAAAATTCATTCATAATATGTTAGGTATTCATGTTATTATGGTATTCATGTTAGCTATTTTGGCAAAGAGTCTATGAAAGAAGTTTAGTTTATGGTTTTTGTATCAACACTGTGAACATAAAGTCCTGTTTAAAACAAAAAAAGAAGTTAATATGAATACAGTAATTCAAAGGATTGTTTGTTATAGTTCAGTTGATCAGAAGAGATCAGAAGCAGAGTCCAGCTGTGTGTTTATGAAGAGAGACGAGTCTATAGGTCATCCACAACATCTCAGGTACAATATTTCATTAACAGACAGAATTGTAATATTTGTTATGGTGTTTTATCATGTGATTATTTCATCTGATATTTTAACATTTGCTCACACTCTCTGTTATAGTTCAGTTCATCAGAAGAAATCAGAAGCAGAGCCCAGCTGTGTGTCTATGAGGAGTGATGCTTCTATGCTTCATCCAATTGATTTTAAGAGTGACGACACAAGGTTTAACCTCAAGTATTAAATTGTTTTGTTAAATATATGATTATAGTAATATATTGTAAGTTAAATTCTCATAATTTTATAGCACTATAATAAATAAATATGAGCAGAAGTCTGGCAAGGAAATGCAATAAATCTAATGACAATGAGCAGATATAGAGCACAGAGTAGAATTGCTTATTTACATTAATTTAAAACGTATTTATTTTTTACAGTTGTGACCTTGAGAAGGTGCATTTTTAAATAAAGTCGCAACTGTTATTAAGATAATGAGAAAAATGTCACCAATGTCAGAGTGTTTGATTCTTCATTCAAGGTCAATCCTGCAACACAGATCAGTAACAAAACCTGTCTGTAACAAATATGACCAGCCTATGAATCAACCACAAGACACGTATCCTGGTGTAAGGTAAACATTACTCATTTACATCATTAATAACTGACACATTTCATAAACCCTATGATATGTTCAGTGTCTCATGACACAGAAAACAAAAAAAGACATTTTGCTCTGTACATTTACCTCTGTAGCTCATATAATAATGTGGTATTTTAATTTTCCAGTCATGAAGTCCTCGACACGTTCAGATCAAATCTGCTGAAGAAGTTTGAGTGTCTGTATGAGGGAACAGCGACGCAGGGAAACCCAAGACTCCTGAATGAGATCTACACAGAGCTCTACATCACAGAGAGTGAGAGTGGAGAGATCAGTAATGAGCATGAGGTGAGACAGATTGAGACACAATCCAGGAGAGCAGCAACAGAGGACACAGCCATCAAATGCAATCACATCTTTACACCTTTACCTGGACAAGACAAAGCCATCAGAACTGTGCTGACAAAGGGAGTCGCTGGCATTGGAAAAACAGTCTCTGTGCAGAAGTTCATCCTGGACTGGGCTGAAGGGAAAGAGAATCAGGACGTCCAGCTCATATTTCCACTGCCTTTCAGAGAAATCAACATGATGAAGGACAAAACACTCAGTCTTTCAGATCTTCTTCATGTGTTTTTCCCTGAAACTAAAGAAATGGAAATATCCAGTGATGAATATAAAGTTTTGTTCATCTTTGATGGTCTGGATGAGTGTCGTCTGTCTCTGGACTTTAAGAGTAAAGTGAAACTGTGTAATATATCTGAATCAGCCTCAGTGGATGTGCTGCTGATGAACCTAATTGTGGGGAATCTGCTTCCCTCTGCTCTCATCTGGATCACCTCCAGACCAGCAGCAGCTGATCTCGTCCCCTCTGAGTGTGTCCATCGAGTGACAGAGGTACGAGGCTTCAATGAGCCACAGAAGCAGGGATACTTTAGGAAGAGAATCAGTGATCAGAGTCTGGCCGATACAATCATCTCACACCTGAAGTCATCAAGGAGCCTCTACATCATGTGCCACATCTCAGTGTTCTGCTGGATCTCAGCCGCTGTTCTGGAGAAGATGTTGAGTCCAGCAGAGAGTGGAGAGATTCCCAAGACTCTCACTCAAATGTACACACGCTTCCTGATTCTTCAGACCGACATCAAACGTGAGAAGGACTATGAGAAGAAGCTGACAGATGAAGACATGATCCTCAAACTGGGGAAAGTGGCTTTTGAGCAGCTTGTGAAAGGAAACCTGATCTTCTATGAGGAAGACCTGAGAGAGTGTGGCATTGATGTGAATGAAGCATCAGTGTACTCAGGATTGTGCACTCAGATCTTCAGAGAGGAGTTGGGCTTGTATCAGGGGAAAGTCTTCTGCTTTGTTCATCTGAGCATTCAGGAGCATCTAGCAGCTCTATATGTGCACCTCTCCTGGACAAACCACAACAGAAATGTGATTGAGCCAATCACCAAACAGAGATTGTGGTCTAAAGTGAGGGAACAGTTTCAACTCAACTTATCAGAAGATGTTTTATTATCTGAGCTGCATCAGAGAGCTGTGAAAGAGGCTCTACGGAGTAAAAATGGACATCTGGATCTTTTCCTGCGGTTCCTTCTTGGTTTGTCAGTGGAGTCTCATCAGAGCCTCCTACAACGAATAATGATGCTGAAAAGAAGCAGCTCTGACAACAAGGAAACAGTTGAGTACATCAAGTGGAAGATCAGGACCACTGACTCTCCAGAGAAATTCATCAATCTGTTCCACTGTCTGAATGAACTGGGTGATCGTTCACTAGTGCAAGAAATACAATGGTATCTGAAATCTGGAAGAATGAAGAAAGCCAAACTCTCTTCATCTCAGTGGTCAGCTTTAATTTTTGTGTTGTTGACATCAGAAGTGGAACTGAATGAGTTTCATCTTGATAAATTTGTTAAAGAAACGAATAAGTCTGAAAATATGAAAGTTCTTCAGAAGCTGCTGCCTGTGATTAAAGAATCCAGATCAGTTCAGTAAGTATCAATGAGAACAATCACTTCACTGTTAAAACATTAATAAATTCAAAGTTAAAAGCTCATAAATCTTAAGTGATGTAGCTATTTTTGTAGTGGTCTGCATTTTGATGTGTTTTCAGTTCAGTGACACTGTAAAAGATTTCTTCAGGCATTTAAACAAAGTCAGAGTTGCATATAAATAATTCAGGTTTTCCATTTAAAAGTGTTAAAATGAACATAAAGGAGGAATTAAAAATTTTGTCATCTGGCATAAAAGAACAAGCAGAAATCGAGAGCAACCAAACAAGTGGAGAAGCAGCTCATTCTGCAGCTCAAATCTTCTAAAACCTGATGAATCAGTTAATGGAGGAAAACAGCAGTATACTTGAACACACACTTTAAGACAACAATTGAAACGTAAGGTAGTTAATTGTTAGAATTGTTTGTTATTTTTATATTTTTTAAGTTTTTACATTTTACAGAAGGACATCTGGAATGACAAGAGCCAGAGATGGGCACTCGAGTCACATTTTTATAGACTTAAGACTTGAATCGGACTCGACCTGAAATGACTCCAGACTTGACTCGAGGAGAAGGACTCATGAATATTTTAAAAGCAATTTCCATCCAGACCATGAGCCGTAACAGCAGCACCATTTTAATTGAGCAGCGCGTCAAAACAGCGGAGCGGATCACGTAACAAACCAACGTGATCTCACAGAATTCTGTGTAATGTTCACGGACTTAAAGGAACACTCCACTTTTTGGAAATAGGCTCATTCTCCAACTCCCCCAGAGTTAATAAGTTGAGTTTTACCGTTTTTGAATCCATTCAGCCGATCTCTGGGTCTGGCGATAGCACTTTTAGCATAGCTTAGCATAGATCATTGAATCCGATTAGACCAGTAGCATCGCATTCAAAAATGACCAAAGAGTTTCAATATTTGTCCTATTTAAAACTTGACTCTTCTGTAGTTATATCGTGTACTAAGACCGGCGGAAAATGAAAAGTTGTGATTTTCTAGGCTGATATGATAAAGAACTATACTCTCATTTCGGCGTAATAATCAAGAAACTTTGCTGCCGTACCATGGCCGCGGCAGGCGCAGTGATATTACGCAGCTACTTTCAGGCGCTGCGTAATATCACTGCGCCTGCCGCGGCCATGTTACGGCAGCAAAGTTCCTTGATTATTACACCGGAATGAGAGTATAGTTCCTAGCCAAATCGGACCAGAAAATCGCAACTTTTCATTTTCCGCCGGTCTTAGTACACGATATAACTACAGAAGAGTTGAGTTTTAAATAGGAAAACTATCGAAACTCTTTGATCGTTTTGAACGCGATGCTACTGGTCTAATCGGATTCAATGATCTATGCTAAGCTATGCTAAAAGTGCTATCGCCAGACCCGGAGATCGGCTGAATGGATTCAAAAACGGTAAAACTCTATTTATTATCTCTGAGGGAGTTGGAGAATGAGCCTATTTCCAAAAAAAAGTGGAGTGTTCCTTTTAACCTCCGAATCTGTGGTGGCATCACGGAATCGCCAAAAATTCCGTGATGGGCTCACAGAAGTGATACCAATGTAAGTCAGTGACAGGCATCAGCCGTGCTCCACGCACGGAAACCCTTAGCATCAATATGCCGACGCGATACTGGGAAATTTATCGTCATCATTATTGTTCAGAACTGGGTAGGTTTAGGGTAGGGGCTGTCAGGTACTCCAGTGAAAGTATAACTGCATTGGAGTCACTCTTTTTACGTTGAACCAGTGAATCCGTGCATGGACCACGGCTGATGCCTTCTGTGAACCCATCACGGAATTTTCGGCGATTCCGTGATGCCACCACAGATTCAGAGGTTAATTAAGTCCGTGAACATTACACGGAATTCTGTGAGATCAGGTTGAACAAACGCTCAGGGATGTTTATGGCAAATATCTTTCAGCGCTATATCCTCTAGTATTTATCTAAAGCCAAACGCACTTTATTCTCTCTCTATCTTTGGGCGCGCGCCGGTGCCAAGTTTAGAGCTGCTGATGGCGCGGTTATTATAACAGAAAGATTGTGTGAGCAGCAAAATTATAGATTACTTTGACAAAATAAAAATTGAAAAGTGTTATTTTTCTTATTATCTATTTATCTATCTATAACCTACGACTCTGACTGTTCAAATGTCCAGATGTGACAATACGTTTCTGATCAACATTTAGCATTATTAATCTGTAGACTAAGAACATTTAAAAAGAATCATGTAATTCTAATTGGGAAAATTGTTGTTAGATGGCTAGGATAGAACTTTAACTTTGAAACTGCTAGTTATTTTTCTTTTTTTGCTCAAGATGAGAACGTTTTGATTATTGTAGCTACATTGTTTTTAGTAGATAATGCTTTTAAGTCAGATATTAAAAATATAGATTTCAGGAGGAAATCCCTAAACAGTATTTTTTCTGTCACATGGCATCACATGCATCTAAATGTATAAATACAATAGGGGAGACCAGGGAGTGTTGTTACACAGGGTTAGTTGTAACAGTCAGTTTGAAAAGTCAGAAAAGGGCTGTGGTCATGTCATCAATATCATACACTCCATTCACATTGTTTGTTACAGAAGAAGTGGCATGTGAATGTGAGCAACATTGTAGATTTTATGACCAAAAAAAAAAAAAAAAACTGATTTTCAGGAAAGAAACCAATATTTTTCATTAAGATTATTTTTGCCTAGCAATCATTGTGTTGTAGATACAATCATTTTACTTACATAATCTAAAGTAGCGGTTTCTCTAGTTTAGTTTGATACTTTGCATTCATGCTAACTTAAACCCCACATGCTAAAACAATTAGCTATATTATTGTAATGAGGGGTCTGAAGCATGGGGATCCATTTGCAGCTTTTATTGAAAGGCAGAGTCAAACAGGCAAGATCAGATAGCAACGACAGGGGTATCAGAGACAGATCCAAATTCGTAAAGGATTACCAGGCTAAAGTCAGGGCTGGCGGCTGTAGTGTGTAGGACTCACGTCACCTAAGACGTTGTGATTTTGGGTCACACGTCACTCAAGGTGCAGTTATGAGTATATCAGATGACCAATTCCCCCCTCACTTAGTTTAGTGCACCAGTCAAAGACTGGTAATTTGGCAATGTGGGCGTGTTTCCCACAAGCTGTTCAATAATTTGAATTGCACACATTGGCGGGAGCTGATCAGCTGATTTATTTGAAAGATTGGTGGTTTAGCTGGCTAGTAGAGCCTTGGATCATCAACACAAAGAAGACACAATTGTAATAAGATAAATGAAATTTATTAACAATAGATATTGTAACGGGTGGAAGAATCACACGGCAAGGGAGATCAGTGAAAGCCCCGAAGGGTGCGTTTATTAGGTGATCGGGTCGTGCCGTAGTGTTCGTGGGTGAGGTTTTTCGTGCTCCCGGATCTGCTACTTTCTGTGCTCCACGTGAGTGAGGGTCTGGTGTCCTGGCGGTGAGGGTTCCTCGGGCTGGCCGGTCAGACGCTGCTGCTTTCTGTGGGAGACGGAGAGAAAGGTTAGCGATGCCTTAACGGGAGTCATTCCTCTCCGACTCTCAGCCTGTCGGTGGCTTATATGGCTGGCTACTAATGAGCCTCAGGTGGGGCCGGCCAGCCCGTGGTGATGACGAGCAGGTGTTCCTCCTCCGTTTCCAGGGCGACGCTGATGAGGTCCCGGGACACGCGTCACACTCCCCCCCCTAAGCGTCGTCCTGTGCCTGCGGGCGAGAGGGGAAACTGGGGGTGGGTGGGGAGAAAACCCTGACAGACCTGCGAAAGCTGACCAGATCCGGGAGAGTCCGTCGGCGTTCGCGTTGGCCGTCCCCGCCCGATGTTGCACGACGAAGTGGAAGTCCTGGAGCGCCAGGAACCAGCGGGTGACCCTCGCGTTGGTTTCTTTCGCCCTCGCCATCCACTGCAGGGGGGCATGGTCTGTGAACAGGGTGAACTTCCTGCCGAGGAGGTAATACCTGAGCTCCAGGACTGCCCACTTGACGGCCAAAGCTTCCTTCTCCACGGCGGCGTAACGTTGTTCCGTGGGGGTCAGCTTTCGGCTGATGTAAATCACCGGGTGTTCCTCACCGTCCTGCACCTGGGAGAGGACGGCTCCCAACCCGGTGTCGGAGGCGTCCGTTTGCAGCAGGAAGGGGCAATTGAAGTCTGGGGCTCGGAGTACTGGCTCCGCGGTGAGAGCTTCCTTCACCTTTTTGAAAGCTTCTGCCTCGGCGGGGCCCCAGGAGACCTTCTCCGGCTGCCCCTTCCTGGTCAGGTCTGTCAGGGGAGCTGCTAAGGAGGAGAAGTTGGGGATGAAACATCGATAGTACCCCGCCAATCCCAAAAAGGCACGCACCTGGGTTTTGGAGGTGGGCCGTGGGGCCGAGAGGATCGCCGACACCTTCGCCTCCTGGGGCTTTATGAGACCTCGGCCCACCCGGAAGCCCAGGTACTTCGCTTCATCGAGGGCCAGGTGACATTTGCGGGGATTGGCGGTTAGTCCGGCCCTGCGCAGCTCCACGAGCACCCTCCGCAGCCGCTCTAGGTGGTCCTCCCAGGTCTCCGAATGTATGACGACGTCGTCCAGGTAGGCCGCGGCGTAGGGCTGGTGGGGCCTCAGCAAGACGTCCATTAAGCGCTGGAAGGTGGCGGGAGCCCCATGTAAGCCAAAGGGGAGAACCCGATATTGCCAGTGCCCACTGGGGGTGGAGAAGGCGGTCTTTGGCTTGGCTTCTTCCGACAGGGGCACTTGCCAATAGCCCTTCGTGAGGTCGAGTGTGCTGATGTATCGGGCTCTCCCCAGCCGGTCCAACAACTCATCTACCCGCGGCATGGGGTATCCATCAAATTCGGAGACCTCGTTTAAGCGGCGGAAGTCATTACAAAAGCGGAGGGTGCCGTCCGGTTTTGGGACCATGACGATGGGGCTGGACCATGGGCTGCGCGAGGGCTCAATCACCCCCAACCTCAACATCTCCTGCACTTCCTCTTCTATGGCGTGTCGCCGAGCCTCAGGCACTCGGTAGGGCCGCTGCCGAACGATGACTCCTGGTGGTGTCCGGACATCATGTTGGAGGACATGGGTCCGCCCGGGGAGTGGGGAGAACACGTCGGAGAACTGACCGACCAGGTGTTGCAACTCGTTCTTCTGGGCAGCCGAGAGGTGGGGGTTGACATCAACAACCACGGGACTGGAGGTGGCCAGGGCGGCTAACTGGGTCCCCGTCCCGACCCATCGCTTCAGGAGATTTATGTGGTAGAGTTGGTCTTCTTTCCGTTTTCCGGGCTGGCGCACCCGGTAGGTGACGGGCCCCACTTTTTCCGTCACCGTATACGGCCCTTGCCACTTCGCCAGGAACTTGCAGGCGGCGGTCGGGACTAGGACCAGGACAAGGTCTCCAGGCTGGAACTCCCGTGGTTGGGCTGCCCGGTCATAGTGGCGTTGTTGGGCCTGTTGCGCCTTCGTGAGATGTTCCCGAACCATAGGCATGACCCTGTCGATCCGTTCCCTCATCTCGCGGATGTGTTCAATGGTGGACCGATGAGCAGCCGGCTGATGTTCCCAGGCTTCTTTGGCTACGTCGAGTAGTCCGCGGGGCTGACGTCCGAACAGTAACTCGAATGGGGTGAAGCCGGTGGAGGCCTGGGGCACTTCACGGATCCCAAACAGCACATAGGGGAGCATCCGATCCCAGTCGCGCCTGTCTTCCGCGGCCACCCGACGGAGCATCCTCTTTAAGGTCTGATTAAAGCGCTCGACTAGCCCATCGGTCTGCGGATGGTATACGGATGTGCGGAGCTGTTTTACCTGCAGGAGGCGACAGAGATCAGCCATGGTCCGGGACATGAAGGGGGTGCCTTGGTCGGTCAGTATCTCAGCGGGGATGCCGACTCGGCTACACAGGAGGAATAGCTCTTGCGCTATGGCCTTCGAGGTGGCTTTCCGTAAGGGGATGGCTTCGGGGTAGCGAGTGGCATAATCGACGATGACCAATATGTGTTCATGGCCCCGGGCGGACTTCGGTAGCGGCCCAACCAGATCCATGCCTATCCGCTCGAAGGGTACCTCGATGATAGGTAAGGGTATCAGCGGACTGGGGGGAGGGGTGCTGGGCGAGGTCCGTTGGCACGTGGGGCAAGCACGGCAGAAGCGCTTCACGTCGGCATCCAAGCCGGGCCAGTGGAAACGATCCCGGATCCTCTGGATGGTATTGTGGGCTCCTAGGTGGCCGGCCATTGGATGGGCGTGAGCGAGCTCCATGATGGTATCCGTCTTGGTCCGGGGTACTACAAGCAGCTGTTTTTCCTCCCCCCTCCGCGGAGCGACACAGTAAAGCAGGCCATTTTTAACTATGAAGTGGGGGACCGGGTGCGGGGGAGGTTGAAGCTCCTTTCCCTCGGTCACCCTCACCTGGGCCCAACAATGCTTCAGCCTTTCGTCCCCGAGTTGCTCCTTGGCGAAAGCCCCGCCTTCCTTGACCTGCTGAAACACATCGTAGAAGAGGTTAGTATTTTGGGAGGGGGACTCACCGTCCTTTGGGCTATCCGAGGCAAGCAGGACGGACCGACGTTGGGGACGACGGCTGAATCTTCGAGTGCGGCGGCTCCCGACCGGGCTGGCAGGTTGGGCGGTGACGGCGAGCAGGCGGTCAAGACCTGGCCAGTTTCTCCCCAGGAGCACCGGGACGGGGAGGTCCTTCACAAGACCCACCTCAATGGGCCAGGAGCCGGAGACGGCAGCGATGGTAACTCGCCGAGCGGGGACCTGGCGCGTATCACCGTGCACACAGGTGATGGGTAGGATGGCCTTGGATCCGGGCCGCGGGGAAACCACCGTCGACTGGACCAGGCTGACCGCACTGCCGGAGTCCAGGAGAGCCGGGTAGGAGCGGCCGTTGATCTTCACCTTTACCTTGGGTGCCGCCAGGGGGGGCTCGTGGTGTAAGATACAACCTGCCAGCCATGCTCGGCGCGGTGCGGTGGGCGGTTCCGTGGGCATTAGTCCTTCTTGGGGTTCGGGAGCCGCCGGCCTGCTCACTGGCCGAAAGGTACCCTCCGGCGGGCGTCGCTCCTGGTGCACCCTTCGGGGGATCGGCGGCGCTCGCTCCCCAGCCTCGCGACGTTGAGCCGCCTCCGCCAGTTCGACAGCGTCCACCAGTTCTCCCACGGTGCGCGGGTTCCGCATGCCGGCGGCCTGGCGGATGGGACGTGGTAAGGCTCGAAGAAACCGGTCCACGACTATCCGTTCCGCCACTTGGGCGGCGCTGGGATCCCCGGACAGCAGCCAGTGGCGTGTGAGGCGGGAAAGATCGGCGGCTTGGGCGCGGGCTGGCAACCGGCCGGAGTATTCCCAATCATGCACCAACTGGGCGGCCGCGATGGGGGAAAGGCCCACCCGGGACAAGATTTCTTTCTTCAGTTCCTCATAAGAGTCCCTCAGTTCCGCGGTCATGGTGAAGTAAGCGCGCTGGGGTTCGCCCGTCAACAACGGTGCCAGCGCACGCGCCCATTCTTCCCGAGGCCAGCCTTCTTGAGTCGCCGTCGACTCGAACATGAGTAGGAAGCTTTCCACATCGTCGTGGGCCGTCAACTTCGGCAGCAGTGTCGGCGCTCGAACGCGCGGCTCGGGTGGCGGAACCCGCGGGGCGGAGGCGGCCCGGAGGGCGGCGATTTCCCGCTCCACCTCTCCTTGTCGGGCAGCCATGTGCTCTGTAATTTGCTGCTGGCGGATGCTTACTTCCGTCAAGTGTTTCAAGACCTCCTCCATGGCTGGGGAGGAAACGCCGCCTGAGTGAGAAACAGAGAAAAAAAAACGGCAGACGTTAGTGGGGAAAAAAACAAAAAAACAGTGCTTGCCGGTGATCCTTCCGGTGTTATGCCCGCATTCTCCACCAGTGTAACGGGTGGAAGAATCACACGGCAAGGGAGATCAGTGAAAGCCCCGAAGGGTGCGTTTATTAGGTGATCGGGTCGTGCCGTAGTGTTCGTGGGTGAGGTTTTTCGTGCTCCCGGATCTGCTACTTTCTGTGCTCCACGTGAGTGAGGGTCTGGTGTCCTGGCGGTGAGGGTTCCTCGGGCTGGCCGGTCAGACGCTGCTGCTTTCTGTGGGAGACGGAGAGAAAGGTTAGCGATGCCTTAACGGGAGTCATACCTCTCCGACTCTCAGCCTGTCGGTGGCTTATATGGCTGGCTACTAATGAGCCTCAGGTGGGGCCGGCCAGCCCGTGGTGATGACGAGCAGGTGTTCCTCCTCCGTTTCCAGGGCGACGCTGATGAGGTCCCGGGACACGCGTCACAATATGCAAGAGTAAATACAACAACTAGTGATGATACCAATAAGTGAATATGCACTGCTAATAGAGAATAATAGACAACTAAATATGAAGGAAAATACTAAATATGAAGGAAAATACTAAATATGAATCGCAGAAACAAATGGAATGAATACAGAATGGCTGAATGCAATGCTGTTGAGCTGAATGTAGCAATGGAAGAGATTTCTATGGAAATGTTGCTTATGGGAACCACTTAATGGCTCTGGTGGAATTCATGATAAATAACTGCTTATTTATCTCTGAACAAATAATATCTATTATTCGTAATGCTGACCCCAAGTAAATGTTATCTAAACAGGTTAGAAAAACATAGGCTGCAGGTATAAACTAAGCCAAGGTCTTTAGGAAAGAGGTTTGGTAAGTTTATAATTACGTTCCACAGGCGGGTGATCAGTCCGGGGTAGAGATGTCTTCCACTGGTGATGCAGACTGCGTGCAGTGGGGAGGGCACAGAGTTGCGTTCCGGTAGCTGTCAATGCGCTGACCTGGAGAATGCTGAACTGCTGTTGTGCCACAAAGGGTCCTTAGAGCATGGACCGGGCAGCTGGGTCAGATGGGTCTTCACGGGGTCCTTTGCAGCCTGGCTGCGTCGTTGAGGAGCCGTGGGTTTCAGGCAGTGTCTGCCACTGCGGAGGTCCTGTGCGGACTGGGTTGTGCTGCTTTCGGAGCGGCAAGAATCAGACGGGGTCCGTCACTGCTGGGTCCTTTGCAACTGAAGGGTAGCCAAATCCGATAAGGAAGGTTTGCTCAGGGGCTGAGTTAAACCTTAGCTGTCTTGAAATCTCTTTCCTCGTCAGGCCAGAGACTCAGAACGTTGTATCTGCTACTGTCTCTCTGGATGTATCAGAGACTTAAAACTTTGGTGTTTCTGTTAGTGTCTCTCTAGATGAAAGACTCAGAAACGGGGAGTGTTCCTGTTGCTGTCTTCCCGGTAACAGGACTCAGACTCAGAACAAGGAGTGTCTTTTGGGAAGGTACCTTTATCTCTTTTTGATGAGGAGGAGATTGAAATCTGGCGCCTCTCCGTTCCAGGAATGTGATTGGCCGCTTGTGTCCAAGGTGGCCATGATGTTGCCCGCCCTAGTGTGGAACTCATTTGCATACAGTGGAGTACAAAGTTAAACAGTGTCTTTGACATTTCACCCATGCAATATTTCTTTACCAAACCTCTTTCAAACTAGTATCAGCATCATAAGGAGCAAAAAGAGTCCAAACATGATAGGAAACTGTTGAACTATCACTTATTCATACCATAATATGTTAATAGGCCTGCTCCTGTGAACTGTTGTGTTAACAGTCAATGGCCATCAACATAAACTGTACTTCATCCGAGGATGAAGTGAATTCCTTGAAGTTTGCATCCATTTAAGGTCTCCAAACATGGGTATGAATGGACTTGGATAGATCTGTGTGGCCTTTCTTTGTTTCAGCCACTGCTGTTGCATCCAGAGATCTGGAGGAATTTTTATGGTAGTCATTTCCTAAACCTTAGGATTGGGTGTGATGGTGTGGGTCAACCCGTAGTCCAATGAGAAGTCCTCTCTTAGGTGGTCGTGGATGCAGAAGGTCTCCCTTCCTGTCCTGTTGGAGGTGTCTGGCAGTTGTCTTGGCATCTTATCTAATGGTTCTGAACATCTTTTTATGTTCCTCCACCATGATCCAATCACAGTGGGGCACATCTCCCTCCACGCCGGCAGTTAGAGAGGGGCCCTGCCATAAACTGGTCCTTGGAATGCCAGTTTGACTGTTCACTACACGGCAGACAGAAGTAACGAACAGTCCAGAGATCAAATCACAAGGGCAGGTGGCAGAGAATCACAGAGTCAGGTAAACAGTCCAAGGTCGTACACAGGAGATCAATAATATCAGGAGAAATGCTCAGTAGTGATAGCCGGGGCCAAACAAGACTTCACAAAGAGTGAGCGTTGGGGTTGCAGCTTATATGGGGCACAGAGATGGGAAACACCTGTGCAGCAATCAGTCTCAAGTACAGGGCATTATGGGAGATGCAGTTCAGAGCTAATACTCGGGTGACGGTGAAAACACTTTACAATAATGTTCATTAGTTAACAACATTAGTAAACATGAACTAAGAATGAACAATACTTCTACAGCATTTATTAATCTTAGTTAATGTTAATTTCAGCATTTATTAATGCATTATTGAAATCTGCATTAAAAAGTGTTTGTTAACATTAGTTAATTCTCTGTGAACTAACATGAATAAACAATGAACAACTGTATTTTCATTAACTAATAAAGATGAATAAATAGTGTAATAAATGCATTGTTCATTGTTTGTTCATGTTAGTTAATACATTAACTAATGTTAACAAATGACACCTTATTGTAAAGTGTTACCCAGTTATCCAATCACATCTTCTATTAAGGCAAAGACATGTGACGTTTTTGTTGCACATCAAGGGATTTATCTAAAATGTGTTTCCATCATAGTTTATGCGCATAACTTTTTATTGGACAAAAACACTCTTCGCCTCAAATGAGCACATACGTTTTTTTGTGCACATTTTTAGAATTTCTGCGCATCTTGACATTTCCATACAGCATTCCAAAATTCACATAAAAATAGGTAGATGGCAACACAGCTAGTGACTGAACCCTTATGTGACAGGAACACAGTACACACACACACACTCACACAAACACACACCGCAATTGTTTTTGTGCTAAATTTAAAAGTAATACAATACAATGTTTTTGTCTCTTTAAACGGTTCACTTTATTCAAAACTGATTATTTTTTGTTCCTCAATACAGTTCTTGCATAAATTGGCAGTGTGGGTCTTATTTCAGCAAATTACTTCACACTGTCACATCTATCCCCAGCCTGTGGTACAACTCACCCCAGTAGAGGGGTAGGTTGTAACAACGAAACTCTTTGTATTTGACATTAACTCACACAATCTGTGATTATGCAGTACACGTCCAAGTGAGTTTTATTTGTAGTAGACAAATGTGGCTACGATATATCAAAGTTTGAGAGATCTAGCACAAACAACCACTGAGTTACTGATGCTCAAACAAAAAGTGTTACTATCATCCCCGGTCACCCCCTACATGTAAAAAAATTACTTTTTTATTTTTTTATTTATTTTTGTCCGGACCTCTGCTTGGAAGAAAATATAGAGGCCGTGCCTCTTGGAACTTTATTTGAATACCCCTGACTTATATCATAAAGAAAAACTTTATTTGTATGGTTTTGTAATATCTGTGTCACAGGCTATTTCCTTATGTGTCATGGTAGATCAGACTCTTTTTATAGAATTTGATTACAGAAAAACTGTTTTGAACATGGTAATATATTAAAACATAAGTAACAGGCTGGATGTATTTTAACCTTACATCTTAACACCTCTTTTTTTTTTTTTTTTTTTTTTACAAAGCAGATCATAGATCATATATTTTGTCTATAGCCTATAAAAGGGCTTCATAAATAGGAAGATTTCAATACATGAGGATTCTGAATGGGATTTTTTAGGCAAGCCATTAAATGACTTGAGATTCGACTCAGACTCATGACCAAAGACTCAAGACTTGACTCGGACTCCAGGTCAAAGACTTGTGAACATCTCTGACAAGAGCAAACTGGTCTCATGGCATTTACGTACCTGGGTGCACTTTTTAGTGTGACATGAAATACGTACCAATAAGTACATTTCACTGCAGTTTTCAAAATAAATGAACGCTTTCACACAAATTTACAGAGTTGCGATTAATGAAGCATAATTTTCACACAATTACTTGAAGAATATCATGCTATGACTTCAATACAATATTAATATGCTGGGAGATTTGAAAACTGATGCTTTTGACCGTTAGCATCACACACATCCAGCTTCATATCTATGGGTTTTCATAGATGACAAGTTTGTTCGGTAGCTCACGGAGTACGGAGATGGACTTCAGAAGTAAGAAGCACCGGTTCGAATCCCGTGTAACTACGGTGTGACAAAGCAGTTAAAATATGCGTAAAAGGAAGTTAAAATGGCACAGTTGCATCAGCTGATACGTTTTTATATCAGTTTTGCATTTGTTAACACTATCGGGTAGGTTTAGGGTTGGATTTGGTGTAGGGCATATTTCCAACACGATAGAGCATTAACCTTTGGCGGCAGTCCCCGGATATTTGAATTCTGAACTGCCGCAATACGTATCTGAAGAAACGTAATAAAAAAACAGCAATACGTACCAATATCTATGTAATAAAAACGTGCCAGGGTTCACATACTGAACCTGTGTTTTAGCACCACTCAGTGGACATTTCTATTTGAAGTTGCGCGAAACGTGCAGCAAGGTACGTAAAACGGACAAAAAGTGCGCAGAGGTAAGTATTTTTATGAGACCAAGTTGGACAAGAGCTAGACTCAAACTTATATTAAAACACGTGAACAATCTGCCAGTTCACAGTCCAGCATGCGGATTATTTTAAACATGTTAAACCAGTTAGATGTTGAATATGATTACAATTGTACTCTATTAATAGATAAATGTTGATTAAATCCAGTCTCGACATTCTTTTAAATTTACCCATGAAACTTGGATAATTTCAGCATGAAGAAATGCATGTGCAGTTTTTCTTTTCTCATGGTATGAATTCATTTAATTATATTGGAATTGCAAGTTGTTGTTTATTGCAGGAAGTTGTTTGATTGCTTTTTTATATAGCTGTTTGATAGTGTTTCACATGCATGATTTTCATCTCTACAGGTTGTGGGACTGTGGTGTTACAGATAAAGGTTGTGCTGCTCTGGCTTCAGCTCTGAGATCAAACCCCTCACACCTGAGAGAACTGAATCTGTCGTGGAATAAACTAGGAGATTCTAGTATGAATCTGCTCTCTGCTGGACTGGAGGATCCTCGTTGTAAACTGGAGAAACTGTGGTAAGATCATATATGACTCACACATGCAATGTAGTGACAGATTTTGCATAAAATGCAGATATAGTGCATATGTAACGGAGGCCAGGTAGTAGGTGCTGTGCAGGTAAACCTCACTCCCCTTATTTCAAGAGACGCACCAGCAACCGATGCTAGTGGCTGCAGTCTTTAGCCTCCATTTTAGTGCACCCGCCTCACACGCCGGAGACCCAGATTTGAGACCCACTCGGAGCAGGCGAGTGGGTCCCGTTACACATATAAGAAATATTATTTATTCTGCTTGAATAAATCTGTTTGGATGTTTTATGATCATATTTTGTGTTCTGTGACATTTTAGACCTCAGTCCAATTATCCATCAAACATTGATTTGTGTTTTAAGTTTGTACTTTATCTTTAAATAATGGATTCACAGCTAAATTGATCTGATCTGAGAGAGTGAAGAGTGTGTCATTGTACTCTACAGGTTGTTTAATTGTGGTGTCACAGATGAAGGTTGTACTGCTCTGGCTTCAGCTCTGAGATCAAACCCCTCACACCTGACAGAACTGGATCTGTCGAGGAATAAACTAGGAGATTCAGTGAAGCTGCTTTCTGATGTACTACAGAATCCTCACTGTAAACTGGAGACACTGTGGTAAGATCATATATGACACACCGTAAAGTATATATATAAAGTGCTAAATAAATTACAATTTTGAAAAAAAAATTACAAATCCAAGAATGAAACAACAAATTTTAAACACAAATCAAGTCGGAAAACACAATGACAAGCCAGACAAAACTGAAAAGGTAGGTATTGCTTGCAAATTGAATACTTATCACTGACCGGACGAGACATCTGTCAATCAAGATGTATAGAAAGTTTAAAAAAAAATTTAAAAAATTTTGTGACCAACTTTGTTTCTTGTACGTGTGGACTTCTGTGTTCATTTTAACCTTTTTTTTTGCAATAGCAAAAATCTTTTAAATTGATTACCTGTTTAAATGTAGTGCATATAGACCATCAGATAAAATATACAAAAGAAAGCAGTCTCATACTGTAAGTGGAGAGTAAGGACAGTGGGCTTAGCTTTTGACACCAACCCATCTAAATTTGCCTTTTCCTGATCCGATACTTCTCCATCTTGTTTATTTTAAACAAAAATTAAATATTCAAAAAATGGAAATAACGTGTCTGACGGGTATTTAATAGTGGGAATTAAGTGCCTCATGGCTATTTAATAGTTCTTCTGATTGATCAGGCAGGCTGGAGATCAGTCATGTGCAGCTCATTCTCAAACCGTGGCTCTGTTCATGGAGCTTCGCAGGTTAAACATGGTTAAGGTTAGGAGCAGGTGCAGGAGTGGACTTTAGGGAGAGCCACAAGTAGAGTCCCAATAAGGCTGCATCCACCTATGATTATAATAAATATAATCACATACAGTGAATATGTTATTGCATGGGGCAGCAGAGTGGTTCAGTGGGTAGCGCTGTTCTTACAGCAAAAAGATCCCTGCTTTGAGTCCCTGAGTCAGGAGACTATTCTCACATATTCTCCTCGTGTCTGTGTGGGTTTCCTCTGAGTGCTCCAGTTTCTCCCACAATCCACAGACATGCAGCAGGTGAATTGGACACAATCAATCCAAGATGGCGGCGCGCTTAGACGCAGCGACCTCTCCGGGTCCCAAAAACGGTGCTTTTATGTCTTTTAATGTCGTCTGTTCGTCTCCAAACAATGTCAATTTACCGCAAATTCATCGGGAGATCACTCCGGATACATCTATGATCGCCAAAGCCTTTTGGATATCAACAACACATACAAACACAAACTCTCGCCGGCGGCTACTGAGAAGCTCGAGGCCTTTGTTTACTGCTGAAGCCGGACCTCGAGACCGCGGCCTCGCCTACTGACGCTACCCGCACAAGGCGGCGTCGCAAGCGGTGTGAGAGAGGACGGAAGCGCGGTAAGCGCGGAGGTATACGAGCCAGGCTAAGAGCTAACCCCACAAGACCGGCTCTTCCAACACTCATGCTCTCAAACGTTCGCTCTCTGGAAAACAAACTGGACTTAATTCAACTCAGTCGTCTACACAGCATGAGGCAAGGGATTGTTGTGTGTCTGTTTTCACTGAAACATGGCTAAACGACAACATCCCGGACTCCGCCATTCAGCTGCACGGGCTAAACTGCTACCGAGCGGACAGAGATTCATCACTGTCTGGTAAGACTCGCGGCGGTGGCTTGTGTGTGTATATCAACAAAGAATGGTGTAACAATGCTGCGTTAGTATCAAAACACTGTTCATCGCTGGTGGAGTTTATGTTTGTGAAGTGTCGACCGTTCTATCTGCCGCGGGAGTTCACGGCCATTGTTATTGTCGCGGTTTACATCCCCCGTGTGCAAACACTAAGGACGCGCTTCGCGAGCTGTACAGCGCCATCAGCGAACAACAAACAAATAACCCCGACGGCTTTTTCATCATAGCCGGTGACTTTAATCATGCAAACTTAAAGACAGTTTTGCCAAAGTTCTACCAACATGTGAACTTTGCAACAAGGGGAAATAACACACTGGACTTTGTTTACACACTACAGAAAAGAACGCTTACAAAGCTGAACCCCGCCCCCACCTCGGGTACTCGGACCACATCTCTGTTATGCTAATCCCAGCATACAGACCACTTCTCAAGCTTGCCAAACCGGTTCAAAACAGATCAAGGTATGGCCAGACAATGCCACCTCAGCACTGCAGGACTGCTTCCAGGACACAGACTGGAACATGTTTAAAGAGGCGGCCACCTACAACAACCACACAGACCTGCAGGAGTACACTGAAACTGTGACTGCCTACATCAAAAAGTGCACTGATGATGTGACAGTCACCAAGACCATCACCACACGTGCCAACCAGAAGCCATGGATGACAGCAGAGGTTCGCGGGCTGCTAAAGACCAGAGATGAAGCTTTCAGATCAGGAGATAAAGCAGCCCTCAAAACAGCAAGAGCCAATCTGTCCCGCAGCATCAAAAATGGAAAACGGTCATATGCTCAAAAAATCAATAATCACTTCACAGACAGCAAGACACACGGAGTCTGTGGAAAGCCATTCAGACCATCACAGACTACAAGCCCCCGCCACAGGCCTGTGATGACGACACATCCCTCCCAGATACACTCAACCACTTTTATTCACGGTTTGAAATGCAGAATGACACACCTGCACAAAAACTGCCCACACCTCCCAACGACCAGGCGCTCTGTCTGTCTCCAGCCGATGTAAGGAAGACCCTATCTAGGATCAACCCACGCAAGGCTGCGGGTCCCGACAACATACCTGGCCGTGTACTGAAAGACTGTGCTGCACAGCTGACAGATGTCCTAACAGATATCTTCAACACCTCGCTGAGCCAGGCAGTCGCCCACATGTCTCAAATC
Organism: Acrossocheilus wenchowensis; assembly: GCA_029620275.1. Classification (NCBI taxonomy): domain Eukaryota; kingdom Metazoa; phylum Chordata; class Actinopteri; order Cypriniformes; family Cyprinidae; genus Acrossocheilus; species Acrossocheilus wenchowensis. The sequence goes on along the minus strand of CM056150.1, from coordinate 1,226,878 downwards.
CACAACAATCATACCGGTACCAAAAAAATCACCTGTGTCCTGTCTAAATGACTACCGTCCCATAGCACTGACTCCAATCATAATGAAGTGCTTTGAGAGGTTAGTCATGCACAACATCAAAACCAGCCTCCCCAACACACTCGACCCGCTCCAGTTTGCATACCGTCCAAACCGCTCTACAGACGATGCAATCCCCACCCTCCACCTGGCTCTTACCACCTAGAAAACAAAGACTCTTATGTTAGAATGCTGTTCATTGACTTCAGCTCAGCATTCAACACAATAATTCCACAACAGCTCATAAAAAACTAAACCTGCTGGGCCTTAACAACTCCCTCTGTAATTGGATCCTGGACTTTCTAACCGGAAGACCTCAGTCAGTCCGTGTCGGCCACAACACCTCGAGCACTACCACACTGAACACAGGTGCCCCACAAGGCTGTGTGCTCAGCCCGCTGCTCTTCACGCTGCTGACCCACGACTGCACTGCCAAGTCCAGCTCCAACCACATCATCAAGTTTGCTGACGACACAACAGTGGTAGGTCTCATCAGCAACAACGATGAAACGCACTACAGAGAGGAAGTGGCACAGCTGGCTGAATGGTGTGGTGCTAACAACTTGTCCCTCAATGTGAGTAAGACAAAGGAGGTTGTGATGGACTTCAGAGAAACTCCGTTGATCACCCCCCACTGACCATCGACAGCTCGCCTGTGGAGAGAGTCAGCAGCACTAAATTCCTGGGGGTGCACATCACAGAGGATCTCACCTGGACCACCAACACCATGTCACTCTCCAAGAAGGCACAACAGCGCCTACACTTTCTCCGCCGGCTGAAAAGAGCAAGTCTCCCTCCACCCATCCTCACCACTTTCTACAGGGGCACCATTGAGAGTGTGCTGACCAGCTGCATCACTGTCTGGTACGGGAACTGTACCGCAGCAGACCGCAAGACCCTCCAGCGGACAGTGAACACAGCTGCAAGGATCATCGGTGCCCCTCTCCCCTCCATCCTGGACATTTTCCTCACACGATGCTCCAGCAAAGCCAACAGTATCGTGAAGGACTCCACACATCCCTCCCACAGTCTCTTCCAGCTCCTACCATCAGGAAGACGGTACCGGAGCATCAGAGCCCGCTCTGCCAGACTGCTCAACAGCTTTTTCCCCCAGGCTGTGAGAGCCCTGAACTCAAATCACCCCGCCCCTCTCTGAACCCCATACAAACCCCCTACCTCCTGAAACATGGACCATCTGAAACTTATGGAACTTTTTTTTGTGCAATCGAAGTGTGCTACACACAGGTGAGTGGGCCTGTACAAACCACCTGTAGTAGCACACTCTCCTCCTCTATGCGCACTAGTCACTTTTCACACACTGATGTGTGTACACAAATCCCACAAAAAGACTCAGTAATATACGTATGTTTACATGCTCATGCACTACAAATCATCCTGCACTATTCCCCAGCCAGCTGCTGACTCACAATGTTTCTCTTCGCACATGTATAGTATTTATCTGAAGCACTCGTATAGTTTGTATTGTTTGTTTTTTTTAGTTTATGTATAGGAAAAAATTTATATATAGCATATTTATAGTCAAATCTATCAGTAGGATAGTTGTGTATAGGTTTATATTGTTTTACTTCACTGCTGTATTATTGTATCTATGTAGCACCGTGGTCCTGTGAGGCACGACATTTCGTTCCACTGTATGCCCCGCATGTAGCGGAATGACAATAAAGCTCAACTTGACTTGACTTGACTTGACTGACTTGAATAAATGTCCTGTAGGTGTGTGTATTTGTGAGTCCTGTGATTGGCCATCCGTTCAGGGAGTCCCTCACCTCTGGACTGCAATATACAAAAATATCTTACAGTGCAGGTGATCTCATATTTTACTATCTTTGGTGATGGAGGAGAAACCTGTAAACAGTTTTTTGTTCTGTGACGTTTTAGACCTCAGTCCAATGATCCACCAAACAGTGATTTGTGCCCTGTACTTTAGCTTTAAAGGGGTCATATAATGCTATATCCACTTTTACAAGTTGATTGTACTGAAATGTGTGTTGGCAGTGCCTGTACACAACCATCCTATAATGATAAAAATCCATCCAGTGTTTTTTTTAATCTCCTAATATGTTTTCCCCTGTCTCAAATCGAGCTGTTCGTCTTGTGACATCACAAGATCGGAGGTCCCTCCCACGATTGTTGATTGACAGCAGCATTTTAGCACAGACTGCACCGGTGTCTTACCTCAGACCCGCCCTGAGTGAGCTGTCATCAGTTGTTTCACCGCTGGAGCAGATGTAGACAAGAATGACTCCTAAGCGATTGAGGTGTTTTGTTATTGGATGTAATAATGAGCATAGCAGTAGTCATTTACTCCCATCATCTGAGCAGCTGAAGAGGATTAAGTTTGTTTTTGAAGGGAATGCCCCCTCGATCTACCTAAATGCGTCTATGTTCGCGCGAATCATTCGTGATCCAGCTTCACCTCCAGAAAAAGTGAGTACTAGGTTTTTTTAAACGAATCTTTGCAAATTGCCTTTCCTAATAATGTGCTAATTAGCAAGCTTCACGATGAATGTGGCTAAAGTAAACAGTCCCTCAGAGATTGGCTTGGAAGAGAGGGGGCGGAGTCAGCAGAGCTCATTAACATTTAAAGGAGAATGACACAATACCGCTTGCTCTAACGAGCTGTTTTTGACAGGGTGAAAAAGGTGTTTTTTTACACTACCAATGAGAAATTTTAACCAAACTATGTTACAGACTTTTCATTAAGACCCTAAAGAATAATATCAACTTGTGGAAAATCGGCATTATATGACCCCTTTAATAACGGATTCACAGCTAAACTGATCTGGGCCGGGTTTCCCGATAACGATTGATCTTAGCAATTAAGAGCGTTTTCTACCAGTCATTTTACAAACGCTCGTTATTGTTTCATGTGCGTTTCCCAAAAATGCACTTAACACAGTCACACGTAACCGTGCTTTAAGTGCTACTTAGGAGTCGCTATCCATTGGTCAAGTGCTGAAATGTCAATTTATAGAATGGCTCGTAATTGTAGTACACATTGGTTAATTGAAATGTTAACCTAATGCTGCGTTCCAGACAGCACGGATAAATAATATAAATCTTAATATGTAAAAAAGTACAATATTAATATACTATATATAATAATAATATATTATTGTATATAATATCTGTAGAGACATTATTTGGTTTTCGTACATGTCATCAAGCCATTGACAGATTTTTATGAGTTTATACCTATTTTTCCCAGTCTTTGAAGTATTTCCTACTCTACTTTTATTCTTTTTTGTTGTTGTTGTTCAGTCATTTAATTTAGATGCGTTGTTTTTTTTTTTTTTTTTGTTTGTTTGTTTTTTTGATTATCTGCCCTTTTTAATTATTTAGCCTAATTTCATTTTATATGAATAATAATAATAATAAAAAGATTATAAAGTGTGCAATAAAGTACAATCAAAAGCTTTAATTCTAATCACATTGCACTTGAATAATTTAATCTGCCGATTGTCCTGCAGGTGACCTCCTAATTCCTTCTTACAGGTGACCTTCTTACGATGCACATAGGGCTTTACGCTTACTACAGAGTACTTGTAGATCTACGATGATTTTCAAGTGCTACTTACGTTACGATCCTTTTGGGAAACAGACCGTAATATTAAGATCAGTCGCACGATCCGTTTTTACAAACTTCTTAGGCTCACGATGCTTTTGGGAAACGCAGCCCTGATCTGAGAGAGTGAAGAGTGTGTCATTGTTTCCTACAGGTTGAGTTATTGTGGCGTCACAGATGAAGGTTGTGTTGCTCTGGCTTCAGCTCTGAGATCAAACCCCTCACACCTGAGAGAACTGAGTCTGTCTGGGAATAAACTAGGACATTCAGTGAAGCTGCTTTCTGATGTACTACAGAATCCTCACTGTAAACTGGAGAAACTGAGGTAAGATCATATATGACTCACACATGATGCACATTTAAAGTAAATATGAAGTGTTCCGCTCCATCTTTTTAGTATTAAATAAACAGCATTGCAAAAGTCATTGGTTCTGATGTTCACTGTAGTTTATATGTAGATGATATCTGCATTTGATACAGAAGCAAGTACATGAATACCATCAAGCGAAAAATCCAACTGAAGATGAACAAATACAATCTTGGTCAACACAGAATGGTTTCAAGTTCTCACAAACAGAACCTGTCTATATGCATTTCTGTCAACTTAATTCGTTACACAATGAACTAGAGATGCTCCAATCTGTCTTTTTTGCCTTCAATACTGATTCTGACACCTGGGGTTCAGTATTATCTGATACAGATCCTGATCCGATACCAGTGCATTTATTTTGTCTTTTAAATCATTGTATAATTTCTATATCTCTGTGTGTGGAACTGATAATCACTCTTTCACAATCAACAAAACAGACTAATTCGTTATAAAGTGTCACATAAAGTGTCACAGAGCAACCTCGTGATCATGAATGAACTGTAGGCACACACACATACACTGTATGCAGCATTAACACAGTCTGTTTTCCGGCACTGATATCATGTATACACGGACCTGTATAATGCCTGTAAGTGTTCGAATGTATTGTGTGTTTAAGATATGTGAGGGTACGATGTGTATTTTGTGCATTATGTGTAGTGGATATATGCACAACATGTTGGATAGCATTAGCCACAATACACACGTTTGATTTAAAATCTTTTATTTAAGATTAGGTTACACAGTATATAAAAAATATAACTTACCTGCTTGTCCAATGTACCTGTAAAACAAGGTTTACATTTGTTCATCCATAGGCTGTATTTTTATGTTGTGATTTATGAAATGTATACTTGAATAGATGCTGTTTTATATGCATAATGAGATCAGAAGTGCATATGTAAGGAAGTAAACTTACCTGTAGATTGGTACATCCCGGGGTGTAGCCTAGACTATAAAATGGCTGCCGGAGTTGTACATGGGTCTCGTCACTCGTCATGGTCAAGGGTCAGGTTGGTTTGTGTGGAGGGAGCAAGCAACAGAAGCTTGTGCTTACGAAGTTTGTTAATCAAACTACGCAACTGTTGTTGTGGTTATGGTCCAACAAAGAGACTTGTAAATACTGTTTTTGTTTTGTTTTTTTGTTTTGCTGTGGGATCTACACTATTTGTACAATAAATTCACCTCCACTGGAATTTCCTGTCACTGTGGTCTTATTATGCCTCCGACCGCAAGTGCAATCTCTAACAGATGGTGTCAGAAGTACCAGTCAGTGGCCTAAATAGACAGAAATGCCACCCAAGACAAGAGGACAGCAGACGGCAAACATGGATAGTGAGAATGCACAAAGTGCAGCAGCGAGTGGAGCTACAGGAGGAAGTGTTCAACAGTCTACTGAAATCCCTACAACCACAGATAAGGCAGCCCTCGCAGCATTGGTGGACATGTTCCAGACCTTCTTGCAGTACCAGAAGGAAAGCGATGAGAGGCAAGAGAGAGACTTGACACAACGAGAACAACAATGAAAAGTACTTACTCATCAGGTCACGCAAATGCAGATGGACTTGGAGCGGACCAGATATGGAGCTACATCTGCAGAGCGATCAGCTACTCGGGGACCGGCTCTGGTGCCTCAGCTGCAAGAGGATGACGATATTGAGCAGTACTTAACCACTTTTGAGAGAATGGCAGAAGTCTACTTGTGGCCGAAGGAGGATCGGGCTGTTCATCTGATCCCTTTGCTCACAGGGAAAGCGAGGAGTGCATTTGTCGCTATGTCACCAGCCTTGTCTTTGGACTATGATAGAGTCAAAGAGGTGATTCTCAAGAAATATGAAATCAGTCCGGAGACATATCGACTGAGATTCCACTCACAGGACACACCGGCTGACAATTCCCAATGGAATTATATGTTCGGCTGAAGGATTAATTTTCCAAATGGGTACGGCTTGAAACAAGTAGCAAAATGGACTTGATGGAGATGTTAGTACTAGAGCAGTACATGCGGGTATTGTACCGGGAAGTAAGGACTTGGGTGAAGGAGCGGAATCCTGTGACTGCAGAAGAGGCAGCTAGCTTGGTGGATGCCTATATCACAGCGAGGAAAGGTTCCTCTTTGGGATGCACGATTAAATCGAAAGCGATTTCAATGCGCATTTTGTCAGTAAAGCCGGTTCTGTAATCAGCAGTAAATCTCTATCACCTGCTTTCAGATGGAGCAGTATTTACTACACAGAGCCATAGTTCACTGACAGGTAACGCAAAAAAAATCAGAGACGATATTATTGCACGATTATGAAATCGAAGAAATCGTTCGCGATAATGATAGCTGTTTGCATAGCTTCTCAGTGAACTACGGCTCTGTGTAGTAAATTCTGCTCTACCTGAAAGCATGTGAAAATACCATATTTAATAACATGTTTTTACTCAAAACTCACTTCATAACATCAGTCGAGTGTTTGAAATAAATCCTTCTGTGAGATGATGTGGCTTCTTACACAGAATACTATGAAATATGTTGCGTGCCTTATTCTGAGCAGTGCATTATAAATGTGCTTTAATATAATTTAAATTATAATATTAAGAACTCAAATTTACATAAACTTACATTTATTTTATCAGTATGTGTGTTCACTGGGAATTGAACCCACAACATTTTGCGCTGCTAATGCAATGCTTTATCACTGAGCCACAGGAACACTAGACCATGTATTGTCGTAGTCTTGTTTATTAGTCACGTTGAATCAATGAAAGCAGTTAAATCTTCTGTTTATTCAGCTAATGTTATAGGCATTTCCTGGGCTTTTTCTTCGGGATGTATTTGGAGTTTCTGCGCGAGAGCACCCTCCCATCCTTCAGATGGAGATTTACTGCTGATCACAGAACTGTGCTTGACTGAAAGATACGCACGACAATCGCAGCTTCTGCCTAATCGCGATTTCGATTTCACTTTTACTGCAGCCCTAGTTCCTCTGGGACATTTTGGTATGCTGGAAGCCTGCAGTCCAACAGAGGTAAGTCTGTGGGGTCAGGGGGTAGTTCGTACTCTCAAATGCAAACCCAGATTGTAAAACCCACCCACCCTAAACCCATACCACCTGTAGTAGCAAGCCAGTCATCAGCAAGAAATGATGTTGTTTGTTATAATTGTGCAGAGCCAGATCACACTAGCCCGCATTGTCCTTTAAAAAAGCCTAAATCAGCTCGACTGTGTTATATACCAACCCCTACAATAGCACCCAAAGTAAACAAAGAACCTACCGTTTCTGTTTTGTTAAATGGTAGACCTGTAACAGCCCTGGTAGACATAGGTTATGCACAAACTTTAGTGCAGGCAGAGTATGTTCCAAGAGATTCATGGACTGAGGGTACAGTCACAGTCTGTTGTGTACATGGAGACAAATCAGAGTTGCCCTCTGCTGAGGTGTACATTTGAATTTAACGGTCAGCCTTACTTTATGAAAGTAGGGATTGCTACAACACACACTCTTCACCCCCTTTACAGTATACATACCCCGGATAAACCACACAGACACACTGTTGTTAGTTTGAAGTTTTATTATTAGTTCGTTTTGTCTTGTGTGTGTGTGTGTGTGTGGGAAGTAGTCGGACTTCCATGTTGCGCCGGCCAAACCCAACGATTGAGCGGCGCCCGCTTATGACGTTACGGCCTGCGCCGCACCGGCGCAATGCGAGTGTAGTCCAACGAAACCATTGCTGTTTTGTGTGGGGAACTGGGTCATCTTTCTGTGGGGAGAAAAGAAGCTAAATGTTAATGGTTTGTGTTACTCATATGTTTTAATAATGGTTTATTGGTTTTTGTGTTTTATAATATGATTGATTGTTTTATGTTAAGTTTGAGTTAAAATGAGATAAGATTAGAAACTTACCTTCTAATGGTACCCTCTAGGTAGGGGGTGGAGCCTGGCCTATAAGAAGGGAGGCCAGGCTCACATCAAGTTGCTTGTTTACCGAGTCCGCGAACGTGCTACTGCGGTGCCGTAAGCAAAACCTAACCTCCTTGTATATTGTGGATACTCGTATGTACATATTATTTGTAGTTTATTTTGTTCTTTTCTTTTTTTTTGTTACTTTGCTCTCTGTGTTTTGGACTGAGCACTTGTGGAAATACTGTATATACTCTCACCACTGGACATTTTTCAGGCGCACTGTAAATAAGTCACCTTTCATTTACTTCTATGGGTCAAGCCATCATTTATCTATTTTTTTTTCACGGACCTAAAACGTCCCGCAGTAGATCTGCAAGGGTCTACTGCATCACACTTACCTTATCCAGTGTTTCTAGGTACAGACATGCCTATACTAGCAGACTTGGTGCAGGAATCTGAGTGGTGTGGCATTGTTACTAGAGCATAGGCCCAAAAGTTAACTCAGCTGTCAAAGCCTCAAGATTTTGCACAAAACACCCTAAAGGAAATGCCGTTTTTCACTGATGAAATAATAGGTGAAACAAAGCCAAGTAAGGAAGACAGACTAGAAAAGCGGAGAAAATGGGTGTCAGATTTAATCAATACCTCAGAGGATTTTGATTTTGAGTTGGCAGAACCAGAACTTGATGAGGCAGGCTTAAGCATATCTAATGAACTAGCAAAGCTGCAGAAAGATGATGCTACATTGGCAGAATGCTTTGGGAATGTTTGTAAAGATACTGCTGTTGGTTTGTTTTGTGTTGAGATGTTTTTGATAAAGCGAGATCTCCTTTACAGGCAGTCTAAAGAAGATGGTACACAGTTGGTGGTACCAAAGCTTTATCGCAAACAAGTGGTAGAACTTGGTCATTCTGTTCCATGGTCAGGGCATTTAGGGTTCATAAAAACCTTGATGAGAATTTCAAAGAGGTTCTATTGACCTGGCATGTATAGCAAGGTGAAAAACTATTGTAAAGCTTGTCCTGAATGTCAGTTGTCAGTAGGCAGAACGCTCACTGTAGCACCTCTTGTGCAATTCCTGCAGTCAGTATACCATTTGAGAGAATAGGAGTGGATGTTGTTGGACTTGTAGAAAGAAGTCATAAAGGAAAGAGATTTATTCTGGTGATTTGTGATTACGCAACCAGATACCCTGAGGCATATCCCATGAGAGAGGTCACAGCAAATCAAGTTTCAACCGCACTTATTCATTTTCTCTCACATGTGGGTATACCTAAAGAAATATTAACTGATCAGGGCACTAATTTCATGAGTCATACCCTGCAGCAGGTCTATCAGTTACTGGGTATTAAGAGATTTCGTACTACTCCTTACCACCCCCAGACTGATGGTCTGGAAGAGCGATTTAATTAGACCCTAAAGAGCATGCTGAACAAGTTTGTATCCGAGACTGGCAAAGACTGGGGTAAATGGTTGCCCTATCTCTTATTTGCTTACTGTGAAGTTCCCCAAGCATCCACTGGATTTTCACCTTTTGAACAGCTTTTCACCCATCAGGTTAGAGGTCCACTTGATGTGCTGAAGGACAGTTGGGAAGCCAATGACAAGCTGCATAAGTCAAGGCAAGGCAAGTTTATTTATATAGCACATTTCATACACGGTGGTAATTCAAGGTGCTTTACATAAAAGGAAGTCAAATAGTCATTAAAAAATAATAATCACAACAATAAAAAACAAGGAATTTAAAAACCAACATTCTCAAGCTTTGTTCAAACTCTTCCACACTAAGTGGAAAAACCTTCCAAAACACCTAACTATTCCACTACTTCACCCCCTACTTACTTTGACCATCTTAAAGCAAACCAACACACTTGTCTTTCTTTGCCCACATTCTCTTTACCATCACAGTACTTACTTCAGCCTTGTTTAAACATTTAAAATGATATGATTGATTTAAGAAATTAAAAATAAATAATAAAAACAAAGTGATTTAAAAATTGATTTTAAAAGAATTTAAAAAATTTAAGAATAGAAAGTGATTATACATAGTGCAATCAGTTCGGACGTAGCACAGTGCTCATTCAACAAATGCACAGCTAAACAGATGAGTTTTGAGTCTGGATTTAAAAGTGGCTAATGTTTTAGCACATCTGATCTCTTCTGGAAGCTGGTTCCAACTGCGGGCGGCATAATAGCTAAAAGCGGACTCCCCTTGTTTTGTGTAAACCCTTGGTATTTCTAACTGACTCAATCCTAATGATCTGAGTGGTCTGTTAGGTTTGTATTCAGTGAGCATATCTCCAATGTATTTAGGTCCTAGGCCATTTAGAGATTTATAAACGAGTAAAAGTACTTTAAAATCAATCCTAAATGTAACTGAAGCCAGTGTAAGGACCTGAGGACTGGTGTAATATGCTCAAATTTTCTGGTTCTAGTCAGAATCCTGGCAGCAGCATTCTGGATGAGCTGCAGCTGTCTAATGGTCTTCTTTGGAATCCCGGTGAGAAGACCATTACAATAATCCACCCTGCTGGTGATGAAGGCATGAACAAGTTTCTCCAAGTCTTGACTGGAAACAAAACATCTATTTCTTGCAATGTTTTTGAGATGATAGTAAGCTGATTTTGTTACTGCTTTGACATGGCTACTAAAACTAAGGTCTGACTCCAGAAACACCCCAAGATTTTTGACTTGGTTTTTAGTTGATTGACCCCTAGAGTCAAGGTATGCATTCACCTTGATAACTTCATCTTTGTTTCCAAATGCAATGACTTCAGTTTTCTCCTTATTTAACTGAAGAAAGTTCTGGGACATCCAACAGTTTATTTCATCAATGCATTGGCAGAGGGAGTCAATGGGGCTGTAGTCATTTGTAAATAAGGCTAGGTAAATCTGGGTATCATCAGCATAGCTGTGATAGGCAATTTGGTTCTTTCTCATTATTTGACTTAGTGGGAGCATATACAGGCTAAACAAGAGTGGTGCAAGAATTGAGCCTTGTGGGACTCCGCATGTCATGGATGTCCACTTAGACTTATGCTCTCCTATACTCACATAATAACCTCTCCCTTCTAAATATGATCTGAACCATTTGAGTACCATCCCAGAAAGCCCGATCCAGTTTTCCAGTCTCTCTAGAAGTATGTTATGATCAACAGTGTCAAACGCAGCACTAAGATCTAGTAGTAGGGGGGGGGGGGGGTTGTCAGTCTCTTCACAGTAGCAAAAAGAGTGCGAGAGTTGTTTAAGTTACTGTTTATAAGGTTTGAGAAGAAGGTCTGTCTAGCTGTGGCTAGTTCCACATTGAAAGCATGAAGACTGTCTTTATAGATGCTATAGTGAATTTCAAGTTTTGTCTTCCGCCACATCCGCTCAGCTTTTCTGCATTGTCTTTTCATACTCTGAACTGCTGTTGATTTTCTCCATGGTGATTTTTGTCTGCCATTTTTCTTGCAGACCCTTGTCGGAGCAATATCATCAATAACATTCTTAACTTTTGAGTTAAAAGAATCCAGGAGAAGATCAACAGAGTCTGCAGGAATGCTCGGTGTTAAAGATATAGCCTTCATAAATAGCGCACTAGTGTTCTCCTTAATGCATCTCTTTCTGACAGAGACAGATCTAGATTCAGTGGTAACAGAGATCAATATATCAAAGAAAATACAGAAGTGATCAGATAGTACAACAATGGATGAAATGTTTAGACCTCTACTGATGAGTAAATCTAGAGTGTGTCCACGATTGTGTGTGGGTTCATGCACATGCTGGGTCAGATCAAAAGTATTTAGGACACTTTTTAATAATGAATATTAAAATCCCCTGCAATAGTAAAACAGTCAAACTCTGAGGAAATCATTGATAACAGTTCTATGAACTCTTCAACAAAGGCTGAAGAGTATCTTGGAGGCCTGTAAATAACGATAAACAGAATGCGTGGCGCACCTTTCAGCACAATACCTAGATATTCAAAGGACAAATACTGACCAAATGACACTTGCTTGCATTGATACACATCTTTAAATAGAGCAGCTACACCTCCACCTCTCCTAACAGTCCTGCAGACATTTGTAAAGTGAAAGTTAGGAGGGGCTGTTTCATTGAGGGCTGTTGCACTGCAGCTGTCTTCAAGCCATGTTTCATTTAGAAACATAAAATCCAGGTTGTTTGTGGTTATAAGATCATTGATCAGAAATGATTTATTTTTTAGTGAACGAATGTTTAAAAATGCTAACTTGATGGAATTACATTTTGTCTCTACAGCAATCTCAGATTGACGCATTATAGGCCGCAGATTAGATGGGTCAGCCGTATGGCCTTAGACTTTCTATCACGTGATAAAACAGAAATATAGAAGGCTACAGGCACACTGGGTTCCTGCTTGTTCTGTAAACATTTGTGAGTGTTGCTGCTAATATAGCGGGGACCCGACACATATCACTGAGAGCTGTTATCAGTTGTTTTTGGTTCACCTACAGCCGATGGAGGAGGGTTTGGGCCCTGGCGTTGTGGCAGCGGTCGGAGAGCTCTCACAAGAGGAGGAGGGAGAGCTGGGCCTGCAGTCTTTGGTGGTTGTGGGGCCCGCCGTTTTTTAGTTGATATCTGGGGGCTTGCAGCGAACGAGTGGGAGAGTTTGGTTCCAGCATACACCAGTTCCTCCATTTTCTGTGAGAAGCTTAGAAGTGGAGATTCTGGAGAGAGGGATAGTGTGTCTGGAGAGATGGGCTCTGGCTCTGGTGTTTCCGGTGGCTGTGAAATGCTGTCCTGGCTTCTCTGGCTGTTTTCCAGATAGTTGTCCTTGGGTGCTGAGTCTTGGAGCTGTTGTAGTACGTCACAGTCTGTCTGTGAAGAGCTCGTTGGGCAGGGCTCAGCCGGGATAGTTTCCATGAGGAAAGTTTGTTTTGGCTCCGTGGTGTTATCAGTGTCCTTGTGGAATGTGTCAACCACAAGATGACTTAAAGTCCTGTGGTCACTCATACTCTGTCCAGGTGTGTGTGTGCCATTGAGGCCGAGTGGATTGGCACACACCACTGAAGGATGACGGAGGGAGAAATAGATATTGTCCTTTAGGACTCTTGCACCAAGTTTGTTTGGGTGGAAGCCGTCCAGTCTAAACAGTTGTTTATGGCCCCAGAAAATATTGAAGTTAAGCAGAACATCCTCTCATACATCCTTAAAATGAGAGAAAGGCTGCAATGAGTTACCACCATGGCCCAGGAGAACCTGCAACAGTCCCAGCTTAAGAAAAAGCCTGGTATGACAAGAAAGCAAGAGCAAGAACTTTTCAACAGGGAGAGCAAGTCTTGTTATTACTTCCAACATCAGACAACAAACTTCTAGCAAAATGGCAAGGTCCGTTCCAGGTAAAAAGGAAAGTTGGTTCAGTGACGTATGAGATTGAAATTCAATCGAGACAACAACCTTTGCAGATCTTCCACGTTAACATGCTGAAAAAGTAGCATGAATGAGCTTCCCAGCCAGAGTCCACAGCCAATGCTGAAACGGAGCTGCTGGTGAGAGCAGTTCAGGAGCAGAATGAAGTGGAGGAGCAGTACTTACCTGATCAGGACTATTGTTCCTTGGATTTGCAACATCTGAATGCAAAGCAGAGGGGACAACTGCTGGAGAGCATCCCTCACCAACTATTCCTGGAGACACCTGGTAAGACAGACCTTGTGCAGCATCACATTTACCTTAAAGACAGTAAACCAATTCACCAACATGCTTATAGAGTGCCAGAGAAACTGTTACCCACAATGAAACAGGAGATTGAGACAAAGCTGAAACTGGAAGTCATAGAACCATCATCCAGCGAGTGGAATAATCCCATCGTCCTGGTTGCAAAGAAGGACGGGACACTTAGATTCTGCTTGGACTTCAGAAAACTGGTGTAGTGAATAAATTTGACCCGTACCCCATGCCGAGGGTAGACAACTTAATAGAAAAACTTGGTAGTGCTAAGTTTCTTACAACACTGGACTTATGTAAAGGCTATTGGCAAATACCATTGAGCTCAGAGAGCAAGGAGTTAACAGCTTTTAAAACTCCTTTTGGACATTACCATTTCCAGGTCCTTCCTTTCGGGCTTCACGGAGCACCCGTTACCTTTCAAAGAATGATTGATCAGATTCTCCAAGGAACTGACGAGTTTGCAGCAGCATATCTAGACGATATTATTATCTACAGTAAGACCTGGGAGGAGCATCTACAGCATCTGACAGGGGTACTGGAAAGAATAAAATCAGCAGGACTTACCATTCGTCCTGACAAGTGTGCTATGGCCAAAACGGAAACTACTTACTTGGGATATAAACTAGCCATCAAGCATGCCGAGCGACCTACTTCAAAGAAGCAGGTACGATCTTTCCTGGGCCTAGTTGGATAGTATAAACGTGTCATCCCTCACATCTCTGCAAGAGCCGTAGCTCTTACTAACCTTACAAAGAAGGATAAACCCAATAAGATAGATTGGACTGCAGAGTGTGAGAGTGCTTTCAAGGATTTGAAAGATGTGTTGTGCAAAGAACCTGTTTTGCAGAGTCCAAACTTTGATCAGCCATTTACAGTACAGACTGATGCTTCAGAGTGCGGTCTGGGAGGTGTACTTCTGCAAGGACAATCTGGTGAGTTGCAGCCCATTGCCTATATTAGCAGGAAACTTCTTCCAAGAGAGACAAGGTACTCAACAGTAGAGAAAGAATGTTTAGCTGTGAAATGTGCTTTGGACTCTCTTAGATACTACCTGTTGGGTAGAAAGTTCACCCTGGAGACTGATGTGGGCCTTAGTTTGGTTGCGCCGCATGAAGTACACTAATGCCAATATTACACACTGGTTTTTACCTATACAACCCTTTGACTTTGAGGTGTTATATCGGACTGGTCCTGAGAACTGTGGGGCTGATTTTCTCTCTAGGACACCACAGGGGGGTGTCAAAGGGAAAGTTCAGGTTCTCATTATTTGTACCCATAGGTAGACTAGGTTTGCAGTGTTATGAGTTCTAACATCTTCCACATTTTACAGACACCACAAACATTAAACAACATATATGATAAAGTGCTTTAAAGTTCCCAGCATCGCCAAACACTGCCTGAACTAAAAACAATAAGTAACTAATGCATAAATTATGTAAAAATTACAATAAATAATTATTTAAAAAATATAATAGTAATAAATAAAAAAATAAATTCATATTCCTAAGACCTATACTTATTCAACTGAGTAATAGCTGCTGGCACAAAGCTATTTTTATACCGCTTAGTTCTACAATATGGAAATACAAATCTACATCTAGATGGCAAAAGTTTAAATTCATTGTTCAGAGGATGAGAATCATCATTTAGTCATCTGCTGTAACTGTCTGGTATACAGGGATGCTGGACTAAGCTGTGGCTCCCCAATCAGCTTACTAGACCATCTAACAATTTGACTCAGTGAATTCTTGTTCTTTACAGACAGGTTTCCAAACCAAGACACCAGAGAAAATGTTAAAAGTGATTCAATAAAAGCACGATAAAATAAAATCATCATATTCCTGTCAATGTGAAAATGGGCCAATTTCCTTAAACAAAACAGACGCTGGTGCCCCGTTTTACACACTGCTTCACAATTTACTTCAAAGTTCAATTTAGAGTCAATGATAGTCCCAAGGTATTTGTAAGATTGCACAGATTCTATTTTCTGACTTTTAATAGATATTACTTCATGTGGGTGGGCTTGTTTCCTAAAATCAATAATCATGTATTTTGTCTTCGATAAGTTTAATTGGAAGTAGGACTCCTCACACCACTTTATAAAGTCATCAATAATCGGGCCATGGCTAATCTCATTGCCCTGAAGCTCACTAACAATAACAGTGTCATCTGCATACTTTATAATAGTCCTGTTTTCCTACTTACTCTGACACATATTTGTATAGAGAATAAATAACAGAGGCGAGAGCACACAGAGGGGAGCCTATAGAGGAACAAACTTGGTCAGACAGGGTTCCATTCAACCTTACTCTCTGTGTCCTATTAGTTAAGAAATCAAGAATCCAGCCCACAATATTATTACTCAATGCAAACTGTTCTAAAAGCCTATTAATTAGAACATGAATTGTGGGTTGAATTATGTTAAAAGCAGATGAAAAAATCAACGAATAAAAGTCTGGCATGAGACCCATTACCCTCCCTAGTGTTTGGCAAGTAGATTCAACAACGTAACTGTAGCATCCTCTACTCCTCTATGTGGCCTATAAGCAAATTGCATAGGTGCAAGTGTATGCAGTTTTCCTTTAGAATTTCTTCCCTTACCAGTTTTTCAAGGGTTTTCATTAAAATTGATGTAAGAGCAACTGGTCTAAATTCGTTAAGGGTATTGGGACTACTGGACTTGGGAACTGGGACTACCACAGCATCTTTCCACACCTTAGGTACATGCTGTACCTGTAAAGACTTATTAAAATATAGGTAAAAACAGGACTTAACTCTTTTACACAGGCTTTAAGCAAACGTCCACAGATATTATCAGGCCCACAACTTTTGTTTACCCGCATTGAAAGGAAAGCCTTTTCAACATAATTTTGATCTATATAAAAGTGCTGATTATCCTTAAGTTTATCACTCAATTCCTGAATTTCATTACTAAATCAGAAATATCGATACGATTATAAAAACAATTAAGTGCATTTGCAAAAGCATCTCTGAGTTGAACCCTTCCAAAGTAACCTGGCTGCTATTCTGTATATTCTGCATGCCTGTTATACTTTTCAAACTAGCCCAGGCTGAGCCAAGGTTATTTGTGGCCATTTTGTTCTCCAATTCAGATTTATAAGTCTGTTTTGCTTTTTGAATTTCTATTTTTAGTTCCTTAGTGGCTATATGCAGATCAGAGGGTACTCCCTGTTTAAAAGCAAGTTTCTTTCCCTGTATTCTGGACTTGACAGATTTGGTCACCCATGGTTTGTTATTAGGGTAAACCTTAACACGCTTACAGGCAGTGATGGGCAGTAGCGTCGCTACAAGTAGTGACGCTACTAGTTTAACTACATTTCTCAGTAGCATGGCGGTAGCGTCACTGCTTTCTGAATCAAATAGCTTTTCGGTAGTTAAGCTCTTTTTTTGATCAGGTAGCGCGGTAGCGTCAACAAAAGTTAACGTTACATTTTCCAAAGAAAGCAGTCTGAAACTCAAGCTCAAATCAGAAATATAACAGCTACGGATCACTGATCCTGGATCAGTACGTGACGCCACAGACACTAAAGCTCGTAACGCCATTGGCTCCTCAAACTGTCAGTCAAACCTCATTATTCCTCCTGCCTCTCTCGTGAATGAAGTGCGGCGCAGTTTAGAGCATCTCAGCTTGTTTGCAGTCTGAAGGTAATAAATGAACTGTTGATTGAATGAGTACAGCGGTTTCTTTACTCAAACTATTTATAAAGGCTAATGCTTTTTGTTTGTTTGTTTGTTTTTGAGGAGCGGAGAAGATCTCTCTAGTATTTGTTGTCAAGTCACAGCCAAATAGCTCGTGCGAAGCGCTGAATCTTTCATAATATGATACTTTGGCCAAATAACAGAAAAAAAACTGAATGCCCACATAATGACAGAAAACAAGGGGAAACGGGACACGAGTCAGGAAAAAAAAAATAAATAAATAAAAGAAAAACATTCGCTGGTCAAAAGCTTCGTATTTGAACTTGATTTGGTGAAATGTTTATATTAATATCTAATGACACATGCAACGATGCACATAAACATATCTGTAGGCCTAAACATCTGGTAACACTATACAATACGATTTCATTAACATACATTTGTTACAGTATTTATTCATCTTTGTTAATGTTAGTTTGTTTGTACAGTCGTTCTTTGGTAGTTCATGTGTTAGTTCACAGTGCATTAACAAATGTTAACAAACAACTTTGGATTTCAATAATGCGTTAGTAAATGTTGAAATTAACATTAAGATAAATGCTGCAGAAGTATTGTTCATTCTTAGTTCATGTTAACACTACTTAACTAATGTTAACTACTGAACCTTATTGTGAAGTGTTACAATTTATAAATGTATCTGTATACAATAAAGCCACAATACTAACTACCAATAGGAGGTTTCCAGCCGACAGCAAAAATTATTTTGCCTATGTCACAATTTGAGGTCAATCCGGCCCTGTATTTGATACTGATTATGTTGCCAAATTGGTTTGTAACAGCTGTTGAATAAACAATTAAACTGATGCCTGTCTGTCAGCTTGACTGACAGTTTTATTGATCACTGAGAGAGCATTGACTTGGTATGATGTTGGTTCAATAGAACTTTTGGTCCCACTTTATATTAGGTGGCCTTAACTACTATGCACTTACATTTAAATTAATAATTTGGTACAATGCACTTATTGTGTACATCCATGCTTTTACATTGTACTTATATTTTTAAAGATACCAATATGTAATTACATCTCTAATTAATTTGTGTAATTACATTTATAATTACACTGTTGACCCATCCCTTATACCTTAACACACCCTTAAACCTACCCAGACCACCAAACCTGTCCCTAACCTTACCCATATCCCACCTCAATAGCAGTAATTTTTTTTTTTGCAATACAATATGAATACAATAAGTACATTGTACTAATTTTTTGATGTAAGTACATAGTAGTTAAGGCCACCTAATATAAAGTGTAACCGAATTTTTTTTTTTTTTTTTTTAAATAGCTTGGATGTAGTAAACTACTTTTGCCATGTTGCCGTAGCTTAGCTTGCTACATTTCCCAGGGCTGTAGCTTTAGTGTAGTTAAGCTTCATTTAAAGAAGAGTTACTGTTAGCTTAGCTCACTACATTTTCCAAGTAGCTTGCCCAACACTGCTTACAGGGAATAATCATATCTCTACAGAAAGCAACATATGAACATGTTACATCAACAAGTTGATCCAAATCATCACCACAGGATTGTATAAACATGTTCCAGTTCGTACAGTCATAGTATTCCAGCAGGCAGAGCACTGTTTCAGCATCCCAGACTTTAATGTCCTTTATCTGCACCTTCTCTCTCCTTAAAACAGTTTTGTATGTGGGCAATAAATGCACACAATTATGATCAGCAGAGCCCAGTGTGCAGGTAATAGGAGTGATTTATAGGCATCCTTTACTGACCCATAGCAAATATCCAATGTCTTGCCCCATCTAGTGGGACATGAAAATATTGATAAAAGTTAACAAGCGTCTTTTTTAGTGATGCATGGTTAAAATAACCTAATAAAAAATTTGGTGCATGAGGTGAAATCGACTGTAGTTTTTGTACCACATCAAAAATAATGTTGGCAGCTGAAGCGGCATTTGCCTTCGGACGCATGTACACTACAGTCATACAAAGTTGTGGAAACTGACGGGGCAGATAAAAGGACATAACGATACTGATAAATGTTCAACATCCGGTGTACAAACGCGTTCTCGAACAGTCACTGAGTTGCAGTATTGTTTGTTAAAATATAAACATACCCCACCACCTTGGCTTTTCCTCGTCACCTCAGACTTTCAGTCCAAACAAAGTGGCACTCCAAAATCATCAATAAACAAATTGCTGTCCTGCTCGTGCTCAGTGAGCCATATCTCTGTGAAAGCCAAGACGCAGCAGTCTTTAAAATCCTTTTGAAAATGGACGCACCCATGGAGTTCGTCCACTTTATTCCTCAGTGACTGGACATTCCCCATTATCACTGAGGGCAGAGGAATCCGGGCAAGCCGTTGTTTCCTCATGCGTAGTCTGATGCCTCCTCGTTTGCCCCGTTTCCTCTTCTTCCGCGATGCCCTGGAGGATTCATCTCTCTGTATAAAGTCTGGTAGTTGTAAGGTGATATCCGGTACGCGAGCCAAGCTCGTATCACTAAGTTGCAAAAGCACATCTCTGGTGTACTGTATCCGCCCTTGATTGACAGCCCCGTTAACAACGCAGGCAAGCAGCAGATAAAAAAATTCACAAAGCAGCAGGACAAAAAAATATCCATTTTAAATGAATGAAACTGGGAGCACTTAATTGTATGTACATACATACGAAAAACAATTACTTAAAAACCTTTATTTAGACTTGAAAACACGTTATAAACACCAACATGTGGACGCCAAACTCTCGCTGCCAGTCGCTGCGTGCGCATGCGCCCAATGAAGGGGGAGGAAATGTCACGGAGCAACCCCGTGATCATGAATGAACTGTAGGCCACACACATACACTGCACGCAGCATTAACACACAGTACCGCGGGAAGTAGGGGTGCTGAGGGTGCTGCAGCACCCCCTGGCTCGGAGCTAAAGAAAAAATGGGGTGTGGGGGTGCGGTGTTAAAAATAATTCATTAAATTTTGTAACAAAAAAGAAATAAAACTAATTTTATTAATTTGAATATTCATTAAAAATCATAGGGGGGAAAAAAGCTTAGGGCTATAATGACAATAAGCAACAATTGTCGCGTGACGTCACCACGTCCGCATCCGTCATTGAAGATTTAAAAATACGCTGCTATTTCAGTCTTTTACTTCCAAATGTCATATTAAATTCATTGTTACTTTTAGATTCTTTGCAATTTTTTTGTGTAATTTACAAGAAATTTCTGATATAAAATTGTTTATACTACTCTCTCTCACTCACTCACTCTCTCTCTCTCTCACTCACTCACTCACTCACTCACTGTGTGCTGTCGCCAGGGGCCTGAAGTTGTGTACTTTGTGTTCTGGAGATTTTGTGTTTCATGCTTTGGCTATAGGAATACGCATTAATCTTATTTTGTTTAGTAGTATTAAGTAAAAACAAAACAAACAAACAAAAAAAACGTTAAATGAACAATTCTTCCTGGTAAAACAAGAGTTAAGTAAATCTATTTGACTGTGCAAGTAGTTTTGAATCATACTGATTAAAAAAAAAAAAAATAGTTGCCATGACTTTTTGATCCTATTTTTCCCTGTAACACGTCTGTACCCAAATTAAGAATTAATGAGCATATCTACAGCTATTACAAAGAAACCAAGAAAGAGCAATAGAGTCCATACCTCAGCAGCAACTATGTCGCATTCTGATCTTTAACGTTATCTTTTTGTGGATCAATGCTTAAGGTTAATTCAGTATATAATAATTAAAAAAAAAAAAAAAAAAAAAGTTACATCAATGAAGTCGCTTAGCTTATTTTAAACATAAAACTTGAACAAAACGGATAAACTGATGACGTGTAACCGCGTTGCAACATAAAATAAAACGTCTTTGTATTTTCCCCGTTGTGGCTCATTATTATTATTATTATTATTATTATATTATTATATTATTATTATTATAATTATAATAAAATAAAAAAAACATAGGCACCAATAAAATAGTATCATTAAAAATTCACTTTTAATTAAACTGAAGTTTTATTAACAAAGTTTAATATTATTTTAATATTCTTCAATTACAATTTTGTGTATAAAATTTGTAACGCAAATAAAATGGATTTCCCCTTTTAAAACGATCGTTTGTGGTTCGTTATTATTAAAACAGATCAGTCATAAAGTAGTACAATGGCAAATTTGCATTTATTAAACATGCAACTAGGCTACATCTTCTTCAATTTGTTAATATTAACTACTTGCTAGGCCTACTTGCTTTGTAACCCAAATAAATAAGGTTTCCCTTATTTAAAACGAATGCTTAGTTTGTGGTTCATCATTATTTTTTTAATGAAAACACAGCAACAATAAAGACCAACTCAGTTATTTTAAACGAAATGAAACGTTTATTAACAAAATCTTCACGCCTTGAGTTTTCCCTCTTTTCCTCGCTTTCCTTCAGATTTAAATAAGCGCCGTGAGCGTTTTACTTTCACTTTCAAATTAGGGAAATTCGGTGTCAAGCAGTTGTTTGCTTTTAGTTCGTTTGAGTTCTCTCTCTTTCCCTCACTTTCCTTCAATTTTAAATAGCCTAGTTTGAAAAAGCACCGTGCACATTTTACTTTCACTTTTAAATTGGCGGTTCTGTATCAAGCAGTTGTTCGTTTTTAGTTTGTTTGTGTTTTCCCTCTTTCCCTCACTTCCCTTTGCTTATAGCTTATAAAAGCATCGTGCGCATTTTACTTTCACTTTTAAATTAGCGGCAATTCGGCATCAATTGCTTGAATTCAATTCAAGCAACAACAAAATACAATGTATTACATATAACATATAACTTTTACTAAAAAAAAATGAATAAAAATAAACCATGATATGCCTAATATAAAAACAAATAGCTTACTGCTGCTTATATAAAGTTTAAATATGTATAGAAAAACTAAAATCAGTAAAGAATGAGGAACAAATAATTATGAAATGTAGAAGCAAAACGAATAAGAATGTTTGGAGCCACTGACGCCTAACACCTTGATGCAAAATATGAAAAAAAAAAAAAAATACATAGTTTAAATAAAATAAATATCAGCAAATACTGTGGAACCAAATAAATGAGAAACGAATGTTTAAAAAAAACGTCTATTATTACGTAGATTAATGGCAGAAATCAAGGCTTTTCAAAATCCAAAATATTTTTTTAAAACAGGCGTTTTTACATTTCATTTTGAAACTCTTCTGCCATCGTCTTGTCTGTCTCACCTCACTGTTCTTGTCAGTCAGCTCGATTCACTCTTCTCACGTGATAAATTAAATCTGATCTGTGATGCGCGACTGTCGTTCTTTCGGTGTGCTGAGCAGCCACGTTCAGTTTTAATTGTAGTGTCCTCTAACTGAACTAAAATAATTGTATTACTATTAAAAAATAAAAAAATAAATAAAATCAAAACGACGGTGGGGGACGGTGCCGCAGTGGACAATTGGTATCACCGCCAACACCGTCTATCGCAGCAAGCGGCAAGCCTAATGTCCAGCTGAACTAAATTGATTTTATTTCTATAAAAAGGCCCTGTAACACCGACTACAGGACCAAGCCTGTGTATTGCACACTTATAACTTCGCTAATGGCAAAACTCTCCTCCCCTCCCCTTCCCTTTTTTTTCCCTCAGCCCCCCCTGCTCAAAAATACGTTCCCGCGGCACTGGTTGGAGATCTCACTCTTCATCATGAATCACACACAAACACCCCGAGATCAAGAGCTTTCTCCAGGATGCAGGTACTTTACATACAGACTATATTAACCCGAAAAACGGCAAGACCATAAAGAGACATCAGGCAATTCATTTATTGATATTTTGATCGTCTTATAACCAGTGATGGGAATAACGGCGTTATAAATAAACGGCGTTACTAACGGCGTTATTTTTTTCAGTAACGAGTAAAACAAACGAATTACTGTTTTCCCCGTTACAACGCCGTTACCGTTACTGACAATAAAATGTGGCGTTACTATATTATATTATTAGAATTTAATTTTTCAGTTCATCTTAATGGATGCGCCAAGGGTGTAGTTTTGGTTTGAACATTGGGGGGTTGAAGTGGACCCTGGTCAGCCTCCCTCTTAAGGTTATTTATTTGTTTGTTTGCTTAATGTTTATTTTGTAAAATGGTGTTTTGTGATATCCACCACACATGCAAAGTTGGTTGATAGCGTAACTGCAATAAAGTAATAGGCTAGTTAACAATTACTTGTTTATATAGGATATATAATGTATTTTATATTATTTAGACACTTAGGCTATAGTTTGACAGAATGTTCTAATTCAACACGCCGTGGGAAGTCAATCTACCTTAACATTTTCTTATATTGATATTGTTTATTTCTTACTCCTTAACAGTTCACAAGGCTCTTAATCAGGGACGTGCACAGGAATTTTGAGGGGCAGTTGCTCTGACCTAAAAAAAGGGCACTCGCCTACCAACACACCACACACACACCCCCCCCCCCCCCCCCCCCCCCCAAAAAAAAAAAACAATTCATTTCATAAAACTTGATGATGATCGTCCGTTTGTTATACCTTTCCGACAAAGTTAAGTCGTCTCACCCGACAACCGCGACAATCTCCTAGTGCCGCTCATGCAGGCTCAGCTCAGGTGCCGGTCGCGTGCAGCGCTGCAGCCACGTAAACAGAGTTTGCCCTTCCCCTACTGACTTTCACTTTCCCGAATATGGAAGTGAATGAGGCTTTGCGTTTTTTTTTTTTTTTTTATCTAGGCTTACGTGAAATTCTGCATCCATTGTACGATTTTTTTATTTATTTTTTTACACCTCGGAAGGGCAACGTGAGTCGAGAAGGGTATATGGGCAGTTGCCCGGGCAACCTGAGCAACCCCCCTGTGCACGTCCCTGCTCTTAATGATTTAATCTGCCATCATTGCAATATCTGAAGGCAGGTTTTTCCATTGCTCATCATTAGAACCCATTGGCTCTCGACTTGTACTTGCTCTTATGAAAAAGTACCATAGTTCTTAACTGTAGCATCTGTTATAATAAGGCTAGCCTATTAATCATTACCAGGCCAATAATGACTTTTTTATTAATCTATATTGCATTTGTTATGAGAAACAACAGTCTTTAGAAACAATAGCTACAACATGCCACAGTTGTAATATAAATCTTTAGGGAAAAATCTATTCCCTTAACAGATTATCTATTATAAATTCTACAAGTTAGACAAAATTTACCACAATAAATAAGCCTACAGTAAAACGTGATAAATTATAGTAAAGGTGGTCATGAGTAGTTTAAAAATATTTTAATATTATGTTAGTGCAGGTGCAAGATTGTTTTCTCCTTTTTTCATCAGTCTTTTTAGTTTGTGCCTTTTTTTAGATAATGTTCGATTTACTCCATAGCATTTTAAAGTGGCAGTTTCTCAATAGAATTCAAATAGATCACACATTTTACCATCAGCTTCGCGATAGGAATGGCTCGCGCAAATCTTCTCCCACTTCTCGAGCGCGCTGGTGAACGCGCACAGAGTATAGGGTGATTCGGCGCGCCGCTCGTGCACAATTAAAAGAACTGCTTCAGTCATGTTGTGCTGATAAGCGCTCCGTTCGGTTCTTACATGAAGTTAGCGCTTATAAAAGCGCAGAAGGCGCGATTCAGATAATTAATAAATGGCCTGATTCTAAGTTTCCATTAACCATGGTATAAATATTGGGGGGGTTGTACTTGCTAGTTTTGGTTATTGGGGGGGTTACCTCCCCCCCATCCCCCCCATCCCCCCCCCCCCCCCCCACAAACTACGCCCCTGAGTGTAGCTGTATTTGAGGTACCATAAACTCTAGTGTGAAGCGCACGACTCGCCGTCGCTTTCTCTCACAGACACGCACGCAAACAAAGATACAGAGCAAGAGAGTCTTTCATAACATGCAGAATTGACGTGCTACATGTAAAAGATATTCTTCGTATTTTCCTGTCAAAATAACGGAGTTCCTTCGGAATTCTTCAGCTTTTAAGAACTGCCGGTTTCTCTGGTAGTAGGCGGAACTAAGGCGCAAAGGACAATCTCATTGGCTGGCGCTCACCTATTATGGTCCCTGTTTTGATTTCAGCAAATCAGTTCGAGCGAACGCAGACAACGTGATTAATATTCATGAACCCAGCAGCTCATTAATCCTTAGTGCGTTTTATATTGATGACAAATATGCCTTCATACTTGGTTATTCTAATTACTAAAGTTCTATCATCTTATAATATTAAATTATCATAACATTGTTATAATGCTTGACTGACTGATACTAAGTTTCAGTATACTGTAGCTTAATGTACAATGTTTTATAATAATAATTTATTATTTTTAGTGTCCATTTCATTAATTTAACATATTTAATACTGGGGGCATCCAAAGGTATTTGACATTTGAATATATATATATTTTTAAGTAACGCAATAGTTACTTTCCCTGGTAATTAGTTACTTGTATAATGATGTAACTCAGTTACTAACTCAGTTACTATTTGTGAGAAGTAACTAGTAACTATAACTAATTACTTTTTTAAAGTAACGTGCCCAACACTGCTTATAACACAAATAGGCTAATACAAATTCGTGTTTTTTATTTTTGTTATTATTTTTATTTTGACTTTTATTTTTGATTTTAATGTTTGTATCCCCAGAAACTGATTGAAAACAGAAACCGTTGAACGCGCTTGCCTCGCGACACGTCAGCGCTATAATAGCAAGCTTATGTGCTGTGCGCTCCTTTATGGGTTTAAAGAGAGGATTAACCCCTTTGCTTTCACCCCCCATTTTCGGCATGGAGACACAAATGACACACCCAAAATAAAAAGGTTGCTGCTCATGAGTCTTTCTGACTAGATACATAATCAACATATGTTCACAAAGCTGACACTTCAAAGTTTACTATTCAAGAATCAGAATTACTCAGACTGTTATGATAATAGAGATATAAGCTCAAACATAAAAACAAAAATAAAAATATTAAGAATATATATATTTAAATGTATAAAAAATTGTTGCTGTGGTCAAACACAATGCTTTTAGAAACACAATGAAGTCTATTGAGGTCAGCACAGCCCTGATCACTAACGTGGCAGGCGCACATATCGGTGTCAACTGCCCCTGCCATGCAAAGATTTTACCCTTACTGACATTTTAGCTACATTTTTTTTTTCTTTTTAACATTTCTTGTTACACAATAATGTGTATTTATGAATATATTAGCCTACTGTAACATATTTGATACACAAATTTCTAGGGCCTATAAATGATCAAAACTTTGCTGATAAACCTGTTGTACACAGTTTACTTCATGCCCTCTGATTGATAGTTCATGCTTTTTTATCAGGTAAAGTATATTTGCTGTGAAATCTTTCTTGATTTTTATAATGTAAATGTAAGAATAACTTTTCTATTGTTAGTAATGGTTCAAGATGAATGTACTGGGCTGAACCAGCTTGTTTTTTTGTTTTGTTTTGTTTTTTTTTTTAAATATGCATTTATAATTTTTTAATGTTAAAAAATGTTTAATTTCATTTATTTTTTTCATGTTAAAAAGTAAATGCCGAATATGACACAACATGCTTTGAGGAAGGTTTATTTGTCTGTCTCTCAATAGTCAAGTCAAGTGAAGTCACCTTTATTTATATAGCGCTTTTACCAATGCAGATTGTGTCAAAGCACTTAACAGTATCAAATTGGAGGACAGAGTGTCAGTAATATATAATGATAAGATTAAACGCTCAATTTTCAGTTAAAGGCATTTCATTATTGAATTCAGAGATGCCATTGTCTAGCTCAGTTTAGTTTAAATAGTATCTGTGCAATCAAATCGGCGATAATCGCTAGAAATTAGGTGTCCCCAACTGAGCAAGCCAGAGGCGACAGCGGCAAGGAACCAAAACTCCCTCTGTGACAGAATGGAGAAAAAAACCTTGGGAGAAACCAGGCTCAGTCGGGGGGCCAGTTCTCCTCTGACCAGACGACACCCACAGTTCAAAAATTTCAAGTTCTAACAATAGTAGTATTATGTAGTTAGGTATTGTATTATATTTTTAGTTATATTTTTTTAGTTTTAGTGTATTTTAATTGAGGTCTCTGGGGGTCATCTGGGTGTCCTGGTCGACGATCAGGCCTGCAGACATCATCTCTTGGTGCTGATCCACCATCTGATCATAGGAAAGAAACAGACAAATATTAGCGTAGATGCCATTCTACTTACGATGTAACGAGTACATCGTGTGTTATGGGAAGTGTTCCCGGTTCCGGTTGATCTATTTAATGCAGCCTAACAATCCTTTAACGGATTTGAATAATAGAAGCGTATTAGTGTGTTATGTGTACGCCAGGCTAAAGAAATGGGTCTTTAATCTAGATTTAAACTGACAGAGTGTGTCTGCCTCCCGAACAGTGTTAGGTAGACTGTTCCAGAGTTTGGGTGCTAAATAGGAAAAGGATCTGCCGCCCACAGTCGATTTTGATATTCTAGGTATTATCAAACAGCCAGAGTTTTGGGAACGCAGTGGACGTGGCGGACTATAATGCGATAAGAGCTCGCTCAAGTACTGAGGAGCTAAGCCATTCAGGGCTTTATAAGTAATTAACAAGATTTTAAAATCTATCCGATGTTTGATAGGGAGCCAGTGCAGTGTTGACAGAACCGGGCTAATATGGTCATATTTCCTGGTTCTAGTAAGGACTCTAGCTGCTGCATTTTGGACTAACTGTAGTTTGCTGATCAAGCGTGCAGAACAACCACCCAATAAAGCATTACAATAGTCTAACCTTGAGGTCATAAACGCATGAACTAACATTTCTGCATTTGACGTTGAGAGCATAGGTCGCAATTTAGATATGTTTTTGAGATGAAAAAACGCAGTTTTGCAGATGCTAGAAACATGGCTTTCAAATGAAAGATTGCTATCGAACAGCACACCTAGGTTCCTGACTGATGAAGAAGAATTGACAGAGCAGCCATCAAATGTTAGATAATGTTCTAGGTTGTTACATGTGGGGTTTTTAGGTCCGATAATTAACACCTCTGTTTTTTCAGAATTTAGCAGTAAAAAATTACTCGTCATCCAGTTTTTTATATCGACTATGCATTCCGTTAGTTTCTCAATTTGGTGTGTTTCACCGGGCCGCGAAGAAATATAGAGCTGAGTATCATCAGCATAACAGTGAAAGCTAACACCATGTCTCCTGATAATATCTCCCAAGGGTAACATGTAAAGCGTGAAAAGTAACGGCCCTAGTACTGAGCCTTGAGGTACTCCATACTGCACTTGTGATCGATATGATACCTCTTCATTCACTGCTACGAACCGATGGCGGTCAGATAAGTACGATTTGAACCATGCTAAGGCGCTTCCACTAATGCCAACAAAGTTTTGTAGTCTATTCAAAAGAATGTTGTGGTCGATAGTGTCGAACGCAGCGCTAAGATCCAGTAGAACAAATAAAGAGATACAACCACGATCAGATGATAGAAGCAGGTCATTTGTAACTCTAATGAGAGCAGTCTCAGTACTATGATACGATCTAAATCCTGACTGGAATTCCTCACAGATACCATTTTTCTCTAGGAAGGAATATAATTGTGAGGATACTACCTTTTCTAGTATCTTTGACAGAAAAGGGAGATTTGAGATCGGTCTGTAATTAACAAGGTCTTTGGGGTCAAGTTGTGTTTTTTTAATGAGAGGCTTAATAACAGCCAATTTGAAGCTTTTGGGGACATATCCTAATGACAATGATGAATTAATAATAGCCAAGAGGATCTGAGAGGATCTATGACTTCTGGAAGCAGCTCTTTTAGTAGTTTCGATGGAATCGGGTCTAACATACATGTTGTTGGTTTAGATGATTTAACAAGTTTATACAATTCTTCCTCTCCTACAGTAGAGAATGAATGGAATTGTTCCTCCAGGGATCTATAGTGTGCTATCTGATGCGATACTGTAGCTGACGGCTGCAAGGATACAATTTTATCTCTGATAGTATCGATCTTGGAAGTAAAATAGTTCATAAAGTCATTACTGCTATGCTCTTGGGAAATGCCAACACCTGTTGATGCTTTGTTTTTCGTTAATTTAGTCACTGTATTGAATAAATACCGAGGGTTATGTTTGTTTACTTCTGGAAGAGACAAAAAGTAATAAGATCTAGCAGTTTTTAATTCTTTTCTGTAGGATAGGGTACTTTCCTGCCAAGCTAAACGAAATACCTCAATAATTACTGAATTGCACATATGAGCTATAAAAATCTGATGTATGAAATACAATAAATACATATGCAAACCATATATTTTATAAATTTTTATACATAAGTTTGCATATGTGTTTTTGTTGAGTATTTTATTTCATAGATGCATATACAAATACTGCATGTATATGTGCGTATATACATGCCTGAAAGAAATCCATGTATTGTTGACCTAAATCTAAATTCAGTATACCTAGCTAAATGAATAATGATTAAATGATTGACAATAAATGATCATTTAAGGGTTTGGAGTATTGAACTGATTTTCTGAAATATAGGCTACAGAGTCTATAACAAATATCTTGATTTACAGCCCTAAAAGGATGACAAATCCCCTGAGATACAAACATTTACAGGTAGATTATGAAAATATATAAAAATTAAATTCACAACATTTCAACATCAACTTTTTACAAGTCCCCTACAAATATTGTATATATGTGAAATAAATCAACTTTTATATGAGGGAGAGTATTTTTCCACGACAGACAGCCGTGATGTTTTTAAATGCTGTCTGTGAGCGAAAAAAATAATGTGTGAACAAAGTCACCAGATCTAAATATTCATAACAAACACCCTTTCAATGTTTTTTTTTTTTTTTTTTTTTTTTTTGTTAAAAATGTCTTAAGCTAAAAATGTTTTATTTAAAATAATAAGACCATAGAGCCTCCTCATTAAGGTAGTCGTGGCCTAATGGATAGAGAGTCAGGCTTGTAACCTAAAGGTTGCTGGTTTGATTCTCACGCCGGCAGAAATTGAAGGTGGGGATTGTGAATGAACAGCACTCTCTCCACCTTTGATACCATGACAAAGGTGCCCTTGAGCAAGGCACCGAACCCCTAATTGCTCCCTGGGGGTTGGAGCAATGCTGCCCACTGCTCCGGGTGTCACGTCACGACTTAACTTAAAGTGACTTTTTAATGTTTTATTTTTAAAGGTCCTTCATTAAAATGAATGCCATCATTAAATCTGTTCATCAGAAGAGATCAGAGCCAGAGCTGTGTGTCATATTAATATTGTGTTTTTGTTTATATTTATGTTATTGTGATATTTGTATTAGTTACTATGGCAGACAGTCTATGAAATAACTTTAGTTTATAGTTTCTGTATCAACATAGTAAAGATGAAAAGATCTTTTTTTTTAATCAAAAGTTAATATTAATACAGTAATTGAAAGGATTGTTTGTTATAGTTCAGTTGATCAGAAGAGATCAGAAGCAGAGCCCAGCTGTGTGTCTATGAAGAGTGATGAGTCTATAGGACATCCACCAAATCTCAGGTACAATATTTCATTAACAGACCATATTTAAGCATTTTTATGGCATTGTATAGTGATTATTTCATCTGATATTTTATAATTTGCTCACACTCTCTGTTATAGTTCAGTTCATCAGAAGAAATCAGAAGCAGAGCCCAGCTGTGTGTCTATGAGGAGTGATGCTACTTTGCCTCATCCAATTAATTCTAAAAGTGAAGACACAAGGTTTAACCAAGTATTAAATTGTTTTAAAAAATATATGATTATAGTAAGATATTTTAAAATAAACTGTCATTATTATACAGCATTATAATAAATGAATATGAGCAGACGTCTGCCTAGGAAATTCAGTAAATCTAATGACAATGAGCAGATATAGAGCACAGAGTAGAATTATTTATTTATTTACATTTATTTAAATGGTATTTATTTTTTACAGTTCTGACCTTGAGCAGGTGCATTTTTAATAAAATCACAACTTGTATTATGGTAATGAGAAAAATGTCACCAATGTCAGAGTGTTTGATTCTTGATTCAAGGTCAATCCTGCAACACAGATCAGTAACAAAACCCGTCTGTAAGAAATATGACCAGCCTGTGAATCAACCACAAGATAGCACGTATCCTGGTGTAAGGTAAACATTACTCATTTACATCATTAATAACTGACACATTTCATAAACCCTGTGATATGTTCAGTTTGTCAAAACAGAAAACAAAAAAATGTTTTGCTCTGTACATTTAGCTCTGTAGCTCATGTAATAATGTGGTATTTAATTTTCCAGCCATGAAGTCCTCAACACGTTCAGACCAAATCTGATGAAGAAGTTTGAGCATCTGTATGAGGGAACAGCGACGCAGGGAAACCCAACACTCCTGAATGAGATCTACACAGAGCTCTACATCACAGAGAGTGAGAGTGGAGAGATCAGTAATGAGCATGAGGTGAGACAGATTGAGACACAATCCAGAAGATCAGCAACAGAGGACACAGCCATCAAATGCTGTGACATCTTTAGACCTTTACCTGGACAAGACAAAGCCATCAGAACTGTGCTGACAAAGGGAGTCGCTGGCATTGGAAAAACAGTCTCTGTGCAGAAGTTCATCCTGGACTGGGCTGAAGGGAAAGAGAATCAGGACGTCCAGCTCATATTTCCACTGCCTTTCAGAGAAATCAATCTGATGAAGGACAAAACACTCAGTCTTTCAGATCTTCTTCATGTGTTTTTCCCTGAAACTAAAGAAATGGAAATATCCAGTGATGAATATAAAGTGTTGTTCATCTTTGATGGTCTGGATGAGTGTCGTCTGTCTCTGGACTTTAAGAGTAAAGTGAAACTGTGTAACATATCTGAATCAGCCTCAGTGGACTTGCTGCTGATGAACCTGATTGTGGGGAATCTGCTTCCCTCTGCTCTCATCTGGATCACCTCCAGACCAGCAGCAGCTGATCTCGTCCCCTCTGAGTGTGTCCATCGAGTGACAGAGGTACGAGGCTTCAATGAGCCACAGAAGCAGGAATACTTCAGGAAGAGAATCAGTGATCAGAGTCTGGCCGAAACAATCATCTCACACCTGAAGTCATCAAGGAGCCTCTACATCATGTGCCACATCCCAGTGTTCTGCTGGATCTCAGCCGCTGTTCTGGAGAAGATGTTGAGTCCAGCAGAGAGTGGAGAGATTCCCAAGACTCTCACTCAAATGTACACACGCTTCCTGATCCTTCAGACCAACATCAAACGTGAGAAGGACTATGAGAAGAAGGTGACAGATGAAGACATGATCCTCAAACTGGGGAAAGTGGCTTTTCAGCAGCTTGTGAAAGGAAACCTGATCTTCTATGAGGAAGACCTGAGAGAGTGTGGCATTGATGTGACAGAAGCATCAGTGTACTCAGGATTGTGCACTCAGATCTTCAGAGAGGAGTTGGGCTTGTATCAGGGGAAAGTCTTCTGCTTTGTTCATCTGAGCATTCAGGAACATCTAGCAGCTCTATATGTGCACCTCTCCTGGACAAACAACAACAGAGATGTGTTTGAGTCCATCACCAAGCAGAGATTGCGGTCTATGTTTAAGGACTTGTTTCAACATGTTTCATTATCTGAGCTGCATCAGAGAGCTGTGAAAGAGGCTCTACGGAGTAAAAATGGACATCTGGATCTTTTCCTGCGGTTCCTTCTGGGTTTGTCAGTGGAGTCTCATCAGATTCTCCTACAACTAATAATGATGCTGAAAAGAAGCAGCTCTGACAGCAATGAGAAAACAGTTGAGTTTATCAAGGAGAAGATCAGGACCATTGACTCTCCAGAGAAATCCATCAATCTGTTCCACTGTCTGAATGAACTGGGTGATCGTTCACTAGTGGAGCAAATACAACAGTAACTGAAATCTGGAAATTTAAGTGAAGCCAAACTCTCTTCATCTCAGTGGTCAGCTGTAGTTTTTGTGTTGTTGACATCAGAAGAGGAACTGAATGAGTTTTGTCTTGATAAATTTGTTAAAGAAAAGAATAATCCTGAAAATACGAAAGTTCTTCAGAAGTTGCTGCCTGTGATTAAAGAATCCAGATCAGTTCAGTAAGTATCAATGAGAACAATCACTTCACTGTTAAAACATTAAGAAAATCAAAGTTAAAAGCTCATAAATCTTAAGTGCTGTTGCTATTATTTTAGTGGTCTGCATTTTGATGTGTTTTCAGTACAGTGACACTGTAAAAGATTTCTTCAGGCATTCAAACAAAGTCAGAGAAGTTGCACATAAATAATTCAGGTTTTCCATTTAAAAATGTTAAAATTAACAAAGAAGGAACTGAAATATTTCTTATCTGGCGTAAAAGACCAAGCAAAATGGTGAGTTTTTGTCAGGTGCGGAGTTCTGCAAGCTTGTGAATCCTCTCATTATAACAACGTGTAGATAAGATGTAAATAAGAGATTCATTGTGCAGAGAGCTTATTAACAGAAAGTCATGAGATAGCGATGAACTGAAGTGAGTGACAGTGTGACGGGACTGACGAGACGTGAGACGTGCGGATCCAAGTGCAAGCTTTTATTCACAGGCATGGTCAAAATACAGGCAGGGTCGAGCAATGGCAAACAGGTATGGCAGGGACAAAACAAAGAGCAATCCTAGGGCAAGCAAAGATCGGTCGACAGCGAACAGTATCCAAAGGGGCAAGGCAGAGAGATAATCCAGGTACATGGGCTATAATCCAGGCAAGGGAAATAATCAGAGTCCGAACAGGGGGACAGGGGTAAACACTGGGAACACAGACTAGAAAACAAACAAAAGTTCTGTATCGCAGCTAACACTAGGGGAGTGAAAAACGCAGAACAATACAGGAACTGAAAGAAACACGGAATGGCACAGAAAGGGTTAATCCAGGAAACACGGGTAATAAATAAACACAGGTGAACAGGTAATGCACAACTGGGATAATGACAAGGGCTCTGTAGAGTAGCTACGGCTAGGGGAGCGGTAAACGCATACAATACTCGGCAATGAGGGAGAGAATGTCCAGGGTTGAAATAGTGTGTGTGATAGGTGATGTTTGGGATCAGGTGTGCGTGTGATTAGTGCCTACAGCTGTGTGTGCAATCAGTGCAATGAATGATGGGAAATGAAGTCCAGTGTTATGTATGGTGAGAAAGTCAATATGATGAGTGACCTCTGGTGGTCAATGAACAGAAGTGCAGACCAGGTTCGTGACTGACAGCTTTTAGTGATTATAGACAGAGCGCTCTTTGCGTGCATTCTACGCTGTTATGACTGTCTCAGATGACCTTAGTAAAGAAATTGTGTTTCAAGTCATAATTTTGTCTTGATGTTTCAAAATGACTCTCTTGTGTGCTTTTCCTAGGCGCGCCAGCATGAACGATAAATGCAAATGAACTATAAACTAAAAACACGTATAAATGCACGAATGCAATGACTGGAGATTTCCACTTAATAGATTACATTTTGTTTCTCGGCAAACCCTATCATATGCCTTAAGAACACTTGGAATATGGAACGAGTTGCATGGGATAATTTATATGACATTTTAATCCTTTATGGAAAAAGATTGAAGAAGCTTACAATTCAAAGTGCAAGCATTTTTTTAAATTTTTTTTTTAAATATGTCTTTTGTTATCCAAAAAAAATAAGGTAGCTTAATATGACTTTAGAACAACATCAGGTTGACTAATTATTTAGGCTACTTAAGTTGTGAAGGGGTAATAGTTACAATAAATAATAGCTATAGCTATAATGAGAGAAAGCTAGCGACCAAAATAAGGGTTACGGTAAATTATTTTTTAAAAAGACAGACAATGCAAAATCATTTAAAGATGTCCTAAAATTTATATGAAGTATATAAATGTCAATTACAGTTTTGAGAAAGTCATTTTTAGTGTTTTATAGTATGTACACAGTAAAACTGACATTGACAAATGTTGACAAATACAAAACGAAACAGAAGAAGAAAAAGGGTTAAAAATTACCCTTCAGCAAACAAGGATGCACAAAGAAAATGATTTGCAGACGATTCCTTGCCCTCCATTTAAAAGATGACATGCTGCAAGAACTCCCAGTTTCCTATCTGTTGGTCACTACGAGTTATGTCGTGACGACATGGGGATTTACTTGGAAGCCCCAATCATCTCTGACTTAAGAGAAAACGCCAATGAATATTGGCTAGTGGATTTTGCATACCTGCGCCACTCCCCGTGCACATGGGTATAAATAGGCGGCAGGTGCATCCACTCATTAGATTTTTGCTTCGGAGCCGTGGATGAACGTGTTGATCTTCACAAAGAGCCATTCATCATCTGTCTGGGAGTTGTTTTGGTTGGCGTTATGGTGCGAACAGCGGTGTCCCTGTCTGCAGCGATTCCCCTGGGCACTTTAACTAAAAGAACAGATTTCCTAAAAGAGCAAATCACGGTCGGTTCACATCTTTTTAAAGACGCTGTTCCGGCCGTGTCCTCTTGGTTGCGGTCGTTTCCTATCCTCCGTCCACGGCCACGATCGTTGTCTTCAGTGTCTGGGCATCCAGCGCGCTGAAGCTGCATTCGTGGATGGTTTATGCGTTCGCTCTAAGCGAGTAACCATGGCAGCGATGTGATTGTACCTCTCTCTCCTCACGGGGATGGGAGGGGCTCCCTCAGTCACTACCCGCGCTGGCTTCTCTGCCATGGCGGGGCAGCTAGGGGGTACGTTGACATTTCCCAGGTGGAGAGTGTGTTTGCGGTGCACTTGTGCCCGCAAAACACCACCACTTGGAGGAATCGTCTAGTCTCCCATCCAAAGCCTGTAGGCTGACGGCCGCTCGCGGCCAAAGCTTACAGTGCTGCGGGCCAAGCTGTCTCTGCCCTGCATGCCATGGCTATCCTGCGAGTACACCAGCCAAGGCATTAAAATGCACGAGGGTAGTACCAACCCGAGGTTGATGCAGGAACTGCGCTCTGTGACTGACCGTGCCCTACAGGCGACGGAAGTCACAGCGCAGTCCCTCGGGAAGGCGATGTCCACACTTGGGGTCCAAGAGAGCCATCTATGGCTCAGCCTTGTTGAGAGAGCAATGTCGACAGTGTACGGTTTTGACGCTCTCGTTTCCCAGGTTGGACTGTTCGGCGACACTGTCGAGGACTGTGCCCAGCTGTTCTCGGCAATACAGAAGCAGACTGAGGCCAATTGGGTTACAGGTAAGTAGCACATCTTGCCCCACCGCTCTGCCACAGGGCAAGCCCCAGTCTGCTTGTCGCCGTGGGGGCCCTCCTGCATCCTCCAGAGCTGCTCCGTCCAGTGCTGAATCGTCCCATATGCTGGTGCATCGAGCCTCTCGCAGGAGTGTGCCGCCCCCCGTGTCCCAGTCTGCCCCTAATCGCCCAGATAGGCGACAAAGCGGCCCTGACATGGGCAACCCAGTGATGTGGAAGCTGCTCTTTCTCAGGAGACGGCAGGGACAGCGCCGCTCCTTCCCCCGGAGGAGGGCCAGGTGGAAAATCTCTGGTTCTGTTCACCCACATTGTCAAAAGAAAGAGCAATTTCCTTTTCCTCCGGGTTTTCAGGTCCACGGGCCGACAGTGTGCGACGCATTGCCTCCTCACTCTTGCCCTCTACCCATCTTGCCAGCGGCCAAGAGAGTGCGGTTCGGGGGATGCAGTGCCTCCCCACGCACCTCTAGCCAGTCCCCTCTGGGACCCAGGGAGTTTTGCGAGGATGCCTCAGAACACACAGCCTTCTGTACCATCCAGCTCTACTCCCCTTCGCTGCACCACCATGGGTACATCGATCGTACCGTTGGAGCCACTTGCACGGCGTCTGGAGGCGTGGCTCACGCTGCCCAGCCCGTCTCGTTGGCTCATGCGCATTATTCGAGTTCGCCAGGTGACCTCCCAAGTTCAGCGGCGTTCTTGAGACTTCAGTGGTAGCTCGGAACGCTCCTGTCTTGAGCGAGGAGATTGCTGTCCTCCTGGCAAAGGTTGCAATCGAGCCGGTCCCTCCAGCCGAGATGAGGCAAGGGTTTT
The DNA here is from genome assembly GCA_029620275.1 of Acrossocheilus wenchowensis. Classification (NCBI taxonomy): domain Eukaryota; kingdom Metazoa; phylum Chordata; class Actinopteri; order Cypriniformes; family Cyprinidae; genus Acrossocheilus; species Acrossocheilus wenchowensis. The sequence continues at coordinate 1,189,592 of CM056150.1, read as the reverse complement.
ACAGCCCTTACTTCATCGTACCCAGGAAAGGCAGTGGTCTTCGACCAATCCTGGACCAGCAAGTCTTGAACCAGGTCATGGTCGGGCATGGCAGTACAGGGTCCTCCCCTTCGGCCGTCCCTGGAGGGCGCCCTTGCCCTGCTACGGGAAGTGGGCATCAGGATCCTCAACTATCTCGAGCATGGCCCGCGTGCGAGAACAGTTGTGTGATCACAGGGACCCAGTGCTTCAGCACTCAGCCAGTTGGGGCTTCAGGTCAACTGGGAAAAGAGCAAGCTCTCCCTCATGCAGAGAAACTCTTTTCTCAGTATGGAGTTAGACTCGGTGAGTGTGGTAGCGCGTCTCACCAACGAGTGTGCCCAGTCCATGCTGAACTGCCTGAGTTCCTTCAGAGGCAGGACGGTGGTACCACTGAAACCCTTTTCAGAGGCTCCTGGGGCATATGGCATCCGCAGCCGCAGTCACGCCGCTCGGGTTGCTTCATATGAGACCACTTCAGCACTTGTTGCACTCCCGAGTCCCGAGGTGGGCATGGCGTCGCGGTACACTTCGTGTGAACATCACACAGGAGTGTCAGCGCTCCTTAAGCCCCTGGATGGACCTTGCCTTTCTACGGGCCGGGGTGCCCCTAGAACAAGTATCCCAGCATGTCGTTGTCATGACGGATGCCTCCAGTACGGTTTGGGGCGCTTCATGCACGGGCAGGCAGCCTCAGGGCCCTGGACAGGGCCTCGACTGCTTTGGCACATCAACTGCCTAGAGTTGTTGGCAGTGCATCTGGCCTTGCGGCAGTTCCGGCCACTGCTGCTCGGCAAGCACGTGTTGGTCCGTACGGACAACACTGCGACTGTCTCGTACATCAACCGGCTTGGAGGTGTACGATCACGTCGCATGTCACAGCTCGCCTGCCATCTCCTCCTCTGGAGTCAGAGTCGCTCAAGTCGCTGCGTGCTGTCCATATTCCGGGGGAGCTCAATCGTGCGGCCGACACGCTCTCACGACAGCTCACGTTCCCCGGAGAATGGCGACTCCATCCCGAGACGGTCCGGCTGATCTGGAGTCGATTCGGGGAAGCTCAGTTAGACCTGTTTGCTTCCCGAGAGTTCTCCCACTGCCAGCTGTATTACTCCCTGGCCCGAGGCCCCCCTTGGCACAGACGCACTGGCACACAGCTGGCCTCGGGCTCTACGCAAGTATGCGTTTCCCCCAGTGAGCCTGCTTGCACAGACACTGTGCAAGGTCAGGGAAGATGAGGAGCAGGTCCTGCTGGTCGCGCCGTACTGGCCCACCCGGACCTGGTTTCCCGAACTCATACTCCTTGCGACAGCTCTTCCCTGGCGCATTCCTCTGAGGAAGGACCTCCTTTCTCAGGGGCTTGGCACCAGATGGCACCCGCGTCCAGATCTGTGGAACCTCCACGTGTGGCTCCTGGACGGGACGTGGCAGACTTGAGCGGTCTCCCACGGACTGTGGTAGAGACCATCACTCAGGCTAGAGCTCCTTCAACAAGGCAAGCCTATGCACTGAAGTGGAGTCTGTTCGCGAACTGGTGTTCTTCTCACCGAGAGGACCCCCGAAGATGCACGATTGGAGTAGTGCTTTCTTTCCTGCAAGAAAGGTTGGAGCGTAGGCTGTCACCCTCCACCTTGAAGGTGTATGTGGCTGCTATTGCGGCCCATCACGATGCAGTGGACGGCCGGTCTTCTGAGGGGTGCCAGGAAGTTGAATCCTCCTAGGCCACCCCTGATGCCCCCCTGGGGTCTCTCTATTGTCCTGGCTGGGCTTCAGAGGGGTCCCTTTGAGCCGCTGGACTCAGTTGAGCTTAAGTTCCTGTCTGCTAAGACAGCGCTCCTGACCGCACTCACTTCCATCAAGAGGGTCGGGGTCCTCCAAGCATTTTCGGTGAGCGAAGAGTGGCTTGTGTTCGGGCTGGTCTACTCTCACGTTGTCCTGAGACCCCGGCCTGGATACGTGCCTAAGGTTCCCACCACGCCCTTCCGCGATCAGGTGGTGAACTTGCAAGCACTGCCCTCGGAGGAGACAGATCCAGCCTCGGCGTTGCTGTGTCCCGTAAGAGCGTTGCGCATATACGTGGACCGCACCCAGAGCTTTAGAAGCTCTGAGCAGCTCTTTGTCTGCCACGGAGATCAGCAGAAAGGGAAGGCTGTCTCCAAGGATAGTGGATGCCATCGCCTTGGCGTACCAATCCCAAGGCGAGCCGTGCCCCCTGGGGGTGAGGGCTCACTCCACACGGAGTGTTGCCTCCTCCTATGCGTTGGCGCATGGCTCCTCTATGGCAGACATCTGTAGAGCTGCGGGCTGGGCGACACGAACACCTTCGCGAGATTTTACAATCTCCGTGTCGAGCCAGTTTCTTCCCGTGTGTTGGGTAACAGGTAAGTGGTGGGAAGAGCTGGCCGGTGTCACGCTTGCTGCGCCATTGCCCCTCACCCGGGGATACGAGTGCCGTTTTCCTCCTCCAGTTCAGTTCCCCGGACGGCAAATCCTGGTGGAGTCCCTCCATCATCCCCGGCAGTCAGACTGGGCGGAGCAGTCTGATGTCAGGCCCAGTACTTGTGTTAACTCGCCCGGGTCTCCGGTCAGCCCCTCTACTGGGCTAGGTGTCCGTATGGCTTGATTCCCTTCGGGTAATCCCATATGTGTATTCTACCACGGTAAGGTTTCCCTCACGGTAAACCCGTGTCTTCCCTTTGACAGAGCCTCTGTCAGGCCCTGCTGGCATCTCTCCTCCCTACCCCTAGGTAGGATCTGCCCCAGGGTCCAGTCATATGTAGTACTGCCCCAGGCCTGGGTCAGTCCATATCAGTGTCTCCACATGTTACCTCCCTTCGGGCAGGATGTGGCCTCTGTAGCGCCCTTCTCTGGAAGGCTCGCTTCCCCGTCGTTACTGCCAAGCTGTAACGACAAATAGGAAAGACTTGAAGCTATCTTTCATTGAAGGTCGAAATCCCTTCCGACTTCTGTGGGGAAAGGAACAGCAGCTTGGCTATCTCCAGCAGCGATGTACTCAGTGGTCCCTACGGGCACCAAGGTTAGCAAATTTGCACTGGGGCGATGGGAAGGTTGCGACCTTTCGCATGGCACTTGTCTGTCACGCGCTCGCTTGTCAGCATCTACATGCCACAAGGTTGTGACGGGGTTCAGGTTGTGGCGCTTTCCATAGGACCCCTATGTCATCACGACATAACTCGTAGTGACCGACAGATAGGGAACGTCTCGGTTACGTACGTAACCCTCATTCCCTGATGGAGGGAACGGAGACGTTATGTCCCCATGCCACAATCTCGAACCATTGCTGGTTGCCAGGGACTCGTTCTCGGCTCCTCAGCGTAAAACCTAATGAGTGGATGCACCTGCCGCCTATTTATACCCATGTGCACGGGGAGTGGCGCAGGTATGCAAAATCCACTAGCCAATATTCATTGGCGTTTTCTCTTAAATCAGAGATGATTGGGGCTTCCAAGTAAATCCCCTATGTCGTCACGACATAACGTCTCCGTTCCCTCCATCAGGGAACGAGGGTTATGTACGTAACCGAGACGTTAGATGTGCACTGCTTAGGGTAGTTAAAGAGATAGTTCACCCAAAAATGAAAATTCTGTCAATAATTACTCACTCTCATGTCGTTCCAAACCTGTAAGACCTTCGTTCATCTTCAGAACACAAATGAAGATATTTTTTTCACATCCCTTTAACGTCAAACACGTAGAAAGCTTTGAAACAAAGATCTACAGCTGAGAGCAGTGTGCTCCGCTCTAGAGCCGGTCTATGGAAGGATATTCCAGACAGTTTTCAAAAGGAATTGCAAATTGTATTTTCAAGTGTTTTCCACGTGGACGCATAAATCGTGTCAATCCAAACACAACTGCAAATCTTGCAAATCACAGTGACTGCCGAATCTCAAATGGAAAAGCAAAGTCCATTTGCAACTGTATTGTCCATGTGTTACGAGTTACGAGCCTGTCATATTTAGAACGGCCATCTGAGGTCAACTGTGTGTCATGTAACATCACTAATGTTGGCCTGTAGAAGTTTAAGAATATTTTTGCTGTGAAAAAAGTTATAATTCTGCTAATTTAAAATACTTATTAATGAAAACATATAAACTTACCTTAAAACAGTTGAAAGCAGTGGCTTTGCCCCTTTGTCCTTTCAAAATGACAGTTTGGGGAGCGATTTAAACATCTTTGGCGCGAAGGTCGATAAATAACCAACAACAAAACAACCAGCAGTTTTAACTCCACAACTGGAAAACTGAAACTATCCAACAGTGTTTAAAATGTGATACAATTACCCAACAGACTCAGCCCAGCATTTTTAAGAGTGTTGGATAATTTGACATTAAGAAGTACATGTGCACGTGACCGTAGCCAGGCTTTAAAAATGAGTGAGGTCTGGGGTTAAGAATTATGCTATAATAACCCATATACAACTCATTATATACACACACACTTTAAAAGAGGCAGAGATGTAGATGTTTGTGAAAGACGTTTCTCTGTTTTGTAGGGATGAACACTGTTAAATCATACCATAATTATTGCATCAAAATGTGTTAATATTTTACTGTAGGTTAGGGGTGGATAATTTTATCAGTTGTTTATTAATCATGCAACAATACATACTGTTATAGTTTTCATTAATAATCTTTGCTGTATAGATGATAACTTTGTCTAGTGCTCTTATGGAAGTTTTTAGCATGACATTGTGAAAATGTAACTACTATACTGATTGAAATAGCATAGATTTATTCATGGATAGTGTTTGCGTATTTCTTTTCATTCTGTAACCTATTTGTTCTACAGATCTATGTACTAGTGTTAAATGCTACTGTTTTTGACAGCGTTGATAATGTTTCTGACAGATAATATCATGATTTTTTTTTTTTTTGCGTTTCCCTTACCAAATGTGCTGTGCTGTCAGTAATAACGTGTCCATGGGCTTCTTTGATTACCGTCAGTTCAAGTACAGCTGTTGTGCCGAATTCTGCACCCTGCCAGGTTATGCACCCACTAGTACTGGTAGGTTAGGGTTAGCTGTGGGGGAGGGGTTAGGCAACCCTAACCCTAATCTGCAACTTCCCACTTTATTAACTTTCTAAAGTGTAAAATTAAGTGGAAAAGACAAGTCCAAAAACATGTATAATAGCTGGACCCTGGCCCTCGCTCACAACTTTCTCAAGTCTCTTTCACTACGCCAGAGTCTCACAGCGATCATTTCATACCACGGACGCTAAGCATTCTTGCAAACTGTCTAAACTGAATTATACATGCAGACACTCAGATGAGGAGCTTTAAACAGCAGATTAGTTATTTAAAGAACTTTTTTTCTTTTCTTTTTTTTTTGAACATGAAACATTTACCGAGGTCCAGATCTCAGTGACCTCATAGCTAGCTATGTGCAGTTTTTTTTCTCATGGTATGAATTAATTTAATTATATTGGAATTGCACGTTGTTGTTCATTGCAGCAAGTTGTTTGATAGTGTTTCACATGATTTTCATCTCTCTACAGGTTGTGGGATTGTGGCGTCACAGATGAAGGTTGTGCTGCTCTGGCTTCAGCTCTGAGATCAAACCCCTCACACCTGAGAGAACTGAATCTGTCTGAGAATAAACTAAGAGATTCAGTGAAGCTGCTTTCTGATGTACTACAGGATCCTCACTGTAAACTGGAGAAACTGAGGTAAGATCATATATGACACACTGTAAAGTTTACTGTATGTGAAGTGCAAAATAAAGACAAATTTTGAAAACAAAATTACAAATCCAAAAATGAAAAAAAAAACAAAAACATTTTAAACAATGGCAAATCTAAACCCAAAACAAGTCAGAAAACACAATGACAAGCCAGAAAAATCTGAGAAGGTAGGTATAACACTATAAATTAATTTTTTGACAATAATTGCTGTTGAGTTATTTTCAGAGGATAGTAAATCCTTATTGCTATGCAAGTTGCACATTGACTATCCAAGTTTCATTTCTATAGTATTGTCCCTTGAGAAGATATACTAAAATGATTGTCAAAATGTGAGGGGTGTACTCACTTTTGTGAGATACTGTATATATACAACCCTGAACATCACATACACTTGAACACCACACAATATATCCGTGACTAAAACAAGAATTATCGGTTTCACTTTATTTTGATGGTCCCTTTAACACATTCTATTGACTATAAGTAATGTTGCACCTACATTTCTACTGACTCTCATTAGAGTGTTAGTAGTGTATTAGTTGACTGGTAGGATTAGGGTTTGATTAAGTTGGCACGTTCTTGCAAAGTTACTTATAGTCAGTAGAATATCTGTTGGGAGACCAACACAATAAGGAGTTAGTAGATATGAAGCAGACAGTCTACTAATACTCTTATGAGAGTTTGTTGACATGTAGTTGCAACATTACTTAGTGTTAACAGAATGTTCAAAAGGGACCATCAAAATAAAGTGTTACCGAATTATCTAGGATCACATATTTATCACTATTATACAACCTACTGTCACGAATCTGGTCTGCAATCCCGTTCATTCACCACTAGAGGTCACCCGCTCACCACATGGACTTACACACCACACATCACATGGACTCCAATTCCCATCATCCAACACTGATCACAGCTGTCACCAATCACTCATTGCACCAATCACACGCACACCTTATCACATAGCTCCCACAAATCACACACGCTTTATAAGCCTTGGACATTCTCTCCCTCGTCGCCGAGTATTGTATGCATTATTGCTGCCCTACAGAGCCCTTTTAGTTTGCCTTGCCTTGCCTTGCCTTGCCTTGCCTTGCCTTGCCTTGCCTTGCCTTGCCTAGCCTAGCCTAGCCTAGCCTTGCCTTTGTTGGATTGTGTTTTCCCCTGCCTGGACTATCGCTCACGTTTTGGATACCCTCTCTTGTCTAGCCCTCTTGATACTGTTCGCTGTTGACCGACCCACGCCTGTTTCAGATACTCTTTGCATTGCCTTCATATACCTGTCTGCCATTGTTTGACCCTGCCTGTACGACCATGTCTCTGCCTAAATAAAACCTGCAAATGGATCCGCACGCCTCTCATCTCGTCAGCCGTGTTACAGAACACTCAGCCACACAAGGATCCAGCGGCTTTTCATGCGGACATTGGCCAGGTATGAATATGGCTAGTCTATTATTAGCCCTCGAGCAGGGCACGCGATCGCTCGAGGACTATGTGCAAGAATATTTAAATATAGCCTATTTTTCTGATCTGCGGACTGTCTGATCTGATTCTGACTTATTTTGCGAGGGCATTAACCAGCCTCTCAAATTAGAGCTTATTTGTAAGGGTCCACGTTCCTCATTCAGTCAGTTTTTAGATTATGCTCTGTTATGTGTTGGCTCTTCATTTACTGTGGGTGTTGCGGAGGAGGAGAACAACACCGCGTTTGTGACTAAAATGGCAGCGACACCGGAGCCCGTTCACAAAATGGCAGCCACAACAAAACCTTGTCATGTCATTGCTGCCAGTAAAGAGCTAAGTCAAGTCCCCATTGATCGTCACAAATCGAGCCAATACACACCTAATCTTCACAAATCAAGTCAAGTCAAAGCTGATCTTCGTAAGCTAAGTCAAGTCACCATTGATCTTCACAAATCAAGCCAATACACAGCTAATCTTCACAAATCAAGTCAAGTCAAAGCTGATCTTCGTAAGCTAAGTCAAGTCACCGTTGATCTTCACAAATCAAGCCAAGACACAGCTAATCTTCACAAATCAAGTCAAGTCAAAGCTGATCTGCGCAAGCTAAGTCAAGTCACCGTTGATCTTCACAAATCAAGCCAAGACATGGCTAATCTTCACAAATCAAGTCAATTCAAAGCTGATCTTCACAAGCTAACCATTGATCGTCACGAATCAAGCCAAGTCACAGCTTCTCTTCGTGAGTCAAGCCAAGTCACAGCTTCTCTTCGTGAGTCAAGCCAAGTCACAGCTTCTCTTCGTGAGTCAAGCCAAGTCACAGCTTCTCTTCGTGAGTCAAGCCAAGACACAGCTGATCTTCACAAACTAAGTCAAGTCATCGTTGATCGTCACGAACCAAGACAAGTCACAGCTGGTCTTCACAAGCTAAGTCAAGTCACCGTAGATCGTCACGAATCAAGACAAGTCACAGCTGGTCTTCACAAGCTAAGTCAAGTCACCGTAGATCGTCACAAATCAAGTAAAGTCAAAGCTGATCTTCAAGAACCAAGTCAAGTCACGGTTGATGTCAGAGAGTCAAGCCAAGTCACAGTTGGTCGTCATCAACCGAGTCACGTCTCAGCTGATCATCCAGAGTCCCAGCACGTCACAGCTGTTCGTCCAGTGTCACAGCAGCACGTCTCAGCTGAACTCCTAATGTCAAGTCACGTCCCGGCTGCTCATCCAGAGTCACAGCAGCACATCCCGGCTGCTCGTCCAGAGTCACAGCGTCACGTCTCCGCTGACCTTCCAGAGTCACAGCATCACGTCTCCGCTGACCTTCCAGAGTCACAGCGTCACGTCTCCGCTGACCTTCCAGAGTCACAGCGTCACGTCTCCGCTGACACACCCAGATCATCAAGGTCAGTCTTTCATTATTCCAGTCTGATATCCAGTCTGAGGGATTCACCGCTGGTGTCTGCACGCACAGCTGGTATCCCCAAACCCACTCACTCTAGCCCTCCTTTTCCTGAACTGATTCCCCTGTCTGAAATGCTTCCCCCTGATGGGGATCGCATTTTGGTGTGCTTGGGCTGCATACACCACCACAGAACTCCCAGAGGTGGCGGCTGACGCTGCAGAACCTCCTGAGGTAGTGGCGCTCACTGCTGTGTTCCCTGAAGTGATGGTGCCCGCTGCAGTTTCTCCAGAGGTGGCGGTACATGCTGCAGAACCTCCCGACGCAGCGGTGCTCAGTTTAGCTCCTCGTATGGTGGTGGCGCCCAGCAATGAACTCCCATTCTGTTGTGTTGCGGTCGAAGAGACCATTACTGAACTCTCCCTGTGTCCTGTGTTTACCACTGTAGAACCTCCAGAGGTGGTGGCAACCGCTGCAGAACCTCCAGAGTTGTCAGCGGTATCTGTCGGTGAACTCTCACTCTGTCCTGTCACGGCTATGGAGGCCGTCAATGAACTCTCGTTCTGTCCCGTCACGGCTATGGAGGCCGTCAATGAACTCTCGTTCTGTCCCGTCACGGCTATAGAGGCCGTCTATGAACTTCCTGTGTTCCCTACCCCAGTCCTTGTGTCTGTGCATGTTCTGTCTTCTCCTTGTGTCTCCGTCCTCCCTAGGTCCCAGGCTCTGTTGTGGGTTCCTGATCCGTGGTGGTGGGCTCCTGCTCTATCTGCGCCGCCGTGGTGGTCTGCTGTCTGGCTCTGGTGGAGATCTCCTGGTCCGCCCTGGTGGGCTCAAGTCCCGTCTGGTCCGCCCTGGTGGGCTCCAGTCCCATCCACTCTGCCCTGGCTTCCTGCTCTGCCTCGGTCCCAGATCACTCCGCTGCCACGGGGACCTGGCCCTCCATCCCTCCCCCTGTTCCGCCTCCGCTCCACCTCCCTCCTGACTATAGACTGTGTGGAGCGTCTGGAAGCCGCTCTTTGGGGGGGGGCTCTGTCACGAATCTGGTCTGCACTCCCGTTCATTCACCACTAGAGGTCACCCGCTCACCACATGGACTTACACACCACACATCACATGGACTCCAATTCCCATCATCCAACACTGATCACAGCTGTCACCAATCACTCATTGCACCAATCACACGCACACCTTATCACACAGCTCCCACAAATCACACACGCTTTATAAGCCTTGGACATTCTCTCCCTCGTCGATGAGTATTGTACGCATTATTGCTGCCCTACAGAGCCCTTTTAGTTTTCCTTGCCTAGCCTAGCCTAGCCTTGCCTTTGTTGGATTGTGTTTTCCCCTGCCTGGACTATCGCTCACGTTTTGGATACCCTCTCTTGTCTAGCCCTCTTGATACTGTTCGCTGTTGACCGACCCACGCCTGTTTCAGATACTCTTTGCATTGCCTTCATATGCCTGTCTGCCATTGTTTGACCCTGCCTGTACGACCACGTCTCTGCCTAAATAAAGCCTGCAAATGGATCCGCACGCCTCTCGTCAGCCGTGTTACACCTACAGTTTAAATAGACAATCATCAATATCTACTCCATCAATTAACTTTAAATAGTATATCAATGGAAAATTCAATGATTAAAAACATCAGAAATACATCGTCATAAACAATCATTGCTTTTTACACTGTAAATTATCAATATTTATTATACAAAATAGTGGACTATGGACTGTGATGGACTGGCCATCTGTTCAGGGAGTCCCTGTTTGTGACCCGAGATGCTGAGATAGACTCCAGCCCCACAAACCTGCAGAGCATGGGCTTCGCTAGGCCATTTTTAGGGGGGCTTTAGCATTTAATTTCTGCTCAGCCCCCCTAAAAATCTTGCGATTCTTTCCCTTTAAATTTCAAATGAAAACGGCAGCAGACTTCGGCTCCTCCCTATCTTTCTGCTCGTTCTTCAATCCACAGATTGCGGTGGCGCAGAGGAGAGGACAAGGTGTGCGTTTATCGATAGATTGTTATAATCTACATCTATGCAGTTCTTTGTCATAAATGCAATTTACAAAAAGTCATGGGAGAGCAATCGGTTTCCAATCTACTGTAAAGTTTTCGCTGCATTCACCACTCATCACACCACAGCTGTTTCCTTCCCTTAACACATATGAACGCATACTTTATAAAATGATCACGTTATTGCTATTTTCATTTGAAAATTAAGCTTTCAATATAGAACATAATACTACAGTGCATGTGGCATTAACTACCATACAGTTATGCATAGAAATGATTAAAGACAGTGACAGCACTCAGTCAGTGCACTCATTTTAATTGCATATCAGAGTGATTGACAGAGATTGAAATATTGTGTGTGTGTGTTTTGTATTAATTTTTTGAAAATAATTTTTATTGTTTGAATTTATGTAGAACAGTTCTACAATTTTTTTGTACAAATTTTCAATCAATTTTTTTTGTAAATATTTATTTTTTATTATTATACCCTCATTGGGGGCTGAGCCCCCCTAAAATGAAAATCCTAGAATCGTCCCTGCTGCGGAGAATAAAGCAGATTGAAAAATGGATGGATGTTTACATAATATTTTGTAATTGCAATATTACAAATAATATCTTACAGTGCAGGTGATCTCAGAATTTATTATCCTTAGTGATGGAGGAGAAACCTGTCAACACACACGCACACACACACAATCATTCCTCCATACATATTAGTACAGATATATATACTATATATATATATAGTGACGGGGTGGAAGAATCACGCGACAAGGAGATCTCAAATAAATACCCCGGAGGGTGAATTTATTTAATAAAGAAGGGTGTGCGATGAGTGCAGGGTGCTGGTGGCAGTCGTGCGGTGCTCTCCGTGAGTGATTCCGTGAGTGCGGTGAGAGATCCGTCCAGGCTGGGTCGGTCAGTCGCTCGCTTCTGGAATGGGAGAAGAGATCACGCATTAGCCTTGATGTGGAGGAAGTTCGTTTCTCACCCTCACCCTGCCGCGTCCGGCTTATATGGCCGTGTGGTGATTGGACGCAGGTGTGACCGACCCAGCCGTGATGAGCAGGTGCAGGTGTTTCTCGTTTGTCTCCAGGGCAACGCTGATGAGAGACCGGGACGCTGATGAGAGACCCCTGGAGTCCTGAAGTCCTGGAGCACGAGGAACCACCGTGTCACCCTGCCGTTGGTGTCCTTGGCCTTCGCCATCCACTGTAGGGGAGCGTGGTCCGTTAGCAAGGTGAACTTTCGGCCCAACAGATAGTAGCGCAGCTCCAGGACTGCCCACTTGATGGCCAGAGCCTCTCTTTCGACGGTGGCGTAGTTCCTCTCGGCCTTTGTCAGCTTCCTGCTGATGTACAAGACAGGGTGTTCCTCACCTTCCTGGACTTGGGACAGGACGGCTTCCAACCCTGCCTCGGATGCGTCCATTTGCAGCAAAAAGGGGCAGCCGAAATCAGGGGCTCGTAGGACTGGTTCCTCTGTCAGAGCGTGTTTGATTTGCTGGAATGCTTCTTCAGTCGTTGGGCTCCAGATTACACGCTCGGGCTGCCCCTTTTTGGTCAGGTCTGTCAAGGGGGGCGGCTATGGAGGAAAAGTTGGGGATGAAGCAGCGGTAGTAGCCCGCCAATCCCAGGAAAGCTCGTACCTGGGTCTTCGTGGTGGGCCACGGGGCATCGCGGACTGCCTCTACTTTCTTTTCCTGGGGCCGGATCAGGCCTCGTCCGACTCGGAAGCCCAGGTACTTGGCCTCAAAGAGCGCTAGGTGACATTTGCCTGGGTTGGCGGTGAGTCCAACCCGTCATAGCTCCGTGAGCACCCTCCGCAGACGGTCCAGGTGGTCCTCCCAACGCTCCGAGTGGATCACGACGTCATCGAGGTACGCCGCCGCATACTGCTGGTGCGGCCACAGGACGATGTCCATGAGTCTTTGGAAAGTCGCAGGGGCCCCGTGAAGTCCGAAGGGAAGGGTCCAGTACTGCCAGTGGCCTGAGGGGGGTGGAAAAGGCCGTCTTCAGCTTGGCTGTGTCGGAAAGGACTTGCCAATATCCCTTGGTCAGATCTAAGGTGGAGATATACCGGGCCCTTCCCAGGCGGTCCAGTAGCTCATCCACTCGGGGCATTGGGTATCCGTCGAATTCTGACACTTCGTTGAGGCGGCGGAAGTCATTGCAGAAGCGGAGGGTGCCGTCGGGTTTTGGGACCAGGACGATGGGGCTGGACCATGGGCTGCGTGATGGTTCGATCACCCCCAACTTCAGCATTTGTTGGATTTCCTCCTCAATAGCCTGCTGACGAGCCTCTGGGATCCGATAGGGCCGTTGCTTGATGACTACTCCTGGTGGGGTCCGGATGTCATGCTGGACCAGTTGGGTTTTCCCGGGGACAGAGGAGAACACATCCGAAAACTGACCGACCAGGTGTTGCAGCTCAGCCTTCTGCATCGCCGATAGGTCGGGGTTGATATCCACCAAGACGGGCAATATGGCGGCCAGGGCTGCTGTTTCTTCTCTGGTCCCCACCCACTTTTTTAGGAGGTTGACGTGGTACAACTGTTGGGGGCTCCGTCTCCCCGGCTGCTGTACTCGGTAAGTTACAGGTCCCACCTTCTCGACGACGGAGTATGGACCTTGCCAGGTGGCCAGAAACTTGCAGGCGGAGGTGGGGACTAGCACCATAACTTTATCGCCCGTCTGGAATTCCCGAGGCTGAGCTGTCCTGTTGTAGTGGCGAGCTTGGGCCTGTTGGGCTTTGGCCAGGTGTTCCCGGACTAATGGCATGACACGGTCTATCCGGTGCCTCATCTCGGAGACGTGCTCGACGAGTGACCGGTGTGGGGTGGGTTGTTGGCGTTCCCAAGCCTCCTTAGCGACGTCGAGCAGTCCCCGAGTTTGCCTTCCGAAGAGGAGTCGAACGGAGTGAAGCCGGTGGACGCCTGAGGGACGTCCGTATCTCGAAGAGGACATAAGGTAGCATTTGGTCCCAGTTTCTTTTATCTTTGGCAGCGACTTGCCGTAACATCTATTTAAGGGTTTGGTTAAACCGCTCTACGAGGCCATCCGTCTGGGGGTGGTACACAGTCGTCCTCAGGTGCTTCACCTGGAGCAGGTGGCAGAGGTCAGCCATTAGCCGGGACATAAACGGTGTTCCCTGGTCGGTCAGGATCTCCGAAGGGATGCCAACCCGGCTAAACAACAGGAAGAGCTCGTGGGCGATGGTCTTGGTGTTGGCTTTTCTGAGGGGGATGGCTTTGGGATACCGGGTGGCATAATCCACGATGACAAGGATGTGTTCATGTCCCTGGGCCGACTTTGGCAACGGCCCTACCAGGTCCATCCCGATGCGCTCGAAGGGCACCTCAATAATGGGTAGTGGAATGAATGGAGAGGGGGGAGGGTGGTAAGGCGAAGTCTTCTGGAACTCGGGGCAGGCTTGACAGAACCGTCGAACCTCGGCTTCCAGGCCGGGCCAGTGAAATCGGTCTCGAATCCGGTGAATGGTTTTGCCTGCCCCGAGATGTCCCAACAATGGGTGAGCGTGGGCCAAATTTAGGACTACTTCGGTTTTGGACCGGGGAACCACCAGCAGTTTCTTCTTCTCCCCCCTTCGCTCGGTGACACAGTAGAGCAGGCTGTTCTCTACAATAAAGTGGGGGAGAGTAGCTCATCTTCGCGTTGGGCCCGGCCAAACGAGCCCCCTCCCATCACCTGTTGGAAGACGTCATAGAAAAGGTTAGTATTACGGGAGGGGAACCCGGAGTTACGTGTTGAGTGGGTACCTCCCGTGTATCACTGTGGACACATGTAATGGGTACTGTGGCCTCGGTTTCGTGAGGTGGGGGTAGAATTCTCGCTTGGAGAAGGCTGACGGCACTCCCAGAGTCGAGGACCGCCTTGTAGTGCCGTCCGGCGATTTTCACGGTGGCCGTTGGAGCCCCTTTTGGCAGCTCACGGTGCAGTACACAGCCTGCCCACCAAGCCCGGGCCTTGGGAGAAGAGGATGCTGTGGGCATGGGCTCGTCGGGAGGCTCGGAGGCCGCTGTCCTGTCCACTGGCCGCGAGATGCCCTCCGGCATGCGCTGCTCTGGAGCCACCCTCCGGGTAAACGGTGGTACTCGCTCCCCGGCCTCGCGTCGTTGGGCTGCCTCCGCCAGCTCGATCGCCTCTACTAACTCAGATGTTGTAGTTGGATTCCTCATGCCCACGGCTGCCCGGATGTTATGGGGCCCGGAGGAGGTGATCGATTACCAAGCCTTCCGTTACTTGAGTGGCGGTGGGTGTGCCCACCATCAGCCAGTGCTGGCCTAGGCGGGATAGCTCTGCTGCCTGAATCCGAGCGGGACGCCGAGACTGGTAGGTCCACTCCTGAAATGCTTGGGCCGCATACATCGAAGAAAGCTCCACGCGGGCGAGGATTTCCCTTTTAACCTCTTCATAATTTTCTGCGACTGCCGCGGGAAGGCTGAAGAAGGTGCGTTGGGCTTCACCCGTGAGGAGAGGTGCCAATGCACGGGCCCAGTCGTCGGGATCCCACCCTTCCGTGGTCGCCGTATTCTCAAACATTTGGATGTAAGCCTCGACGTCATCGTGTGCGGTCATCTTAGGCGCAATTGGGCGGCTTGGATGCGTGGGTCGGGTAACAGAACGCACTGGCGGGTGGCCGTGTGGAGAGCGGTGATCTCCTGGTCAACCTGGCCTTGGCGTGTGGCCAGGTGTTCTACTATCTGCTGCTGGCGCAGGCTGACGTCGGTCAATTGCCGGAGAAGTTCTTCCATCCTAGGGGAGGAGTACCAGCCATCCTGAAAGTGCACAAAGAAAAAAAAAACAAATGTCGATTATAATGTCGAGATCACTTGCCGGTGAAATCTTCCAGTTATGCCCGCATTCTCCACCACTGTGACGGGGTGGAAGAATCACGCAACAAGAAGAGCTCAAATAAATACCCCGGAGGGTGGATTTATTTAATAAAGAAGGGTGTGCGATGAGTGCAGGGTGCTGGTGGCAGTCGTGCAGTGCTCTCCGTGAGTGATTCCGTGAGTGCGGTGAGACATCCGTCCAGGCTGGGTCGGTCAGTCGCTCGCTTCTGGAATGGGAGAAGAGATCACGCATTAGCCTTGATGTGGAGGAAGTTCGTTTCTCACCCTCACCCTGCCGCGTCCGGCTTATATGGCCGTGTGGTGATTGGACGCAAGTGTGACCGACCCAGCCGTGATGAGCAGGTGGAGGTGTTTCTCGTTTGTCTCCAGGGCAACGCTGATCACACAATATATATATATATATATATATATATATATATATATATATATATATATATGTATATGTGTGAATATTGTTATTAGACACACAGTAGTGCAATAAAGAAATTCTTGAATGAAACATGTTTTGTGTTCAGTGACATTTTATACCTCAGTCCAATGATCCATCAAACATTGATTTGTGCTTTAAATTTGTACTTTAGCTAAACTGATCTGATCTGAGAGTGAAGAGTGTGTCATTGTTCTCTACAGGTTGAGTGATTGTGGCGTCACAGATGAAGGTTGCACTGCTCTGGCTTCAGCTCTGAGATCAAACCCCTCACACCTGAGAGAACTGGATCTGTCTTATAATAAACTAAGAGATTCAGTGAAGCTGCTTTCTGATGCACTACAGGATCCTCACTGTAAACTGGAGAAACTGAAGTAAGATCATATATGACTCTCACATGAAGCACATTTAAAGTAAATATAAAGTGTTCAGCCTCAGCTTTTTAGTATTAAAATAAACAGCATTGCAAAAGTCATTGGTTCTGATTCTGACACCTGGGGTTCAGTATTATCTGATACAGATCCCGATCCGATACCAGTGCAGTTTTTCTTTCTTTTAAATGAAAGAAATATAGAATTTCTATATCTCTGTGTGTGGAACTGATAATCACTCTTTCACAATCAACAAAATACAGACTAATTCATTGTAAAGAAAAATAAAATCAAAAATAAATACTGAAAAAATATATGTATATTTATAATCTATGACAAAAATATTTTATAAACTGGGTTAGTGAATAATTCAGCAGCAGAAGTTATTCTAGACATATTCACAGATTTGAATATTTTTGCATTATGAGCGAGTTTCTAGAATTATGAACATACATTACAAATCCCATCTATGTATTCCATATTATTAAATCAAAGTAATTTAAACAGTTTAAAAAGGTTATCACAAAACACATTTTGCACACTTTTAAAGCAGAGTACACATCAAATCCATAAATCTTAAAACAATGATTGGTTTCATGGAAACAGTGACCGTTTAAAACCATATTTTTGTGACTGTGTTTGGTACACTGCAGTTTTAAGGAGAAAACACTCAGCAATGTTGTTAACTGATGAATTTGTCTCAGGGTTATTCCTTTAACCATATTTAAAACACCAGATAGACCTGTAAATCTGTAAATATTAAAACATTAATAGATTTTCACCACAGGGGTCTTTAAATACTGTATGTTAAATTTAGATGTTTTATGATCATGTTTTGTGTTCTGTGACATTTTAGACCTCAGTCCAATGATCCATCAAACATTGATTTGTGCTTTAAGTTTGTACTTTCTCTTTAATAATGGATTCACAGCTAAACTGATCAAATCTGAGAGTGAAGAGTGTGTCATTGTTCTCTACAGGTTGAGATATTGTGGCGTCACAGATGAAGGTTGTGCTGCTCTGGCTTCAGCTCTGAGATCAAACCCCTCACACCTGAGAGAACTGTATCTGTCTGAGAATAAACTAAGAGATTCAGTGAAGCTGCTTTCTGATGTACTACAGGATCCTCGCTGTAAACTGAAGAAACTGAGGTAAGATCATATATATGACTCTCACATGAAACACATTTAAAGTAAAAATGAAGTGTTCAGCCTCAGCTTTTTAGTATTAAATAAACAGCATTGCAAAAGTCATTGGTTCTGATGTTCACTGTAGTTTATATGTAGATGATATCTGCATTTGTTACAGAAGCAAGTACATGAATACCATCAAGCGAAAAATCCAACTGAAGATAAACAAAATACAATCTTGGTCAACACAGAACGATTTCAAGTTCTCACAAACAGAAACTGTCTGTATGCATTTCTGTCAACTTCAGTCGTTACACAATGAACTAGAGACAAATCCGTCTTTTCTTGCCTCCAAAACTGATTCTGACACCTGGGGTTCAGTATTATCTGATACAGATCCCGATCCGACACCAGTGCAGTTTTTTATATCGTGGAAAAAAATTATTTAGTGGGGAACAAATAAATGTGTTGCACTAAATCTGGTAAAATGTTACACGTTGCTGTCTGTATTATCAAATCCATTCATGAAAACTATATATTTATGAATAAATATATACTATAAAATTAAAAGACATTTCTTTTAAATTTATAGCACTTTTTTTTTTTTTTTTTAATAAGGCAACAGCATATGATGGATAGGACAAAACAGACACAGTGCAGCACTAATGGATAACAGTATGCACATGCGGTGCGCAGAATAATGCACCAGAAACAACACGGAGTCACAGCACACAGTGTTTCACATTAAAAAGTTCAAAGCACAAAGGGAAGACTTACTGATGTGTTGTGTATTATATCTGTGCAACAGTTTATTTTCTTTTAACATATTTAAATTTCAGTTACTGTGCACCTTAAAAACAATTTATAGTCTTTTCTCCTCCTGTGTTTTGTTCTAACAGACACCTGGTAGCAAGTAACATGATTTAGAAACGACAGTAAACTCCAGCGAGATAAATGTCTATGGTTTTGCATAAAATGACTTTATCTACAAATCAAGTATAATAATGGGAACACTGAATGATCTTGGACAGTTTCATTGTCTTGACTGTAGTAACCAAATATATTTTATTGTGCTTTATAATGTTTTTGTGCAGCTTAACAGTAACACAGAATAGTATACGCACAATAATAGATTTGGATCGGCCCTGTTTGACTGAGACCTGATCCGGCAGATAATGGCAGTATCTGAGCCGAGACCCAGTATGAAATCAGATCAGCGCTTCGCTAGAATGAACCACAGCTGTTTATGGATGGAGCCCCATTAAAGTTGTAAAAGAGACCAGGTTTCTTGGTATCACCTTTGACAGCAAACTGTCTTTCATTCCTCACATTAAATTAAAAAAGAAATGTTTTAAAACCATGAATGTTTTAAATCTAAAACTAAATGAGAGCAATCAGTTAATCTCTTATGGATTTGTACAGAAATTTGATCTGCTTAAAGCTGGACAATGGAAGTTTTATTTATGGATCAGCCAGGAAACTATATCACAGACTTAAATTATTGTAAAATGTTTATATCTCTGTGTGTGGAATTGATAATCACTCTTTCACAATCAACAAAATACAGATTAATTAACTGTAAAGAAAAATAAAATAAAAAGTAAAAATATGTGTATATTTATAATCTATGACAAAAAAAATATATTATAAACTTGGTTAGTGAATAATTCAGCGGCAAAAGTTATTCTAGACAAATTCACAGACTATTATTTTTGACATAATATTTTTGCATTATGAGCGAGTTTCTAGAATTATGAACAAACATTACAAATCCCATCTATGTATTCCATATTATTAAATCAAAGTCATGTAAACAGTTTAAAAAGGTTATCACAAAAACACATTTTGCACACTTTTAAAGCAGAGTACACATCTAATTCATAAATCTTAAAACAATGATTGGTTTCATGGAAACAGTGACAGTTTAAAATCATATTTTTGAGACTGTGTTTGGTACACTGCAGTTTTAAGGAGAAAATACTCAGCAATGTTGTTAACTGATGAATTTGTCTCAGGGTTTGTCTTTAACCATATTTAAAACACCAGATAGACCTGTAAACAATGTTAAAAGATTAATAGATTTTCACCACAGGGGTCTTTACATGCTGTATGTTAAATTTAGATGTTTTATGATCATGTTTTGTGTTCTGTGACATTTTAGACCTCAGTCCAATGATCCATCAAACATTGATTTGTGCTTTAAGTTTGTACTTTCTCTTTAATAATGGATTCACCGCTAAACTGATCTGATCTGAGAGTGAAGAGTGAAGAGTGTGTCATTGTTCTCTACAGGTTGTATGATTGTGGCGTCACAGATGAAGGTTGTGCTGCTCTGGCTTCAGCTCTGAGATCAAACCCCTCACACCTGAGAGAACTGGATCTGTCTGAGAATAAACTAAGAGATTCAGTGAAGCTGCTTTCTGATGTACTACAGGATCCTCACTGTAAACTGGAGACACTGTGGTAAGATCATATATGACTCTCACATGAAGCACATTTAAAGTAAGTATGAAGTGTTCAGCCTCAGCTTTTTAGTATTAAACGTTGCTGTCTGTATTATCAAATCCATACATGAAAACTATATATACATATATATACACACACACTTTCAAATTAAAAGACATTTATTTTAAATGTATAGCACTTTTTTTAAATAAGGCAACAACATGTGATGGATAGGACCAAACAGATACAGTGCGGCATGAAGCGCTTGCAGTATGCACATCAGGGCCGGCCCAAGCCTTTATAGGGCCCTAAGCAGAATTTTATTTGGGGGCCCTCTGTGCCGCTAATATGACTGGTTATTGTCAAAGCTTGATTATTTGGTAACACTTTACAAGGTGTCATAATGTATTAATAATGTATTAACTAAAATGAACAAACAATGAACAATGCATTTATTACACTATTAATCTTTGTTAATATTAGTTAATAAAAATAGAGTTGTTGTTTGTTCATGTTAGTTCACAGAACATTAACTAATGTTAACAAGCACAACTTAATAATGCATTAGTAAATGCTGAAATTAACATTAACTAACATTAATAAATGCTGTAGAATTATTTTTTTTTTTTTGTTTACTAATGTATTTAACTAATGTGAACTAATGAAGCTTATTGTAAAGTTTTACCGATTATTCACACACTATAAATCTAACACACATTATCAGTTGTGTTTGTTGTAGCTGTGTTGCTGTGTAGCTTGTGTCTGGCTGCAAGCTTTTACCCTTCTGTGATTTTTAATTGTAACAGTTGCAAACTTACAAAAGTAATCGGGTATTAATTTGCACTTTAACATTCAAAGTCTTAAAGTATTAAGTGGCATCACTTAATCACTCTTTCACAATCAACAAAATACAGACTAATTAATTGTAAAGAAAAATCAAATAAAAAAATATATATTGAAAACACATGTATATTTATAATCTATGACAAAAATATATTATAAACTGGGTTAGTGAATAATTCAGCAGCAAAAGTTATTCTAGACATATTCCATTGCCTTCTATCCATCAAACATTGATTTGTGCTTTCACGAGTTCACACTTACATATATTTAGCACGAGTAACGTAATGCATATTTGGCGAGTATGGTAATACGTTGTTGGCGTGCTGTCCTGGGGAAGGGCTCCGAGCTTGGGAATTGCCCGAACCCAGAGTACTCCCCCCAAAAGCAATTGAGTGTTGGACAGCCGCCAGATTAAGATCCCCCCCCAAATACGCAGTAGAGATAGCTGGTATCGAGGAGTAGCCTGGATGGCAGGCCGGGGGAGCCTACGAGCTCTGAGGGAGCGATTTGGCATGCATGGGTAGACCCCACTGGCCGCTGGTGTGAACTGCGTGGTTTGGGGCGACCGGTCAGGGAGGGCTCGAACCGAAGCTCAATGGTGTGCTCATCACGTTGGGACGGGTGAGACCGGTCCGCCGATAGAGGAGCAGTGTGTTTAAGGCCCTGACCAGGAGGACCCGAGTTGCCTAAAGTGGGATAGATCACGGAGTCGGCGTACGAGCCTACTGGCCGTCAGCCCCTGCTGATCAGAGGACAGAGGGCGGAAACTTGCCGAGAGAACCCATGAAGCCTCCGACTAGAGCACAATACTCCGTCACAGTACTCCAATAGGACAAGTGGGTCCTATTGGCTTGGTAGATAAAAAGAGTTTGGGACGTCTGACAAGGAGGCTCTCGCGACATCCGAAGGGAGTTCAAGACTCACGGCATCGAATGGATGAGCCTCACTTGCGGGCGGCAAGTACAGGAGCCCACCGGGAGACCAGCGTCAACGTCTGACACGAGATCAAGACTACAATGTCAGACAGATAGCCTCACCGGCGGGTAGGGAGAAGAGAAAGCCCGGAGACTGGGAGGGCTCTCGCAGCATCCGATGGGAGATTGAGACTCAGGAGATCGAACTGGTAAGCCTCGCCAGGCGGGGGGAAAAGGTGTGAGGATAGAAGAGACAGATGGACGGTGTTCGGCAGGCGGACGAGACCCATGGTGACTGATGGCTAGGCTTTGTTGTCCGTCGGACGGAAAAATAGGTGGGTGGCCAAGACTGACACAGACACTCTACGGGAGGCCAATACGGAAAAATAGGTGGGTGGCCAAGACCGACACCGACTCTTTATGGGAGGCCAATACTAGAGTCAAACGGGTCAGTCTCACCGACCGTAGGATGAAATGGTAAGTTGTCTGGCCGGGAATGCGCTCACCAGCGTCCGACAGGAGATCAAGGCTCACTGTGTCAAACAGGTAAAGACGGAAAGGTAAAGTTTGGTCGGGATGCTTAGCCGTCATCCAACTGGTGAGCGTGCCAGTGGCACTGACGTAGGAGGAAAAAAGACAAGGTTGTCCGGCTGGGAGGCTCTCGTGACATCCGACGGGAAATGAATACTCGCGAGTCGGATGGTTAAGCCTCGCCGGTGGCGGACTGAAAACTAAGATTGCTTGACCGACCGAGTATGTCGCGTTCGACGGAAAAGGTAAGATTGTCTGGCTGGGAGTGCTCTCGCCGGCGTCCGTTAGAAGATCGGAGCTCACTGAGTCGGACAAGTAAGACAGAAAGGTAAAGTTGTGTGGTCGGGAGGCTCTTGCCGGCATCAGACCGGAGATAAATACTCACAGTCCGGACGGGTAAGTCTCGCCGGCCACGTGATGGAAAGGTGAGTTTGTCTGGCTGGGAGGCTCTTGCTGATGCCCGACGGGAACACAATACCCACTGTGTCGGACAGGTAAGCGTCGCCAGCGTGGGACTTGAAAAGGTAAGGTTGTCTGGCCGGGAATGCGCTCACCAGCGTCCGGCGGGAGATCGGGGCTCACCGAGTCGGACAAGTAAGACAGAAAGGTAAAGTTAGGTGGCCGTTAGGCATTTGCCGTCATCTGACTGGAGATGGAAGCTCGCAGCCTGGTTGGGTAAGACTCTCAACCAGGAGTCTTACGCAAGGGTGGAAAAGGTAAGTTGTCTAGCTGGGAGGCTCTGCCAGTGTTCGACAAGATGTGAAGATTCACGGTGTCAGATAGGTGAGCCTCGCCAAGTGTGGACTTGAAAAGGTACATTTTTTAAAAATGTCTGGAAGGCTCGTACCAATTTTTTTTAATTTATTTTTTTTCCTGTTTTTGGAACCAGGAGCGACTGGCAGGTTTTTGGCCTTGTCTAAGAATGGAGGTTCGAGAGGGGGTTTGGCCTTGGAAATCCTGGAGCGGAGGTACTCGAGGACAGCTTGGTAAGGTTGGATAGGAGAAGAGAGATTGAAGATGTAAACGAAATTATCTTTCTTAACTTGGTCTGTTTACTTTGTTTGATCAGAAAAGAAATGGTTTCGCTATCAAGGATTGTTAGGTCTGAGATGGTGGGGTTGATGGCCGGATTGAATTTAGAGGAGATGGTGAGCCCTGAGCATCTCAGAAACCCAGAAGGCTAGAGTGAATATGGCGTCCGACGGGAGATCAATATTTATGGCATCGGACGTGTGAGTTTCACCTATAGTCAGACAGAAACACAAGGTTTGCTCGACTGAGAGGCTCTCACACATCTAAAGCGAGTTCACTACCCACATGTGTCAGATGGGTGAGCCTCACCGCTTGTCGACAGAGAAAGGTATTGCTCCACCGGGAGCGCTCTTACAGCATCTGACAGGGAGTTCAATACTCAGCATTTACCCTATTAGACGACTATTATTCTATGAGGATTGCTTGCGTGATTGTAAGACAATCCAGTAGCGGTGCCTGATAATATATCCAAAAATCTTGGTGCTGCTTGCGTCCAAAGGTTAAGCGTACAAACGAAATGGGATTCCCTGCTAGCATACCCCGAATAAGTGCCATGAATCTGGATGGATAGGCATGACTTGAAAGCTGAGGTGATGTCGACTTTGCCAGCCAGGTGCTAAGACTCATGATTTGTCATATGGATTGCATGATCATTGTCCTACTATTGAGAGAGAATTCATCGAGGTGTTTTATGCTTGAAACGGGTAGTTATGTGGAGCTGAAATCGGTTAGAAGGTTTCTTACCCCAGAATTTCCTAGCAGCCACTCCAATGGGCTGATGCTGAGACAGCGGTTGACGAAAGATCTGATCATGAACCCTCATTTAATTGCGCCGCCTATAGGGGAAAGCTAAACAGATTAATTCTGTGAAACGGCTGAATGTAGTGAATGGAAAAATGGCAACTTTTGACATCCATATTCGATAATTTATGAAAATTATGGTAGTAATAATTACGATAGTTTCTGACGTAAAGAAATGGCCAAATGTTGAAGATTAAGTGGACATTTGAATTGGATGTTTAGCCGAACGAGGATTAGATCACACAGTGGCATATAGACCAGTGGTTCATAAACTCATCCCGGGGACCACCAGCCACAACACAACCCGCATACCTCCCCTATTCAACACACCCGATCCAACTCATCAGCTCATTAGTAGAGTCTGCAAGACCTGAAATGGGTGCACCCCATGAGAGAGACATACAAACCGCGCAGCAGCCGGGGCCCTCAAGACAGGCCCGAGAACCACCGATATAGACGATTGTCAGGCCATCGGAGCCCTCTTAGGCTTTGATGTAATGAGTATTTACATAATAAGAAGTTTCAACAGAACCATGTGTTACTTACTTTTGGTACTTAGTTCAAAACAATTATTATGGCCTATGTGGCCTGCTATGCATCCGTTACTCAATTATTCATTGGTGATGCCTTGGATGAGGGGTCTATGTCTGCACCTGCCAGGATCGGCGTTTAGATGTTGTAAGCCACTAGCAGTGGCACCAAGGCAACAGCATTTGGTGGGACGAGCAGTGATGTTGCTGTAGAAGAGGATATTGTGACGTTAAATGAAGTAGAGAGCTGTGAAAGAGAGGAGCAGGGGCCGCGATTTCTAGTGGAGGCAGCCTCACACTGAACAACTGCCTCTGGGGCTTGGGGTGGGAAACTGATAGAATCATAAGAGAAAAAGGAGTAAAAGAAAGAGGTCTGTATTGTGAGCGGAGGCAGCCTTGTGGCTAGCTCCTGCTGCTGTAGCTCACAGGAAGGGAGTCCTGAAGAGCTATCGTGTCCTGCTCTGCTAACGGAAGTAACCTCACACTAGTGTCTACTATGGGAGCTGGAGCTCACTGTAAAGGAAAAGTTATTTGTAGCGTGAGAAAAAGACTGAGATGTGTGGGCCTGTGTTGCAGGCGGAGGCAGCCTCTTTTTTTTTTTTTTTAGATTGTGATCAAATTATCCACGACACAAAATGAATCTTATCCATCCATTTAAGGAATGCTGTGTGTAAATTAAATACTGCACTGTAAAAACAATTTCGTAAAAAATAAATAATCGGCAGCTGTGGTTGCCGGTATTCTACTGTAAATAATACGGTAGCAACATTTTAAGTTATGGTTTTAACTTGAATTTACAGTCAAATACCGTAATTTCATTGATATAATGTTAATATACCAACCCATCGAAGTACTGAAATATGTTTTGTATCTTGAAATACACTGATAACCACCAAATGCAGGTGGTGATAAGAAAAATCACATGATGCACCAAAGCCCATTACAGGCAGCTTTAAATAATAACATATATTGATGGTGTGCAGTGTCATTCACACAAGCATTAAACATCATCATGGTAGAATCATTAAATTGAAATTTGCAATAAACATTCATTTAACAACATTAGATGTAACAAACAACCTTAATAAACATAACTGATAAGAAAAACTAAGAAGAAACAATTATTTCAAAGAAAAAACATCAAATTCAAACAAAATTTGAAATGCAATGCAGGGAATTCTGGGAACATCAATTTTTTCCCTGTCAATTTTATATTCTTTTTCACTTCACCATAAAATTGTCTGAAATGTCTATTACAGTTTTTCACCGTATATATTAGGGGAACTTACCCTTACCCATTTAACAGGTTTTTCCTGTAGCATTTTCACGGTTTTTAACCGTTAAAATTACGGTCATTTTTTTACAGTGCGGTAAGAAAGGCTGGTGAAAAATATGGAAAATTTAAGTAATTCGTGTGTTTTCTAGGCACTGGCATGGTTACATAGTGACATTAACCTCCAATGATGTCGCAACGTCCTTTAACATCTTATCAACAATTACCTGCCTTGACCGATTTTACCTGAGAAATATTTGGCAACACTGATGATTGCGCCGCTAGCGTAGGCTGCCTCGCGCTAGCATCTGGAAACAGACGCTAGAGGCCCGGTTGCATATGGCGCTGCGGCCTGGAGAACCACGGTGAAGGCTGAGCCGAAAGGTGAAAGCGAGTGAGGCTTGCTGCGGTGAGAACTGGGGCGAGGCCCAGGCTCGTTGAAGGCCTGCTGCTGCGACCTGACGCTTGCGGGTGTTGGGCGGGACAATGGTGGTGTCGAGCAAGACGAGATCGGGCTTTTCTCGATCTATGGCTGCTGAAATGGATTTAACAGTGAGGTTGGCTGGTTTGCGGGGTGACGAAAAGATTGTGCAAATCCGCTTGTTTACCCTCCGAGAAGATGGTGTGTCGGAATTAATCAGCGTTTGGCTTATGTTTAAATACGATCCAATTCCCGATCTGAGGAATTGTTTGCATCCGAATGAGAAGAGCGTGGAAGTGACGCCGGTGGAAGAGAGCGTGTGGCTGGTTGAGTTGAGAGAAGCGGCCGCGACGAAGCCAGGAGCTCGGCGGCCATGTCTGGGGGAGAAAGACCGATCCTGGGGCCGGCAGATTGGCCGGAGGATCCAAAAAGATCCCCAGCATGGGTCTCGTTGTTTGGATGGGAAAAAGTCAGGTGAAGTAATGGCAAAAGCCATCAAATGAAAGGAGGTATGTCAGCTGTATTTATACCCGTGTGTTGATTAGCTTGATGGCGTACCACTTGTGTCTAATTAGGCTAAGTATCTGATGTGCTCCTCCCGAACTTTGTTAATGAAACATCATTTAAGTTTGTACTTTATCTTTAATAATGGATTCACAGCTAAACTGATCTGATCTGAGAGTGAAGAGTGTGTCATTGTTCTCTACAGGTTGTATGATTGTGGCGTCACAGATGAAGGTTGTGCTGCTCTGGCTTCAGCTCTGAGATCAAACCCCTCACACCTGAGAGAACTGAGTCTGTCTGGGAATAAACTAAGAGATTCAGTGAAGCTGCTTTCTGATGTACTACAGGATCCTCACTGTAAACTGGAGAAACTGAGGTAAGATCTCTCTGATAGTCACACGTCTTAGTTCTCAGTAAAACATACTTTAATGTCAATTCTAAGAATAAAACAAGAAATGTTCAGTAAACACACTAAATTTCAGCAGAATTGACTCTGATTAAGTTGATTTCTTTCATTTCCATTACATCACATGCTTTGCTTATGATAGTTTGATTAATGATGAACTTTCATATAACGTGTAAAATATGAATCCAGAGTCTCTGTGATTTACTGCAGGATGAATATCTCAGAGGTTTAGAGTTGAACAGACAAGAGTCTGAATGTGTTTAGTTTTAACTCAGTATTACAGTGATCAATGAAAGTTATAATCACTTTAGTGTTCAGCATTATCATTGATAAAAGAAAGACCCTCAAGACCTATAAAACAACAAGCAGTATTTTTTATTTTATTTATATATTTGTTGCTCTATCAGCAGTTTCATGTTCCTCTTATATCAGGGATATATAACTCGGTCCTGGAGGGCCACAGTCCTGCAGAGTTTAGCTCCAACCTCAATTAAACACCTGAACACAGGGACTGATTATGACTCGGACCGATTTAAAGGCCCTCCAGATGAGACACTGTTTTTCCAGACAGATCCGTCCTTATATCACTATCAAACAATATCTCACATTCAGCTCTGTTCAGTCCTGATGCACATGATAGTTTCAAACAGCAGCATTGATCATCAACATGCAGAAATCTCATTCTATCAGCAGCAGTATGTGGCAATGCTTGTCATTATATCTCCTCTCCTGCTCTGAGACCAGAGTCAATAACAAACTACACACACTTCAACTACAATTCACACTGTGTAATTGTTCTCTACAGGTTGAGGGATTGTGGCATCACAGATGAAGGTTGTGCTGCTCTGGCTTCAGCTCTGAGATCAAACCCCTCACACCTGAGAGAACTGAGTCTGTCTGGGAATAAACTAAGAGATTCTAGTGTGAAGTTACTCTCTGATCTGAAGGACGATCCACATTATAAACTGGAGACATTATACTATTGTGAGTGTTTATTTAAAGTTTCTAAATTGAGTAACATACCTCCTGTGTGTGATTGGAGAATATAAGACAATAATTCAGCTCAACTTTAGTCTCTGTACTATAAACTGTGTTTAATTCTGTGATGACTGATTTATGAATATATTAATAGTTTAATCTCTTAGAGTCTCTGAGTGATAGTAGTTGTTGATCATGTGCTGTTATTAATCTATGATCAGTTGTTCATTCATATCTCTGGCTGTAATATGATATACTGTGTGTTTTCTGAGCTGGATCTGCTGATGTGATGTGACAGCAGTAATGTCTCAGACTCATATCTGACTGTCTGTGTGTTTTATTGTAGGACTCTCAGTATTTATCCGTCAGTCCAGTTTGGTCAGGATCAGCTGATGGTGAATAAGGAGCCGCTACAGAGACGTGACAGTCACACAATCAACAGAGACTGCGTGATGGAGCCACAAGAACTTAGAGATTTTCAGTTTCAGTTAATTTTCTTGACGGACTCCTAACACTCATTAAACAATCATTGACCGTGAAAACTAGAATGTTACATTAGATTTAAATTAAATTGGAATGGATACATTTGTGACCCATTAAAAGGGAACTCTTTACAGTTTTTATTAATGTTTTGTTCTTTATCTGTATGACCAAAAGTGATGGAGTATTTTAAGTTGTTTCCTCTGTAACAAGGAAAAATATCCAGGTGATCGCTGGAGTCTCTTGTGGGAAACATTTGTATTCGTGCAGAATGAGATGTAGGTACATTTCTCTTTAAATACTTTTTTTTTTTTTTTTTCTAGATGTTTATATGTTGTATATAACTAATAATTTTATAGCTGCTTATATTTTTTGATTTGTATTTTACTCTGTTTTGAATACTGTAAAATTTAACGGATTTGCTTACGATTTGTTTTTTCTCTCAACACAATTTTAACTGATATGTGTATAATGTAAAACATTGTCATGCATTTGCTGTACCCCCATTTATAAAATAATGTGCAATACTGTATCTCTGACTGTATTCTTTTTATCTCTTGATATCTGAACCCCTGAAATATTCCCTAAACCTGATGCGATAACAAACAGAAGTGGTTTGACTGCTTCTATCTCTGTCCACTCAGTGTTTGACATGAGAGAGTGTTTCTGAGTCTCTTCTCCAGGATTAATGCTGATTTCTCAGCTGCTGAACAGAGGTCTGTCAAACACTGAATTACTGAATTAACAAAACACGCTTCACGATAAGACTTTGTCCTCAAAGAACCCTTTAGATGAGCAAACAGCTGGGAACAAAAGAGCTCACTGTAATTGATTAAATTCAGATTGCTATTAGAAAATGTATTGGCAAATTTAAAAACTGATAAATTGAGTGATGCTCTGAGCTCATTCTAACTTTCAGCACATATACTTTCACCTCAGATGCACTACTGTAAATCTCACAGTTAATCTAGTCTTTGAAGCATATTTAACTAGAAATACCCTGTCTATAATATTTGCACCTCATTAAGCTTCGGTTAATAAAATACCAAACATCAAGGGAAATTTGAGATTAAGACTGCGACCAAAAAAAAAAAATTCCAGGGATGGATGAAAAAAAAGTTGCATTTTTATTTATTTTATTATTTTAAAAACATTTTTAAAATATTCAACATTTGATAAAAATAATAAGCATAGATGCTGATATGCAACTTTTAATATTTGTAGTTCATTTTAATCTGACTATATATTATATGTAGTTAAGATAATGCCTTAAAATGGTGATATAACATGTTTAAATCATATTATTGACTATCATAATAGCCTAAACCTCAAGGAAAATTTGAGAATAAGATTTTTAGTTTTTTCTAGAGATGGATGATGAACTGTATTTGTATTTATTTTATTATTTAAAAAACATTTATTAAAATGTTCAACATTTTAATGAATTGTCAGGTTGAAGAAGCAGTATTGTGAGGTCAAGCCCTAACTTATCTGATATGCGATTTCCTGACCAACCCTCTAACAGGAGACGTTAAGAAAAGGTCAGACAAAATAGAAATAGATTTTGACGATTTTTTAGTTCAAGGGATACAACGAAACTGGAGTAGGGAGGTCAAGAAACAGGAGAAGAAGGAACATCACAGATGGGCTCAAGAGAGATCGGGAGGACCGAAAGATCATCTTCAAGATGAAAGCAATTCTGAGGTTGATGAGGAAGCAAGAATCAACAAATAAGAGATTAATGAAAATGATATGCAAGAACTATATAAATGCTTGTTAGACTATTTGTCAGGGCCGACATTTCTTGGTGAAGACTACTCGCTGTTATTTTGGTTATTTTAGTTATTTGTTTTTTAATAAAACGAAACCAATGCTTTGGTAAACAAGTCTCTGAGTGATTAATTAATAATAATTAGTTATCTGAACCTGAATACAACCTCATCGAGCCCCAAGTGGTCCGAACTGAGCCAGGACGGTCACCGGCTGGAAAGCATCCAGAACTTCTAATAACATCCATCCAGATAAGAGGTAATTATGCAGTCGCTATTTACAAGGTACTTATGGATGATGAAGATGTGAATTATGAGTTTTTGGACCTTTAAACCGGTAAAGAAACACAACATGGCGCTCAACGTGGGGCTCGAGTATTTAAGGATGAGAATTCAGGGATAACAATTAAGCGAATAGTAGCAAGTCCTTACACATTGCAGTTGTTGTAATAATCCAGAGGGGTTTATGAAAATGCGCGCGCAGGCTTGAAAAGACCTGAAAGAAGTAAAGAGAAGATAGGCAAGGAACTTAGAAGATAAGTATTGCTGTTCTATGAATTTGTCCCAGATAAAATTTATAAGGAATTAATGGGACAAATGACAACGATATTGCGATCCTCGCAAGACTATGGGGGACGGTTGGTTTGGACCAGCCCCACGCAAGGCAAATGCTGATCCGGTCCGATCCCATGGGAAGAGGTCAGGTTGATCGCATCCGTAGTGAATATCAGAATCAGAGCGGAAGTTCCACCTTTTATATACTCAAGTAAAGGAGGTAGGGATTGATTTCCGAAAGTAAGAGTTTTTTATGAATCCGGGGGAGAAATTAAAAATCCCTGTAAGGAGTTGGAGTTCTCTAGATAAAGGTGATCCAGGGGAAGGATCCGAAAGAGAGTCCATTGCTACTAGTTTTACACCCCGCAGAGAGGGAGAGGTAAGCACTTTGGATCCTAGTGCTCCACCGCAGAATAATCCCGAAAGCCCAAACGATGAGTTCGAGCCAATGGGAGAAGAACCGTATAGGGTTTATTTCGCGAGAGGAAAAAATTTAATCGTTCTCAAAGAAGGGCGGTTAGAAGATGAGGAAGAACCGTGTGTTTTAGTGTGTGCCTCTAATAAATTCCTATATCATGGAGCTGGAGTGTCCAGCGCTTTCCGAGAGCAAGCCGGACCGAGATTCCAGGAAGAGGCGTATAAAATAATGCAACGAAGAAAGAACCCTGTTAAAACGGCGATGTGTTATTACAGAAAATAGGAGGGCCAAATGGAAAGCCCGTAATACATGCCAATGGACATGAGAGAGGTCAGAGAAGCGATATTGAAGAAGAGCTGATGGTGATGCTTATGCTAGACGGTATAATAGATAAAATATGTCTATTACCTAGGGAAAATAATTACCACACAGTGGCAATCCCTATAATATCAGGGGGAATTTTCGATTTTAATGATGTTGCCATGGGGGCAGCCCTGTTGAACACATTAAGAAGAAAAACAGACCGAACCGAGTGGCCTAGAATATGGATGGTCTGTCATCCAGATGCATTCATACTGAGTGCTATCACAGAAAGAGTGAATCAGGACCAGGCAGCAGGTGAAGGAAAGTCAGATCAGGAAGACACCACGAGGCAAGAACAGACAGCCGCACAGATCAGAGCAGTGGAAGAAGAGCCGATCCGTGATTACCCCATATTAAGGCGAACAACGCCATCTAGAGGCAAAAAAGACAGAGTAGAGAATTCGTTTTATAAATCAAAACTCGGAGATAGTTTTGAGACATTCCAATTAGGGGAAGGTTTATATAGGCCTACCCATGCTAAGGTTAAAAAGACGGAAACTAATTTAGACAGGAAAAAGCAATGGAACATCGAATATGCTCCAGGGGTTACATTTGGCCAACTTTGGAGTTTGTTAAACGGAGGAGATGCTGCTGCAATCCTCACAGATGCCTCACTGACTCAATAGTCAGGAAACGCTTGGGACAATAGTCAGGAAAGGGGTAGGTGACGAAGTATTTGATGAATATTACTCTGACCCAGGGCCCGAGTCTGAAAGTTCAGACAGTGAACGTGAGGAGGAAGACGACAGAGATTCGGCATACGAGGAGTTAAAGTTCCCTAGGGAACAAACTCCGAGAAACGTAATGCCTGTACCGAATGGAATTCTGTCAGTCCCTAGAAGGCTAAGATTTAAGGATGTAACACCAGACTTAGGAGACGTGCCTGAAACAGAGATAGATTGGCCAGTCGAAATTAATGAAATAAACCAGCATTTAGAGGCGTTGCATTTGGGAACTCCTGGTCAGAAAAGACCGAATGCGTCGCTCAAGCAGGTGCGTACTCCAAAACAGCCCGAGCCCAGTGCTGGGGAATCAAGAGCATCCCTAGAGGAATTAATACGAAAAGACCAGGAGATGAAACTCCTAAAGAAAATCAAATTGAAAAATACTATGGTAAAAGGGAAAGTTAGAGAGTTGGTTCGTTATGGAGAACAGATGAAAATTTAAGATGATTCAGTAGACTCTCATATTTTGGCAGAATTCGGCCTTCATAGCGGGCAAAAATTAGCCAAAACTTTAGAAGGATTAATTCCAACAAACATGGAAGAAATCGAACAAGAAAATTTCGAAGAGAAGTGGGGAACAGTGGGAGCACTGTCAGCTTGTCAGGAGGTGGCTGAAAAGGGTGTAGGAGGAATATTGAAACATATATTTTAGGAAGTTAAGAGAAATGCTTTATTAGGGGCTAAAGAATTCCTCTTATATGGCCCGGAGACATCTCCAGAAGAACTGGAAAAAGTGCTGATCCGTTATGACAGGAAAACGGAAATAATTCAAACGGATAGGGAGAAATCGAATAATAAGCCATCACGTCCTAAGGATCAACCTAGGAGATCAGAACAAGAAAAGAAGCCCTATAATCGATATGAGCCGGAGGGCAGACCCTCAACGCGCCCCGACTGCAAGCCAGAACAGAAATGGAAAAGAGTGGAAGAGAGGGCAGACAGGAATGATCCAAAATATTGAACACAGAAAGAAAAAGATTTAGAGATCAGTCGAGGCCCAGGACATATTGAAATGAAAGTGAAAGAGGAAAAGGCGGCTATATTAGTCCGGACAAATTGGAGAGAATGAGTGCAGAAGATCGAGCACGTTTAATAGCTGAAAGAGGCAGGAACAAAACACCAAAAAAATAGGCAGAGTGAGGATGGAAAGCCCACAGGGTAATAAAGTTAAGGAGTCGAAAGAAATAGAAGAAGTTAAAGTGAAAAGGAAGAGAGGGCAAAAGAAACTCACGGAGGCTCAAAATGCATAGGAATTAGCGGCTCCCCTTAAACACGCTTTATTGAAAATAGAAGAGATTGATAAAAAATTATATAAAGTGTATGACCAAGCTAAATTTCGAATTGACACTGGAGCTGACTTCAGCATTCTAAAAAGATCAGAAAGACACAATGAATTATTGGATATTATTACGGTAGAGGATTTTGAAGGAAACTCAAGGAATAAACACGTGTGGAGGAAAAATAAAAAAAAAACATGATTTTCGGGAGTGATAATTTATTATGCTCTGAAGACTTAATAAGAATAGGAAAAATAGGAGTCGTCGATCAGAATAAAGAAACTGAGCGCATAGTGCAACAATCAGAATTAAGCAACAAAGGGGAGCTGGAAAATTTTTTAAGAAAATATTCTGATTATTATTCTCGCAGCAAGAATAACTGTGGGAAGGTCGACATTAAAAATGTAATTCAAGGGGGAGGCAGTAATTCAACTGCAGTGAAGCGAGCGGAGAAATTGGCAAGGGGAAAAACTGGCTGTCAAAAATCAATCTGGCGAACGGTTACTGGAGCATCCCCCTGGCGGAGGAAACTGGGGAAAAACTGCTTTTACATTTAAAGGCAGTCAATTCGAATTTAAAGTCCTTCCCCAAGGATATAAAAACGCGGGAAACGTATTCCAGAGCGCTTTAGTGTCAATTTTATCAGGAATACCAGTGACGGTCTATATAGACGATATTCTCATAGGCTCGGCCACGGAGGAGGAGCATCTAGCGCTGTTAGAGCAGACGCTAGACAGGCTAACCAAAGCAGGGTTAAAGCCTAGTTTAAAGAAGATGGAAATTGGAAAACACTAAGTAGATTCCCTAGGGTTTAAACTGGGAAAAGACACAAAAGCCCTAGCACAAGGGCTAAGCTAGAGGAAATGCTGAAAGCTGGTCCGCCCAAAAAGTGGAAGCAGTTGCAGTCACTGCTAGGAACGCTAAACTATGTCAGAGAGCTTATACCAAAGTACTCCAGAGAAGCAAAGGTCTTGTACAATGGTACCAAGGATGGTAGCTGGAAATGGATAGAGCAAATGGAGCAGGCTAGACAGAAATTGATCAGAATGGCCTTGGATAGTGGAGAGCTAGAGCGCAGGGATGAGACTCTCCCATTGCATGTTCACGTGACTGAGCAAGACGATCAGGTCATGCTGACGTTGTCAAACGAAGAGGGGCGTGCGCCCATTTCCTTCTTGACTCACCAGCAGGAGGCGACAATGAAACTCTATGATCAGAATGGTCCTGAGAGGGTTTTGGCTGCAGTCACAAAACGGCTATTACAGCTCAAAGCTGTAGCCAAAGAACAGCCAATAATCATTTTTTCCGATGGCCGGAGAGCTGGCCAGGATAAAGAAAAATTTCCAGGCTAGATTCTTAACCAGGCTAGGCTTAACGTACAACGCTGGGATCAATGAGCCTGATTTTAGGAGATATGCAGCTTGATTGGAGGATGGTTAAGCTTAAACGTGAGGATAAAATGACCAAGTACCATGACAAGCACCAAAACCTCCCAAAATATTTCACAGACGGAAGTGAAAGAGCTGGAAAGGTGAAATGGGGATTTTTAGTCAAGCATGGTGGGCAACTGATCACATCGTCAGACGGTGAGGTTAAAGGCTCAGCTCAATTGGCCGAGGTCACCAAAGTTTTGAAAGCGCTAGAGAAAGCAGTCGAGTTAGGGCATAAGGAAATTGTTTTAACCAGTGATTCAGAATATGTGACAGACGGCATTAATAAAGTATTAGAAACCTGGAAAGCCAAGGGTTATCACACCGCACGAAACAAACCAATGGCCCATAAAGAGCAATGGATGAATATTGCTGAATTATTGCAGAAGGTAAACCATTGTTACCACCAGGTGTCACACACGAGACAGGATAGTGAAGCAGCCCTGGGGAACAGGGAAGTAGACAAGCTGATTGGCCAAGTGAAAATGCGTGTAAACATGAGTGTAAACATGATTCAGATGGAATTGAGACTTCGAAATTTAAAGATACCTAACTGGCGCACTCGATACAGGGAAGTGAGGAAAGACTGTAGGAAATTCATGACCTCTAAAGGAAGCGCAGAAAGCAAATTACCCAAAGAATATCCTGGTCAGGAGGTAAGCATTGACTTTGCAGGGCCGCTGCGCCCTGCCACGAAAGCAGGAAACTGTTATTTTTTTGCTAGCAATTGATAACCACACGAAGAAAATTATGTTGTGGCCCATGAGGTCCGCCTTAGAAAAAAAACGTAGTAGACTGTTTGCGAGAATAGATAAAATGGGAAGGCAAAATGGAGAGCTTAAGGGCGGACGGAGCGCACAATATAAGTGGGAAGTTAGTCGAAGATTTCTGTAGAGAAAATAAAATAATATTGAATAAAAGTATTCCCTATCGTGCGAATACGAATGGAATCGCGGAACGTGCCGTGCGTACGGTCAAAGAGTGGTTTGCTAAGAAAAGGATGTCAGGTGATTGGGACACAAAAATTGATGAATGCCTACTGGATCTTAACAGGTGCCGAGCGCGGGCCGACCCAAAAGAAAGAGGTGGACAGGGGCAAACAGAGGAGAGAATAAAGGAGAATCCGAGATTCCAAGAAGGTGATCAGGTCATTCTCACAAGAAGACGAAAGGTGGGAAGATTCTCTGAAGGTTTGGGGACAGTGGACGTAGTTAAAACAATAACAGGGTCCAACATTAACAGGGTCCAACATTGTTGAATTAGAAAATAACGGAATTCAGAGTAATAAGGACCTGATAAAGAAATAATAGATGGAGTTGAAAAACGCGATAATTAATCAACAAGAGTTAATTCGGGTGCAGCACAATAAACATGGATCAAGAGCATTTATGTGGTTACAGCCAGAAATAGGTTTCTTGGCTTTAGAGGAGAAGAGAATAAAGCAGCAGAGAATGCTGTCAGGCCATATTGCTGTGGGATATGTGACCAATTATGTGCCACGCCGAGTCTCTCTGGATGTAATGAGAAAAGAGAGATGGGCGCTGAATGGACGACTTACAGGCAGTCTCACGTGGAGCTGTCTGGGGTACTGATATGCGAGAACTGTTGGGCCGGTCACTCTAAACTACGGATTGACTCGTATAAAATATCCACGGGTTCCGAGGGGCTGTGTAACTGTACTTGGAATGGTACAATGTTAGTCAACTGTCAAATGTGTAAGGCAAAAAACAGGACATTAATGTCTTCCCGAGCTTTATGGGAGAGCTTGAGGGTTAGTAAACCTTTAGGCTTTTTCAAAGTCGGAATAATGTCTGTTTTCCAGACATCCCTATTTAGGCTTGAGAGAGCATGAGCGGAACGCGTGGTTAGACGCTAGGTTCCCCATGTTTCCGTGGGACAGAAAGGAAATAAGGGAGAGAGTTCTCCAAGAGAGGGAAGAACACGTGCGGGATATAAAGAAAAGAGACCGCGAGAAGGATTTGACTCTCACTGACATAGAATCCGCAAAGTGGAATTTCAATCTCTGGCACGAGCCATTTTGAAATGTTTCCCTGAGAAGGATCACAGACTAGGATCACGAGGGAAAGTAGCGTGGATTTATGTGAAAATCGACGGGCGCTGGCAGGTGAGGAGTTGGGCAAATCTAGCGATCGAGCTAGCGCAGGGAGGCGGATGGTTAGATACCTCTTATTATGATAAAGATTACAGGGGATCACAACCGCGCTCCAATATTACCAAGGAGAAAAGACCTAGTGCTTGCAAAGAGCTGTTTGTGCAGTTGACTGTGTCGCTGACGAATGATTTAGACAAGCACAAGGTCTGGTGTTCGGCGGACACCACATACATCACCGGAGTTCCTTATAATAACGAGCAGATTACTGAAGAGCCAAGTGAAATGTTCACGGTGGTGATGCATTTCAAATTGAATATATTGGCATGCTCGCATCCAGATTATGACTGGGTTGGCGGGATTGAAGTAGAATTGCACGAAAAACAACCAAAAGTGAAAGTAGTGCGCCAGAGGTATGTTGCGCAAAGCGAGTCGGCTCATGGTTGAGCCTCAGAACTAACATGTGTTACAGGACAAATGCAGAGGTCGGTGTCGATGGAGAGTCTAACGGAGGAGCTGACAGAGGCAAAAGACACCATTCAGAAGCTGAGGACTCAGCGACAACTCTGCAAATGGATGAGTATCATACTTTGGATAACTTTGATATCGGGAATATTTTTATTGATATTAATTAGAGTGAGTTATCTCTTAGAATGGGAAATCATGACGGGAAAAATTATTTTAGCCAAGGTGCAGGTTGAGAGACAGAATATTTCTGGTTTCGATTTAACTGTGTGGGGAACAATTAAAGAGAAAAAGGAAGAAATAGAAATGAATACCACTAATTTCTGGAAATGGTTAGACGGCGTTAGTACAGATAAAATAATGTATTATATGGTAAGGAAACCGAAAGTAAAACTCAAAAGTACAGTGAAGATAAGGCATTGGCATAAAAAGGAAGTGGAGATCTATGAAGAAAATAGCTTTATTAAAGAGCACGACAGAAATAAGACAGTGAGATATTTTATTGGGCCAACTTATAGAACTAGCTATAACGAAAACCTAGGAGGGTGTTGGATATTCAGATCGCGAGAACACTTCAACCCATGGAAATTAGGTCAGTGCAAACAGAGAGGCGCGGTAAAAAGAAGCAAGAGAAATAAGGAAAAAGAGAAATATAACTCTGGTATAAAAATTAAAAAGAATGTAGAAGATTGGATAAAGAATACTAGAATTATTAACCCCGCAGGCGAATTCATTTTGCTGACCACAGCTAAGGATAGATACGTAGGCCCACGACAGACAGGTTATGCAGAAATGGAGTCAGGGGCTGAGACAAAAACTCACTTACAGTTAAATAAAACATGTCCCTGGATATGGAGAAAGAAAAGGATTTTACCGAGAGTTAAATTTAATTTTAAAATAGGCTATTGGGAGATAGATAACACGAAATGGGAAACGGATGTGTATCTGATTAAAATAGAATTAAATACGATGCTAAAAACAGAAAAGGAAATTAAAGAACATTATGAAAATAATGTAAAGAGGATGGACAAATGTGTGAGAGAAGAGCTCAGTAAAAGAAGGCATGGAAAGAAATATTTTTACACGAAAACAGATTATAATGATTTCTCTTATGCTAATTTTTGTGATAAAGACGAAGAAAAAAATGAACTGTGAGGATTTCCTTAATGGCACAGATCCTTTCACAGGAAACCAAACAAAGGAAGTTTTGAGTATAAGGAGGAAGTTATATATGAAAGAGTAAACCTTAATAGAAGAAATTATAAAGGAGTTTTTAGATATAAATTTGTTTTCTTAGAAGATGGTGTATATGGGGTATCAGGACGAGAATGCAGCGAAGTATTAGGAATATGTGCTGTGGGTCATGATCCAATAACAGTTAATCAGATGGCGGCAGTCTTATTTTACTGGAGAAATGGTCTGGTTCCTTCACCATGGACGTTTAAAAAGAGTAATATAGCTAACAGATATGAGATGAGTTTTGGAACTGGAGGTGTTATCAGGATAGTAGATAGAAATTTGAAGTGGAAAATGTTGCATGCCCCAGCTCAGATCGCTGTCAATAGCCTGATCAGGTATAGAGTCCCAAAGGGAGGAAAAAATGTGCCTTTGACAGGTCTTGATGCTATATCAATTGATGATTTATCTCATACAATTCAGAGGAAACACTGGAAAGAAAAATGGTGTAAAGGAAAGGATGAAACTTATTACTTAGGCCTTGAATGGATGAAAGATAGTTTTTGTAACACGAGCGTAGAGAATTTAGGTGAATGGATTTTAGGTGGTCCGAGATGGTATGAGGCTCCTGGAGAGTTTGTGAGGACAGGAATACATGGAATAAAAACAGCAGCAAATGCAGTATTTAACTTCGTTACAAAAGATATCTGGAATGGGCTATTAAATTTAAATTAAATTAAATTAGAGCAGGATGGTATGCTTTGTACGGAGAGTTAATAGTGCTAGGATTAATCTTAGTGTTCATTGTTATAAAATGTTCCTGTGCTGCTATGGGGACACGAATGTGTGCTAAAACAGTGGAAAAGGGCGATGAACTAGCAGTGTTAGAAAAGTTGATTGACTTTCAAGCTAAAGGCAACAGACATTTTAGAAGACGGAAAAAGAGTGTTTCAGAGCATCCTTTGTTATAGAGGAAAGATAGCAGAGTGGAAAAACACCTGCTATAGAAGAGCGATAGAGAGGAAATAGGAGGGGCTGCGAATGTATAGAAAATGTAGGGCATGACAAACGAACAGAAGACCACTCATCATTGAGGGGGGCATCTGATAACTGGTAGCTCAGAAACCTTGGGATATATGTAGGGATGCACCGAAATGAAATTCTTGGCCGAAGCCGAAGCCGAATAATAATGAAATGCTTGGCCGAAGGCCGAAGGCCGAATACCGAACGCGGTGTTTCGCATTTTTTCCATTTATTTTGCCAATTTTTTCACCATTACAATAATTAAATTAGTAAAAATTTGCTTTTTACTATTTTGTGTTGCTTTTCAGAGAAATAAATCAAATAACAAAAATATAATTTCAAAATATTTATTTAACACTGAACATTTTTTTAACATTCCAGCAGATATTATACAAACAAAGCACAATATAACTTAAAATAAATAAATTAGTAAAATAAAAAATATATTTTTATTTGGCCATCTTTGAAGCCCCCCCTTCTTGAATAGCCTATGTTAGGCCTATAACTGACTGCTGAAAGAATGTAACACTGTATGTCTACAACAAGATGGAGTGGGTGTCCTAGGACTGGGGGAAGCTACTTTCCTTTTCAACGTGATCTCACAGAATTCCGTGTAATGTTCACGGACTTAATTAACCTCCGAATCTGTGGTGGCATCACGGAATCGCCGAAAATTCCGTGATGGGCTCACAGAAGTGATACCAATGTAAGTCAGTGACAGGCATCAGCCGTGCTCCACACACGGAAACCCTTAGCATCAATATGCCGACGCGATTATGGGAAATTTATCGTCATCATTATTGTTCAGAACTGGGTAGGTTTAGGGTAGGGGCTGTCAGGTACTCCAGTGAAAGTATAACTGCATCGGAGTCACTCTTTTTACGTTGAACCAGTGAATCCGTGCATGGACCACGGCTGATGCATTCTGTGAACCCATCACGGAATTTTCGGAGGTTAATTAAGTCCGTGAACATTACACGGAATTCTGTGAGATCGCTGCTGCTGTTGCCGTAGCCGTAGCCGCCGCCGTGTCTTTCTCGTACTCTGCATGATGTTCGGGGTGTCTTGATTTTAAGTGATAAATTAAACTTGAAGTGCTGTACGTTTTTGCAGATGCACCCCCTCTGGACAATTCAGCAGAACAGTGTCTGCAAACGGCCGTTTTTGCCTCTTTCTCTGACACTTTAAAGTGCTTCCACACTGCTGACATGTTTGCTGCATAAAGCGCGCGCCTCTCACTCTACGCGGGTTACTATTTGATCGCGTCATTAAAAACGTCATTGTTCGGCAAAATTTATTCGGCCTTTTTACTTATTCGGCCGAATACCGAAAGTGCTTTTTTGGCTATTTTCGGCCGAATAATTTCGGTTGCCGAACATTCGGTGCATCCCTAGATATATGTGATTGGGCATATTCCAAAAATAACAAATTAAACAATACAGATATTATTTTTGAGAACCAATTGTTCACGGTAAGACCAACAGAGATCTAATATTGATAGATCTTAGTATGGCATCCAACGGGACAAACAACCAAACCACTAACGGAACGACTGATGAAGTTGGAGAAGTTCCTCAGGCAATTTCCGAAACTTTTATTCAGGTTTGTGAATGTGGCATATATTTTTTATGGATGTTAATACAAGGAATAAACAAAAATTTCTGGTGGCACATGATAACTGGATGTTTTCAATTAATTAGAATAATATTAATGAAGAGGCTTAGTAAAATTATACTAGTTTGCCATTTAATTGTGGTATCAGAAGGATGGAGTAAAATACTTGGTATTAGAGGGTTGATAGCGTTAACCTTGACCAGTATATACAAATTATGTATAGATGTGACCATGAAAGTTAACGGGAAAAAATGATTTTGTCATGTGGTGTGAAATAGCAATTATTCTGGTTGATTCAGTATACCTGATGGGGGTGTTGTTTGCTAAATATGGAAAAAAAGCTAATCTTTAGATAATTATAGGAGTTCTGACTTTGAGTGCATTTTTGCTAGGATGTTATTTAAACAACGAACATGTTCTTTTAATGGGTATAATTATTTTGATGAATAGATGGGATAAAATGAAAAAGAAACTTAAAGAGCATGTAGGGTGTTGTCAAAGAATAACAGATGTGAACTCAGCCGAACCATTCTCTGCCTAACTTTCAGGAACTGGCAGGATGGAGAGAGCTGAATCAGATAATATATGAAACATCCTGTAGAACTGAAAGAAACAGGAAGAGTCATAGGCAAAGACAAATTTGACGATAATGGTGTGTATCATATCCCTTGGTGGATCAAATTATGTGTAGTAGGGCGACAATATGAAAAACCAAGATCAAGATCAGGACGATCAGTGATAATTTTCCAATTATTCGAATTCTTAGAACAAAAAGAAAATGACGAATGGAATGGCAAAGAATTAAAGAAAGTTCTAACTATTGTGAGTACAGGTGTGTTCGGCCTGGGCTTTGTTGATGGTCCTAACTTCTTTTACAGACCTCTGTAGTGATGGTACAGGAGAAGGACGGCCGCTTGGCCTAGATGACTCTAGGGCAGTTTTTACATGCGGCCTGGTATCGGCCCAGAATCGCAGGACGATTCTTTTTCTCCCTGGTGGCATTGCGGGTCCTTGTGGATAGAGATGGGAACATCAATGAATGCCTCATGCACGATAGCCCTAGAAAACAAGACCCTCTTCCTGTATGGGAAATGAGGAGATTTGTAGAAATTACATTTTACAGAGGATGGAAAAACATTTTTGATGTACATATTGAGAAAAAATTTACAAGTGACAGAATTGGCACAACTTTTATGAAATGTGTTGAAGATAGACTACCAGTAGAAGGTCAGTTTACTAGAGAATTGGATCAGGAAATCGCAAGAGAGGGTGTCAGTTTCGGTCCTAACCTATCTGATATGCGATTTTCTGACCAACCCTCTAACAGGAACGTTAAGAAAAGGTCAGACAAAATAGAAATTGATCTTGATGATTTTTTAGTTCAAGGGATACAACGAAACTGGAGTAAGGAGGTCAAGAAACGGAAGAAGGAACGTCACAGACGGGCTCAAGAGAGATCGGGAGGACCGAAAGATCATCTTCAAGATGAAAGCAATTCTGAGGTTGATGAGGAAGCAAGAATCAACAAATAAGAGATTAATGAAAATGATATGCAAGAACTATATAAATGCTTGTTAGACTATTTGTCAGGTCCGACATTTCGTGGTGAAGACTACTCGCTGTTATTTTGGTTATTTGCTGATGAGTTATTTGTTTTTTAATAAAACGAGACCAATGCTTTGGTGATTCGTTAACTTTTTAAACAAGTCTCTGAGTGATTAATTAATAATAATTAGTTATCTGAACCTGAATGCAACCTCATCGAGCCCCAAGTGGTCCGAACTTGACTGAGCCAGAACGGTCACCGGCTGGAAAGC
The DNA here is from genome assembly GCA_029620275.1 of Acrossocheilus wenchowensis. Classification (NCBI taxonomy): domain Eukaryota; kingdom Metazoa; phylum Chordata; class Actinopteri; order Cypriniformes; family Cyprinidae; genus Acrossocheilus; species Acrossocheilus wenchowensis. Next base: position 1,146,295 of record CM056150.1, on the reverse strand, counting down.
ATCCAGAACTTCTAATAACATCCATCCAGATAAGAGGTAATTATGCAGTTGCTATTTACAAGGTACTTATGGATGATGAAGATGTGAATTATGAGTTTTTGGACCTTTAAACTGGTATAGAAACACAACAGTATGGATGCTGATTTGTACCTTTTTAAATATGTAGTTACTTTCAATCAATGTATATATATTTTATTTAGATAAAGTAATGGCGTATAAATGTTATGTTTAATATTCATAACATGAAACATAAATGAAACAGAGTGAGTTTTACAAGCCTGTTTTGACTGCACTGATTGGAGTGTTTTTGAAGCTGCTGCCACCGATCTGGGTGAGCTCACAGATACTGTAACATCCTATATTAGTTTCTGTGAGGATATATGCATTCCTACCAGGACTTATTTAACATTCAACAATGATAAGCCATGGTTTACAGCAAAACTCAGACATCTTCGTCAGGCCAATGAGGATTCCTACAGAAATGGGGACAGAGTCTTGTACAATCAGGCCAGGAACACACTGAATGAGGAGATCAGAGTGGCTAAAAGGACCTACGCTAAAAATCTGGAAGATCAGTTCACTTCCAATAACTCAGCTTCAGTGTGGAAAGGTCTAAAAGCCATCAAGTACAGGACACCATCCCCCAGCACGGAGGTGAATCAACAACTTGCTGATGACCTGAATGAGTTTTATTGTAGATTTGAAACCCCCCACACCTGTCCTGACTATCTCTCTACACAACCGTTAACACCTCCAGGAACCCCCCTCTCCCCCACTCCTGCACCTCAGATCAGTGAAGAAGATGTGTGCCAGGTCTTCAGAAAGAACAAGAGAAGGAAGGCACCAGGCCTAGACGATGTGACACCAGCCTGTCTGAAAACCTGTGCTGACCAGCTGGCCCCCATCTTTTCACAGACTTTCAATAGATCTCTGGAGCTGTGTGAAGTCCCTGCCTGCTTCAAACTCTCCACCATCAAAAAAACCCAAGATAACAGGACTACAGACCTGTGGCACTAACATCTGTCGTCATGAAGTAATTCGAAAAACTGGTTCTGACTTATCTGAAGGACATCACTGGACCCTTACTGAACCCCCTGCAGTTTGCTTACTGAGCAAACAGATCCGTGGATGATGCAGTCAACATGGGACTGCATTACATCCTGCAACACCTGGACAAATCAGGGACTTATGCGAGGATCCTGTTTGTGGACTTCAGTTCGGCCTTCAACACCATCATCTCACCACTGCTCCAGACCAAACTAACCCAGCTCTCTGTCCCTAGCTCTATCTGTCAGTGGATCACCAGCTTTCTGAGAGATAGGCAGCAGCTAGTGAGACTGGGGAAATCCACGTCAAACAGCCGCTCCACCAACACTGGAGCTCTACTCCCTGTACACCAACTACTGCACCTCTAAAGACCCCTCTGTCAAGCTCCTGAAGTTTGCAGACGACGCTACATGAAAGACGACACTCGGTCTCATCCTGGATGGTGACGAGTCTGCCTGCAGATAGGAGGTTAAAGAGCTGGCTGTCTGGTGCAGTCTTAACAACCTGGAGCTTAACACGCTCAAAACAGTGGAGATGATCGTGGACTTCAGGAGAAATCCCCCTGCACTCCCCCCACTCACCTTCATGAACAACACTGTGGCTGCAGTGGAGACATTCAAGTTCCTGGGATCCATCATCTCTCAGGACTTGAAGTGGGACACTCACATTGACTCCATTGTAAAAAAGGCCCATCAAAGGTTGTACTTCCTTCGCCAGCTGCCCACTCTACAATAAATGTGTACATCCAGAGTGAGGAAAAGGGCTTAGGAAATCACTCTGGATCCCTCACATCCAAGTCATTCCCTTTTTGAACTTTTGCCATCTGGCCGTCGCTACAGAGCCCCCAGGCAATCTACCTTATTAACAGTTAAATGTTCCCCACATTATGCAATAAAAATGTGCAATAACCTTATATTTATTTGTTAATACCTCCATCCTAGCACATCCCAGCATCTCCTTCTGTTCTATTCCATTCTATCATCTATAGACCCTTTTTGCGCCGACGTCACGATTAAGTCACCGCGCTAGCTGGAGGCAAAACAAAGGGAAAACTGGAGGCGGCCCATTCAAACCAGCGCAGATTCGGCTGTATAAGGAGCTTAAAATATCATCTTGTTGTGATGTTGGATGCAAGAATCGACGCAGTACATTCTCCAATTTAAAATTTTAACGCATACAACTGTGGTTAAACGAGATAAAACGAGCGGATTGGACAGAAACGATTGTCAAAAATGCCTGCGTTTGCAGCACACACTTCTTATCAGAAAAGGTTAAATAAAGTACTGTCTTTTCTTGTTATGGATTATGGTTTGTGTTGCGTGTCTAAAGATGTCTTATGCATCTCACAACTATGAAATAATGTCTGTGTGCATGTGTGTAAAACAACAAACTGACAAATAATATGGTTAATCATCTGTAATATACATTGTTGTGATTGATAGTGGCTGGACTTTCTAAGAACTTAGTAAGAAATAATAATCAAATACAGAAAGTTCAAAATTAATTTCTGGAAATTTTATTTCTAGAAACTATTCACATCTTCCATTAAATGTACTGTATGTAAAGTATTGTAAATTTAACTTAAATAATTTACAGGATGTATATACTTTAAAATAATTTGGCCATGATACATACATCTTCAAATAATATATCCATTGAATGTTTAACTTTTTGTATTTTGGCCCAGTTCACTTTCATGTAACGTTAGCTGTAAAAATAGCCTGCTGAAGTTGAAATATATATACATCTTAATGACTAGATAGACACAGGTGAGTTTCTCTTTACTACTCGTTAGGTTTCCGTAACGTTATGTGACTCAATCGGAGGTAACGTTAATCCTGTCAGATCGTCCATCCATGGTCGGCCAATCTGACTTTGTCCGTTAAAGTTAACTTATTTAAATAACAATCATGGTCCTGCACAGTGAGTGACCTTACATATGCAGGTAAAATCGGATGTTCTCCAGCCATTGTTAAAAAAAACAAGGTAAACAAACCTCATAGCTAGCGTTAGTGAAGCGGTCAGTGGAATCTTTCTGCCTCCACCTAAGCCCCGCCCACAGAAAAACATCACAATGTTTACTAACAGAAAAAGGGTCTATAGCACAACTGTACATACAATTTATTTACTTTTCATTTTTTGTCTTGTCTGTGTGTTTTTGTCTCTGTGAACTGGAAGCTTATGTTACTAAAACAAATTCCTTGTATGCGCAAGCATACTTGGCAATAAAGCTCTTTCTGATTCTGATTCTGATGTTTCAATCATATCTTAAGTCTGGATTGTTGTAGGAAACGCGTTTGAGCCGTGTGCTTTCCATTCAGCGTCCCGTTGCTAAGAGACGCGTCCGAACTCTCGCTAGTTACTCATTCAACACTCAACATAAACTTAAAAACTTTGTCAAAAACAAAAAACAGAAAAGCTGGAATCTTGTTAGATTTATTTGATAAATATAATTTATTATAATTTCTTACTTATCCCCTGTTTAATTTGTATTAATTAAAATGGATGGTTTAAAGATTGATTTTGTTTATTTTGTTCTTTTGGTTTTATATATGTTTGTTTTATTTACTTTTTGTTATCTATGTATGTCTAAGCCCCGCTTATAATGGCTTTTTGAATGTAAGTTGTATGCCAATTTGTTTAGTAAATTTGTAATATTTTTGTTATATTATAAAAATAAATAAATAAAAGCTGGAGCTGCTTTTCTAATGCGAGTTTGAATGGATCATGAAATGGATCTTCGCATCAGACAATATTTATCAAAAGCTCAGGAGAAAGGAGGTAATGATGTGTTTATTAGTCGATAATTCATTAAATGCGCTGATTTTATTATCTTATATTTAGTTTTATTATCTTAAATTAAAAGTGCTTTCATAAGGGGCTAGTTGTCACATAGAGAATGTCAAAGTACACAAATGCTTGTTTTCTCTAGCAGTGTTTTGTTAAAATATCTCTTATTGTCTTAAAATATAATGTTATTATAGTGAATTATGTCTTTAAAAATGATGTTTTTACAATATTTCACATTTCTTGTGATATTAAAGCAAGAGTCTGTATAATAAAGGCAGATCTCAGTAAATGTGATGTTTGTGTATTTGTGTTGTTGTCAGATGCTGTGTATGTGAGGAAAGCGTATGAGCTGATCCGAGCTTCAGCTCCAGCAGCGTCTGATGGCAGATCTCTGTCTGAGCTCCGTGTGCTGTGTGCTGAACAATCTCTACAGGTGCCGTCAGAAACCATACAGCACATTCTGACATATTAATCAGACAGACTTTCTGCTTTCTGCTTCATTTCAAGCAGAACTGTGCCATTTCTTAACTTTAAGTTTACCTGAATTCACTCTATTCACTCTACACATGCTTGAATTATTCATCACTATAGTTTATGATAGTTTCATTTATTTCAGTAATTAATTTAAGGTGGCAACTGTTTATTATACCCAGTATGTAAGTTCAATCCATGTCCACTTGTGTGAGATACAAGCTTGAATGTCAGTTTTTGTTTTAAAAGATCAGGATGAGTGTGTTTCTTTATCAGATTTTTCTCAGTAATGGATGCTCTGCAGTGAATGGGTGCCGTCAGAATGAGAGTCCAAACAGCTGATAAAAACATCACAATAATCCACAGCACTCCAGTCCATCAGTTAACATCTGGAGAAGACAAAAGCTGAAACAAATCCATCATTAAGAGGTTTGTAACTAAAATACGAGTCTATAATCCATAATAACGCTTCCTTCAGTGAAAAAGTGTTCTGGACTGAATCAGGAGAGAAATCTGCAGATCAAGCAGCGTTTACAAGACAAAACAGCTCTAAACAAATATGTGGCTGGATTTTGATGTGAGAGACAACAGCAGATGTACTTTTTCACTGGAGGAAGCGTTATTATGGATTATGTTTTTATCAGCTGTTTGGACTCTCATTCTGACGGCACCCATTCACTGCAGAGCATCCATTGCTGAGACACTGATGCAGTGACACATTTCTACAAATCTGATGAAGAAAGAAACTCATCTACATCTCATACGGCCTGAGGATGAGCACATTTTTAGCACTTTTTTATTTATTTATTTTTTTTTTTTCAGGATTAAAACTTAACATTGGCAATTGTGAAATTATTTGCCCCTTAAAACTGCATACAATATTCCAATCAAGTCAAGTGTTAAATATTTAGGCATACACATTTCTAAAGATGAGATCATGATGGAAAAGCACAATGTCTGGGACAGATGGAATGAATGCAGAGGCAGACTTGATGCATGGATGCAACTGGATTTGTACATTTTTGGACAGAATTTAACTAAAATGGTGAGATTGGCTGGGTGCATCTACCCTGCATCTTGTCTTTCTATTTCTGACAGAGATTTTAAATACTATCAACCAAATTAACTTTAACTTTGTATGGAGAAAACGTGTATTATATTAGAGAGCACAACTTACACAAGACTATGTAAATGGTGGATTGCAAGCCTTTTTCTTGTATAAATGAAGGTTGAAGGTTAAATGGCTTAAAAATTTTATGACAAATAAAAATAATTTTAGTTTTTGTATTCCTAGAGGTTTTTCAGAAAATTGGGTGGAATTGATTTCCTGCTAAGATGTGATTTTACTGATTTTACCAATCAAATTATCTTCCTTTCACCGACAGGTTTTGCCGTATTGGAAATGATTATATAATCACAATTTCACTCCACACAGAACCCCAATATGGAACAATAGGTGTATTCTATTTAGATATAAGTCTCTATGTATTCTTGATTGGCTTAAAAATGGTGTTTGGTCAGTTCTTCACTTAATGAATGAGGATGGGAGTTTGTTATCCTTCAGTGACTTCTGTTCTAAATACAGTTTACACTGTGAACGTAAACAATTTGAGCACGTTTTAAATGCCATTCCAAAAAGTTTTATAAATCTAGTCCAAAACACTTGTGTTATATATCAGATGGATCATGTGAACTCCCATCACTTCTCTTTAATGGTAACGACCTCAAAGCAATGCTTCCCAACAAACTTATTCGCTCGTTTCAATTCTGTACTATATCTGACATCTTTATACCATATTTTTAACAATATTTTGCAAGTTTATGATAAGCCAACTATTTAAAAAAATGCAGACTCAGTATATTAGCTTTCCAGTGGCTTTTAAAGCAAAGGAAACTCATTTTAAAATATTTAAAGGTACATATCCTTCATCTGAGTTTTTAAGACACCGGTTTAACTTTGAAGAAAATGCCTGTATTTTCTGTCAGTTTGACAGAGAGACAACTGATCATCTTTTCTTTTTTTGTGTGTATTACAATATTGGTTGGAAACAAAAATTCAGTCACTGCCCAATTTTGTTCGAAAACACATTTTGTTCGGAATACAGTTAGATGATAAAAAGAATGATTTTTTCATTAATATCATGTTGATTCTGGACAAATTTCTCATAAATGCAAATGTATGAAGACGAAACCTTATTTTTCTGTTTTTAAAAGAGACTTTATTTATAATTACTTTCCATCACTGGAATACATGAAAAGTAAAAAGGCCCGAAAACTTGTTGGAATAATAAGAGTTGATACACTTTTTAAATATTTATTTGATTTTTTCTCTCTATTACAATCTATGTAATTATATTGGTCTGTTTTGTCTGATGAATATGTGTTTATTCACATTTATCAGTGCCATTGTAGATGTATATTCTGTTAAATATGTTCAATAAAAAAGGGGGAAAAATAAAGTCCCTGCTGTTCAAAAAAAAAGAACTCAACGCGGCATGACGTCAGCTTCTCATTCTCTATACTCTTTGCTTTTACCTGAACCTTGTTTTCCTAACAACAAACAGAGAACGGCAGAGCAGTGCAAACATTTACAATACTGGGGAATAGTGATCGGTTTCTGAAGCCTGTCACGAAGCATTTAAACATCTGCTTTGGTGTCTGGTTTGTTATGCACGGTTACACATGGAAAAAACATAGGCTATAGATGAAATTGATAATAAATGTAGAAAAACCTGTGTTATTTTAATGCGGCATTAAAATAAAAGAACTGGAGAATGTATGTGTCGTCACTGGCAGAGGAGGAGCAGGTGACCAGTGTTGCCAGATTGGGCGATTTGGATTTGATTGTGCGAGTAAAAATTGGCTTGAGCGGGTGGACAAAACTTGGGCTGGTTTGAGGTCAGTTTGGCGGTTTCCAAACATATAAATTGTATAAGCTAATTGGTTAAGAAACAAGCCCAAGTGTGCAAGTACTGCATCTAATCAGTCATCACGTTACTAAACACACACACACACACACACATTATAATGCCTAAATATAAGTTACTTGGTAAAAAGTGGGAGAGTGTTTTAACTCTTAAAACGTGAATTAACTCTGTTGAGGGAGAGATGACACGAAGGCTCTATATATGCTTGAAAGCTGCTGGACTTGTTAGTTTTGACTGTGCAAAGTTCTGTAATGTTCTACAATATACTTCACAAAAGACTTCCTCTATTTCTGTGTGAAGTTAAAGTGCGACACGAAGGTAAGCACATTATTGTTGTTGTTAATTTGTTTTAATTGTCAGATTATCATACAGTGGGCATCATTGCACAATAAAACAAATACTAATACTACAGCAATAAATATTATGTATTAGCAGTCATACATCCTTTTTTTCGGCTCCATAAAGATACCGTTTGGATTCCATTTCTACTACAATTTCACTTTAATCTCTCTATAATTCTATCATTCTTTCATTTCAATTCCAAAATCTGCACACAAAATCTGAACTGTAACTATAAAAGTTTTCAGATAAACTTTTCTTGGTCAGAAATTATAAAAAACACTAAGGTTGCTGTGCCTGTTTGTAGATCTGCACAATTTGGCAGAAAAATTTGTTGTTTTTATATTTCAATATGACTACTAATAATTAATTTATAGTTATAACACATTATTTTTACAGTTAATGTTTTGGGTGGTTTTTTTGTTGGAGTGGGTGGGTTTTTGTGAGGTTTTGGGTTCAATCAAGGTCGTTGGATCCGTCTCTGGTGACTTGGAGTGAAATTGGAATAGAGATTTGACTTTATCAGAGGATTTTTTTTTAACGGATTTATTGGATTTATCATTAGACGCTGGTAGTACGTTTTGAGGGAGAAGGGGGAGTAAAGAAAACTGACCCGTTAAAACTTACTAACATCATTAAAGCACAAGTAGAAGTAAAATATGCAAGAGTACTGGGAGATGGAAACTTGCTTATTGGATGTAGCTCTGAGAAACTGATGGAGAAGGCAAAGAGAATGAGCCGTGTGGGAAAAGTTAAAGCAGCAAAAGTGGTAAGAGTTGGAGGGTAAAAGCTGAGAGTTGTGAAGGAATAATGGCAGGAGTTCCTCTTACGGTGGGTATGAAGGAGCTAATAGAGAATGTGAGGATGCGAAATGGATCAGTTAAATCTGCTAAAAGAATGACAAGAGGACTTGACAAAAACGAAACCGAATCTGTTCTGATTGAATTTGACTGTAAGAACCTCCCTAAAGAGGTATATTTTGGTTATATTAATCATTTGGAGCTAGTAGGATTAAAGTGGAAGAAGTAAGAGATGAGCTTAATGTGCAGTCAAGTCAAGATCCAACACGGGCGGATTGATAATATTAATTATGTTAATCCTTCAATGAAATGTGAGAAGTTTAATTGCAAATGGACAAGATTTTAAGCAATTTATAGCTAGTAGAGAGAAAAAAACAGAAGTAGTATATGTCCAAGAAACTTGGCTAAAGCCTAATTTGGATTTTGGATTTTAAGTGGATATATAACAATTAGACGAGATAAGAAAGAGGGTGGAGGGTGTGTTACATTTGTTAAGCAGGGAATTCCTTATAGAATTATAAGCATGGGAAGTGATCAAGAATATGTGGGTATAGAGATTTGGGGAGGAAAAATAAAACTATCAGTCATAAATTACTATAATCCATGTTAAAACCTTGAATTGAACAAACTTATAGAAATAGGGGGACGGGATGAGAACAGTATTGTATGGTGTGGGGATTTTAATGCACACAGCACATTGTGGGGATGTGGAAAAACTGATAATAATGGTTTAGTGTTAGAAGAGTTATTGGAAGAAAGAGAATTAGTGTCTAAATGATGGAAATAAGACACAGATTGATATTAGGACAGGAAAGGAATCAGTACCATGGTGGAATGATAATTGTAAAACAGCAGTAAAAAACAGAAATAAAGCTTTCAAGTTATTGAAAAGAACTAATCATTTCCAGCATATGATACAGTATCAACATTCTCAGGCAGTTGTAAGAAGAACAATTAGGCAAACAAAGCTGATATATTGGAGGGAATTTTGTGGTTTAATTGGAAGTACTACTCAGATAGGAGAAGTTTAGGGGATGATTGAAAAGATGAGTGGGGATGTAAGAGAGTGGAGTTATCCTGTGTTAAATGATGGAGATAAAGATGCAGTTACTAACAAAGAAAAAGCAGAGATGTTGGTGGATGAATTTGTTAATATTCACAGATCAAACAATTTGTCAGTGGAGGGAAGGAAAGGTAGAGAGAGCACCAAATCTAAGGAAGCTTTAAAAAAGTCTTTGAGGATGATCTAAATGTCCCTTTTAATATGGGAGAAGTAGAAAGAGCATTAGTTAAAACTAGGAAAACGGCAACAGGAAAAGATAAAATAAGCTATATCATGTTAAAACAATTAAGTACAGAAAGTAAGGAAAAATTACTGTTATTTAATAAAATATGGGAAGAAGGGAAACTCCTGAGAGTTGGAACGAAGCAATAATTATCCTGATAAGGAAGCCAGGAAAAGATGCTAGTAAGCCGTCAAATTATAGACCTATAGCATTAACATCGCATATTTGCAAATTGATGGAAAGAATGGTTAATGAGAGATTAATGCATTTTTTTGGGGGGAAAAAAAGTGTTTGATAACGAAATTTCAAAGTGGGTTTAGGAGAGGAAGGGGCACGATGGATGCAGTGTTGTGTTTAGAGGACGCTGTAAAGCTCAAATTAATAAAGAATCTGTGATAGCAGTATTTTTTATGTTGAGAAGGCATATGATATGGTATGGAGAGAGGTTAATGATTAAACTACACAAAATGGGAGTAAGAGGTAAAGTTTTTAATTGGGTTTTAGATTTCCTAAAAGGAAGGTCCATTCAAGTTAAAATAGGAACAGATATTTCAAATAAGCATAAGGTAGAAAATGAAACACCACAAGACAGTGTTATAAGTCCTACACTTTTTTCCGTTATGATAAATGATATATTTAATAATGTATCGAATGGCATGAATAGATCATTGTTTGCAGATGATGGGGCGCTTTGGAAACGTGGGAAAAATGTGGAATATGTAGTTAAGAAAATACATCAGGTTGAGATGTGGGGAATGAAATGGGGTTTTAAGTTTTCTGCTGAAAAATCTAAAGTGATGGTTTTCTCTGGAAATAAAAAATAAAGATATTAAACTGAAATTGTATAGGAATAATTTTGGAAAGAGTTGAGAGTTTTAGTTTTTTGGGGGGTCTGGTTTGATTCATGAATAACATGGAGATCACACATTAAACAAGTAGAGGATAAATGTAAAAAGGTATTTAACATTATGAGGTGTCACTCCATACATTTCTATAAAGATCCTCGAAGTAGAAAGTAACTGTGTGGTATTTGTCAGTTTAATTTACCGCGCGAGCTCATATCACTCTATTTAGATGAGATAGTAACAATCAATATACACGAAACTTGATTTAGACCGACTGGAAATAACACACAGCTCTTCATTCAAAGAGCGGGTTCATAAGAGTTATTTGTTCATAAATTGGACACTGAAATTGTCCAATAAGGTCCAGCTCAATAGTGTCATGTTCGTAAACTGAACTACATGGTGGATCAGTACATAGTATAACAGTTTTCATGTTTTAATAGATTAAAAAGATTCATATTGAGTTCGGTGTAATACACTATCATGTGTTTTCTGTGTGAGTTAAACAAGTAAAGAGTGCTGCTGCAGAAATCTACTTTTGCTCCGTATTGTACTGTACACGTATTTAGGTAAGAACTGTCATTCACATAGATTGTCTATCCTAGCTTTTAATTGTTATATTGGTTTTACATTTAGTCAGGCCTGGATGAAAACCTGCTTAAAGAGAGAGACATTAACTGGGAGATAAAGCCTGGTGCTGATGTACGGTCGGCTAAATGAAGAACTGTAAAACTGAAAAACCTCAGATGATGCTGAAAAGACTGTCAGCTCAGCTTCAGTAAGTATGCTCTTTTTGCCAATTTTTTTATATATATTTATAAAAGAAAAACAGAAACAAAGACTGGACAGCATTTAATGCAGCAACTAATTAAACATAAGTCCACAAGAAAACAGGTGAAAAATAGTAGGCTAAATACTATAAAACCGTCAATTCCAGATTTTCAAAACACAATACCACAAAAGACAATGAATGTTTATGCTGCTTATGTATTTTTTCAAGGCTCCTGTAAATGAATCAGTTCAAGAAATGCAAAGAAGAATAGAAGAAAACAACGGCTCAGAGAGGAACTTGAAAACTGTAAGAGACAAATTACTGAGATCTCGAGTCACGTCTTTCAGGTTTTTATATTTATATTTTATCTAAACAAAAACCTCACAAAATGAGGACTATTATAAAGCAGTTACAGTAAAAAGTAAACAATATGCTCTCTAAGAAGTTGATGCAGTTGTTAGAGTCAATATTTACCTGATCTTAATGACTTTGATCTGTCAATACAGTCAGGCTGATCAGTTCATTTAGATGTTACCACATACAGTTCTCCAGTGAAGTGCAGACATGATGCAAGTGTTGTAAATGGCAGCTTCATTGATTACACTCTGTAGCCTATCATTTTAAACATAGTCTGAAGTCTCTAGTATATATAAATATATTCAAAGCACCTTTCATATTTCTCTAAATTGTTTATATAAATAATTAGTTTTGATTCAGAGATTCCTGGATTCTCGATGAGCTGAGAAGGCTAAGGACAGAGGCACGACCTCAAACTGAAAGTGAGGTAAATAGAAAATTGTATATATGTTATATTTCCACGCCCCGAAACGTGACGCTGAATGAAATGAACTGTGATTGGTTGTTTGACATGTCGGTCAAGCGGCCTCATGGGCGGGGCTTAGCCAATGAAAGCTGCCATGGATTCCAGACCATAAGCCATCAGTCTGAAGCTCTGGCTACGCGAGACAATGCTTTCTCTGAAGTGGACACAAGATCTCTGAGAGAGGCTGCTCACGACAAATGATCAAATGAGCGAAAGCTTAATTGTGAGATGTTAATGTTTGAATACTGTGAATTTGCATTTTCATGCTTTGTTTAATTGTGCCTTATATTGTTTTTTTGTGTCTTATATTGTTTTTTTGTGTCATATACCCTAGTTTGTAGTGTACACAGATGATGTTGTTACACATGGTGAATAAATGTTGAAATGTAATATGGCAGATGTAGTATGGTGTGTCACATTTTTGTATTTGTAACTTTTTTAAGATTATGACAAGTATGCTTGAAATACCAAAGGTTTATGACAGAAAAATATGGTTTTCTTGCAGGAATATCATAGCAAATTAAGTGTTACCATAAAAAACCCTGCAAACTTATCACAGGATTACCACAAAAATATGACAAAAGGACCACAGGACTATTACAGGAAAGCCAGGTATTACTGCAGAAATATGACAGTAGGAATATCACAGATATATTACATACAGTTCAAAAATTCTGTGGTAAAGTGTCCCAAAAAAACAACACAATAATGTTATCCACGTTATATTTCATCTGCAGCAACACTGTGAACTTTTATAATGATATGTTTGCTCATTAACTTTTGGGGGTAAAAGGCCCCTCTTGCCATCTCATACATTTATAAGATTTTTAAACAAAATAAACAACTTGAATGATTTATTTTCACACAAAATCTGTTGCTCCATTAATGTTTAATGCAATATATTTGTTTCTGCAATTATACATTTTACACGCAGTGAATAGCACATTTTTTCTTAAGGTGGGCCTTTAGCCCCGTTGTATCCTACATACTTTTAGGGCATAGTATAAGTACGCGAATTAGGATGCAGCACATATGATCGAGGGTCAGTGTTTTTTTGTTTTCTTTTTTTTTTTAATAATCGAGGCTCAGTGTCGCGCGCAGTGGAGAATGCGTGTGACGTCACTGGCAGAGGACGCGCAGGTGAGTCGCTGCAGGTGACTTCCGCTTTCACTTTTCTCCTGAAGGAGGTGTGTTATTTGATATCTTTGTTTTTAAGCGAATGAAGTGGTTTCGCTGCTGTTTCGTGTTGTCTGTGGTTGATTTCAGCGTTTGTGTAACACAAGAGTAAGATTGTGTGTTTGAGTGAACTCTCAGGATCGTTCAGCTGAATGATTAGTTTGAGTAAGTGTTGGAGATCTCACTCTTCATCATGAATCACACACAAACACCCCGAGATCAAGAGCTTTCTCCAGGATGCAGGTACTTTACATACACACTATATTAACCCGAAACAAAACATAAAGAGACATCAGAAAATTCATGTATTGCTATTTCGATCTTATTATAACACAAATAATACAAATTCGTGATTTTTATGTATTTTCTTAAACATGACTTTTATTTTTTATTGTAATGTTTGTATCCTCGTTGCCTCTTTGCGAGTATAAACTGATTTAAAACAGAAAGCTTGTTTGGAAACGTGTTACAGCAGTTTAGCTACATTTTTAAAACATTTATTGTCAAATCATGTTGAAACAATAATGTCTATTTATGAATATATTAGCCTACTGTATCATATTTTATACACAAATTTCTAGGGCCTATAAATTATGAATATAATAAAAGGTTTGCTGCTAAACCTGTTATATCTACTTCATGCCCTCTGACTGATAGTTCATGCATTATTTTATCAAGTAAAGTATTTTTGTTGTGAAATCTTTGTTGTTCATGTATATTGTGTAAATGTAAGAATAACTTCTATTGTTAGTAATAATTCAAGATGACTCAATAATCACTGAATTGCATTGAATTGCATATATGAGCTATAAAAACCTGATGTATGAAATACGATACTAAACAAAAACACAAGCTATATATTTTGTATATTTTTATATATAAGTTTGCATGTGTTTTTGTTGAGAATCTCATTTCATAGATACATATACATATGTACAACATTTGAAGTGGATCAAAAAAGTTCATCAAAGACAAGAACGCATTTTGGTTTTCAACTTTGATGAAAAGTTGTGATCCACTTCAAATGTTGACTACTGTGTGTGTGTGTGTGTGTGTGTGTGTGTGTGTGTGTGTGTGTGTGTGTGTGTGTGTGTGTGTGTGTGTGTGTGTGTATGCCTGAAAAATAATCCATGCATTATTCAGCTAAAACTAAAATCAGTATTGCTAACTAAATGAATAAACGATTGACAATAAATGATCATTTAAGGGTTTGAAGTATTGAACTGATTTTCTGAAATAGGCTACAGAGTCTAAAGCAGGGCGTCAAACTCAGTTCCTGCAGGACCACATCGCTGCAGAGTTTCGCTCCTGATTAAACACACCTGATCCAGCTAAACAGGTTCTTCAGGCTCATCTGAAAACTAGATGTTATGTGTGTTACGCTGCGTTCAACTCCTTCTAGGACGTTCATACTTACGAGTTGAGAAGTCATAATTACGATGTCAGGTGTGTTCAAGTCACTTTGGTCGGAACAAGATAGTGATTTAACTTTTCTAAATAAAATTAAATTATTTTTTTAACTCTACATCTACAAAATGATGAATAATGTGCATCATGTTTTTGCTTGTTACTGTTTTAAAACAATTTATGAATTTATGAATACAATGTAAATGAATCATTACATATTCTATAGTAATTGTACAATAATATAATATTTTATGTATGTAACTTATACTTTTATTTTACATTACAAAAAAAAAAAATACATATATTCCTTTCAACAAATTTACCGTTAATAGAGACACTGTATATCTATAGTCTTTAGCTGTGTTCATTGCATCTGACATGTTTTTTTACTGATACGCCCCCAACTCAGAAACTCAGGGCTTAAAGAAAATTGTGAGTCTCTCACTCGTAAAAACGACTTTGTGGCGTTCATGTGTGTTCAACTCGTAAAGATGATCTATCTGACATGACTTGAATGCACCATTAGAGCAGGATTGAAACTAAACTCTGCAGAGCTGTGGTCCTCCAGAAACTGAGTTTGACTCCCCTGGACTAAAGTCTATAGACCACAGAGTCTATATGTAAAACATATCTTGATTTATAGCCCTAAAAGTGTGACGAAGCCCCTGAGATACAAACATGTACAGGCAGAAAAAAATGTATTCATATCAACATAAACATAATAAGCTAACACTTAACAACCTTTTAAGCATGTAAGTCCCCTGCAAAAATTGGAAATATGTGAAAAACTTTTATATGAGGAAGAGTGATGTTTTTAAATGCTGCCTGTGAGCGAAACAAAGAATGAACAAAGTCACCAGATCTAAATGTTCACAAAAAAAAGCACATTTTCAAGGTTTTTTTTTTTAAAGTTAAGAATGAGAATTTTATTTAAAACAATAAGACCATAGAACCTCCTTCTGAAGGTTTTTTTAAAGATAATATATATATATATATATATATATATATATATATATATATATCATATCATATTTTTTTTCCTTTATTAAAATGAATTTCATCATTAAATCTGTTCAGTAGAAAAGATCAGAGCCAGAGCTGTATGATATTTATATCGTGTTTTTGTTCTAGATTATGTATTCATGTTATTATGGCAGATAGACTATAAAAGTCTATGTATTCTGTATCAGCATAGTAAAGATGAATTTGATTTTGTTTAAAATCAAAGGTTTTGTAAGGGTTTTATCCTTTATTTATACATTTTAGCTTTAGGGAATCAAATCATAGAAATCCGACTTTGGTCGGATTAATTGATATTAATCACCAATGTATAGATTAATTGATATTAATCCAAAAGGTACAATTTATACCTTATTAACGGCTCGACCAGCAAGTATTAATACAGTATAGATTAGCAATTCTTCATATTGTTGATAATAATACAGAATTGATTGGGAAATCTCTGAGCACAGGTAACACGATCTATGGCAAATAACTAAAGATTTGAAAATCACGGCACCAGACTATTCATTAAAAATGAATCGAGAGTTTATTTACTATTCTAGGGTACAATACAAACAAAACACATACACACACACATATACACACACTATGGCAAGATCAAAGCAGTTTGAAGAAAGTTAAGCTATTCTCTTTTCCCGAGAATAAAGACGACCTTAGGACATCACAAACAGAAGACTCGACTTATGGTTATCTTTTAATATTCATTCAATTCAAACTTCAGCGAATTAGAGATTTGTTGTTTTACTTGCTTTGAAGTTGAGTTGAAGGCTGTACTTTTTGAGGGAATCCCCGACTTTCGCTGATGTGTGGTCGCGTGATGTCACTCGGGATTCCTCCTTTTGGATTTGATGCTTCCTGGTAGCGCGCGAATAGCAAGGCTTTGAAGTTCTTTGCAAGTTTGGTAAGACGTGGACAGATTGTTGAAGTCTTTTTTAGATGATCAGCCAGGTGTTTCACAGCACGATCAGGAGGGCAACGCCCAGACTTTCAGCCAAGTTTCCTTGCAGGTTTTCACCAGTTGTTCCACCCGTTATCTTTGTGTTTCTCCCACTAATTCAGAGTTGGGGTGTCTGTTTTATCGGACAGAATTAAGTCCATCCTATTCACTGTCTGACCCAATCACATTGTCTCTGTAGGGCGGAGCCCCGCCCAGCACAACTTCTTTTCGTGCATACATTATCTGCCAATAAATGTCATCTGGAGCAAATATCCTAGCAGATTTCTTTGAAGTGTTATAATCACACCTTATGATACTAAAAGTCAACATTCATCCTTTTCAACGTATTGTAATAAAAATAACGTATAATTCAATACCAAACATGAGATAGTTGTCATATTGAATACCTATAATTTTACCTACTAAACGGGTTAAGTCATAGATTAAAAATATACTGAGTTCTAATAACTACAACAAGATAAACGAAACATAGAATACCACATTCAAATATATATTGTCTCTTGAGTATATTGTTTTAATAGCAGCAGTCTTTTCTGGATTGTCCTTTTGGGCAAAGTCCATAAAAGTTTGGAAGAAACTTTGTATAACTAGAGTTCCTTTGTTGTAAGAGAAAAGAGGCGGCTTTCTCCTGGAATGCAGGAGACCGAAGCTGAGGTCGTGAGGTCATGAGGAGTATCACGTTGTGTGGCTCTGGTGATCTTCTTTGCTGAGACGAAGTTGTAAGTCAGTCAATTTTCTGTTTATCGGAAGGTAGTTTATGGTAAGCGGGGTCGCAGTATCGCGAACGCTCTGGTTCTGGAGCTTCTCCAAAGGAGTAATTATTGGTTGTTAAACTCCAAACAGATGTAGCGCGGACATGTCATCCTCACCTTATGTTTTACGAGTCTCTCGAGGTGGTAAGGAGAGTATGGCCGGACGCTAGTCATAGAATTGAAGCGTTTTGTTGGTCATTTGCAACTTTTACGACACTGCGATGGAGAGTGAGATTCCGTGGAATGTTCTTAAGTTAAACTCATGTGTGTGCCTTCTTTTCGACCAGGTTCTACAGTTTGTATTAATACAGTAATTGAAAGGATTGTTTGTTATAGTTCAGTTGATCAGAAGAGATCAGAAGCAGAGTCCAGCTGTGTGTCTATGAAGAGTGACGAGTCTATAGGTCATCCACAACATCTCAAGTACAATATTTCATTAACGGACAAAAATTGAAATATTGGTTTGTTTTATCATGTGATTATTTCATCTGATATTTTATCATTTGCTCACACTCTCTGTTATAGTTCAGTTCATCAGAAGAAATCAGAAGCAGAGCCCAGCTGTGTGTCTATGAGGAGTGATGCTTCTATGCCTCCCCCAATTAATTTTAAGAGTGATGACACAAGGTTTAACCTCAGGTATTAATTTTTATTTTTTTTTTGTAAAAGATATGATCATAGTAAGATATTTTTAAATTAAACTGTCATAATTATACAGCACTATAATAAATAAATATGAGCAGAAGTCGAAATGCAGTAAATGTAAAATGAAACCAAGCAGATATAGAGCACAGAGTAGAATTATTTATTTACATTTATTTAAATAGTATTTAATTTTTACAGTTGTGACCTTGAGCGGGTGCATTTTTAATAAAGTCACAACTGTTATTAAGTTATCTGGAAAAATGTCACCAATGTCAGAGTGTTTGATTCTTGATTCAAGGTCAATCCTGCAACACAGATCAGTAACAAAACCCGTCTGTAAGAAATATGACCAGCCTGTGAATCAACCACAAGACACGTATCCTGGTGTAAGGTAAACATTACTCATTTACATCATTAATAACTGACACATTTCATAAACCCTATGATATGTTCAGTGTCTCATAACAAAAAATTAATTTTTCTCTGTACATTTACCTCTGTAGCTCATGTAATAATGTGGTATTTTAATTTTCCAGTCATGAAGTTCTCAACACGTTCAGATCAAATCTGCTGAAGAAGTTTGAGCGTCTGTATGAGGGAACAGCGACGCAGGGAAACCCAACACTCCTGAATGAGATCTACACAGAGCTCTACATCACAGAGAGTGAGAGTGGAGAGATCAGTAATGAGCATGAGGTGAGACAGATTGAGACACGATCCAGAAGATCAGCAACAGAGGACACAGCCATCAAATGCAATCACATCTTTACACCTTTACCTGGACAAGACAAAGCCATCAGAACTGTGCTGACAAAGGGAGTCGCTGGCATTGGAAAAACAGTCTCTGTGCAGAAGTTCATCCTGGACTGGGCTGAAGGGAAAGAGAATCAGGACGTCCAGCTCATATTTCCACTGCCTTTCAGAGAAATCAACCTGATGAAGGACAAAACACTCAGTCTTTCAGATCTTCTTCATGTGTTTTTCCCTGAAACTAAAGAAATGGAAATATCCAGTGATGAATATAAAGTGTTGTTCATCTTTGATGGTCTGGATGAGTGTCGTCTGTCTCTGGACTTTAAGAGTAAAGTGAAACTGTGTAACATATCTGAATCAGCCTCAGTGGACTTGCTGCTGATGAACCTGATTGTGGGGAATCTGCTTCCCTCTGCTCTCATCTGGATCACCTCCAGACCAGCAGCAGCTGATCTCGTCCCCTCTGAGTGTCTCCATCGAGTGACAGAGGTACGAGGCTTCAATGAGCCACAGAAGCAGGAATACTTCAGGAAGAGAATCAGTGATCAGAGTCTGGCCGATACAATCATCTCACACCTGAAGTCATCAAGGAGCCTCTACATCATGTGCCACATCCCAGTGTTCTGCTGGATCTCAGCCGCTGTTCTGGAGAAGATGTTGAGTCCAGCAGAGAGTGGAGAGATTCCCAAGACTCTCACTCAAATGTACACACGCTTCCTGATCCTTCAGACCAACATCAAACATGAGAAGGACTATGAGAAGAAGCTGACAGATGAAGACATGATCCTCAAACTGGGGAAAGTGGCTTTTGAGCAGCTTGTGAAAGGAAACCTGATCTTCTATGAGGAAGACCTGAGAGAGTGTGGCATTGATGTGACAGAAGCATCAGTGTACTCAGGATTGTGCACTCAGATCTTCAGAGAGGAGTTGGGCTTGTATCAGGGGAAAGTCTTCTGCTTTGTTCATCTGAGCATTCAGGAACATCTAGCAGCTCTATATGCGCACCTCTCCTGGACAAACCACAACAGAAATGTGTTTGAGCCAATCACCAAACAGAGTTTACGGTCTAAAGTGAAGGACTTGTTTCAACATGCTACATTATCTGAGCTGCATCAGAGAGCTGTGAAAGAGGCTCTACGGAGTAAAAATGGACATCTGGATCTTTTCCTGCGGTTTCTTCTGGGTTTGTCAGTGGAGTCTCTTCAGATTCTCCTACAACTAATAATGACGCTGAAAAGAAGCAGCTCTGACAGCAATGAGAAATCAGTTGAGTACATCAAGAAGAAGATCAGGACCATTGACTCTCCAGAGAAATCCATCAATCTGCTCCACTGTCTGAATGAACTGGGTGATCGTTCACTAGTGGAGCAAATACAACAGTATCTGAAATCTGGAAGAATAAGTGAAGCCAAACTCTCTTCATCTCAGTGGTCAGCTGTAGTTTTTGTGTTGTTGACATCAGAAGAGGAACTGAATGTGTTTCGTCTTGATAAATTTGTTAAAGAAAAGAATAATCCTGAAAATCAGAAAGTTCTTCAGAAGCTGCTGCCTGTGATTAAAGAATCCAGATCAGTTCAGTAAGTATCAATGAGAACAATCACTTCACTGTTAAAACATTAAGAAAATCAAAGTTAAAAGCTCATAAATCTCCAGTGCTGTTGCTATTATTTTATTGGTCTGTATTTTGATGTGTTTTCAGTTCAGTGACACTGTAAAATACTGGCTTAAAATGGGCTGGAAATTAAAAATCACACACATAATTACTATAGGCAACCGCAATAATCAAAAGATGAACATTTATTATTAAGCAAGAACAGCCATGGACAAAATACAAGACAAATCTAATTTATTTTGGTGAATAGTTTACAATATTACATACATTCGTTTAACAAACATTGTAGAAATAAAAAAGGCATATAGAAGTAGCATTTTAATTTAAGTGTATTCAGCCGTTCTCTGTAATTGCTTTTTACTGAAATAGTGGTAATTCTCGTGCCGGTGTGACGCCAAAATCTGAGCCGATGAAGGGCTGCTGTTCGCGGGGGAACTGCGAACTTTAGACCGCGGCCTCACGTTTCACTCCTAGCTGAGAAATGTAGTGACTGACTCCAAAACCTGCCCAAAAACAATCAGTACTGAAATTAGAGAACATATTTTAACATCAAATTAAATTACACTCAGTATTATAACGAATAAAATCCATTTATGTTCTGCAAGGCAAAGGTGTTTCCAGCGCGAAACAACCCCAGCTGACTGACATCTTGTCCTTATGTTGCGTTGCCTAAAACGCATGAAAGACTTTATAAATGAAATAAAATGTATACAAATCTTTATTTCCCTGAAAGAGTGCACCAAATCGGTGGCGGCGCTGAGAACCGCTCTCTGCTGTGGACTTAAAGAAAAGGCTGTGCTCTCAGCAGCTGCGTTGTTGAGAAGTTTCACCGGAGACGAGCTCAACCCAGCGGTTAGATAGAAGAAAATAACCCGCGTTAAATGACCCAACATTTGTTATTATAATTGTTATATATATATATATATATTTTTTTTTTATGGAGTTTTGACATTTTACAGAAGGGCATCTTGACAAGAGCTAGACTCAAACTTATATTAAAACACAATAACTAGCTGCCATGTTAAACCAGTTAGAAGTTGAATTACATTCATTTAATGTTTACTTAATTACAATACAATTAAATACAATACAATTTTGCACAATTAATAGATAAATGTTGATGTAATCCAGTCTTAACATTTTTTGTGCGTGTGTGTAAATTTGCCCATGAAACTTAAATCAAAATAACCCAACTGGCAACCCAGCGCTGGTTCAATTTTGGATAGTTTACACATTTTAATGTAGCAGGCTGGGTTTAGACTGTTAAAAATTATTTTTAATGCCAACTGACATTCACAAATGTGTTAAAATTTGTACCAATGACAAACAACATGCAATTAAGACCCGGCAAATGCAAAAATCCTTTAAAGATGTCCTAAAAGTTATATGAAGTAGGCTATATAAATAGTCAATTACAGTGTTATAGTATGTACACAGTAAAACTGACATTAACAAATGTTGAAAAATACAAAACCAAACAGAAGAAGAAAAAAGGGTTAAAAGTTACCCTTCAGCAAACAAGGATGCACAAAGAAAATGAATTGCAGACGATTCCTTGCCCTCCATTTAAAAGATGACATGCTACAAGAACTCCCAGTTAGACACGCACTGCTTAGGGTAGTTAAAGGGATAGTTCACCCAAAAATGACAATTCTGTCAATAATTACTCAACCTCATGTCGTTCCAAACCTGTAAGACCTTCGTTCATCTTCAGAACACAAATTAAGATATTTTTTTCACATACCTTTAACGTCAAACACGTAGAAAGCTTTGAAACAAAGATCTACAGCTGAGAGCAGTGTGCTCCGCTCTAGAGCCGGTCTGTGGAAGGATATTACAGACAGTTTTCAAAAGGAATTGCAAATTGTTTTCAATTGTGTTTTCCACGTGTGGACGCATAAATTGTCAATCCAAACACAACTGCAAATCTTGCAAACGCACAGTGACTGCCGAATCTCAAATGGAAAAGCAAAGTCCATTTGCAGCTGTGTTTTCCATGTGTTACGAGTTACGAGCCTGTCATATTTAGAACGGCCATCTGAGGTCAACTGTGTGTCATGTAACATCACTAATGTTGGCCTGTAGAAGTTTAAGAATATTGTTGCTGTGAAAAAAAAGTTATAATTCTGCTAATTGAAAATAATTGTTAATGAAAACATTATATAAACTTACCCTTAAACAGTTGAAACCAGTGGCTTTGTCCTTTCAAAATGAAAGTTTGGGGAGCGATTTAAACATCTTTGGCGCGAAGGTCGATAAATAACCAACAACAAAACAACCAGCAGCTTTAACTCCACAACTGGAAAACTGAAACCCAACAGTGTTTAAAATGTGATAAAATGACCCAACAGACTCAGCCCAGCATTTTTAAGAGTGTTGGATAATTTGACATTAAGAAATACATGTGCATGTGACCGTAGCCAGGCTTTGAAAGCGAGTGAGGTCTGGGGTTAAGAACTGTGCTATAATAACCCATATACAACTCATTATATACACAAACACTTTAAAAGAGACAGAGATGTCGATGTTTGTGAAAGACCTTTTCTCTGTTTTGTAGGGATGAACACTGTTAAATCATACCATAATTACTGCATCAAAATGTGTTAATATTGTACTATAGGTTAGGGGTGGATAATTTTATCAGTTGTTTAGTAATCATGCAACAATAGTTTTTTATTAATAATCATTGCTGTATAGGTGATAACTTTGTCTAGTGCTCTTATGAATGTTTTTAGCATGACTTTGTGAAAATGTAACTACTATACTGATTGTAATAGCATAGATTTCTTCATGGATAGTGCTTGCGTATTTCATTTCATTCTGTAACCTACTTGTTCTACAGATCTGTGTACTAGTGTTAAATGCTACTGTTTTTGACAGCGTGCTGAATTCTGCACCCTGCCAGGTTATGCACCCACTAGTACTGGTAGGTTTAGGGTTAGCTGTGGGGGAGGGGTTAGGCAACCCTGACCCTAATCTGCAACTTCCCACTTTATTAACTTTCTAAAGTGTCAAATTAAGTGGAAAAGACAAGTCCAAAAACATGTATAATAGCTGGACCCTGGCCCTCGCTCACAACTCTCTCAAGTCTCGTTCACTCCGCCAGAGTCTCACAGCGATCATTTCATACCACGGACGCTAAGCATTCTTGCAAACTGTCTGAACTGAATTATACATGCAGACACTCACATGAGGAGCTTTAAACAGCAGATTAGTCATTTAAAGAACTTTTGTTTGTTTTTTTGAACACGAAAAAGTGACCTCATAGCTGGCTATGTGCAGTTTTTTTCTCATGGTATGAATTAATTTAATTATATTGGAATTGCATGTTGTTGTTCACCGCAGCAAGATTATTTTTTGATAGTTGTTTGATAGTGTTTCACATGATTTTCATCTCTCTACAGGTTGAGATATTGTGGCGTCACAGATGAAGGTTGTGCTGCTCTGGCTTCAGCTCTGAGATCAAACCCCTCACACCTGAGAGAACTGGATCTGTCTGATAATAAACTAAGAGATTCAGTGAAGCTGCTTTCTGATGTACTACAGGATCCTCGCTGTAAACTAGAGAAACTGTGGTAAGATCATATATGACACACACATTAAGCACATTTATAGTAAATATGAAGTGTTCAGCCTCAGCTTTTTAGTATTAAATAAACAGCATTGCAAAAGTCATTGGTTCTGATGTTCACTGTAGTTTATATATAGATGATATCTGCATTTGTTACAGAAGCAAGTACATGAATATCATCAAGCAAAAAATCCAACTGAAGATAAACAAAATACAATCTTGTTCAACACAGAACGATTTCAAGTTCTCACAAACAGAAACTGTCTGTATGCATTTCTGTCAACTTCAGTCGTTGCACAATGAACTAGAGACAAATCTGTCTTTTTTGCCTCCAAAACTGATTCTGACACCTGGGCCCGTATTTCACAATTGCAGGCGTAATTTGTCCTGTTTTACCGTACTCTCTCTCTCACACACACACACACACACACACACTCACACATTATATACGTATATATTATTCTTTATTTACCATGCTGTCATACTTAACGTATTTTATAGGAAATGAACAGCGACACAATAAGGTTCTGAAAGTGCTGTCAGGTACAGACCCAAATCATCACTGCTGCATAGTTGCATTTTTCCAGTTGCCAAATATGTTAATGTAGTGATTACGTCCATTTCTGGCGCTGTGGCATTTCTGCGCGGTGTCTGAGATGTTAGTGTGTCTCTAATAAGATCGGTCACAAACATGATCCCTGCACGATCTAATGTGTAGCGTCTTATTAACTCACTGTCATGCATTGTGTGCAACACATCTCTTCTCCCTCTTCATGTTTCGTCCATCTTCTCCACAGCTAAAGAAACTCTTAAGCCTCTTAAAAGTCCTCGTCCGTACTCCTAACGATTTTGGACCTTAAGACCTCTTTTAAGGGTTAAGATGCTTTCTGAATTACTTTTTTCTTTACTAGGATCTTGTCTTTAATTTTAAGGGGAAACACCCACATTTCTTAGAATTTTGTTCCTAGGAGCAACTCTCAGCGCTAAGATTTTTCATGAATACGGGCGCTGGGGTTCAGTATTATCTGATACAGATCCCGATCCGACACCAGTGCAGGTTTTTATATCGTGGAAAAACATTATTTAGTGGGGAACAAATAAATGTGTGGCACTAAATCTGGTAAAATGTTACACGTTGCTGTCTGTATTATCAAATCCATTCATGAAAACTATATATTTATAAATATATATATACACATATATACTTTCAAATTAAAAGACATTTCTTTTAAATGTATAGCACTTCTTTTTTAATAAGGCAACAACATGTGATGGATAGGACAATTTTAATCATTAATCTTTGTTAATGTTAGTTAATAATAATAGAGTTGTTCATGTTAGTTCACAGAGCATTAACTAATGTTAACAAGCACAATTCGTGATTTTAATAATGCTGATTATAATTAGTAAATGCTGAAATTAACATTAACTAAGATGAATAAATGCTGTAGAAGTATTGTTCATTCTTAGTTAATGTTTACTAATGTAGTGAACTAATGAAGCTTATTGTAAAGTGTTACCGATTATTCACACACTATAAATCTAACACACATTATCAGTTGTGTTTGTTGTATCTGTGTTGCTTACATCATACTGTCTGCCTGCATGTTTTTACTCTTCTGTGATTTTTAATTGTAACAGTAGCAAACTTACAAGAGTGATCAGGTGTTAATTTGCACTTTAACATTCAAAGTCTTAAAGTATTAAGTGGCATACTTCATGTGGTGTGCTGAATAGCTAAATAAACCAGCAGACACTGCATTTACAGAACAGAATGTTATTTTAACAACATAAATATTAATCCAAATTGTACTTTTATTACAAGTCATACTTTTTATAATAAATATTAAACACAGCAGAGAGCATCTGTACATGTATAAAACAACAACTCTTAATCTATATCTAGCTAATTGAGGCATAATGATATTGGAATATAATATCAAAGACCCCAAATGTAGGCTAAAGTAAATAATGTTAAGCTGTTATCAGTTTATGAAAGAGAGGCTTATTTTTATTACAAAGAATATATACCCAGGAAAGTTATTTTACGCAGAAGACAACAACTTTAATCTAAAACTAAGTAAAATGTTATATTATAATATATTAAGATGTCTATTTGCTGATGTTTTGATGTTCAAACATGAACTTCCTTAAAACAAAAAGATACTCTAACGAGGCTTTGCTAATTAACTCAACTTTTATGTTGTTTTTCTGATGTTGAAATGAAGTTATTTTGTAATTAGTTGTTAAAAGTACTTTCAGTATAGAACCATTTATTTTCATTTACAAATGTTAATTTAGATGACAAAAAAAATGTATTGAAGAATTTCTGTCATTTACAAATTTGTGGTGGTCTGATCTGATCAGGGGTGCGTTTCCCAAAAGCAACTGTTCACAAGTTCTGTCGTTACCAATAGAGTTCAGTGGAAATAACGACCATATTTAGCGAACGGTGGTTTTGAGAAACGCACCCCTGATTTGTGCCACAACCCACATGTTGAATTTGACCCCCCCCCCCCCCAAAACACGATTGATTTTAGCCCTTTGACGCACCGCGCTTTAGCTGGCGCTGAGACAGAGAAAGACGCGCTCAGTGCTTTTCATATTTCATAACTGTTCAGTGTTTTCAAGTTTATTTTAGGTTTCAGACATTTGAATACACATCAATTAAGTAAAAAAGCATTTAGTTGTTATATAGGCTACACACTGATTTCTATGGACAGCGGCAATAATAATAATCTCAATTAATGGACGACGTGTTTTATTCCCATCAAATGCACATTGTGTAGATTAATATAAAGTTTACTCTGTTTTTCTCCCAGCTAATTGGCCACTTACTTTCATGTATTTCAGGAGAAACAGGTGAATTTACGTGATGTTAATGCGACAGATCCACACGGCAGCGTCCAGCGCATATTATCAACATGATCGCATCGCTATGGAAATAATAAAATGATATGTAGCCTATACATTATTTAATTATTTAATATTGCGCTTTCATATAATTACCACTGTCTATTGACATAATATATCACGAATGAATATAATATAAACTGTCATTTCATGAAGGCTACTCTTGGGGCCCTAAACAGCCGCTCAGTTCACTTATGCCTTGGGTTCTCTGCACAGAATAATGCACCAGAAACAACACGGAGTCACAGCACACAGTGCTTCACATTAAAAAGTTCAAAGCACAAAGGGAAGAGATACTGATGTGTTGTGTATTATATCTGTGCAACAGTTTATTTTCTTTTAACAGATTTAAATTTCAGTTACTGTGCACCTTAAAAACAATTTATAGTCTTTTGTGCTCCTGTGTTTTGTTCTAACAGACACCTGGTAGCAAGTAACATGATTTAGAAACGACAGTAAACTCCAGCAAGATGAAGTCATTTCATGCAAAACCACAGACATTTATCTACAAATCAAGTATAATAATGGGAACACTGAATGATCTTGGACAGTTTCATCGTCTTGACTGTAGTAACCAAATGTATTTTATTGTGCTTTATAATGTTTTTGTGCAGCTTAACAGTAACACAGAATAGTATACGCACAATAATAGATTTGGATCGGCCCTGTTTGACTGAGACCTGATCCGGCAGATAATGGCAGTATCTGAGCCGAGACCCAGTATGAAATCAGATCAGCGCTTCGCTAGAATGAACCACAGCTGTTTATGGATGGAGCCCCATTAAAGTTGTAAAAGAGACCAGGTTTCTTGGTATCATCTTTGACACCAAACTGTCTTTCATTCCTCACATTAAATTAAAAAAATAAATGTTTTAAAACCATGAATGTTTTAAAGGTTTTATCTAAAACTAAATGGGAGCAGACAGTTCATCTCTTATGGATTTGTACAGAAATTTGATCTGCTTAAAGCTGGACTATGGAAGTTTTATTCATGGATCAGCCAAGAAATTATATCACAGACTTAAATCATTGTAAAATGTTTATATCTCTGTGTGTGGAACTGATAATCACTCTTTCACAATCAACCAAATACAGACTAATTAATTGTAAAGACAAATAAAATAAAAAATAAATATTGAAAAAATATAGGTATATTTATAATCTATGACAGAAATATATTATAAACTGGGTTAGTGAATAATTCAGCAGCAAAAGTTATTCTAGACATATTCACAGACTTGAATATTTTGCATTATGAGAGAGTTTCTAGAATTATGAACAAACATTACAAATCCCATCCATATATTCCATATTCTTAA
The DNA here is from genome assembly GCA_029620275.1 of Acrossocheilus wenchowensis. Taxonomy (NCBI): domain Eukaryota; kingdom Metazoa; phylum Chordata; class Actinopteri; order Cypriniformes; family Cyprinidae; genus Acrossocheilus; species Acrossocheilus wenchowensis. Next base: position 1,118,066 of record CM056150.1, on the reverse strand, counting down.
ATCAAAGTCATGTAAACAGTTTAAAAAGGTTATCAGAAAAACATAGTTTGCACACTTTTAAAGCAGAGTACACATCTAATTCATAAATCTTAAAACAATGATTGGTTTCATGGAAACAGTGACCGTTTAAAACCATATTTTTGAGACTGTGTTTGGTACACTGCAGTTTTAAGGAGAAAATACTCAGCAATGTTGTTAACTGATGAATTTGTCTCAGGGTTTGTTCATTAAACATACAGTGCATCCAGAAAGTATTCACAGCGCTTCACTTTTTCCACATTTTGTTATGTTACAGCCTTATTCCAAAATGGATTAAATTAATTATTTTCCTCAAAATTCTACAAACAATACCCCATAATGACAACGTGAAAGAAGTTTGTTTGAAATTTTTGCAAATTTATTTTTAAAAAAAATTTGAAAAAATTTTTTTGAAAAAAAATCACATGTACAGTGGGTACGGAAAGTATTCAGACCCCCTTAAATTTTTCACTCTGTTATATTGCAGCCATTTGCTAAAATCATTTGTTTTTTCCTCATTAATGTACACACAGCACCCCATATTGACAGAAGTGCTGTGACAGAAAAACACAGAAATGTTGACATTTTTGCAGATTTATTAAAGAAGAATAACTGAAATATCACATGGTCCTAAGTATTCAGACCCTTTGCTCAGTATTTAGTAGAAGCACCCTTTTGATCTAATACAGCCATGAGTCTTTTTGGGAAAGATGCAACAAGTTTTTCACACCTGGATTTGGGGATCCTCTGCCATTCCTCCTTGCAGATCCTCTCCAGTTCTGTCAGGTTGGATGGTAAACGTTGGTGGACAGCCATTTTTAGGTCTCTCCAGAGATGCTCAATTGGGTTTAAGTCAGGGCTCTGGCTGGGCCATTCAAGAACAGTCACGGAGTTGTTGTGAAGCCACTCCTTCATTATTTTAGCTGTGTGCTTAGGGTCATTGTCTTGTTGGAAGGTAAACCTTCGGCCCGGTCTGAGGTTCTGAGCACTCTGGAGAAGGTTTTCGTCCTGGATATCCCTGTACTTGGCCGCATTCATCTTTCCCTCGATTGCAACCAGTCGTCCTGTCCCTGCAGCTGAAAAACACCCCCACAGCATGATGCTGCCACCACCATGCTTCACTGTCGGGACTGTATTGGACAGGTGATGAGCAGGTGATGAGCAGTGCCTGGTTTTCTCCACACATACCGCTTAGAATTAAGGCCAAAAAGTTCTATCTTGGTCTCATCAGACCAGAGAATCTTATTTCTCACCATCTTGGAGTCCTTCAGGTGTTTTTTAGCAAACTCCATGCGGCTTTCATGTGTCTTGCACTGAGGAGAGGTTTCCGTCGTGCCACTCTGCCATAAAGCCCCGACTGGTGGAGGGCTGCAGTGATGGTTGACTTTCTACAACTTTCTCCCATCTCCCGAGTGCATCTCTGGAGCTCAGGCACAGTGATCTTTGGGTTCTTCTTTACCTCTCTCACCAAGGCTCTTCTCCCCCGATAGCTCAGTTTGGCCGGACGGCCAGCTCTAGGAAGGGTTCTGGTCGTCCCAAACGTCTTCCATTTAAGGATTATGGAGGCCACTGTGCTCTTAGGAACCTTAAGTGCAGCAGAAATGTTTTTGTAACCTTGGCCAGATCTGTGCCTTGCCACAATTCTGTCTCTGAGCTCTTCAGGCAGTTCCTTTGACCTCATGTTTCTCATTTGCTCTGACATGCACTGTGAGCTGTAAGGTCTTATATAGACAGGTGTGTGGCTTTCCTAATCAAGTCCAATCAGTATAATCAAACACCGCTGGACTCAAATGAAGGTGTAGAACCATCTCAAGGATGATCAGAAGAAATGGACAGCACCTGAGTTAAATATATGAGTGTCACAGCAAAGGGTCTGAATACTTAGGACCATGTGATATTTCAGTTTTTCTTTTTTAATAAATCTGCAAAAATGTCAACAATTCTGTGTTTTTCTGTCAATATGGGGTGCTGTGTGTACATTAATGAGGGGGAAAAAAAAGGAACTTAAATGATTTTAGCAAATGGCTGCAATATAACAAAGAGTGAAAAGTTTAAGGGGGTCTGAATACTTTCCGTACCCACTGTACATAAGGCAAGGCAAGTTTATTTATACAGTATAGCACATTTCATACACAGTGGCAATTTAAAGGGCTTTACATAAAAGGACGTGAAATAGTCATTAAAATACCGTATTGTCCCGAATATAAGACGATGTTTTTTTTTCTTGGAAATACATCTGAAAAAACGCGGTCGTCTTATATTCAGGGTCTAGACTTTGACATGTCAGTAATACACCCACAACAATAGATGGCGCCAAAAACGCATATAACGAGTGTGCCATGAAATATGTAATGTAATGTGTGTTGTAAAGTCATGTTAGTCTGATGGGACCAAACTTCCTCTGTAAGTGATTTTAAAACATAAGACTATACCCAGATTTGAAGACTACAATAAGATTTCACTTCTACTGATAATAAAATGTTGGTAGGCTACTATGAGATGGATAGCCTAAATGTTATATAATTCAGATGGGCTACCTGTTATTTCAATGGTATATCAAAAAGTGTATATTTTTCAATGTCATTGTTGGTACATTTTACCAGTATTTACCATACTTTCAAAACAAAAATTGTTTTCAAAATGCCTTTTTCCAAAAGGTACATCTGGAAAAAGGGGGGTCGTCTTATAATCAGGGTCGTCTTATATTCGGGACAATACAGTAATAATAATCACAACAATAAAAACAAAATGATATAAATATTGATTTAAAAATAATTTAAAACGGTTAAGAGTAGAAAATTATTATAATCAGTGCTCATTTAACAAATGCACAGCTAAACAGATGAGTTTTGAGTCTGGATTTAAATGTGGCTAATGTTTTAGTACATCTGGTCTCTTCTGGAAGCTGGTTGTTAAATGTTAAATTTAGATTTTTTTTATGATCATGTTTTGTGTTCTGTGATATTTTAGACCTGAAGAGTGTGTCATTGTTCTCTACAGGTTGAGTGATTGTGGCGTCACAGATGAAGGTTGTGCTGCTCTGGCTTCAGCTCTGAGATCAAACCCCTCACACCTGAGAGAACTGTATCTGTCGAGGAATAAATTAAGAGATTCAGTGAAGCTGCTTTCTGATGTACTACAGGATCCTCACTGTAAACTAGAGACACTGAGGTAAGACGATATATGACTCTCACATGAAGCACATTTAAAGTAAATATGAAGTGTTCAGCCTCAGCTTTTTAGTATTAAATAAACAGCATTGCAAAAGTCATTGGTTCTGATGTTCACTGTAGTTTATATGTAGATGATATCTGCATTTGTTACAGAAGCAAGTACATGAATATCATCAAGCGAAAAATCCAACTGAAGATAAACAAAATACAATATTGGTCAACACAGAACGATTTCAAGTTCTCACAAACAGAAACTGTCTGTATGCATTTCTGTCAACTTCAGTCGTTACAATGAACTAGAGACAAATCCGTCTTTTTTAGCCTCCGATACTGATTCTGACACCTGGGCCCGTATTTCACAGATTCTAAGAATCCCCTCAGAGAGCTCCTAATTTAGCTTAAAACATTTCTAAGAGTCTTAGCTTAAAAGTGATTCAGGACCAATCTGAGAGCAACTCTGAGCGAGGAAAAGACAAAAACTTTTAACTTTGTGAGGAGGCGGGGCTGACCCGTTGCTAGCGATGACACAGTCTTTTGAAGACTGTGATTGGTTGGTTGTCCAAGAAGGAAATAAAAGAGTGTTTTTAAGAGTAGGGTTTATTTTAAGCTTTCACAATTGCAGGCGTAATTTGTCCTGTTTTACCGTACTCTCTCTCTCTCTCTCTCTCACACACACACACACACACACACACACACACACACACACACACACATTATATACGTATATATTATTCTTTATTTACCATGCTGTCATACTTAACGTATTTTATAGGAAATGAACAGCGACACAATAAGGTTCTGAAAGTGCTGTCAGGTACAGACCCAAATCATCACTGCTGCATAGTTGCATTTTTCCAGTTGCCAAATATGTTAATGTAGTGATTACGTCCATTTCTGGCGCTGTGGCATTTCTGCGCGGTGTCTGAGATGTTAGTGTGTCTCTAATAAGATCGGTCACAAACATGATCCCTGCACGATCTAATGTGTAGCGTCTTATTAACTCACTGTCATGCATTGTGTGCAACACATCTCTTCTCCCTCTTCATGTTTCGTCCATCTTCTCCACAGCTAAAGAAACTCTTAAGCCTCTTAAAAGTCCTCGTCCGTACTCCTAACGATTTTGGACCTTAAGACCTCTTTTAAGGGTTAAGATGCTTTCTGAATTACTTTTTTCTTTACTAGGATCTTTTCTTTAATTTTAAGGGGAAACACCCACATTTCTTAGAATTTTGTTCCTAGGAGCAACTCTCAGCGCTAAGATTTTTCATGAATACGGGCGCTGGGGTTCAGTATTATCTGATACAGATCCCGATCCGACACCAGTGCAGGTTTTTATATCGTGGAAAAACATTATTTAGTGGGGAACAAATAAATGTGTGGCACTAAATCTGGTAAAATGTTACACGTTGCTGTCTGTATTATCAAATCCATTCATGAAAACTATATATTTATAAATATATATATACACATATATACTTTCAAATTAAAAGACATTTCTTTTAAATGTATAGCACTTCTTTTTTAATAAGGCAACAACATGTGATGGATAGGACAATTTTTAATCATTAATCTTTGTTAATGTTAGTTAATAATAATAGAGTTGTTCATGTTAGTTCACAGAGCATTAACTAATGTTAACAAGCACAATTCGTGATTTTAATAATGCTGATTATAATTAGTAAATGCTGAAATTAACATTAACTAAGATGAATAAATGCTGTAGAAGTATTGTTCATTCTTAGTTAATGTTTACTAATGTAGTGAACTAATGAAGCTTATTGTAAAGTGTTACCGATTATTCACACACTATAAATCTAACACACATTATCAGTTGTGTTTGTTGTATCTGTGTTGCTTACATCATACTGTCTGCCTGCATGCTTTTACTCTTCTGTGATTTTTAATTGTAACAGTAGCAAACTTACAAGAGTGATCAGGTGTTAATTTGCACTTTAACATTCAAAGTCTTAAAGTATTAAGTGGCATACTTCATGTGGTGTGCTGAATAGCTAAATAAACCAGCAGACACTGCATTTACAGAACAGGATGTTATTTTAACAACATAAATATTAATCCAAATTGTACTTTTATTACAAGTCATACTTTTTATAATAAATATTAAACACAGCAGAGAGCATCTGTACATGTATAAAACAACAACTCTTAATCTATATCTAGCTAATTGAGGCATAATGATATTGGAATATAATATCAAAGACCCCAAATGTAGGCTAAAGTAAATAATGTTAAGCTGTTATCAGTTTATGAAAGAGAGGCTTATTTTTATTACAAAGAATATATACCCAGGAAAGTTATTTTACGCAGAAGACAACAACTTTAATCTAAAACTAAGTAAAATGTTATATTATAATATATTAAGATGTCTATTTGCTGATGTTTTGATGTTCAAACATGAACTTCCTTAAAACAAAAAGATACTCTAACGAGGCTTTGCTAATTAACTCAACTTTTATGTTGTTTTTCTGATGTTGAAATGAAGTTATTTTGTAATTAGTTGTTAAAAGTACTTTCAGTATAGAACCATTTATTTTCATTTACAAATGTTAATTTAGATGACAAAAAAAATGTATTGAAGAATTTCTGTCATTTACAAATTTGTGGTGGTCTGATCTGATCAGGGGTGCGTTTCCCAAAAGCAACTGTTCACAAGTTCTGTCGTTACCAATAGAGTTCAGTGGAAATAACGACCATATTTAGCGAACGGTGGTTTTGAGAAACGCACCCCTGATTTGTGCCACAACCCACATGTTGAATTTGACCCCCCCCCCCCCAAAACACGATTGATTTTAGCCCTTTGACGCACCGCGCTTTAGCTGGCGCTGAGACAGAGAAAGACGCGCTCAGTGCTTTTCATATTTCATAACTGTTCAGTGTTTTCAAGTTTATTTTAGGTTTCAGACATTTGAATACACATCAATTAAGTAAAAAAGCATTTAGTTTGTTATATAGGCTACACACTGATTTCTATGGACAGCGGCAATAATAATAATCTCAATTAATGGACGACGTGTTTTATTCCCATCAAATGCACATTGTGTAGATTAATATAAAGTTTACTCTGTTTTTCTCCCAGCTAATTGGCCACTTACTTTCATGTATTTCAGGAGAAACAGGTGAATTTACGTGATGTTAATGCGACAGATCCACACGGCAGCGTCCAGCGCATATTATCAACATGATCGCATCGCTATGGAAATAATAAAATGATATGTAGCCTATACATTATTTAATTATTTAATATTGCGCTTTCATATAATTACCACTGTCTATTGACATAATATATCACGAATGAATATAATATAAACTGTCATTTCATGAAGGCTACTCTTGGGGCCCTAAACAGCCGCTCAGTTCACTTATGCCTTGGGTTCTCTGCACAGAATAATGCACCAGAAACAACACGGAGTCACAGCACACAGTGCTTCACATTAAAAAGTTCAAAGCACAAAGGGAAGAGATACTGATGTGTTGTGTATTATATCTGTGCAACAGTTTATTTTCTTTTAACAGATTTAAATTTCAGTTACTGTGCACCTTAAAAACAATTTATAGTCTTTTGTGCTCCTGTGTTTTGTTCTAACAGACACCTGGTAGCAAGTAACATGATTTAGAAACGACAGTAAACTCCAGCAAGATGAAGTCATTTCATGCAAAACCACAGACATTTATCTACAAATCAAGTATAATAATGGGAACACTGAATGATCTTGGACAGTTTCATCGTCTTGACTGTAGTAACCAAATGTATTTTATTGTGCTTTATAATGTTTTTGTGCAGCTTAACAGTAACACAGAATAGTATACGCACAATAATAGATTTGGATCGGCCCTGTTTGACTGAGACCTGATCCGGCAGATAATGGCAGTATCTGAGCCGAGACCCAGTATGAAATCAGATCAGCGCTTCGCTAGAATGAACCACAGCTGTTTATGGATGGAGCCCCATTAAAGTTGTAAAAGAGACCAGGTTTCTTGGTATCATCTTTGACACCAAACTGTCTTTCATTCCTCACATTAAATTAAAAAAATAAATGTTTTAAAACCATGAATGTTTTAAAGGTTTTATCTAAAACTAAATGGGAGCAGACAGTTCATCTCTTATGGATTTGTACAGAAATTTGATCTGCTTAAAGCTGGACTATGGAAGTTTTATTCATGGATCAGCCAAGAAATTATATCACAGACTTAAATCATTGTAAAATGTTTATATCTCTGTGTGTGGAACTGATAATCACTCTTTCACAATCAACCAAATACAGACTAATTAATTGTAAAGACAAATAAAATAAAAAATAAATATTGAAAAAATATAGGTATATTTATAATCTATGACAGAAATATATTATAAACTGGGTTAGTGAATAATTCAGCAGCAAAAGTTATTCTAGACATATTCACAGACTTGAATATTTTTGCATTATGAGAGAGTTTCTAGAATTATGAACAAACATTACAAATCCCATCCATATATTCCATATTCTTAAATCAAAGTCATGTAAACAGTTTAAAAAGGTTATCAGAAAAACATAGTTTGCACACTTTTAAAGCAGAGTACACATCTAATTCATAAATCTTAAAACAATGATTGGTTTCATGGAAACAGTGACCGTTTAAAACCATATTTTTGAGACTGTGTTTGGTACACTGCAGTTTTAAGGAGAAAATACTCAGCAATGTTGTTAACTGATGAATTTGTCTCAGGGTTTGTTCATTAAACATACAGTGCATCCAGAAAGTATTCACAGCGCTTCACTTTTTCCACATTTTGTTATGTTACAGCCTTATTCCAAAATGGATTAAATTAATTATTTTCCTCAAAATTCTACAAACAATACCCCATAATGACAACGTGAAAGAAGTTTGTTTGAAATTTTGCAAATTTATTTTTAAAAAAATTTGAGAAAATTTTTTTGAAAAAAAATCACATGTACAGTGGGTACGGAAAGTATTCAGACCCCCTTAAATTTTTCACTCTGTTATATTGCAGCCATTTGCTAAAATCATTTGTTTTTTCCTCATTAATGTACACACAGCACCCCATATTGACAGAAGTGCTGTGACAGAAAAACACAGAAATGTTGACATTTTTGCAGATTTATTAAAGAAGAATAACTGAAATATCACATGGTCCTAAGTATTCAGACCCTTTGCTCAGTATTTAGTAGAAGCACCCTTTTGATCTAATACAGCCATGAGTCTTTTTGGGAAAGATGCAACAAGTTTTTCACACCTGGATTTGGGGATCCTCTGCCATTCCTCCTTGCAGATCCTCTCCAGTTCTGTCAGGTTGGATGGTAAACGTTGGTGGACAGCCATTTTTAGGTCTCTCCAGAGATGCTCAATTGGGTTTAAGTCAGGGCTCTGGCTGGGCCATTCAAGAACAGTCACGGAGTTGTTGTGAAGCCACTCCTTCATTATTTTAGCTGTGTGCTTAGGGTCATTGTCTTGTTGGAAGGTAAACCTTCGGCCCGGTCTGAGGTTCTGAGCACTCTGGAGAAGGTTTTCGTCCTGGATATCCCTGTACTTGGCCGCATTCATCTTTCCCTCGATTGCAACCAGTCGTCCTGTCCCTGCAGCTGAAAAACACCCCCACAGCATGATGCTGCCACCACCATGCTTCACTGTCGGGACTGTATTGGACAGGTGATGAGCAGGTGATGAGCAGTGCCTGGTTTTCTCCACACATACCGCTTAGAATTAAGGCCAAAAAGTTCTATCTTGGTCTCATCAGACCAGAGAATCTTATTTCTCACCATCTTGGAGTCCTTCAGGTGTTTTTTAGCAAACTCCATGCGGCTTTCATGTGTCTTGCACTGAGGAGAGGTTTCCGTCGTGCCACTCTGCCATAAAGCCCCGACTGGTGGAGGGCTGCAGTGATGGTTGACTTTCTACAACTTTCTCCCATCTCCCGAGTGCATCTCTGGAGCTCAGGCACAGTGATCTTTGGGTTCTTCTTTACCTCTCTCACCAAGGCTCTTCTCCCCCGATAGCTCAGTTTGGCCGGACGGCCAGCTCTAGGAAGGGTTCTGGTCGTCCCAAACGTCTTCCATTTAAGGATTATGGAGGCCACTGTGCTCTTAGGAACCTTAAGTGCAGCAGAAATGTTTTTGTAACCTTGGCCAGATCTGTGCCTTGCCACAATTCTGTCTCTGAGCTCTTCAGGCAGTTCCTTTGAGCTCATGATTCTCATTTGCTCTGACATGCACTGTGAGCTGTAAGGTCTTATATAGACAGGTGTGTGGCTTTCCTAATCAAGTCCAATCAGTATAATCAAACACCGCTGGACTCAAATGAAGGTGTAGAACCATCTCAAGGATGATCAGAAGAAATGGACAGCACCTGAGTTAAATATATGAGTGTCACAGCAAAGGGTCTGAATACTTAGGACCATGTGATATTTCAGTTTTTCTTTTTTAATAAATCTGCAAAAATGTCAACAATTCTGTGTTTTTCTGTCAATATGGGGTGCTGTGTGTACATTAATGAGGGGGAAAAAAAAGGAACTTAAATGATTTTAGCAAATGGCTGCAATATAACAAAGAGTGAAAAGTTTAAGGGGGTCTGAATACTTTCCGTACCCACTGTACATAAGGCAAGGCAAGTTTATTTATACAGTATAGCACATTTCATACACAGTGGCAATTTAAAGGGCTTTACATAAAAGGACGTGAAATAGTCATTAAAATACCGTATTGTCCCGAATATAAGACGATGTTTTTTTTCTTGGAAATACATCTGAAAAAACGCGGTCGTCTTATATTCAGGGTCTAGACTTTGACATGTCAGTAATACACCCACAACAATAGGTGGCGGCAAAAACGCATATAACGAGTGTGCCATGAAATATGTACGTAATGTGTGTTGTAAAGTCATGTTAGTCTGATGGGACCAAACTTCCTCTGTAAGTGATTTTAAAACATAAGACTATACCCAGATTTGAAGACTACAATAAGATTTCACTTCTACTGATAATAAAATGTTGGTAGGCTACTATGAGATGGATAGCCTAAATGTTATATAATTCAGATGGGCTACCTGTTATTTCAATGGTATATCAAAAAGTGTATATTTTTCAATGTCATTGTTGGTACATTTTACCAGTATTTACCATACTTTCAAAACAAAAATTGTTTTCAAAATGCCTTTTTCCAAAAGGTACATCTGGAAAAAGGGGGGTCGTCTTATAATCAGGGTCGTCTTATATTCGGGACAATACAGTAATAATAATCACAACAATAAAAACAAAATGATATAAATATTGATTTAAAAATAATTTAAAACGGTTAAGAGTAGAAAATTATTATAATCAGTGCTCATTTAACAAATGCACAGCTAAACAGATGAGTTTTGAGTCTGGATTTAAATGTGGCTAATGTTTTAGTACATCTGGTCTCTTCTGGAAGCTGGTTGTTAAATGTTAAATTTAGATTTTTTTTATGATCATGTTTTGTGTTCTGTGATATTTTAGACCTGAAGAGTGTGTCATTGTTCTCTACAGGTTGAGTTATTGTGGCGTCACAGATGAAGGTTGTGCTGCTCTGGCTTCAGCTCTGAGATCAAACCCCTCACACCTGAGAGAACTGAGTCTGTCTGGGAATAAACTAAGAGATTCAGTGAAGCTGCTTTCTGATGTACTACAGGATCCTCACTGTAAACTGGGGAAACTGAGGTAAGACGATATATGACTCTCACATGAAGCACATTTAAAGTAAATATGAAGTGTTTAGCCTCAGCATTTTAGTATTAAATAAACAGCATTGCAAAAGTCATTGGTTCTGATGTTCGCTGTAGTTTATATGTAGATGATATCTGCATTTGTTACAGAAGCAAGTACATGAATATCATCAAGCAAAAAATCCAACTGAAGATAAACAAAATACAATATTGGTCAACACAGAACGATTTCAAGTTCTCACAAACAGAAACTGTCTGTATGCATTTCTGTCAACTTCAGTCGTTACACAATGAACTAGAGACAAATCTGTCTTTTTAGCCTCCGATACTGATTCTGACACCTGAGGTTCAGTATTATCTGATACAGATCCCGATCCGATACAGTGCAGGTTTTTATATCGTGGAAAAACATTATTTAGTGGGGAACAAATAAATGTGTTGCACTAAATCTGGTAAAATGTTACACGTTGCTGTCTGTATTATCAAATCCATTCATGAAAACTATATATTTATAAATAAATATATACTATAAAATTAAAGGACATTTATTTTAAATGTATAGCACTCTTTTTTAAATAAGGCAACAGCATATGATGGATAGGACAAAACAGACACAGTGCGGCACAGCTGGATTACAGTATGCACATGAGGTGCACAGAATAATGCACCAGAAACAACACGGAGTCACAGCACACAGTGCTTCACATTAAAAAGTTCAAAGCACAAAGGGAAGAGATATTGATGTGTTGTGTATTATATCTGTGCAACAGTTTATTTTCTTTGAACAGATTTAAATTTCAGTTACTGTGCACCTTAAAAACAATTTATAGTCTTTTGTGCTCCTGTGTTTTGTTCTAACAGACACCTGGTAGCAAGTAACATGATTTAGAAACGACAGTAAACTCCAGCAAGATGAAGTCATTTCATGCAAAACCACAGACATTTATCTACAAATCAAGTATAATAAAAACTTTATGGTGCTTCATAATGTTTTTGTGCCTTTTGTGCAGTTTAACAGTAACACAGAATAGTATCAGAAAAAAGTTGCAGAAACGTGCTTTTGATTGTTTCATGGAAACAGTGACTAGAGCCCTGCATTTCCGGGCCCGGCCCAGAAAGCAGATCGTTTTCTTAAAAGCACGATGTTTTGTTGATATTGTGAGTGCACACAGATAGAAGTAGACCCTTTACAGTTCCGAATGATGTATTACTCTTACCTTTATGAGCAAAAATTACGGCCTATTTTAAGTTGTTTCCATTGAAAAAAAAAATGCAACTGATTGCGCTGGTGCCTCCATGTTCTGCGCTTTAGCTTCCGTTCTCCGCACAAACTACTGGATGCAGCGCACATTTATCTAGGATTAACCTGTTTTATTGAACTGTTATATGTATAGATTTTATTTTAGGCAAGTCGTGATGATTTGAGAAGGCAAAATTGATCAAACATGCTATGATCAGCCTGTCGGTCTGCCGCTCGCTGCTTGTTCGTTACTTAAAGAAAGAAAGAAATTGTTTAACGAACAAAAAAAATGCTCCAAACGTTTTTCAAAATTAACTTAATTAAAAAAAATTAAAAAAGGAAAAAGACGAAGTATAATCACTTTGCCATTACATACAAAAATGAACTATTTTAATAGCTGAAACATGAGCCGTTTTGGGAGAAGGGGGGAAAAAAAGACAGGCTCGGGTCGGACTCGGGCCAGTAATTCTGTTAAGTTGTCGGACATGGGCCGGGCTAGGGCCTGAGCATCTCGGGCCAGGGCCGGGCTAGGGCCTAAATTTGAGGCCCGTGCAGGGCTCTAACAGTGACGGTTTCAAACCATATTTTTGAGACTGTGTTTGGTACGCTGCAGTTTTAAGGAGAAAATACTCAGCAATGTTGTTGACGGATGAGTTTGTCTCATGGTTTGTTCATTAAACATACAGTGCATCCAGAAAGTATTCACAGCTATTCACTATTTACAAATTTTGTTATGTTACAGCCTTATTCTAAAATGCATTAAATTAATTATTTTCCTCAAAATTCTACAAACAATACCCCATAATGACAACGTGAAAGAAGTTTGTTTGAAATCTTTGCAAATTTATTAAAAATAAATAAATAAATAAATAAAAAATCACGTACATAAGTATTCACAGCCTTTGCCACGACACTCAAACTGAGCTCAGGTGCAGCTGTCTCCACTGATCCTCCTCGACATGTTTCTAGACTAGATTGGAGTCCACCTGTGCTAAACTCAGTTGATTGGACATGATTTGGAAAGGCACACACCTGTCTATATAAAGTTTACTTATCTAATGAATGAGGCATTTATATAGCGCTTTATTGTGTATTGCAATACACCCAAAGCGCTTTACAATCATGTGTGGGGGGGGTCTCTCCTCAACCACCAGCAGTGTGCAGCATCCACTTGGATGATGTGACGGCAGCCACAGGACAACGGCGCCAGTGCGCTCACCACACACCAGCTACAGAGAGAGAAGGGGAGAGTGTCATAGAGCCAATCAAGTGGATGGGGATTATTGGGAAGCCATGATTGACAAGGGCCAGAGGAGGGAATATGGCCAGGACACCGGGGTTACACCCCTACTCTTTACGATGAGTGTCATGGGATTTTTAATGACCACAGAGAGTCAGGACCTCGGTTTAACGTCTCATCCGAAAGACGGTGCTTTTTTACAGTATAGCATCCCCGTCACTATACTGGGGCGTTAGGACCCACACAGACCACAGGGTGAGCACCCCCTGCGGGCCTCACTAACACCTCTTCCAACAGCTACCTAGTTTTCCCAGGAGTCTCCCATCCAGGTACTGACCAGCTCAACCATGCTTAGCTTCCATGGGCAACCGGTCTTGGGCTGCAGGGTGATATGGCTGTGGCAATCACATCTACATGTGATTTAAAAAAATAATAATAATTAATTTCCAAAGATTTCAAACAAACTTATTTCATGTTGTCATTATGGGGTATTGTTTGTAGAATTTTGAGGAAAATAATGAATTTAAACACCAAATAGACCTGTAAACAATGTTAAAAACATTAAAATATATTCAACACAGGGGTCTTAAAATGATGTATGTTAAATTTAGATTTTTTTATTATCAGGTTTTGTGTTCTGTGACATTTTAGACCTGAAGAGTGTGTCATTGTTCTCTACAGGTTGAGATATTGTGGCGTCACAGATGAAGGTTGTGCTGCTCTGGTTTCAGCTCTGAGATCAAACCCCTCACACCTGAGAGAACTGTATCTGTCTGGGAATAAACTAAGAGATTCAGTGAAGCTGCTTTCTGATGTACTACAGGATCCTCACTGTAAACTGGAGAAACTGAGGTAAGATCATATATGACTCTCACATGAAGCACATTTATAGTAAATATGAAGTGTTCAGCCTCAGCTTTTTAGTATTAAATAAACAGCATTGCAAAAGTCATTGGTTCTGATGTTCGCTGTAGTTTATATGTAGATGATATCTGCATTTGTTACAGAAGCAAGTACATGAATATCATCAAGCAAAAAATCCAACTGAAGATAAACAAAATACAATATTGGTCAACACAGAACGATTTCAAGTTCTCACAAACAGAAACTGTCTGTATGCATTTCTGTCAACTTCAGTCGTTACACAATGAACTAGAGACAAATCCATCTTTTTTGCCTCCAATACTGATTCTGACACCTGGGGTTCAGTATTATCTGATACAGATCCCGATCCCATACCAGTGCAGTTTTTTTTATATCGTGGAAAAACATTATTTAGTGGGGAACAAATAAATGTGTTGCACTAAATCTGGTAAAATGTTACACGTTGCTGTCTGTATTATCAAATCCATTCATGAAAACTATGTATTTATAAATAAATATATACTATAAAATTAAAGGACATTTATTTTAAATGTATAGCACTTTTTTTTAACAAGGCAACAGCATATGATGGATAGGACAAAACAGACACAGTGCGGCACAGCTGGATTACAGTATGCACATGCTGTGCACAGAATAATGCACTAGTAACAACACGGAGTCACAGCACACAGTGTTTCACATTAAAAAGTTCAAAGCACAAAGGGAAGAGATACTGATGTGTTGTGTATTATATCTGTGCAACAGTTTATTTTCTTTTAACAGATTTAAATTTCAGTTACTGTGCACCTTAAAAACAATTTATAGTCTTTTGTGCTCCTGTGTTTTGTTCTAACAGACACCTGGTAGCAAGTAACATGATTTAGAAACGACAGTAAACTCCAGCAAGATGAAGTCATTTCATGCAAAACCACAGACATTTATCTACAAATTAAGTATAATAAAAACTTTATGGTGCTTCTTAATGTTTTTGTGCAGCTTAACAGTAACACAGAATAGTATCAGAAAAAAGTTGCAGAAACATGCTTTTGATTAGACCTGTAAACAATGCTAAAAACATTAAAATATATTCAACACAGGGGTCTTTAAATGCTGTATGTTAAATTTAGATTTGTTTTATGATCATGTTTTGTGTTCTGTGACATTTTAGACCTGAAGAGTGTGTCATTGTTCTCTACAGGTTGAATGATTGTGGCGTCACAGATGAAGGTTGTGCTGCTCTGGCTTCAGCTCTGAGATCAAACCCCTCACACCTGAGAGACCTGAGTCTGTCTGAGAATAAACTAAGAGATTCAGTGAAGCTGCTTTCTGATGTACTACAGGATCCTCACTGTAAACTGGAGACACTGTGGTAAGATCTCTCTGATAGTCACTCGTCTTCGTCCTCAGTAAAACATACTTTAATGTCAATTCTAAGAATAAAACAAGAAATGTTCAGTAAACACACTAAATTTCAGCAGAATTGATTTCATTTCCATTACATCACATGCTTTGCTTATGATAGTTTGATGAATAAAGAACTTTCAGATAACGTGTAAAATATGAATCCAGAGTCTCTGTGATTTACTGCAGGATGAATATCTCAGAGGTTTAGAGTTGAACAGACAGAGTCTGAATGTGTTTAGTTTTAACTCAGTATTACAGTGATCAATGAAAGTTATAATCACTTTAGTGTTCAGCATTATCATTGATAAAAGGAAAGACCCTCAAGACCTATAAAACAACAGGCAGTATTTTTTATTTTATTTATATATGTGTTGCTCTATCAGCAGTTTCATGTTCCTCTTATATCAGGGGATATATAAACTCGGTCCTGGAGGGCCACAGTCCTGCAGAGTTTAGCTCCAACCTCAATTAAACACCTGAACACAGGGACTGATTATGACTCGGACCGATTTAAAGGCCCTCCTCGGTTGAAATCATGTCCCGGGAGAGCAGTGTTTCGGCTGGGTCCTCCTCTGCTCTAGTGTCCTGTACACCTGTGTGTTAATCCAGCCTTTCTGAACACAGTAATCAGTGTCTATTAGACGAGCAAGTGACTGTTTCTCCAGACAGATCCGTCCTTATATCACTATCAAACAATATCTCACATTCAGCTCTGTGTGTCTGTTCAGTCCTGAAGCACATGACAGTTTCAAACAGCAGCATTGAGCATCAACATGCAGAAATCTCATTCTATCAGCAGCAGTATGTGGCAATGCTTGTCATTATATCTCCTCTCCTGCTCTGAGACCAGAGTCAATAACAAACTACACACACTTCAACTACAATTCACACTGTGTCATTGTTCTCTACAGGTTGAGTTATTGTGGCGTCACAGATGAAGGTTTTGCTGCTCTGGCTTCAGCTCTGAGATCAAACCCCTCACACCTGAGAGAACTGAGTCTGTCTGGAATAAACTAAGAGATTCAGTGAAGCTGCTTTCTGATGTACTACAGGATCCTCACTGTAAACTAGAGACACTGTGGTAAGATCATGTATGACTCGCACATGAAGCACATTTAAAGTAAATATGAAGTGTTTAGCCTCAGCTTTTTAGTATTAAATAAACAGCATTGCAAAAGTCATTGGTTCTGATGTTCGCTGTAGTTTATATGTAGATGATATCTGCATTTGTTACAGAAGCAAGTACATGAATATCATCAAGCGAAAAATCCAACTGAAGATACAAAATACAATCTTGGTCAACACAGAACGATTTCAAGTTCTCACAAACAGAAACTGTCTGTATGCATTTCTGTCAACTTCAGTCGTTGAACAATGAACTAGAGACAAATCCATCTTTTTTGCCTCCAATACTGATTCTGACACCTGGGGTTCAGTATTATCTGATACAGATCCCGATCCCATACCAGTGCAGTTTTTTTTATATCGTGGAAAAACATTATTTAGTGGGGAACAAATAAATGTGTTGCACTAAATCTGGTAAAATGTTACACGTTGCTATCTGTATTATCAGATCTATTCATGAAAACTATGTATTTATAAATAAATATATACTATAAAATTAAAGGACATTTATTTTAAATGTATAGCACTTTTTTTAACAAGGCAACAGCATATGATGGATAGGACAAAACAGACACAGTGCGGCACAGCTGGATTACAGTATGCACATGCTGTGCACAGAATAATGCACTAGTAACAACACGGAGTCACAGCACACAGTGTTTCACATTAAAAAGTTCAAAGCACAAAGGGAAGAGATATTGATGTGTTGTGTATTATATCTGTGCAACAGTTTATTTTCTTTTAACAGATTTAAATTTCAGTTACTGTGCACCTTAAAAACAATTTATAGTCTTGTCTGCTCCTGTGTTTTGTTCTAACAGACACCTGGTAGCAAGTAACATGATTTAGAAACGACAGTAAACTCCAGCAAGATGAAGTCATTTCATGCAAAACCATAGACATTTATCTACAAATTAAGTATAATAAAAACTGTATGGTGCTTCTTAATGTTTTTGTGCCTTTTGTGCAGTTTAACAGTAACACAGAATAGTATCAGAAAAAAGTTGCAGAAACGTGCTTTTGATTGTTTCATGGAAACAGTGACAGTTTCAAACCATATTTTTGAGACTGTTTGGTACGCTGCAGTTTTAAGGAGAAAATACTCAGCAATGTTGTTGACGGATGAATTTGTCTCATGGTTTGTTCATTAAGCATACAGTGCATCCAGAAAGTATTCACAGCTATTCACTATTTACAAATTTTGTTATGTTACAGCCTTATTCTAAAATGCATTAAAGGAACACTCCACTTTTTTTGGAAATAGGCTCATTCTCCAACTCCCCCAGAGTTAAAAAGTTGAGTTTTACCGTTTTTGAATCCATTCAGCGATCTCCGGGTCTGGCGATAGTACTTTTAGCATAGCTTAGCATAGATCATTGAATCTGATTAGACCAGTAGCATCGCGTTCAAAAACGATCAAAGAGTTTCGATAGTTTTCCTATTTAAAACTCGACTCTTCTGTAGTTATATCGTGTACTAAGATCGGCGGAAAATGAAAAGTTGTGATTTTTTAGTCTGATTTGGCTAGGAACTATACTCCCAGTCCGGTGTAATAATCAAGGAACTTTGCTGCCGTAACATGGCCGCAGCAGGCGCAGTGATATTACGCAGCGCCTGAAAGTAGTCCCCAGCTATATTATAACTAGTTACCTAGCTGGGGACTACTTTCAGGCGCTGCGTAATATCACTGCGCCTGCTGCGGGCATGTTACGGCAGCAAAGTTCCTTGATGATTACGCCGGAAAGAGAGTATAGTTCCTAATGCGATGCTACTGGTCTAATCGGATTCAATGATCTATGCTAAGCTATGCTAAAAGTGCTATCACCAGACCCGGAGATCGGCTGAATGGATTCAAAAACGGTAAAACTCAACTTTTTAACTCTGGGGGAGTTGGAGAATGAGCCTATTTCCAAAAAAAAGTGGAGTGTTCCTTTAAATTAATTATTTTCCTCAAAATTCTACAAACAATACCCCATAATGACAACGTGAAAGAAGTTTGTTTGAAATCTTTGCAAATTTATTAAAAATAAATAAATAAATAAAAATCACGTACATATTCACAGCCTTTGCCACGACACTCAAACTGAGCTCAGGTGCAGCTGTCTCCACTGATCCTCCTCGACATGTTTCTAGACTAGATTGGAGTCCACCTGTGCTAAACTCAGTTGATTGGACATGATTTGGAAAGGCACACACCTCTCTATATAAAGTTTACTTATCTACATGTGATTTTAAAAAAAAATTAATAAATTTCCAAAGATTTCAAACAAACTTGTTTCATGTTGTCATTATGGGGTATTGTTTGTAGAATTTTGAGGAAAATAATGAATTTAAACACCAGATAGACCTGTAAACAATGCTAAAAACATTAAAATATATTCAACACAGGGGTCTTAAATGATGTATGTTAAATTTAGATTTTTTTTATTATCATGTTTTGTGTTCTGTGACATTTTAGACCTGAAGAGTGTGTCATTGTTCTCTACAGGTTGAGATATTGTGGCGTCACAGATGAAGGTTGTGCTGCTCTGGCTTCAGCTCTGAGATCAAACCCCTCACACCTGAGAGTACTGAGTCTGTCTGATAATAAACTAAGAGATTCTAGTGTGAAGTTACTCTCTGATCTGAAGAACGATCCACATTATAAACTGGAGACATTAGATTATTGTGAGTGTTTGTTTATTTAAAGCTGTTATTAATCTATGATCAGTTGTTCATTCATATCTATGGCTGTAATATGAATATACTGTGTGTTTTCTGAGCTGGATCTGCTGATGTGATGTGACAGCAGTAATGTCTCAGACTCATATCTGACTGTCTGTGTGTTTTATTGTAGGACTCTCAGTATTTATCCGTCAGTCCAGTTTGGTCAGGATCAGCTGATGGTGAATAAGGAGCCGCTGCAGAGACGTGACAGTCACACAATCAACAGAGACTGCGTGATGGAGCCACAAAAACTTAGAGATGTTCATTTTCCTGACCGACTCCCAACACTCGTTAACCAATCATTAACCGTTAACTGACAAAATTAAATGTTAAATGAGATTTAATTAAATTGGAATGGATAAGTTTGTGACCCAAACATCTGTATTTGTGCAGAATGAGAGATGTGTGTTTTTTTTAAAATAAATTTAGTTTTTCTAGATGTTTGTTGTTTATAAGTAATAATTTTATAGCTGCTTATTTTTTCTGATTTATATTTTGCTTTGTTCTGAATACCGTAAAAGTTAAAGGATTTGTTGACTTTTTTTATTTTCTCTCTCAACGCAATTTTGTCTGAAATGTTTATAGCAGATGGTTTTTATTTATTTCTTTATCCATGAAGCAAATGTTTTAAAAATAGCTTGGGGGGGGGGGGAGAGATGACAGACTGAAGATGTGTGATATGAGATCACAGCCTTTTATCACCAAACTGATTCGAAAGGGTTGACAAACTTTATAGAGACTTTAAAGAGTCATTACCCACAAACCTCACACCAACACTGACAGATTATAGTGTATTTCATTTCCCAACAGTGACTTTCCACTTCAGAAACAGACTTGATTCCAGATGCATTTTTTCTCATTACGCAATTAATTATTATTGCCTGTAATGCCTTTTTGCTGTAAACACAAGAAATAATTTGATATTGTTAGTCATATTTCCAGATGAACACTTAGTGGACTGAAGCAGCTTTGTTTCAGTGCATCTCAAATCTGATCATCAGGATCTTCTGAGGAGCTTTACTCTCACTGTTCCTCAGCGGAGGAATGATCTTCATCTCACATCTTCTGAGGAGCGTTTATTTCTTCATCTCTCAGTCAGCATTGCATTATATGTTTGGATCATTTCAGTCTCATCTTATTGCGATATATTATTAGAGATATAGAGCGACCGCTGATATTTAGATCATTTTATGTCAGTATCTGCTCTACTGTTAGAAACATCTCACTGATTTACATCACAAGCATCAGAATTTCATCATATTAATATCAGCATCTGCAGCAAATTCATACTTTTGATCAGCTTGAGTCTCTGAATAAAATTGAGCTGTTTTTCCTCCATATTCAGACTATATGAGCCTTAAAAGCCTTGTGCATCAAATATGACATGCAACAAAAGTATACATGCAAACTTTTAAGTTTTTTAAAAATATTTTGAATAAAGGTTCAATTAACCAGTTCATTTAAAAACTGTATATATTTCTGACTCTTATATTAGACTTTACAGGGTTAAAAAAGAATGATTAACCTGGCAACAGAGGAAAGAGTTTAAGTAGAAATAATGTGCGATACTGTATCTCTGACTGTATTCTCTTTATCTCTTGATATCTGAACCTCTGAAATATTCCCTAAACCTGATGCGATAACAAACAGAAGCGGTTTGACTGCTTGTGTCTCTGTCCACTCAGTGTTTGACATGAGAGAGTGTTTCTGAGTCTCTTCTCCAGGAGTGATGCTGATTTCTCAGCTGCTGAACAGAGGTCTGTCAAACACTGAATTACTGAATTAACAAAACACGCTTCACGCTGAGACTTCATCCCCAAAGAACCCTTTAGATGAGCAACCAGCTGGGAACAAAAGAGCTCACTGTAAATGACTCAATTCAGATTGCTGTTAGAAAATGTATTGCAAATTTAAAAACTGATAAATCAAGACTGATGTTCTGAGCTCATTCTAACTTTCAGCACATATCTAATCTCACAGTTAATCTAGTCTTTTGAAGCACATTTAATGAGATAAACCCTCTATATTTGCATCTCATTAGGCTTCGGTTAATAAGATACCAAACATCAAGGGAAATTTGATATGAAAACTGATTAAACAATTTTTTTGCCCCTCAAGAGAGATGATGAACAACACAGAAAAATATACATTTTTATTTATTTTATTATTTAGAAACCTTTTTAAAATGTTCAACGTTTGAAAAAAATAAATAAAATAAAATAAACAAGAAAGAAAGATATTATGCTGATTTGCACCTTTTTATATTTGTAGTTAGTTTTAATCTGTCTAGTTATTATATTTAGTTAAAATAATGCTTTAAAAAGGTGTTAATTATAACGTTTAAATCATGTATCGTATAAACATCAAGGAAAATTTGAAATAAAAACTGTGATTAAATTTTTTTTTTCCAGGGATGGATGATGAACTGAGAAAAAAAGTTGCATTTTATTTTATTAATTTTTTTTTTTTTTAAATGTTAAACATTTGGGAAACAATGAAAAATATGCATAGATGCTGATTTGCACCTTTTCATGTTTGTAGTTAGTTTTAATCTGTCTAAATAATGTTAAAATAATGCATTAAAATGGTGATATTAATATTCATAACATGTTTAAATCATATATCATAAATATAAACATAAAGGAAAATTTGAGATTAAGATTTTTTTTCTAGAGATGGATGATGAACTGAGATAAAAGCACATACAGTATGCAGCATGATTTATTTTACTATTTAAAAACATTAAAATGTTTGACATTTGAAAAAATCTATTAATCTATGTCTGTAATATATTTAGTTAAACCGATGGCGTATAAATGTTATTAGTGATATTAAACGCTTAATATTTATAAGATGTTTCAATCATATCGTGAGTCTGGACTGAAACGCGTTTGAGCCGCGCGCTTTCCGTTCAGCGTCCCGTTGCTAAGAGACGCGTCCAAACTCTCGCTGGTTACTCAGCACAACACTCAACATAAACAACAATATAATAAACACAAATCAATGTTTTTCTTTTTAACGTCTACTTTAACCGCGGAGCTGCTGTTCTGAAGCGAGTGTAACCGGATCATGAGGTGAAATGGATCTTCGCATCCGACAATATTTATCAAAAGCTCAGGAGAAAGGAGGTAATAATGTGTTTATTAGTCGATAATTCATTAAATGCGGTTATTTTATTATCTTATATTGTTAGTGAGTGTCAGTTTTATTATCTTTATACTGAAAGCGCTTTCATAAGGGGCTAGTTGTCACATGGAGGAAGTCAAAGTTCACAAATGCTTGTTTTCTAGCAGTTTTGTTGATTTTAATCACATAACGTTAGTCTTAGAATATTGTTATTGTCTTTTCAAAATGATGTTTTTGCAATATTTCACATTTCTTGTGATATTAAAACAAGAGTCTGTATAATAAAGGCAGATCTCAGTAAATGTGATTTGTGTATTTGTGTTGTTGTCAGATGCTGTGTATGTGAGGAAAGCGTATGAGCTGATCCGAGCTTCAGCTCCAGCAGCGTCTGATGGCAGATCTCTGTCTGAGCTCCGTGTGCTGTGTGCTGAACAATCTCTACAGGTGCCGTCAGAAACCATACAGCACATTCTGACATATTAATCAGGCAGACTTTCTGCTTTCTGCTTCATTTCAAGCAGAACTGTGCCATTTCTTAACTTTAAGTTTACCTGAATTCACTCTATTCACTCTACACATGCTTGAATTATTCATCACTATAGTTTGTGATAGTTTCACTAATTTCAGTAATGAATTTAAGGGGTCAGCTGTTTATTATACCCAGTATGGAAGTTCAAACCATGTCCACTTGTGTGAGATACAAGCTTGAATGTCAGTTTTTGTTTTAAAAGATCAGGATGAGTTTGTTTCTTCATCAGGTTTGTAGAAATGTGTCTCTGCATCAGTGTCTCAGCAATGGATGCTCTGCAGTGAATGGGTGCCGTCAGAATGAGAGTCCAAACAGCTGACCATGTATGAGTAGCGCTCTTACTGAGACTCTGGCAGTGTCTCGTTCCTCTTCTCAGGGAACCATGGCTACATGGGTAACCTGAGACGGTTTCTTTGCACTAAGTGCAAAAAGTAATTGGATGTTATTTGCATTAATGCATGAAGTGAAAATGTAGTATTTTCTTTACACTAAGTGCAGTTAGATGCTATTTGCATAAAATACATTAAGTGAAAATATTTGTATTTTCTTTGCACTGAGCATAAATAGTAATAAGATGCTATTTGCAATAAATTAATTAAGTAAAAGTAGCAGTAATTTCTTTACATTAAGTCCACATAGTACTTAGATGCTATATGCATTAAGTTCATTAAGTGAAAATAGCAGTATTTTATTTAGACCATGTGAAAATAGTAATTACACCACGTCCAGGTTCAATTATAGACCTATTAAATAACCATTAGACACTTTATTTCACTCTTCAAATAATTTCTATATTTTTATTTAAAATAAATGGCTCTCTGAGCTGATGTGCAATGAAGGAGCAAACAAGGTGGTCTACCTGCACTCGTGAAACATAAAGTGTAAGTTATAAACATAGAGCTGATATGGAAGTGTTTTCACATTGCTTGCTCATCCACATGAGCAGAAGAGAGAGACATTTTGTCATCATATCACATTAAATATGTGTTTAAATCATCCTCTACATGCCGACACAATTCAAACGTCACATTCGACCAACAGAAAAAAGAGAAGAGAAAAGCTGACAAATAGAGCTGAGCAGCTGAGCAGCTGAGCAATGACTTGTGAAGTGAGAAATCCTAAACAGATAAGCGAGCAGTATAACTCTCATACAGAGACAGTGTGGGTTATGAGCATTGTGAATTCATTCCCCTCAGAAGTGAAGGAGTGTATAATATATACCGCGCTTGTCTGAAGTAAGCTGAACGCAGGAGCTTGTGCTGAATCTCTTACTTTTTGCACCCAAGCGCTTTAAAAAGTTCCAAGGGCCATTATCTGTTTCCTGATGTGGCAAAGCATTTATTTCCATCTGGGAGATATGTCTGAGGCTTAAGGATTTCATAAGTTGAGACATTTCTGATGGCAGATGTCTCAGATGGTTCTGTTCCAAAAACTATCTGCCTACATAGGCAGCATCCTAACTGAAATGAAACCTCATAAGTGACTGATAAGCAGAGGTGGGTAGAGTACCCAAAAACTGTACTCAAGTAAAAGTAAAAGTACTTGAAGAAATATTTACTCAAGTAAAAGTAAAAGTAATAGTCTGAATAGTTACTTGTCTATTTTTATTTAGATATATAGATATTTAGATAAAATGTATATATACATACATACATACACACACACACACACACACACACACACACACACTGCTGTTTAAAATACTTTTAAAGTTTTTTTTATTTTATTTAATTTATCTCATTGATGCAAATCAGTATTTTTAGCCTGGTTTATTATCAATGATGTTCTTTTTTTAGCTTTATATTCATAAAAAGAATCCTGAACAAAATGTCACAAGCTCCAAAAAATATTAAGCAGCAAAACTGTTCCCTGTTGAAAAAACAGCATATGCTGGTATGGTATGTTCTGAAGCATGGGATGCTGGTTTGAGCTGATTTAAGCTGGTCATGTGCTGGTCCTAAACTGGTCCGACCAGCTCAAGACCAGCACATGACCAGCAAAGGACCAGCATAAACCAGCATCCCAGCTTCAAAACATACCTAACCAGCACATGCTGTTTTTTTTTAACAACTGGTAAAAAATCAATATATTTGAATGATTTCTGAAGGATCATATGACTCTGAAAACTGGAGTAACAGTTGATAAAAATTCTGATTTGCATCACTGAATTAAATTAAATTATATTTTAAAGTATATTAATTATGTATTATAAATGTAGGCTATATATGTATATAACTCCTCACATGACCGCTAAAGAACATCTGAACATAACGAAACAAATCCACATTCACGGATCTTCTTCCGTCTGTTCTGCAAAATGTAAACCAATGTAGCCGTTATTTCTGCAAGCGTAAATATTGTGAAAATATCAATATTAATTGTGTTTAGGCAAGGCATTCCTCCTGGAACTACCGCGGTTTTGGCGGGTGTTCATTTCATACTCTGTGACAGCTTATTTAATGAATAAATTATACATTGTATTTAATGTGTAAGGTACATGTACAACAAACTGGTAATGTTATAGTGGTATCGTGTACTGTAATCGAATCTATACCTGTGGAACCGACAGCACACGCGGTGTTCGTCTAATAAATATCTTCATAGCAAACCATAGCCTTTGCAGATTTGCTTTCAACTGACTGTAGATTCAAAGCCACGTCTTCAGTGCTCTTGATGTTACAACCGCTTCAGGCGACTCAGCGCGCGCGGCAGGGTACTGAACGAATCATTCAAACTGATTCATGAACCGATTCACTGGTTTGCCAAATGGTTTGATCAAGCCTTCGAACAGAATTGACTCAAAAGAATGAATCATTCGCGAACGGGCATCGCTCATTGGCCAGAAAAAAAGTAGACGGTGCGTTTGGAATAAATTGAAGGATTTTTAACTTGTATTGCATTAAGATAAAGTAACGAGAGGAGCGTCGCCCACAGTAACGAAGTAAAAGTACCGTTTTTTCACTAAAAATATACTTGAGTAAGAGTAAAAGTACCCATTTTTAAATATACTCTAAAAGTATTAGTTACCCAAAAAATTTACTCAAGTAAATGTAACGAAGTAAATGTAACTCGTTACTACCCACCTCTGCTGATAAGGCAGCAGCTTGGTGACATGACTCACAGTTGGGGCAGTCGTGGCCTAATGGTTAGAGAGTCGGACTAGTAACCTAAAGGTTGTGGGTTCAAGTCTCAGGTTTGGTGGGGATTGTAGGTGGGGGGTGTGAATGTACAGCACTCTCTTCCACCCTCAATATCACGATGAGGCACCGAGCCCCTAGGTGCCGCAGCATTGGCTGCCTGCTGCTCCAGGTGTGTGTTTACTGCTGTGTGTGTGCACTTTGTATGGGTTAAATGCAGAGCACAAATTCCAAGTATGGGTTACCATACTTGGCCACATGTATGGTATGTGTACATGTAGTATTCATAAATTTTTATTACATTTTTAGTTATTTTAGTGCAAGTTAAACTAAATAAAAATGAGAAATGTTTCCTTGGCAACAAGGTGAAATAAGCTTTTTTATTTTAAATTTTATTTTATTCAGTTAATGTTTTTTTTATTATTACAAGTAACAATTTTTTTAATGATTTTAGTTTTAGTTAACAATGATAAACCTGGTTATGATCTGCATGCAGGAAGGCTAACACACTCATTGTCTGTTCTTGTGTTGTGTGTTGTGTTGTGTGTGTGTGTTGTGTTGTGTTGTGTTGTGTTGTGTTGTGTTGTGTTGTGTTGTGTTGTGTTGTGTTGTGTGTTGTGTTGTGTTTTCAGCTGGGCTGTTGGGAAATCGCAGAGGACTGTTTAATAATGTACTTGGAAGGGAAACCTCCAGCCAATCAGTTCCTGTGTCGAGCGTATCTGTGCCAGGGTCAGCTCATCTCCTCACGCTCCATTAGCACAGCGGTAAGTCCAAACAGCCTGCTGGACTCATTAAAGAGCGCCTGTCTTTGACCTCTGAACTCTGAACATGTCAGTTTGAGAACATATAACATGATCTTTATAATGAGAGGAAACTCTACATAGGTTCTCACAGAGACTCTTTTCACTTGAGACAGTAAACAACCACTTATTCCAACAGTTGGGTTCCGAAGTAAAATTCTATTCATTTTCTCTATAGGGAATTAATATTTAACAATAACTTATAAACCTTCAAAGACAGACATTCTGTGAGCTCTGAGGTTGATGCAGTCGAGTCATTCTCGATACACTCTCAAAATACTTCAATGTTTGTATAGATATACAGTATATGCCTATTTTGCAATAAACGTTTCTGTATTTAAAATCAACAACTTTAAATGAATAATCTTGTATTTTTCCATTGTTTTGTAATTCAATCATGTCATTCACAATGCTTCGTGTAGTTCTTGTATCTTTGTCTTTTTGTCTGAATTTTTGCTTTAAATAAAAGTTTATGTTGTGATTATTTTTAAGACTTTTTAAAAAATCTCTATGAAAAAAAAAAAAGAATGGAAAAAAATGCTTCCAGCCAGCACCAATTGTTCCTTTATACCTTAGGTACGTTTAATATGTATATCATGTTTAAGTCTCGGTATTTTTTCTCAGGGGAATCTGTTGAGTCGCAGGTGTCTCGTTTCTGCTTCGCAGAGATAAATCTGTCTGTCACATCTTTAATTTTGTCCCTATTTTTGTTGTTGCTCTATTTCCAGGAGGACTTGGATAAGGCTGTGATGTACTATCTGAAGGCGATCGATATTGCCAAAGACAAGTCCAGGTAGAGTAAACTATCCAAACAGAGAAAAGATGATAGAAACTGATTCTTCTTCTTCTCTCTCATCTCCTGTCCTGATTAAAATAAGTCTGAAGTGACCCACTTCATCAAGAAAAACAACCAAGAGCATCGTATGCTCAGAGATGACTCTTTCATAGTTTAAGAGATTTATTGGAGTGTTAAACTGAAGTTCCCTTTTGAGGGAACTTCCAACCAAGTCCTCTAGGGGTCGCTATGGGGAACGCCATCAGCGTGACCCGTGTCTGAAGCATACATACAAAAACACCACATGTTGGCCGGTGACAGCCTATGACGTCACTACCGGCGCGACCACAGTATAAAGGGGCGTCGGGGAAATACGTCATCCACTTCTTCGTCTTCAGTGACGGTTTTGTTTGAAGTGTGCATTCTACTGGTAAGAACGATTTTCTACTTTGCCATGGCGAGCACTAGCAAGGCGTTTAAGAGATGTGTGGATCCGTGTCCTCGTTATTTGACACCTGATGACACACACGATCTTTGCATCTTTTGTTTGGGCGAGGAGCACGCACGCGATGTCCTCGAGGGGGCTATCTGCATGCACTGTGAGCTTTTTTCTATGAGAAAGCTCCGCTTTCATGTGTCTCTCTTTTCGAGGAAGGAGGGACAGCCGTCTGCTTCCCGCGGTTCAAAACCCACTGTTGCCAAGGCACGGAGGGGAATGAGCTCATGGGACTTGCAGGAGGATCTGGCTTATGAGTTAGAGAAAGGGCTTTCCTTCTCGCGCTCGTCGGCCACAAACGAGGGTGAGTTGCTGGATGATGATGATGCGATCTCTCTGACATCATCTGATCCAGCGGCTACCGGCTAGTGCTCTGCTGGGTTATTCCCAGGAAGAACAGGAGATGTTTGAGGGCAAAGAAGTTGAGACTGCGCCCTCTCAATCCTCCTGCCCTGCATATGACGAGTTGTTGGAGGTTATGGAATGCGCTACGGCGAGGCTTGACTTGCCGTGGAAGCGGGCCAAGATGGTGGCGCCACGGGGTCGTCTCGATGAGCGTTATCTTTCTGGCCATAGCCCCCCAGCTCGCGTGAGCCTTCCATTTCT
The DNA here is from genome assembly GCA_029620275.1 of Acrossocheilus wenchowensis. Classification (NCBI taxonomy): domain Eukaryota; kingdom Metazoa; phylum Chordata; class Actinopteri; order Cypriniformes; family Cyprinidae; genus Acrossocheilus; species Acrossocheilus wenchowensis. Next base: position 1,089,132 of record CM056150.1, on the reverse strand, counting down.
TCCTGATCTCCATGCAGAGGTTGAGAGGGAATGGAAAAAGCCATTTTCCTTTCGCATTCACAGGTTTCAGCATACTAGTTATGCAAACATTGAGGGGATGCGTGAAAACGGCTATGAGGGGATGCCCCCTGTGGAAGAGATGCTAGCCAGCTATCTCTCTGTGGGCGAGACATCCTCTCTCAAGGCTCCCCCCTTGTCATCTAAGCCCCTTCAGGAAACATCTCACTTAAATGGCAGGGCATACACAGCAGCAGGTCAGGCTGCTGCTTCGTTGCACACTATGGCGGTGCATCAGGCGTACCAGGCTGATCTGCTGTAAGACCTGGATAAGGGTCAGGGCTTGTCACCTGATGAAGTAGCTGAGCTGTGCCGCACCACGGATTTGGCTCTCCGTGCCACTAAGCAGGCCGCCACTGCTATGGGCAGGTCTATGACAGCCATGGTGGAGAGACATCTGTGGGTAAACCTGGCAGATATTGGGAAGAAAGAGAAGGGCTTTCTTCTCGATGCTCCAGTCTCGCTTTCCGAGCTTTTCGGTACCTCCGTCGAGACGGTGGTCGAGAAGTTTAGGGAGGCAAAGGCGCGCTCAGCGGCCTTCAAAACCTTCATTCCAAGAAGGTCCAGGTCTGAGCCCGAACAATGCAAGGGTCCTGGCCCATCTCAGTCTGGGGATCAGAGATGGGCACAGAAGGCTAGTGTCGCGACTTGTGCCCCTCCCCCGCCTGTGGGTAGGGCTAGAGTGAGGCGCGGGTCAAAGAGAGGTAGGCAAGACCTGAGGGAGGTGATCCAGACGTGGCGTTCTCAACGCTCTCGTCTGGACTAGAGTAAGACTTGAACATCTACTCCCTTCCCTCGGGGGGCCTGTCCTCATCTTCCCCTCTGTAATTCCCCTGCAACCACCGTAACTCCACCTGACCAAGGTTAGGTGGGAACCTAGAAACCTGCGCTTGACATTGCAGTCTCTATACTGGACTTATGATGTTTTGGTTAGGCTCTATGTTTCATAGAAACTACCTTACTGATGGTCCGGACCCGACTCTTCGGACTTCGCCTCCGGGACTGATCTCATGCGTAGGAACCATGGATGGGTAAGTACGATCCAGTTCTAACGGTTCACTGGTATTGTGTAGCCATTCTTTATAGTATTTCTGGGACCTGTAGTTTTGTGTGTTTCACCTTGTTAGGGTGGGTCCTCAGACGACCACCTCTTGCCTTCGACTGTGATGACCTCACTTGTCGATACTAGATCCAGGCTAGGATGAGAGCCCTGTTTCAGGCCTTATACCCCTGGATCGTGTGGCCCAGTCGTAGGTTTCTGTGGGAGCCTCATTGGTCATCAGGTCTCCAGCACTGCAATTCCAGGACCTGCGGGTCTTTTTGCTATCAGTTTCAATGGCTGGGATGCCTGCCACTGTTGTTAGGTCACCTCTCTATCATCACGCATTCTCTGAGTGAAGCTCCTCTTATTGAGGTACTGAGCGGTTTTACTCTTTTAACGCAAACAGCCCACTCTTTGTGGTCTGGATAGTCACAGTCGGTCCCTCTCTGGTAGCCTTCCTAGGTGCATGGCTATCTGAGGATATCTATGTGCAAGCTCAGGGACTGCTCCGTAGCGATCTCCCTGAGCCCTTGCCAAGAGTGTGCTTCTCCCCTGCTGGGGTGTAAGTAAATAGCCTACTCTTGTGGCAGCCTCCTTGGAGGGATTACCGGGGTTTTTCAGGCTAGCTGGTGTGGGACCACCTGCTGATAGAGGGTGTAAGCAGAAGGAACCTGCCCCTGGGCCAGTACCATTCTCTTTACTGTTTGAGTTCCATGACACCATCATTAGACAGCCGGCTGTTTGCTGTCTCTCTGATGTGTCATCCGAGTGGGCTGAGCATGGCAGTACTCTCTTCACCCTGTGGGATGGCTTGAGCATTGCCTTCAGACCAGGCGCCGGAGTGTTTGAGTTCCCTCTCATTCTGAGAGTTGAGTTCTCCGCTCCCCAGAAGCTCTGTCATTCAGCAGCCTCAGGTTGTTAGGCCTCTCTATGCCTCCTTGTTAGGTCGCTCTCCTTGTTGGTAGAGCTAGCATTGCTCCCCTCACCATAGAGGGTCATCTATGAGCATGTTGCTCCCTTCTCAGCGTCTAAGTTCCCTCTCATGCTGAGAGTTAAGTTTTCCAATTTCCAGAGCCCTGTCATTCAACAGCCTCAGGTAGGTTGCTCTCTTTGATCGTGGACTTCAGGAGAAATCCCCCTGCTCTCCCCCCACTCAACATCATGAACAGCACTGTGACTGCAGTGGAGTCATTCAAGTTCCTGGGCACCACCATCTCTCGGGACCTGAAGTGGGACATTTACATAGACTCCATTGTGAAAAAGGCCCAGCAGAGGTTGTACTTCCTTTGCCAGCTGAGGAAGTTCAACCTGCCACAGGAGCTGCTGAAACAGTTCTACTTCGCCATCACTGAATCCGTCCTCTGCACTTCAATAACTGTCTGGTTCAGCTCAGCTACCAAATCTGACCTCAGAAGATTACAGAGGGTAGTCCGGACTGCTGAGCGAATCATTGGTACAACCCTCCCCACTCTCAAAGAACTGTACTCATCCAGAGTGAGCAAAAGGGCTGGCAAAATCACTCTGGACCCATCACATCGAGCACACTCCCTCTTTGAACTGTTACCGTCTCGTCGACGCTACAGAGCACCAGAACGAACAGACACAGGAACAGTTTCTTCCCTCAGGCAATCCATCTCATGAACACTTAACATTAAACATGGAACACACAACACTATAATACTTTATTTATTCATCACACATACTTATTTTTATTTTTTTTCATTTCAAAATTTCACATATCAGACCTGTACACACACAATTGTCTATATTATATATTGTGTTTTTTTGGTACTTTGTACATTGCCTATTTGTATATTTGTATACTATTCTTTTATTATCTGTGTCCTGTCCTGTTGCTGTCTTTCTGTTGCACTGTGGAGCTTCTGTCACTATAACAAATTCCTTGCCGATAAAGCTCATTCTGATTCTGATCGTTGCTGCTCCCTTCCGAGCACTGTGATTCAGCGGCCTGAAGTTGATAGAGGTTGTTCTCCTTGTTGGTCGAGCTAGCATTGCTCCCCTCACCATAGAGGGTCACCTATGAGCATGCCGCTCCCTTCTGAGTGTCTGAGTTCCCTCTCATGCTGAGAGTTAAGTTCTCCGCTCCCCAGAGCTCTGAGTCAGCAACTTCAAGTTGTTAGGCCTCTCTCTGCCTCCCTGTTAAGTTGCTCGCTTTGTGGGATGATTGTAGCACGGAAGAGATTGTGAATCTTCTCCCCCTCTCAGCTGAGAGTAGGGTACTATGTCACCTTCAGCTATGCTAGCTACTTCTAGCAACCTGGCTGTGACTGTGATGGTAGTTACGGACTCCTCATATGACAGTTTGTTCTATGAGAAGCGCCGTTCACATCTATGTGTGCTCTATTATAAAATGAAAAGAGTACTGCTCTTTTGAGTGCCACGGTCACTTAGGGTCTCTGGGCTTGTCTAGTAACAGCCGCTGTGACCCCCTAGAACAGTGTTTACAAATCCATATTATGGTAAGTGTGCACGCTAGTCTCTGTGCACTTTATGAAATCCACATTGTGGTAAGAGGGTCTGTTGAGACCGTTCCCTCAGCGAGCTCGTGCAGAGCAAGCGGTAGCCCCTGGGTGACAGGACTGGACCTAGCTACTATCCTAGGCACTTGGCTGTATCCCCTTAAAGGAATCTTTTCTTATGATTCTAAGCCTTCGAGCTCTACCCTGGGTCCGGGAGTCCCGGCCCTTAACAGGTAAGTTGTTTTTTAGGGTATGCAGCTTGGGTCTTTGGCTGTAGGGGATAATGTCACTGACAGCCGTCTAACCGTCCCAGGGGCAACTTCCTTAGCCTGGTAGAGTTGGTACTTAGTGCTCGCCTTTTGTGCTTGGCTTGCACTCCCCTCAGCATGGTGGCGTGGGTATTCCGTTCCCCATAGCGACCCCTAGAGGACGCAGTTCGTATTTCCCTTGAAAGGAAACGTCTCAGGTTACGTATGTAACCATGGTTCCCTGAGTAGGGAACGAGACACTGCGTCCTCTAGGCTTTGTGCCATGCTTCAGACGCAAGGTTCAAATGAAGAAGTGGATGACTTATTTTCCCAGTGCCCCTTTATACTGTGGTCGCACCGGTAGTGACATCATAGGCTGTCATGTGGTGTTTTTGTATGTATGCTTCAGACACGGGTCACGCTGACGACGTTCCGCATAGCGACCCCTAGAGGATGCAGTGTCTCGTTCCCTACTCAGGGAACCATGGTTACATACGTAACCTGAGACATTCTTAGCATTAATGAGAAAAGCTTGATGAATCTGAGCACGCTTTGAGACATCATTGCGATCTCATCTGAAACTCTAGAAGACTTCAACAGGAGAAACTATTGAGAACTATAACAAAGATCTCATTTGTGATTTTTACACACACACACACACACACACACACACACACACACACACACACACACACACACACACAGGTTTCTTTGAATAGAAAGTTCAAAAGAACAGCATTTGCAATAGAAATATTTTGTAACATAAATGTTTTTACCTTCACTTTTGATCAATTTAATGCATCCTTTTTAAATTAAATTATAATTTTTTGGTAAAATATTAATTTTCTCACACTTTTGAATGGTAAAATATCATTGTTTCCACACAAATATTGTGCAGCACAACTGTTTTCAACATTGATAATAATCAGAAATGTTTCTTGAGCAGCAAATTAGAATGATTTCTGAAGATCATGTGACACTGAAGACTGGAGTAATGATGCTGAAAATACAGCTGCGCATCACAGAAATAAATTATATCTTAACAGATATTCACATAGAATACATCTATTTTAAACTGTAATAATATTTAAACATTTTTACACTATTTTTTGGTGAGCAGAAGAGACTTCTTTTAGAAACAACAAAGTCCCTAAATTGTTTTATGTGAAATATAATTTTTGTTTTTTTCCTTAACAGCAGGGGTTGTAAGGTTTCCTTCGTTTTACACCCTCTGAAACACCCTGTAACAGCCTCTGAGATGGAAATGAAATAGTTTCAGGCTTTAACATGAGTGTGGAGATTTGAAATATTTAAGCAGTATGCCAGATCATCAATCATAAACACTAAGAAACTCCTCATGGAGTTAACTTTGAAATGTTAACCCTATGAAAGTAACAAACTATCAAGGGACGTCCAGCGCGCAGGGCTCGACTGGATGATGTTATATCTACTGTAAACTTATAATTGTTGGATGATGGATGTGTAATCACTGCTTCACTGCTTCAGTCGTGGCTCTCAGCCTCAGCCAGAGGAAAAACAGCTCAGATACTTGCTGCTAAAACACCGTTCTCTGGTGGATAAATTAGTGACTCTGGAATAGAGTCTTCAGCCGTCTTTTGTTGCGTTCCTCGCCCATCCTGCAGTAATTGCTTTATATCTCATGGACATTGAGGCCTCCCGTGGCTCTTTGAAAGGCTCATGCACTCATTACTCATTCACACGCTTTGAGATCTAAGGTCGCTCGCAGGATAAATTGAAATGTAGTGAGAAATCAGATTCTGATCTTCCCAACAGTGATCGCTTGAATAATTAATCCGACTATTTTTATTCCCGTCTCTTTCTGCTTCTCCTCCGCCTCGTTCTTTCTTCATTAGACATCATTTCCTGGTGTTCAATGCCTCTCTGCTGTATCTGCAGTCCGTCAGACGCTTTCTGAGGCCCGGACAGAGACGGCTCCTGGTTTCTTCTCTCACGCAGGTGCTCAAGGCTCTAGAGGAGGTTCAGGATCCTGATCACACGTGGAGGGCTGAGCTAATGCTGTAGGTGGATTCACGTTTGACATTTAATTACTGGTTTATGCACACAGTGTGGATGAATATCATGAAACCAGTTAAGAACGAAGTCCAGGTCATAATTCAGTCCAGTGACACAGACATGAAAAATGCAAACATAGTATACATAAAGAAAATGAAGCATAATTACATTTTTTTTCTCACTGTTTTTCCATGATAACTAGGCATATCCACCTCCAATTGTCATTTCTGTTTATGCAAATAAAGTATTCCCGAAACAGGTCAGATATCTGTAATAGTACTAAATAACTAAATGGGTTTTAATTACATAATCAGCTTTATATATTTATCATCAGTAAATCCAATCTCATTACTTGTTCCACAGCTAGACATGTTTAACCATGTTCATACTTTTTAACTAAATACATTTAATTGTTTTCAAAATGACCAGATTTGAAGGTTTGCTTGTAAAGATAATTAAAACTTTTTTCTCAGATTTGCAGTCTTACATCTCACAATTCCAAGGAAAATTGTGGTTTATAATGTCCGAATTTCAGGATATAGTCTAAATATTTTGTGTACATTATGGTAGTTTTAGTTCCACTTAAAAATGTGGATTTTAAAAAAACTGGGTTACAGTAGAGAATTTAATTCTAAAAGAAATTCACAGGTTTCATTTTCTTTATGCATTGTTCATATGAGATTCAGCAGTACATAGGATACTGTAGCAAATGCAATCAGTGGTACAAAGTTAAGAAAATCAATAATCAGAACAAGTACGCAGCCTTTAGATGCTCTTTTGATGCCGTCGTGACCTTTGAAGCACTGAAATGACGGCACAGATCTCCAGTGATCCTGATCCTGCAGCTCACAGATACTCTGCACCTTCAGTTATGTCAGGGTTTGGCCTGTTTTACGCCACTTATACTGAGAAAATTGTTTAGAGATGGACTTTAAAGGTCATAATAAATCTTCATGATGTGATCAAACTCCTTTATGGCTGTTTTATTGTTGTAGGCATGTAATCCTGGAGCACAAAAAAACTCATCCCTAATAAAAGTTATAAGAGCCTTGTCATTGATCTCAAGTCGAATCTGGCTCTTTGTCTTGACTCTACAGTCTTTTGTCAAAGAGGTTGCATTGGAAATTCAAATGCATGCTGTAACACCAGACACATAGATCTGACTGGAGTGAAGGCTCATATTTCATGTTGTTTTCGTCTTGTGTTTCTATTCAGACACCTTGTTGAATGTCTGCTCGATGCTGGGAAGAGGAAAGAAGCAGCTGTCATGGCCAAGGTCACCTCTGATTTTATACAGTCACATAAACCAGAGCTTTATCCTCGGCTTTTCTCCGTACAGGTAAATCTTCCTCTTTTGTATTGCGTGTCACTTCATATTTTAGACGTGTTTAAAATTTTTATAAATACAGATTTTTGTATATATGTCATTGTAAAGTGAAATAAATAAAGTTGCATACATAAATAAAATATATATATATATATATATGTTGACATATGATTGCTACTTATAATACCATATAAAATGATCATATTGATACATTACATATGTACATATACAAATTGTACGATGGGGATTTTATAAACTTCATTTACTCTGTGTTATTTTAGTATCGTTGAGATACTATTATAGTTTTATGAATATTTTGAATTAATTTTTTGGGGGTTATTTTTCCTTTTTATGTCTATACAGTTTTTATAAATTTTTATTTAAGTTTGAGTTATTTTAGTACATAAAGTTAAATTAGATTAAAATTTGATTTATTTATATATATATATATATTTATATGATTTTTTAAAATATTTTTATTAGTGCTGTCAAACGATTAATCGTTTTTGTGTACATAATATATGTGTGTGTACTGTGTATATTTATTATGTGAATATAAATACACACACATGCATGTTATATTTAAGAAAAATATGTTTATATGAATATATATTTACATGTAATACATGTAAATATTTTTAAAATATATTCTGTATGTGTGTCTTTATATATACATAATAAATATACACAGTACACACACAAAGATTATGTAAACAAATACTTTTATTTTGTATGTGATTAATTGTTTGACAGCACTAATTTTTATATACACATTTCAAGTAACAATTCTTTTTTTATTTAATATTTTTTTTTTTATTATTATTGGTTTAGTTTTAGTTAACTATTATAACCCTTCTTCCAAGAGAATACATACAGTATGTGAAGATAGGTAACATATCGCCTTAGAGGTAACATATATGGCACTATCACTCTTGATATAGAGCAATAAATGTCCTATATTACATGAAGCGTTTGCTAAATGAATGAATGTAAATATAGTTATATGTTTCCTCCACAGGTTCGACACAACCTCATGGATGTCTCTGAAATGCTGAATGATGGAAACCCTAAGTTGCTTGTGATGTACAAGATCCAAAAGCTTAAACAGTAAGGAAGATATTTCTCACATTAACAGTGATTGTATCACTTGTGTTCAAATACAGCTGCATTTTGTTGCTGTACCTTTATCTGAACCGCTACTGTTAGCACATCTTAACTTCTCCAGTGAAAACAACACATATTGTGTTATGTTGTGTAGCCTACGCTGTAAATAAACAGTATTGTCTGTCACGTAGTGAGAGAATCGGATCCAATAGCGAGTGAAGAAAACAGTTTATTGATCATACATAAGACAGAGACCACAAAAGTATCCAATCCCAGAGTGACGTCCTAGCTCGTAGAGCAAAGGTCCGAGAACAGAAGTCCAGCCGCGGAGGGAAATCCAGGCAGGTCACAGAACACACTAGAAGCCGAGGGGAGAACAAACAGACGTGAGCGAGAAAAACGAACTGACAAAGGATCATGAGAGAGCGACCCAGATATAGGCGGTGAAATAAGGTGCAGGTGAAGCGCTGATTAGGAAACGGGTTGCCAGCAGCGGCAGAACCCCTCAACACCACCACACCCAGGAATGAGCACAGAGACCCATGAACCGTGACATTTTCTTGCTCCATCAAGCTCTATTTAAAGCTGCTGTGTGTCAGTAGTGGAAACAAGACAAATAATGATTGTTTTCAAACAGGTTTCCTAAAAACTCAAACCTGTCTGCCACTGTTTGGACAAACAGGTGTCCTGTTCATGCCCGGTCGCTCAAACAAACAGATCAGTGTTTTGGAAGTGTTACAGAAGGTGCTTTCACACATACGATCTTTTCTGGAAAATTGCTTCGTCTTCTTTTTTCTGTTGTGCTCTATTGTGATGCTATCGTGTACCATCTTGTTTTTTCTTCAAAGCAATAAGACATTCTATGTGATCGTTCCTTTACTTGGTTACTCAGAAGTCAATAAAAAGCTTGTCAGATTGGACCGATTGTGAAACTAAAGTGCTTCTCCTCATCCGTGTATATGAAGAAAACGGTTTGAAGATCATTTCAGATGTTGGTGTTGATCTGTGAATAGGATCTTAATAATTAAAAGACGTATAACTGTTGCTGAACGTAGATATGGTGCATTTTTCTGAAAAGTCAATTTTACAGTTATTTATAGTTTTTAATTCCTAAAGTGGCTTGAGTCACTGTATTTCATTCTTTTGAATCTAACTTAAAGTGGCTATGAACATAAGATAGGTTAGATACTATAAATTATTATTTTTAAGATTGAAAAATGACATACAGCAGCTTTAAGACTTGTTTTGCAGACATATTCATTTTAAATGGTTTTATGTTCGTCTTCAATGCACATGGTCTCACTGCAAAAACATATTTCTTCCTCAGTATTTTTGTCTTATTTTCCAGAACAAATATCTAAACATTGTTAAATCAAGATACATTTACTTGATAAGCAAAATTACGTAAGTCTAGTTTTCTGAAAAAATGTTTTAAAATTAAGTGACTTTAAGCCTAAAACAAGAAAAAATGTCTGCTAATGCGAAAAATACACATTTTCCTTTTAAAGCTTAATATATTTAGTATTTGAGCTTCTCCAGTAAATGTATGATGATTTAAGTTAGCAATGTTTAGATATTTGTCCTTGAAAATAAGACAAAAATACTGAGGAAGGATTTTGCTGTGCTTTAGATGTACTGGTTCTCTCAGTCTGTTATCAGATCATTCATTTAAAAGCATTAGATATGAATTCAGAGAAATACTGCAGCTTTATTCCTCAGAGAAGGATACAGATGCGTATCAAGTGTTTTCATGAGTCAGTTGAGCTTCTGTCCATCCGTCGCATATAATGTGGTCACAAGAGTCAAGAGTGCCATAAAATACACAATTTACACCAACTCAGTGATGTCCAGCAAGAGCTTCTGTGTCTTCTGAGGCGGTAGCAGTAAATCTCTCCGGCTATGAATCAAAATGAAAAGAGAGCAGAGCTTTTAGATTCGGTGTAGCTTCAGTGAAGGATGGAGGATTTTGCCCCATCATCTGTTCAGCAGCTGAAGCAGCATCTTTCAGGGTCACAAATCCAGGATTCTTACAGATCTATAAGCACTGCTTCACATCCGTCACCTGCTCCGAAGGCTTTCTTCATACAACAATTCACCTGAGGCTCAGACCCCAGGTTTGCCTTCGAGGGCACTGCATGTATTTCACATTCATAGCTGTTGTGATTCCTCTTTCTGTCGCCTATTTAGACGGTCTGTTTTCAGCCGCAGACAGCAGCGATCGGGCCACAGATGTGTTTGTCACACTTTTCAAACTACACTTCTGACAATAAACCTCAAAAAGGCGCTCTGATCCATGTCAGAGAATCTTGTATATAGAATAGAAATAGATTCTCTGTAAAACCAGGTTAGACTGTTTTCAGATGTCTACAGCTGTTTTATCCTCCAGAAGCTGCAAGTATATGCATAAATTAATATTATTAATGCATGTCAATACATGTCAAGCTTCTTCTCTTCAAAAAATCATTTAAAAACATTTATCTCTCTCTCTCTCTGAATATTACTCTACAGCTCTTGGTCTGTGAACTGAACTTTATGGATGTGTGGTATATTTGTGTAGTTAGTGACCTTGGGTTTTGGAAAGGTGCTATAAAAATAAAATGTATTATTAATGCAATATTGATGCATACTGTAACTGTACAACTGTGGAATTGAAAAGCACAAAAACCCACTATTCAATAACATTTTCCCTACATTTGTTCCTTTTAATTTGAAATTTATACTGCGTTTACATGTGTGCATTTGGCAGATGCTTTTATCCAAAGTGACTTACATTGCATTCAAGCTACTGTATTTTCTAGAGAAAAAAGTTGGAAAATGTGTACAATATAGAGCAACCAGGTAAATTATTACAACACCAATATGTATGTTATAATCTTAATCTCTTCGTCTACCAAGCTGTGTTTTAGTATATATCCTTGAGATGCTATTATAGTTTTTATTAATTTTGAGAATTTTTATTTATATTTTGAAATATTTTTATTTTTGTTTTTAAATGTTACATTTTTACTTTAATTTTAGTTTACATTTTTAGCAATTTTGTTTTTTTTATAATTTTTAATAGTTTTTCTTTTTTATAATGTCTATACAGTTTTTATTAATTTATTAAAGAGGTCATATGATGTTGCTAAAAAGAGCATTATTTTGTGTATTTGGTGTAATGTAATGTGTTTAATGTCGTTTAAGGTTCAAAAAACACATTATTTTCCACATACTGTACATTATTGTTGCTCCTCTGTGCTCCACCTGTCTGAAACTCGCGTTTGAATAGACAGTAGCAGAAACATACTTACAGGCTGAGAGTCAGAAGCGTCAGACTGTTCTTGCAAAGTTGGAATTGCCCCACTTTATAGAAACAGTCTTTGTGCAAGCCGCCATTGTAGGTTACTCTTCCAGGTTCAGGAAACAGTCCTCCGTAAAAAGCGCTGCACACACTCTAATATTTGAGTTGAACTGTTCTGGAACAGTGTTGTAAATACAACTTAACCACTGATTTCTAGTCGTGTCCTCTTTTGGAAGACCAAACAAAGTAGTTTCTCTTTCACAACAAAAAACAGCGTCTCCAGGACATGACGCCGGCGGCAGCAACAACACTACAGCGAGAATAATAGTTCTGCCTTCTTTCATTGCGTACACATTTGGGCGGTGTTTCGCAAATCTTCCCACACAGTGACGTAGACATGTGGGGCGTGTTTAAACGAGGCATTTTAGGAGGGCGTGGACAAGTCTTAACTTTTATAAAGAATATCTCTTTGGTTTTGAGACTTTAGTCTTTGCAACTTCAGGGATCTTATCTGCACAAACCGCATGTAACACTCCAGAGAAAGGAAAACTTGACATCGCATCATATGACCCCTTTAAAAATTGCATTGTTAAGAAAAAACAAAGACAGCTGAATTGCATTGGCGTATGTCAAATTTCATTATTACTTTCAGAAATAATATTACATACTGGTAAATCAAACATAAACACTGTTTATTTCCTCTCACTCCACAACTAACCTTTTCAAAGTAATAATATTCAGAACAGAACAAATGAAAAAAGTATAATTCTGTGATTATAGTAGCAAAGTATAGTATATAGTAGCAGTAGTAACTTATAGTAGCATTTATTATAAATAATATTTATTATAAATGCCAGTCTTATTTAAAGAGAAAGTGAAATCCAAATTATTTGTGTACTTGACGTTTAACGTTTAAGTTGCTTTGCCGTATAAACAGAAGCATGATACAGGGTTTGTATTTTTTGTGGAAAATACAATTCAGAATTTCATTTCATTTCAACGCATTACCTAGAAATCAAACCCATGACTTCATCTAGTGCCACGCTCTACTGTTTGAGCTGCAGGACCCTGAAATCAGCGAGACTAAGTGTTTGTGTTGCATGTTCTTCACAGTGCGGTTGATGTTGGTGAAGTAAAGAGAGATGATGCAGCAACACTGATGGAGATATTCCTGCTGCTGACGCAGTCTTCAGAACCCAAAGCGTCTGACCTCCAGGCCTCCAGTCCTCCACCGGACATCCACAGATCCAGTGCTCCACCCAACATCATCTCTGCATCCAGCGGATCCAGTCCTCCACCCTTCACTCAGAGCATCAGCGCTCCACCCAGCGTCCTCCACTCGAGTCCATCCTCCTCCTGCAGCTCCAGCGTTTGTCTGGATCAGGGCTCCTCCATCCCTCTGATCGACAGGTGCGTCCCACACTCATCATCAACACAGATACATTATACAGTGTTTATTTGTCTTCAGGACCCCAAGAAGTGAAGAGTCAGGAAGAGTCATATTACTGGACTTTTATTATGTTTGGTTTATGGCACATTTGACAAAACTGCACTTGAAGGATTGAGCATACCAGCAAGACATGATTTGATGTTAGCTATTGCATGGAAGCATTTAAAATTTAAGTTTAGAATTTATTTATTTTTGAAAATGCATTTCATTGCACAAATGATGTCATTAATATTTTTGGTCCTGCACAAGAAAAAGACTGAATGTTTTAAATGCAGATTATTATTTAGTTTTTTTTTTTTTTTATTTGATCAAAACTACAGTAAAATACATTATAAATAACATTAATGTTGTATATTATAAATAAATAATATATAACATTATAAATGTCTTTATTGACACTTTTGGTTAATTTAATGCATGCTTGATAAAGAAAACGCCGGGAGTCCATTGATTTCAATGCGGTCTTAACTCTTAAGAAAAGTGATGCACTGTCATGTGACCAAAAGTTGAGAAAGTTTTGCTGCATCACACTCTGATGTCCACCGAGCAATGAGAACTTCAGAGAGGCAACAAAAATCCAATTCTCTCCCCTGAATAACTTCAAATGGACCGATTCTTCTCACTCCCTCAAAACACAGAACATTATTCCTATTCATCATCCTGTCACGGGTTGGGAGGAACGAAGACTCAAATGCTGGCAAAAGGAATCTTCTTTATTAACAAATTATAAAATAAACAAAAACACAACTGAAACCACCCCGAAGGGGAAAAAGCCAGAATAAACACAACCACTGAAAACACGACATACACGAGGCACAGGGCAGACATAAGTCACAGACATACCTGGCACAAAAGTGAGACGAACGAGAGCAGAACAGAAAACACAGGGAGCTTAAGTAGGGACAGCAATCAGGAACACAGCTGGGGCAAATTAAACACTAATGAGGTGAGTGGGGAATAGCTGGGAGTGTGATGAGTGGCAGGTGTGTGTGGTACTGGCAATTGAGTCCGGGAAGACGGGAGGTGGCGACCTCTGGTGGTGAGGGGGAGCATCGTGGACCCGGACTCATGACAGGACCCCCCCTCTAAGGAATGGATTCCAGACATTCCCAAGTACCCAACTAGGGGATGGCCAGGCGGGAACGGAGCAGAGGAAGGGGAGGGATGGGGGAAGGGGAGGGATGGGGGGCCAGGTCCATGTGCTGGTGGGGGACCTGGGGACTGAGGCAGCGCCGGCGGGATGGGGACCCAGGGCAGAACCAGCGGCCACCACAGCAGTGTGTGCGGAGCTGCCACCCTGAAACAGGCAGTGGCTGGCTCCGCTGCTTTGGGAGCCTTGTGAACGGGTTCCGCCGCCTTGGGAGAATCGGGAACCTTGTGTGCAGACACCGCCGCCTCGAGAGGAACGTGAGCGGACACCGCCGCCTCGGGAGGACCGCGAGCGGACACCGCCGCCTCGGGGAGCTTGTGTGCGGCCACCGCCGCCTCGGGAACCTTGTGTGCGGACACCGCCGCCACGGGAACCTTGTGTGCGGACACCGCCGCCACGGGAACCTTGTGTGCGGACACCGCCGCCACGGGAACCTTGTGTGCGGACACCGCCGCCTCGGGAACCTTGTGTGCGGACACCGCCGCCTCGGGAACCTTGTGTGCGGACACCGCCGCCTCGGGAACCTTGTGTGCGGACACCGCCGCCTCGGGAACCTTGTGTGCGGACACCGCCGCCTCGGGAGGACCGCGAGCGGACACCGCCGCCTCGGGAACCCTGTGTGCGGGCACCGCCGCCTCGGGAACCTTGTGTGCGGACACCGCCGCTTCGGGAACCTTGTGTGCGGACACCGCCGCCTCGGGAACCTTGTGTGCGGACACCGCCGCTTCGGGAGCGGGCACCGCCGCTTCGGGAGCTTTGTGAGCGGGCACCGCCGCCTCGAGAGGATTGTGAGCGGGCACCGCCGCTTCGGGAGCTTTGTGAGCGGGCACCGCCGCTTCGGGCGCCTTGTGAGCGGGCACCGCCGCCTCGGGAGCCTTGTGAGCGGGCACCGCCGCCTCGGGAGCTTTGTGAGCGGGCACCGCCGCCTCGGGAGCTTTGTGAGCGGGCACCGCCGCCTCGGGAGCTTTGTGAGCGGGCACCGCCGCCTCGGGAGCTTTGTGAGCGGGCACCGCCGCCTCGGGAGCTTTGTGAGCGGGCACCGCCGCCTCGGGAGCTTTGTGAGCGGGCACCGCCGCCTCGGGAGCTTTGTGAGCGGGCGCGGGAGCCTTGTGAGTGGGTGCCGCCGCTCCCCTCACCGACATCGGCGGAGGATCCTCCACGCTGCGTCTCAGCCCGGGGCGCCCAAAGAAAGCCCCCGAGACACTGGAAGTGGCTGGCCCGATCCGAGGAGGTTCTGGAGCAACAGCCCAGACTGGGAGGGGGGCACCCTCCCGCAGCTCCACCTCCTTCAAGTAGATGACGTGGTCGACCATCTCCCAATAGGACCACGTATCTATTTCCCCCAGCTCCTGCCGGTTGACAGGCTCATCCAGGCCCGCTAAAAACAGGCGGATGAGGGTGCTCCCTCTAATCCCCAGCTCCTGGCCTACCTCGAAGGGTCTTCGGCGTAATAGCCAAAAGGGCGATTGTTTTGTGGGCAAGGATGCGGCCCACTGGCTGGGGCCTGATTCCTCTGTCGACCAGGAGCTGGGTACAAGAAGATTCCCATTGCCGCTGAGTCTTCAGGTGTCTCGTTCGTACTGTCACGGGTTGGGAGGAACGAAGACTCAAATGCTGGCAAAAGTCTTCTTTATTAACAAATTATAAAATAAACAAAAACACAACTGAAACCACCCCGAAGGGGAAAAAGCCAGAATAAACACAACCACTGAAAACACGACATACACGAGGCACAGGGCAGACATAAGTCACAGACATACCTGGCACAAAAGTGAGACGAACGAGAGCAGAACAGAAAACACAGGGAGCTTAAGTAGGGACAGCAATCAGGAACACAGCTGGGGCAAATTAAACACTAATGAGGTGAGTGGGGAATAGCTGGGAGTGTGATGAGTGGCAGGTGTGTGTGGTACTGGCAATTGAGTCCGGGAAGACGGGAGGTGGCGACCTCTGGTGGTGAGGGGGAGCATCGTGGACCCGGACTCATGACACATCCTTTCTGTCAGAGTTTCTCTAGTATGCAAGCACCTAAGCTCATGATGAACTTATAACCTTTTATAGCCACGAAGCCAGTTGGATATGCTTTAAAATATCTGTATAATCATTATAACCCTCATGATTTCAGGGTTGAGCTCCTGCTGGATCTGGCTTTCCTCTCTCTGCGTTTACAGCATCACCAAACAGCATCCGACTGTCTGAAGGAGCTCCGAGCCACAGATGTCACCGTGAGACTCCATGTTTCCTCACAAAGCGCTTCTTTCCTTACTTACAGTGTTGTTTTTGTAACTCAGAGGTCTGTTGTTTTCCTGAAGGTCGGTCAGCGTCTGATGACGGAGTGTGTGCAGTGTGAGCTGGAGCTGAACAAACACAGAGAGGGAATGGAGAATTACTCCAGATCCAGCGTGGAGGTGCTGCTTCTGTTATATTCATCTACTGAGCAAACATTCATACCCCAAGACCTCAGTGTTCAGTTCCTGCAATTTATTTAATTTCATTTTAAACAACTCATGTATGCCAAAGTGCTTTACATATAGTATATTACATATAGTAAAATATATAGTACATGAATATAGTTAAACAATATGCATATTTGCTGTAAAAACAGTAAAACATATATAAAGAATGCTACAAAAATCATCCTAATCTATATTTTTGTCTTGTTTTCCAGTACAAATATCTAAACAAGATATTTATTTGAGAAATGTTTAGATTTCATTGGCAAGCCTTTTTTTCTAAAGTGTAAACACCATAAAATTATGCTAAAACAACAATTTATATTTAATGTCTTGCTTAATAATGTAATATCGGTAACACTTTATTTTAAGGTCTCTTAACTAGTTGCTAATTAGCATGCATATTAATAGAATATTAGCCATTTATTAGTAGTAATTAAGCACATATTAATGCCTCATTCTACATGACCTTATTCTACATCCCTAATCCTACCCAACACCTAAACTTAACAACTACCGCACTAACTATTAATAAGCAGCAAATTAGGAATTTATTGAGGGAAAAGTCGTAGTTAATAGTTAATAAGTGTTCCCTATTCTAAAGTGTTACCGTAATATCTTACGTAGTTGTGCTTCTTAATTAAATTAAGCAAGTTTTAAGTCTATTTGTACTGGAAAATAAGACAAAAAAAGAACAGTTCCTATATTCCTGTATTATTTTAGTCTTATTTACATACTATAATAGTATTTATTAGCATTGTGATTAACTTGGGTTCTATTTTTATATAATCAGTTTTTTTTTTAATTATTAGTTTAAGTTTTAGTGATTTTAGTACTTCAACTTATTTATATCACTTCTTGCCAATGCAACATTTGTATTTTTTTCTAATCAATTAAAAAAGTTTTTCATCTACAATTTATATTTTTTCAGCTTTATTTTAATTACCCCCCCCCCCCCAAAAAAAAAAAAAAAAAATATATATATATATATATATATATATATATATATATATATATCAAATTAGAAGCCAAAGGTAGATGCAAATCGTAATTGGAAATGTTAAGCATGTTAACGACCACACAAAATTATTGTGCTGACCACCGACCATCTCCACTAAAAAAAAGTCCTTAAGTGCTGAGTGCTGTTTCAGATGAAGATCTGCTTCATGTCTAATAAAATATGAGAAATGCCCGTGTTGAGTGACGGTCTTGTTTCTGGCAGCTGCGGTTGAGTGTAATCACCGGTCTGGATGCGCTGCTGCAGACGGCGCTGAAGCAAGCAGACGCTCGGGCGACTCAAGCGGTGTGTGTGTGTCAGTGGAACGCCTGTCTGCCGCTTCTCCAACACAACCTCCGGAAGAGAGTCCAGAAACCCCTGCTCACCCTCGCTCGAGCGCTGGAGCACACCGACAGGTCTGAAACATGCTCCACTCACTCCATCTCATACGGTTTACTGAGTTCAGTTGTCTTAGGTCTACATTTGAATAGCAGAGTCATTAGAATCATTAGAAGAATGAAAAGAAAAATTAAATGCGCTCCTCCTGATGTCATATTTATTCACTGTGTAGAGCATAAAAAGAGACGTTAATCAGATTGTAAAACATCTTCATGCAATGAAAGCAGACAGTGACCAGAGGCTCCAAACAAGACAAAAAAATCACCTTAAAAATATACTAAAATTAGTCGCATGCACTATACTCTACATCTTCTGAAGTCATGCAATGCTGTTTTGTGAGGAACACACTTAAATATGAGTTACTATCACTGATTATCTTCCCCTCGCCAGTAAACCTTCGACTGAAGGACTACTTTTGTGTTGCATGTGAGAAGTAAAGTTTTTTTGCTTCTGACAGAACATTTCTATATTCCTATATTATTTTAGGATTATTTATTATGGAAGCCCGTTTCCTCCACTGAATAAAAAATAAATAAATAAAATGTAATTGTGACCCTTTATCTCACAATTGCGTGATATAAAATGTGCAATTCTTCCTTTTTTCTCAAAATTGCGTGACATAAACTTGCAATTCTGCCTTTTTTTAGTTTAAGTTTTGATTATTTTGTTATTTTTATAAATTGTTGCTTTTTTAAAAATGTTTCTAAGACAAAAAAAAATCACTTTAAAAGTCCTAAAATTAGCCTCATGTACTATTTTCTAGTATGAGATGATGTGTGAGGAACACACTGAACTTTAAGTCCCAAGCAACAACATTGAACTGAATTGAGCTGAATAAAGACTATTGTCTTCCTTAGAGCTGCTTTACAGCAGAATTTGATTTGTCTCATATTTGAAGACAGTTGCATCAGTGATTCAGTGATTGTCCTGTTTATCTCTGTGAAGCTGCTTTGAATCTGTATTAGAACACTATAGAATGAGACTTGATTTAAAGTAATGTATTGTTTAAACTGCGTGTTTGTGCACAGTTTGCTGCTGGATGTGTTGTGTCGGGTTCATGCTGAACTGGCTGCTATAGACGAGGAGAATGAAAAGCTGGATTCTGCCATGAAGCATCTTCAGAAAGCTCTTGAGCTGGACCCTGACTCTGAGCAGCTGTCCTCCTCCTTACACCTCCTCCAGCTGCGCTCCTCTGTCCACAGCGCTCCCACTCGACCGGAGGAGTGCGCCGCTAAACTCATCCAGCAGGTGCTTCACCGACCGTCACCACACACACTTAATGAGCGGCTCTCCTGCCTCACTGCGTCTCCTGCAAAAGCAGCCAGACGCAGTGAGAAACAAAACATGTGATGTGTTTTTCAGAGTTCCTCAAAAGAACTATTTTTAAACTTAAAAATGCAGCATGAGATGCTCGAAAAACAGCAAGATGTGACACAGTGGCCAGAGCCTTCTGTCTGATGCAGGTGTACAAAGTCTAAAAAAAAAGCTTAACAGAGACGGAATAAAAGAATGTGTCCTGTGTGAACGGCCCTTTCAGCACCATCCTGAAACAAAACCTCATTAATTAGAAACGCTGCATTAGACTTTGGACAAAATTGGAAATGCACAACTATTCAAAAGTTTGGGGTCAGTAAGAGTTTTTTTTTTTTTTTTTTGAAAGATATTAATACTCTTATTCAGCAAGGATGCATTAAAGCAGGGGTGTCAAACTCAGTTCCCGGAGGGCCGCAGCCTTGCAGAGTTTAGTTCCAACCCTGCTCCAACACACAAACCATGCAGTTATCAAATAAGCCTAAATGACTTGATTAGCTGGATCAGGTGTGTTTAATTAGGGTTGCATCTAAACTCTGCAGGGCTCCAGCCCTCCAGGAACTGAGTTTGACACCCCTGCATTAAAGGAATAGTTCACCAAAAAATAAAAATGTGCTGAAAATGTCAGTGTCTGATAATAATCAGAAATGTTTGTTGAGCAGCAGATCAGTATATTAGAATGATTTCTGAAGATCATGTGACACTGAAGACTGCCGTAATGATGCTGAAAATACAGCTGTGCATCACAGAAATAAATTATATTTGAACAGATATTCACATAGAAAATAGCAATTTTAAATTGTAATATTTCACAATTTTTACTGTATTTTTGATCAAATAAATGCAGCCTTATTGAGCAGAAGAGACTTTAAAAACATTTTTAAAAACTTACCAACCCCACATTTTTAAATGTATCATATGAAGTCCTCAGCATTGATGTGTTAAGATATTGTTCAGCCGGACCGGTGTCTAGGTTCAGTATCAGATCAGTGGTGTACTGTATGTTCTGTATTGATTATGTGATGTTATGTTAACAGGCTAAAGAGGGAAGCGGGCGCGAGGCTGTGAGAAAGCGGCGGCCGCTGCTGGTTAATGCTGGAATCGCTCTGGCGCCTGATGCTTTCCAAACCGTCCTGGATGCTGACAGTAAAGCCAAAGGTTTGTGCATATTTTAATCTCAAGAGACTTAAGAAGAGACTTAAATCTTACTGACTCTAAACTTGTTAGTGGCAGTGTACAAGTGAGAATGAGAAGAAAACATGGAGTAATGTGAAAATACACTCACGCATGTAAAATCTTGTTAGTAAGGGTGATTGTTAGGCAGAACATAAAGCAGTTTAGTTCCTTGGCCATATTAATGAAGTAATTTACCTCAAGGTTATTTTATATGCAAATTATCTTTTCATAGAATTTCCAGAAAAAAAGACTATATTATGATATATAACATAATTGTTAAATGAAATTAGTCATACTGTGAAGTAAGATTTAGTTCATGCCGCCCACTAAGGATGATGATGATGATGATGATGATGATGTCCACAGATATTTAATATTTTCATCATCACACTGATATGATGTTGCTGTCAGCAGCACCTGCAGCTCTGTAACCTGAAGCTCGTGATGAAATTAATATTATTTACATGATTTTGTCATTTTAAACTTTACTAGCGTCAGGCCTGAAGTTCCTCTGATGATCAGGACTGAGCTGATTTTGTTGTATGTTGTGGTTGTGTTTCTCTAGATGATGGAGCTGGAGATCGTCTGGAGCTGCTCGCTGCTAAAGCCCAGCATCACAGCACCTGTGTGCAGAAGGTCAAAGGTCATTTGGAGGGACTTGATGAGAGCTCGGATGACAAAGAAAGGTGTGTTTACGCTCCATGTTGCACATTTACAAGACGCATTATTTTCAATTCCAGTTAAAAGTTTGGAATAATGAAGATTTTTTTAAATGTTTTTGAAAGAATGTTTTCTACTCACCAAGGTATGGAATTATTTTTGTGTCTTTATTATGCAAACAAAAATTCCGTGTTTGAGAGCAAAAGTAATTATTTTGTCATTTTAAAAAAAGGATTGCAAAAAAACTCTGTGTTTGAGAGCAAAAGTAATTATTTTGTAATTTAAAAAAAAAAGGATTGCAAAAAAACTCTGAAATTGATAACAAAATTCTTTGCAAACTTCAAAAACTTCAAAAACTTTTCATCACGAAACCACAAATATTGCTCTCTTTTCTGCCGTGTTTTTTTGCGGGTCTAAAACTTTTGTTTGCGAGTTGAAAAGTTTTGCTTGCGAGTGAAGCTGTGTCTCAGTGGGCGGTCTCTACGCACCAGGATGAAAGACCTATTTCTATTGGCCATTCTCGATTGAAGTGACAGGTTGACCACGCCCACTACGCTTTCCCGCCACTGCCGCCAGTCTGACAGAAGAGCGAGCTTCTAGCAGCAATGGCCAGCAACCGCTCGTTTACTGGGTAAGTTAACTAATTTAACATCTTAAACTCAGTGACAAGTGAACTTAATTATTCTTTCTCATGCTACCCCACCTAAATACATAACATTAGCTAAGCCCGTCTGTAGTTGGTGATACCGCTGATTTGATTAGCCAACAATTTCCTTTTTTTAAAATTACAAAATAATTAGTTTTGCTCTCAAACACAGAATTTTTGTTTGCATAATAAAGACACAAAAATAATTCCATACCAAGGCTGCATTTATTTAATTAACAGTAAAAATTGTGAAATATGATTGTGAAATACAGTAACATTTGTGAAATATTATTACAATTTAAAATAGCTGTTATCCATGTTTTCTAATAGAAATCTTTTGTAACATCATAAATGTCACTTTTTATCAAAGTAATATTCTACTTAGACTTTATTACAGTTTCCACAGAAATACTGTGCAGCACAACTGTTTTCAACATAATAATAATCAGAAATTCTCTCAGCATATTAGAATGATCATGTGAAAACAGGACTAAATTACATTTTAAAATATATTCACGCAGAAAACAGTTATTTTGAATTCTAATAATATTTCAGAATTTTTACTGTATTTTTTTAATCAAATTAATGCAGTTTTGGTGAGCAGAAGAGACTTCTTTCAAAAACATTATACAATCTTAATTATGAGTTTATTTCACAATGTTAACCATGATTTCATGATGAAATCACTCTCACAAATCAACACAGTTCTTATTTCTAAAATTTGTGCTGATTTTACTCACTCCCAAAAGCCACGTGTACTATATGTGTTCATTAAAATAAAGCAGGCTATGAATTCCCTCCATCAGCTTCACCCTGGAGTTCATCATGATACGTTTCTCAAGGCCAGGAACATACAGACCCACCAGGACTTCATTATGATGGAAAAAAAACTTTATTCTTCTCTGTTTTCTTCCACAAGGAAGGAACATGTGAATAAAACCAGCAAAGCTGAAGAAGGCATTGGTTATTTCGTGTGACTGAGTCGAAGACGCCGAGGGAGCGGCAGACTGAAATGTGTGCTCTCGTGTTCATTCTGTGATGTTTGTGTCTTTGTCAGGATGAAATTATGGGGTTCTCTGGCCAAGACCGCCCGGAAACAGGAGGTTTTTGACGTGTGCCGGGCAGCCTGTCGCTTCTGTCTGCTTTATGATGATGGACGATGGAAAAACACGAGTAAGTGACTCCCGCGAGAGCCAGGAATAATGAAATGATGTAGAGCTGCTGCATGTGCTGGAAAAGGCACATTTTTCAAAATAAGTTTACAGCCGAAGTGTGTAATATTAAAATCATTTCAGGTTTCCAAGTTTAACGCACTGTAGGGACTGTAAGTCGTTGGTTGGTTGATTTCCCTGAAGACTGAAACACTGCGATGCATGTTTGAGCGTCTCCAACAAACTCACATCAGCATCATTGACTGAGTTTGACAAGATCTTTATTTGTGCAGTTTGGTTTGATGGCACTAATGACACACTAAAAAAAGTGTTTTCGCTGTGAAATTGCAAGTAAATTTCACATGGCATATACATGCAAGTATGCAAGCTCATTTAACAGTGACTGGGACTTTTTATCATAATTCTGACTTTATTTCTTGCAATTTTGAGTTTGTGTCTCACAGTTCTGACTTTTCTTCTCAGAATTTAAAGCTGAGATGTGAAAAATTGTGACTTTATTTTTCTCAATTCTACCTTTATATCTCGCAATTCTAAACTCTAACTCAAAACTTATCTAAACTTCATAACTCAAAATTGTAAGAAAAAATGTCAGAATTGTGAGACGAAAACTTAGTATTGCAAGAAAAAAAGTCATAACTATGAGATAAAAAGTTGCAGTTACCTTTTTCTATTTTTTTTATTATTATTATTTCTATGGTTGTTTTTATCATATTTTGTAAACTGAAATAGTATTTTCTTATCAAATATACAAAAATGCGTAAAAATAGGTAAAAAAAAAAAAGGTGTAGAAATTACAACACTTTACTTTTAAATAATATTTATAAAATACAATTATTTATTGAAAGTTTTTATTTCAGTGCAAACTAATTTATAATCTGATTCTGGGAAGCTTGTCTACATTTTTCCTAGATATTAAGTGTAGAATGAATCAATTTCAGCTTTCAAAGGATTTTTGTACGTCGTATGTTTGCTGGTTATATTGATTATCTTATAGATTTATTTAGCCTTTCAGTTCAAGCTTTTCTTCGAAGTCTTCAGAATCCGTGAGCGATGCCAAGGCTGAAAAATACAGATAAGTGAAAGTCCTCTCGATGATTAGATCTGTCGATTATCATCAATGTTTTACAAGCCTTGAGCTAAAGCTTTGAGTCTCCTGAGCTTCATCATGTTGAATCACATCATTAAATCATTAGATCGTCACGCTGAAGAGAGCGATTAATTAATCACATCCTCAGATGATGCTGCATTCAAATCATATCAAATGGTCATTTTTATGAGATGAGACTTGATCACCATATGTAAATATTTCTTTCTGAATTAGGAGTGTTTTAATTAAGGAATCATGACAGAACAAGCTAGTATTGATTGTAAGCTGTGGTCATTAAGAATATTGACATTACAATTTAGTTTGAAAGCATTTTATGTACTGCTGATATGGAAATATGGCTCATTTAGTCGGTTTATGACTACAGGCTTGTGTGACAGCCGTATTTCTATCGTGAAGGTTTGTGAGATGAGTTCTGCTGATTGAATCCTGTCTGATAGCAGGTGAACCCAAGAACAGAGCGAGTCCAGAGCAGAGGAACCAGACCGACCCGAACACACAGAGAGATCTGCTGCGTCTGCTAGCCGAGGTCCATTTCATCAGCGCTGAGGTACAAACACATTCCTTCTGATCAGACTTTCCCTCAGAACAACATAGTGTCAATTATGCATGATATTTACCCCCAAACTAGTTCAGAAACAGTACCGCTATCTGTCAGGATGTGCAGCCAGCGAATCAGGTTTGCACTTCAATAGTTTGGAGTTGGAAATTTTTTTTTTTTTTACAGTGTAGGATACAAAATAACCCCAGCTGATTGTTCACAGTACATTAAGACAGTTGTTTTGTAACACAAGTTTTATAAAATATTGTTTATTAGCAGTCTGAACACTGGATAAAGCCAGATTCAAAATTCTTGTCTGATTTTGTCGTCATATTAGAGTTAAAGGTTTATTCAGAGGAGATTTTGGATTTCTCTTTTTATCACTCCATAAATCAGAAAATACTGTCCACAGACAGAAAAAAACAAACACATTTTCACCATGTTTTTATGAATAAAATGTTAAATATAGATCAGTGTGAATGACATATGAACAAACACCTCCACAAAAACCTTCAGAATATGGATAAAATAGCAGATGTGTATAAGTGCTGCTGAAGTGGTGAAAAAACCTTTAATAGCCTTTAAAGATATAGATTGCAATTAAAATCTACAAATGCAAATAGTTAAATGCAATAACTTAAATGTGTATTTTGGATGCTTTCTTTCCTCTAGTCTGAAATAAGAGATGTTATTCAGCTAAAATAGATGAAAATCTCAAAACTAGTGCATTACTTTTTTTTCTTCAGTTTGTCCTGTAGTGCCTCACTTTAAATAAACATTTTCTGAATGTCAGCAATTGTTGTTGGTATGTTTGTGCAATGAAGGGACATCAGAGAAACACTGAAACACTGTTTTTAAACAAGGAAAGAGAATTATCTTTCCAGCATATTGTCATTATTTACTTGCCCTCATTTGCTGTCTGTCTTTCTTCTGTGCAACACAAATGAAGAATCTTTAAATAGTGTTTGTGTAGACGACACTGAATCTTAGTTCATTAACCCTGTAAAGATACTCTATCATATTGGATGCATGCATTTCTAAAGCTCTAAATGATCAAACATTGCTGTTAAACCTGCTTCACACTCGATCTACTGCATGTTTTCTGTCGTCTGGTTGATAGTTTAGAGCTTTTTATCTTTTAGTGTAATTGTACAAATGCTTCTCGTGTCTTTTTTCTGTCAAATCTTGACTGATTTTGATCAAGTAAACGTCAGAATAACTGCAGTCATATCTCCAGATGAACACTTACTGGACTGAAGCAGCTCAGCTTTACTTGATTCTCCATCAATCATTTTCTAGAAACATCAGTGCGTCTCAAATCTGATCATCAGGATCTTCTGAGGAGCTTTACTTTCACTGTTCCTCAGCGGAGGAATGATCTTCATCTCACATCTTCTGAGGAGCGTTTATTTCTTCATCTCTCCATCAGCATTGCATTATATGTTTGGATCATTTACATCTCATCTTACTGAGACATATTACTGGAGATATAGAGCAACCGCTGATATTTACATCATTTTATGTCAGCATCTGCTCTACTGTAATAAAGATCTCATTGATTAACATCACAAGCATCAGAATTTCATCATAGAAATATCAGATTTTGCAGCAAATTGCATATTTTTGCTCAGTTTGAGTCTCTGAATAAAACTGAGCTGTTCTCATTATAGCAGACTATATGTGCCATAAAAGCCTGATGCATCAAATAACATTATATGCAAAATTTTATTTTTCTGACTTATTTCATACGCGTGTCTGTATGCATTTGTAAAAACAAATTCTCATCAAAACTGGCATCCCATAAAGTACAGTATTGTGTTGTCTAGGTAACCGTCCTTAAACTCCGCTCTGAGGGGGTGGAGCTAAACGGCTCTGCTGTAGCACCTGATGAAAAACAGACACGCCCACCTGAAGACGACGCCCACTGGAACCTGTACAGGTGGATTTGTTCATAGATATACTGCTGAATGGGTCGAGGCTGGTATTTAGCGTATTTGAAGTGAAAGCACTTGATGAACATATACTATGTGTGGAGAGCATTCACTCAGTATCGTTATCTCATTTTTGACCAAGATGGCTTTTAGAGGCTTTTGCATTGGAACTCTTCATATACATATATACATGGTTTTAGTTTTATATACACAGATTCATTTTACTCACATGCAAATGTAAGCTGCATCCTTGGCTTTATATTACATATATTCTATATTATATATTGCATACGTTCACCTCTCAAACTGATTGATTGTGTTGAATGTTGAGCGTGTAATACTGAGCTCATGATGTGGACCTGAACAGACAAGATAATCACAGTGAGACGCTCTATTCCACGTCCCAGCATGCATTAAATGACTTTCTCATGTAACAATAAGCTTGACTCTCAGCCAGACAAACAAGCCTCAGCAGACAGCCTGTGCGTCACCAACACATTCAAACTATTACACATGCTGCTTTAATATGTGTCGGTATGCAAGTGATTGTTATGGTGGTATAAAGGCACATTAAAGTGCAGAGCAGAATATTAAAATAATATAATAATAGTAATAGTATATAATTAAATAGTGAAATAATACAGAATAGTAAAATGAAGTCTTTAGATTGAGGTTGGGTGGATATTGTTTTGCATCAGGTGACTTTTTGTAACAAATCATTGAATTATTTACTGACCTGAGCAAATATATACAGTCGTGGCCAAAAGTTTTGAGAATAACATAAATATTAGTTTTCACAAAGTTTGCTGCTAAACTGCTATTAGATATTGGTTTCAGTTGTTTCTGTGATGTACTGAAATATAATTACAAGCACTTCATACGTTTCAAAGGCTTTTATCGACAATTACATGACATTTATACAAAGAGTCAGTATTTGCAGTGTTGGCCGTTCTTTTTCAGGACCTCTGCAATTCGACTGGGCATGCTCTCAATCAACTTCTGGGCCAAATCCTGACTGATAGCAACCCATTCTTTCATAATCACTTCTTGGAGTTTGTCAGAATTAGTGGGTTTTTGTTTGTCCACCCGCCTCTTGAGGATTGACCACAAGTTCTCAATGGGATTAAGATCTGGGGAGTTTCCAGGCCATGGACCCAAAATTTCAACGTTCTGGTCCCCGAGCCACTTAGTTATCACTTTTGCCTTATGGCACGGTGCTCCATCGTGCTGGAAAATGCATTGTTCTTCACCAAACTGTTGTTGGATTGTTGGAAGAAGTTGCTGTTGGAGGGTGTTTTGGTACCATTCTTTATTCATGGCTGTGTTTTTGGGCAGAATTGTGAGTGAGCCCACTCCCTTGGATGAGAAGCAACCCCACACATGAATGGTCTCAGGATGCTTTACTGTTGGCATGAGACAGGACTGATGGTAGCGCTCACCTTTTCTTCTCCTGACAAGCCTTTTTCCAGATGCCCCAAACAATCGGAAAGGGGCTTCATCGGAGAATATGACTTTGCCCCAGTCCTCAGCAGTCCATTCACGATACTTTCTGCAGAAGATCAATCTGTCCCTGATGTTTTTTTGGAGAGAAGTGGCTTCTTTGCTGGCCTTCTTGACACCAGGCCATCCTCCAAAAGTCTTGGCCTCACTGTGCGTGCAGATGCACTCACACCTGCCCGCTGCCATTCCTGAGCAAGCTCTGCACTGGAGGTGCCCTGATCCCACAGCTGAATCAACTTTAGGAGACCAAAGTTTTGAGAATGACACAAAAACATCCTCCGAGAGCAACTTCTCCCAACCATCCAAGAACAGTTTGGTGACAAACAATGCATTTTCCAGCATGATGGAGCACCTTGCCATAAGGCAAAAGTGATAAGTAAGTGGCCTGGGGAACAAAACATTGAAATTTTGGGTCCATGACCAGGAAACTCCCCAGAACTTAATCCCATTGAGAACTTGCAGTCAATCCTCAAGAGGCGGGTGGACAAACAAAAACCCACAAATTCTGACAAACTCCCAGCATTGATTATGTAAGAATGGGCCGCCATCAGTCAGGATGTGGCCCAGAATCTGATTGACAGCATGCCAGGACGAATTGCAGAGGTCTTGAAAAAGAAGGGTCAACACTGCAAATATTGAGTCTTTGCTTAAACTTAATGTAATTGTCAATGAAAGCCGTTGGCACTTATGAAATGCTTGTAATTTTACTTCAGTATACCATAGTAACATCTGACAAAAAGATCTAAAAACACTGAAGCAGCAGACTTTGTGAAAATTAATATTTAATTTGACATTCTCAAATCTTTTGGCCACGACTGTACAGTGCATTATTACTATGTATTAATATCAATACATTAAACATAATATGTTAAAAATGCAAAAACATTAGGTATAAACTATGAAGTGGTCAGTAGTCAGTATAATGATCTGTAAATCGATGTAAATTATTTGTTTTAGAACAATATAAGTGTAATGTAAATACATGCATAATCATGATCTTAATAATAAAAATAGATATTTTTTATTTGATTATTCTATAAATACATAATATTTTATACATTTATAATTGTATTTATTTTCTATAATTATATAATTTTATATATTATTTAATAATTTTATTGAATTATTCTATAATTATATGAATATTGTGTACATTTGTTTAATATATTATTGTATAACTTTATCTGTGGTGTTTGATTTGTCAGTTTTCACTAGTACTACTAGTACCAATGATAAATCTAATGCTAATAATATAATACTTTTATGATAATATTGATATAAATTCTCATTTCTTCACTTAACTGACGGTCCTTGCATTTTTGTCTTTCCTCAGCGATTGGATCAAGGATCTGTCGGCTCACGCCACTGGTGGTTTCCTGCGAGGGGCGGAGCTTGGGGCGGAGCTGCGTGAGGATTGGCTGGTGGTTAATGCAGCTGTGTATCTGTGGAACTATAACAGCTGGCTGCTGGCCACCGGAGGACATCGGCTCCTTCTGCCCACCTTCAGACGTCTGCTGGAGCTCCTCAGACAGACAGGGCATGCTGGGTAAGATATGGGGCTGAGTCGCTTTATTAGTGGTTTTGTTAAGTCAATCCTCACTAGTACTAGTGCTGATAGTGACTGGTGCTGACACCTGATACTGAGTATTAAAGATGAGTGAGTGAGTGAGTGAGTGAGTGAGTGAGTGAGTGTGTGTGTGTGTGTGTGTGTGTGTGTGTGTGTGTGTGTGTGTGTGTGTGTGTGTGTGTGTGTGTGTGTGTGTGTGTGTGTGTCAGCATGCAGCATTTTGTGCTCCAAACATGAATGATTCCTCAAGAGATTTTTTTTTTTTATTCTATAATTATACAATAATTTTAAATATTATTGTATTATTTTATTTAATAATTTTATTATATTATTATTTGATATTATTACTTTATTCTATTTATTTTATATTTTATATTTTTGTATAACTTTATTAGTTAACATTCATTTTACATTTGTTAACATTTGTGCTGCAAACATGAATGATTCCTTAAATCGTGTCTTTTTGAGGAGAGATTTATTTTATTTTATTTTGTTTAATTTTATTCTATAATTGTATAATTATTTAATATATTATTATATAATTTTATTTTATTTAATTATTCTATAATTATGTGTTTCATTGTATTATTCTATAATTATATAACTATTCTATATATTATTTAATTATTTTATATTATTATTAATTCAATAATTGTGTTTAATTTTATTGTAGTTATATATATATATTAGTATTTAATTATATTTATATTATTTGAATAGTTTATTATTTTATTTATTTTATTAGCATTATTCATATTAAGTATTCTATAATTCTGTAATTATTTTATATATTATTATATTATTTTATTTTATTATTCTATAATTATATGTGTTTTATTGTATTATTCTATATATTATTTAATTATTTTATATGATCATTAATTCTATAATTGTGCTTTTTATTTTATATTATTTTTATTATTTTATTAATTTTTTATTATATTTATATTATTTGATTAGTTTATTACAGTTTTTTACAGTCTTTAGGACACATCTCTCAATACTAAAGTCACTTTTTCAAAACTCTTCACACAGTGAGCACAACAGCAGTCTGTGTGAGCTAAACTGTGGATCATTTTTCATTGCTTTGGCACAACATGCATTCATTGACTACTTCTTTCAAATTCCATGAATTCTTTTCTCATTTCGACACAACAACTGTCCAAACTCTGTGTACCTACAGCCCAGTTTGCACACATTTACATACTCTTTTCAAAATTGTTAAACTTGAGTTCAAAACAATAACATAATACAAAACTGAATAAAACAGCAATTTTCTGCATTTCTACAATAATATTTTATTACAGTAAAATATATTTAGAAAAAGAAAATGAAATGCTATCAAAACCGTTGGACCAACTACAGGTGATTCCTTTTGTAGCTGAAGACCTACGAGTGTTACTCCTTTACATAATTTCATTATCATCTATAAAAAATATTTGCATTTAATAATTTGCATTGTGATGTAAACATGGACCAAGCTGGACACAGAGAAGTGGCTGAAAGAGCAAGAGGGCGACGTATGCGTGGTGGAAGAAGAATAAGAGGAAGATCAAGAGCTGTAGTCTCAGATGAGATCAGGGCAACTATAACTGATCATGGTCTTTCAATGAGAGCGGCTGGTCTGCGAGTGCAGCCAATTCATCACTAAACACCAATGACTTGTACATATGGGACACAGTCATTTTAGACACTTCAAAAACTGTTGCAACAGAGATGGAAATACAATTTTTAAATAAATGAATTATGTTTCCATCTTCGTTGCCACAGTTTTGGAAGTGCTTTTTCTGTTCTAAAGAAGGGGGTGTCCCAATACTTTTGGCAATATTGTGTATGTACAAGTCATTCGTGTTTTAGTGTGTGTATAGTGTGTGTATGTGAGTGTGTGTGTATAGTGCGTGTGTGTGTGTGTCAGGAGTGTCAGTATACTGTAATGGGATGAGCACGACTGCAGCATCACTCATTAGGCCTAATTAAACACTAACAGATTGTATAACCATCCTGATAATGAGCAGAAAACTCTTGATATTCTTCGGTGTTGATATTTATTGATGTCCTAATTACATTGTAGACAAACATCACCTGAAGAATCATTCCTCTACTGGATTTTAATTATGAATTTGTCGGTGAGCATCACTGAAATTAATAAAGACAGATGATCTTGCTTTTGGCGTTAATTAATTAATGTGGCGTTTAGACGTGTGGACGCTTGTTTGATTGCTCTTTTATTACTCAGGGGATTTACAGAGCTGTACAGAGAATATGGAAAGCAGTTCAGATCGTTTCATGAGAAATTACACATATATACATTTATTATTATTATTATTATACAATACACTGCTTCTCATTTTCATACAGTGTAGTTGTTATATTTAACTAAAATATTCTTACTAACTGAAATGGCTGAAATAAAATAAAATAAATGAAAAAGTTTAACTAAACAAAATTAATGAAATTATATGAAAATAAAAAAACAGTAAAACAGTAAAATAAGTAAAAAACAAACTGAACTAAAATATATTATTATTATTATTATTATTATTCAAAATGCCTAGGCTTCTCATGTTCTTACAGTGAAATTATTATTATTAACAACAGGGTTATGATCATTAACTGAAATGAAAAAAAAAAGAAAGAAAGAAATATAAAATAAAATAACCAAATTAAATAAAATAGATCAAAACTTAAACTAAACAAAAGTTTCAAATAAAAATAAGTTCAAATAATGTTCATTTGAAGCACTAAATTTACTGCCTGGAAGTAAATAAAACTGAACTAAAACTGAAATGTCTGAATGGTTTTGTACGTCTCTGATACTGATGATAACAGGAGCTTCATCTCAGCAGCTCATGTTCAATCTGTTCAGGCCACTGTGGGACAAAATGAAAAGCAGTGCTTAAACGTGTTTCTGGACGGCAGTCAGGTCAGGAAATAAAATCAATAGACAATTAACCTCAGTAACACAGAAACATTCATCCAGACGGAGTGTTTTCTGCAGCCAGCAGGCGGCGCTGTTCACTCAGAGTTCACTCCTCAGGCTTCAGTAATGCTGTTATGAAACATGATTGTACATGCTGTTATGCAGTCAGTCAGACCATGAGAAACATCTCTCAACATTTTAATCTGAAGGAGAGCTGTGATTGGGCGTTATCTGACAAGCAAGATGTGATTGGACGTTATCTGAAAGAGAGCTGTGATTGGGCGTTATCTGACAAGCAAGATGTGATTGGACGTTATCTGAAAGAGAGCTGTGATTGGTCGTTATCTGACAGGCGAGATGTGATTGGACGATATCACACAGCTCGCCTGTCTGATATCGTCCAATCACATCTTGCCTGTCAGATAACTTCCAATCACAGCTCTCCTTCAGATAACGTCCAATCACAGCTCCCCTTTCACATAATGTCCAATCACAGCTCGCCCATCTGATAACGTCCAATCACAGCTCGCCTGTCTGATATCGTCCAATCACATCTCGCCTGTCAGATAACGTCCAATCACAGCTCGCCCGTCTGATAACGTCCAATCACAGCTCGCCCTTCAGATAACATCCAATCACAGCTTGCCTGTCTGATAACGTCCAATCACAGCTCGCCCTTCAGATAACATCCAATCACAGCTTGCCTGTCTGATAACATCCAATCACAGCTCGCCTGTCTGATATCGTCCAATCACATCTCACCTGTCAGATAACGTCCAATCACAGCTCTCCTTCAGATAACGTCCTATCACAGCTCGCCCGTCTTATAACGTCCAATCACAGCTCCCCTTTCACATAATGTCCAATCACAGCTCTCCTTCAGATAACATCCAATCACAGCTCGCCTGTCTGATATCGTCCAATCACATCTCGCCTGTCAGATAACTTCCAATCACAGCTCGCCCTTCAGATAACATCCAATCACAGCTTGCCTGTCTGATAACATCCAATCACAGCTCGCCTGTCTGATATCGTCCAATCACATCTCACCTGTCAGATAACGTCCAATCACAGCTCGCCCTTCAGATAACGTCCAATCACAGCTCGCCCATCTGATAACATCCAATCACAGCTAGGGGTCGACCGATATGTGTTTTTCAGGGCCGATGCCGATACCGATTATTACAGACCAAGTGGGGCCGATGCCGATACCGATTATTACAGACCAAGTGGACCGATAACCGATATTTTTTAACCGATATATTATATCTGATGTAAAAATGAAAATTAATGTCAAAGTTAAGAATAACAAGGGCTCTGACAAAAACTGCCTTCCCTGGTGTTGATTGCACTTCTTACTCTTGTCTTCCTCCATGCATCCATCTATAATAAGGATATTAAAGAGAGAGTTAAAAGTGGGGCCACTGCATGCTTCATGATTAAGCCTATGAATACTCTACTAAAGCTAAACAGCTTGGGGAAATGTACGTATTTGGCTTCAATAATTTACATGTTAGAAATGTATGTGTAATAGCATAACCTCTCATAATTATAATATAATAAGTGTAAATAATTCAATTGTCTTCATAGATCCATTGTAGAAATTGTTTAGACTGCAACTATTTTAATTAAACTATAACACTAATAGCCTGTTATAGGCACACTTGGTTCAATAGCCTGTTGAAATGTCACAATTTATGTCGTCCTAATCTTGGCCTATGTGACAGTAATTTCGATTAGTTTTCATTTACAGTGCAGTGCAAATGAAGCCATACAACATTAATTTCAGTTATATTTTAATCAAATGGGTGTTAAACTCAATTTTTTGGCAAACAAATGGGTTTACCATCAAAATTAAAACATGGAACAAATAGCGTATTGTGTGATTTATTCCTTTAAACAAAAGTTGTTGTAGTAGTATTAGTAGATAAACCGAACTTTTATTTTGACGGGTTGCCATGAGGACCTCTTAAGTTTCTGTATAGCCTATGTCTATGTATATGATATAACGATCGTTTTACTCAAATGAAACGCTCAAATGCTCATGAAGCAACTCTCAGAGCAGTTCTGGGGATGTTGTTCATGTGTTTATGTCCTCATTTACTGAGATGGCAGAAGCTGAATACACCGCGAGCGTCGCGCACTTCAGTATGTGTGTGTGTGTGTGTGTGTGTGTGTGTGTGTGTGTGTGTGTGTGTGTGTGTGTATAATCAAAACCGCGCGTCTGTGCCATTCACATATACAGAGACACGCAGAATTCATATTTAAATAAGTCTTTTTGCAGCTTAATATTTACAGATACTAGTCCATAGCGCGAGTCGATTTAAGTGTACTGACCTACTTTTGATTAATTCATCCAAACTTTGATGAACTCCGTGACTCCGCGTTATACAGTAAATTCCCTTTATATGACTGGATTCCGCGATTCCGTCTGCGTTTTCCTCATCGCGGAAACCACAAATAGATCATATTGAGGTGTTTTGTAACTTCAGTGTAGTGGATTGTGATTTATTGCAACTTGAGCAACGTCTGCTGCTGCCTTTGAGAGACAACTGATGCCTGATCACTGAAACTGTAGCAAGCGCTTTCAGTGTGAGAGTGCCTTGGTCTTCCACATTGATTGGTCTGACTCGTGACTCCCAACAAATCAGATGCGCGGTGGGCGGAGACTGCTCGAGGCACAGAGTGGTGAGTTCTGACAGGCTGCATCAGAGCCAAATAGCGCGTTTCGAAATTAAATTAATTTTATCGGCACATCGGTTTTGAAAATGACCGATACCGATAATCAGAAAAATGCTTGATATCGGCGCCGATAATCGGCCAGGCCGATAATCGGTCGACCCCTAATCACAGCTCTCCTGTCATATAACATCCAATCACAGTTTGCCTGTCTGATAACGTCCAATCACAGCTCGCCCGTCTGATAACGTCCAATCACAGCTCGCTTGTCAGATAACGTCCAATCACATTTCGCCTGTCAGATAACGTCCAATTGCAGCTCTCCTTCAGATATCGTCCAATCACATCTCGCCTGTCAGATAACGTCCTATCACAGCTCGCCCGTCTTATCACGGACAGCGTGAGGAGATCCCTCAGCAGGATCAATGCACGCAAAGCTCCGGGTCCTGACAACATTCCTGGGCGTGTACTGAGAGACTGTGCAGTGGAACTCACTGATGTCTTCACAGACATTTTCAACATCTCGCTGAGTCAGGCTGTTGTCCCCACGTGCTTCAAAGCTACCACCATCATTCCAGTCCCGAAGAAGTCATCTCCATCCTGCTTCAATGACTACCGTCCAGTAGCACTCACTCCCATTCTCATGAAGTGCTTTGAACGGCTAGTCATGCAACACATCAAGTCTGCCCCCCCCCCCTCGCTGGACCCATTCCAGTTTTCATATTGGCCCAACCGCTCGACTGATGATGCCATCGCCACTGCCCTCCACCCAGCTCTCACACATCTGGACAAAAAAGACACGTATGTCAGATTGCTGTTCATAGACTTCAGTTCAGCATTCAACACTATCATCCCAAATCAGCTCATTCATAAACTGGCCCAGCTGGGGCTCAGCACGTCGTTGTGCAACTGGCTGTTGGACTTTCTGACCGGGAGACCTCAGGCAGTACGGGTCGGCAGTAACACATCCAGAACCATCACACTGAACACAGGTACTCTCCAAGGATGTGTGCTGAGCCCCCTCCTCTTCACTCTGCTGACCCACGACTGCACACCGTCGCACAACGCCAACCTTTTCATTAAGTTTGCGGATGACACGACTGTGGTGGGTCTCATTAGCAACAGAGATGAGACAAACTACAGGAGCGAGGTGAGCCGCCTGGCCGGGTGGTGCAGTGACAACAATCTCTCTCTAAATGTGGAGAAGACGAAGGAGATTGTTGTTGACTTCAGGAGAGTGCACTGTCTGCATGCTCCTCTGACCATCAATGGTGCGACCGTGGAGAGAGTGAGCAGCACCAAGTTCCTGGGTATACACATCACAGAGGACCTCTCCTGGACCAAGAACACTGCAGCACTGGCCAAGAAAGCACAACAGCGTCTCTACTTCCTCCGTAAACTCA